>JASJET010000208.1:6042500-7242500 GCA_034092305.1 Diaprepes abbreviatus | reverse complement strand
ATGTCCTTAACACCAGGGGCATTGCTGGATGCGACATGGCGTTCGAGCAGGGACGGCGGCAGACAAGGGTCTAAACTGCCGTTGGCTTTGATTAAGCCTGACTCGAACTTGGAAAGACCACCTAGGATGTCCGTTCCACTTCCTTTTCAGGCCTGTGCTTTCTAACGGCTTGGATTGTCTGACAGTTAAAGCCGGAAAGCAAATGCCTTAGGGAGGAGGGGGCATGTTGTAGAACTTAACATCCTACCACCGCTTTCCGACAAAACTGGACCTAAATAGAGGTCCAAGTTTGTGGAAAGTACAGGGATGTCTGGGAAAGATACCGGTGGATGCCACTGATGAGTCCACCACCGATATCGGGACGAAACATCCGTACATCGAAGGTGGTCGAAAATTAGATCGCTTAGTTTTATGTCCTTAACACCAGGGGCATTGCTAAATGCGACAATACGTACAAAAGTCATAATAGGACACCAAATACTTAACTACAAAATAAATTGAAAATGTTTCCTTAAGACTTGGCAATAAATCTTTTGGAAAAAATATGATTTGTGTAACCTTTATTGCCACAATACCATAAATTTGTTTTATCTAAAGTTGAAAAAAACACATTGAACAAGTATATAAGGCAGCTGCTTTACTATCGTTTCAGTATACATCCAGCAATTCCTGTGGTTCCTATATAGTAACCAAACTATTCAGGATGAGTAAAGTTTCCATTATTTGTTGTATGTACACAATAAGTTTTATTTTTAATTATAGATTATAGTATACAGTGGGATTGCAAAAATAACAAAGTTAAGAAATGGCTAATAACGTATAAGTAGTTGGGATGGGATTTTTTTACTATGGTTTGGAGCTTTAATTTTGTCGTTATTTTAGAGGAATTCATTTCCTTTTTTGATTTTATTTAACTTTATCGATCACATCTGTTAATTGGATATCTAGCATGTAAATATTTGCTTTTGTCTAGATTACTTTCAAACAAATATATGAATTCTTTAACGCATTAGAAATGTCCAATTTAATAGCAAGAACTTTTTTCTAGTTGAAAATAAATTTTATTTCCTTATAACAATTGTATGTATTTGCAAAATGAAAAATTGCTTCTTCTTTAGGTGCCATCTCCTATCGGAGGTTGGATATCATCATTGCCATTCTCACTTTATTTGCCGCTACTCGAAAAAGTTCCACTGAGCTACAATTGAACCACTCTCTCAAATTTCTCAACCATGAAATTCTTCTTCTTCCGATATTTCTTCCTCCATCTATTTTACCCTGCATGATCAATCTAAGCAACTCGTATCGCTGGCCTCTCATTATATGTCCAAGATATTGCAGTTTCTTTATTTTTATATTGTTAATTATTTCATAGTTTTTGTCCATCGCTAGCAATACTTCTACGTTTGTTTCTCTCTCCGTCCAAGATATTCTCAACATTCTTCTGTAACACCACATTTCAAACGCTTGCAGTTTATTTATGTGTTCTTGTTTTAGTGCCCAGCCTTCCAACCCATACTGCAGCACTGAAAATACATAACATCTTAAAATTTTCATTCTTAGTTCGAGAGTGATGTCTCTGCTGCACAGAATGGTTTTCAGTTTCACAAACGCACTTCTTGTCATTTCTATTCTCGTTCTTATTTCTGATGTTTGTTCATTATTTGCTGTTATCCATGTGTCTATAAATATATACTCTATAAAAACTATTCACCAAAGTATGGTTAAGAACTATCTAGACTATAATTTAACAAATTTTTGAATTAAAATTATAAATATGTTGTTCATTTCTAGTTATACTCCCTGTTCTAAGTGTGTACGTCACAGGAGACGTTAACTTCCATCTATAAGGTAAATATATTTTTTATCTGTTTTATACTGATAAAAGACAATTTGGCATAATTTATTAGCATAATTGTCCAGGCCATAGGTAAATATAGTGACGTAGATTCCGAGATAGATGAGACCTAGCCGGGAGTATTGGGGCAAAGTAAGAACAAATTCTACATAAAATGTAACAGCTAAGAATAGGTTGGGGCACGAGGGAGGGGGTTAAAGTTGGCTAATACAGGTTTTTTGAATATGTAAGTCAAGGAACACATTCTGGAAAAAAGTCATTTCTGTTAGTTTTTTATTGCAAAAATTCCAAAAAACTTTCAAAATCGACCATTTTTTTCATATCAATTATTCATTACAAAAATAATTTTGTTTGCACTTTTTTTCTTTTAAAGGAAAGTCCTCATCTCTCTGAACAAATTGATATTTTTTAATAGTAAATCGGATAATTTGTTGCTGAGATATTGCTAATTGTTTATCTCAAGACGCAAAATGTTGACTGCTCTAACTTAAATTTGAGTGAATGTTTTGACCTCCACAAAGGTTCAATATCTTCGTGAAGGTCTAAACTTGCATATCTTATTAAGGACAAATGAAAAAAATAATTTTCGACCCCTTAAATATCGCTTTACAAAAATCTCCGTATTTCAGCAACGAATGGAACAATTTCGGTGTTTTTTTAATCTGGGGAAGCTCGAAAAATTAGAAACATGACACACTCCAATTTTTAGAACGATATTTAAGTGGTTGAAAATTAACTTTTTCATTTGTCCCTAAGAAGATATGAAAATGTAGGCCTTCACGAAGAGATTGAGCTTTTGTCGAGATCAAAACGTTCACCCAAAAAAACGTTATAGCAATTAACATTTTGCGTCTTGAGATAAACACATAGTAATACCTCAGCAACAAATGATCTGATTTACTAATACAAATTATCATTTTGTTCAAAATTACGGGAGAGTCCCTTTAAAAAGTGCAAAAAAAAATTAATTTTTGAAATAGATAATTGATATGCAAAAAATTACAGATTTTAAGAGTTTTTTGGCATATTTGCAATAACAAATTGACAAAATGTTCTAGTTTTAATTTTAATTTTAAAAGTTTCTAGAAGTTTTTAATTGTATACATCTTGTTCTGTGTGGAGGCTACGCTCGCGACTGGAGACTGTTCTCAAACTGGCAGGGTTAAGCAACGCGCCCACTGGTTCGGTTCGGTTCAGACCGCTCGGCTCCGCACAATCGGCCTGTTTTGTTTTACACGTAAATAAATGAGAGCCCGCTCACTCGTTCCGACCAGCCAGAACGCTTCCGCGCTTTCAGCATTGGCGTCTCTCATTTATTTACATGTAAACCAAAACAGGCCGATTGCGCGGAGCCGAGCGGTCTGAACCGAGCGGAACCAGTGGGCGCGTTGCTTTAAGGTGTGCCCTTTGACAAGGGAGTGTGGTTGGTGAGTACTGAGTAAACTTATTTGCTGACCATATTCTCTTGTTTCTAGGGTCTGAGCCCTGAGGATGGTCTAAAGTAGACCGAAAGCGCTTGGCCGATTGTAATAATTTTAAAAATATACACTGAAATACAAAATCCGTCAATTTCTTGATTTCTTCGGTGTACAACCTGTTAATAACTTATTGTATTTACAATGCTCCAAACACCCCTGGATAGGTCTAATCCATCTCGGAATTTATGTTAAAAACGGCATTAATATTTACCTATGGCTTAGACTATCTGTAGAATCAGAAGTTAATTGTCTGCAGGAGTAGGATATTAAAACGTTCCCATTTCTAATTTTTAAATACTCCTCGGTGATTTGCCAGTTATAGTTTTTTTATACTATAATATAAATGCACTGTACATTAACTTTTCTACAGGGAGACCAAAAAAAGCCAAGTTTTTCCCAAGAGATTTCACATTCCTGTAATATCTTCCTCATCGTTTTTCGAAATATTCTCCATCGCAGAAAGTCATACTTCAAAAACTGGATTTGGATTCTTTGAATCTTTATCAAAACTTCCCAAATTTCATTTTAAAATGCAATAATAATCCGTTGTGATATTCAAAGGATACAAAATACAGCCAACTTTCAAATATATTTTTTATATAAATATTTCGAGTATCATCGAATTCCGATCATCTGTTTTTGCTGTCAACTTTTATAAAGAAACCGAGAAATAAAAAATACCTATAGAATTTATTTAGTAACAATATATGCTACCATACTTTTCACTACCACAAAAAATTAAAAACGTACGGAGATATACTATATTCATATCGTATTGGTAATGCTATTAAAATCTATTTTTGAATGTTTAACAGGACAGGGCGAAAACAATCAAGAAAGTATCATCTTTGCTACATAAAATGCGATGCAAATAAAATCCACTTTTATAATGTGTGCCATTTTGTTACATAATTTTGCTTTTAAAGTTTTTCTCATGTCAGTATTATGAAATAAAAATATTGGATACGGACTCAGTTCATATTGTAGATATTTTTCCGGATCACTTTCATACTTTTTGTTCATAGTTATTCTCTGGAAGAGTAGCAATGGATCAACAAAAACTTTACAGTTATTAATCTTGATGAATATGTTAACTGTTAAAATTGGCAGAACTTTATCGGCACGTTCAAATTTTACCTCAAATATAAAATAGACACCTCTGCTTATATTATCACTCTGTTATGCTATTTTTATCAGAAGTGATTTCCAACTTATGCTCACGGACAACTTCTGTTTCTTTTCCCTTTTCCTTAAATGTATTTATAAAACAACATTATTGGACTCGTTTTTACCAAGAAGAAATGCAATATTTTATCCTTTGACTCTGGTTACTCAAACAACTCTTGTATATAGTAATACGGATGATTGTTTATCTTCTTATTTTAGGTGAATGGGGTGGTATATGTCAAACAGGAAAAGAACAATCTCCTATTAACATTAAAACTGATTCATGTGATAAAGGAGCAAATTGTTCCCCACTAAAATGGGAAAATGCAGACAAACCACTTCCATATTCTGTGATAAATGTGGGACATACATGTAAGTATTGTTACAAATAATAACTAAGTAATCCATATGTACTTTCTTCAAAGTTCTCAAGCTGATCTTTTTCCAAAAATTGACTTAGTCAGTAATGGTGAAACGAATGTTTTTTGTTGACTAGGGAGCGACTCTATAGCATCTATTAATTTGTTACACAAATTAGTAAACTTAAAATTTCCTACTAAAATTGTTTTAAAACGAGAGAATATATATTTCCTTTTATTGCCGCTAAATCGCCATTTTATTTTTTGTCATCTTCACTGTAATAAAGTTGAAAAATGTAATATATTTTATAAAGGAATCTTACTGCCCCAATATCACCAACAAGTTCAAGTTTAGTTTTCAAGTTTAAATATCTCTAATATGACTATAATTAATACAATTTCTTTTTCAAATTAAGAGGTACAATGACTAATAAAACGGGAATATTAGCGGACGAGAGCATTAACTTTTCAGTTTTTTATATATTTGAATCGATACTCGATCGAAATTCTTTGGAATTCTCATACTCCAAATACTAGGAATTGTGGAGGCTAAAGGATTATCAGTGCTCGCCAGTATGCAAAGTTTAAAGACAATACAATTATCCGAGAATAATGCAAAATTTTTATAGGTTTTTGTTCCAGGAAATATTGCGAGTTGAATAACATCATACGGAAAATAAATAATATGTTTCTAATAAAGACAGCCTGTAAGATACTAAGACAATTTTATACGGTCATTACATTGGCAATATAAAAAAAATAGTTCAAAACTGCGTTAGAGATTCAAAAACAGATTTTGCGACGCAATTTTAGATATACCTATTAGATACTTTAATTGTCGAACTCTTGAGTTATTGCGTAATGTAAAGGCTTCCCAACCGTGGCCTACAACCTCATTTAATCAATCAATTAATCAAAATAATTCTCAAGTTATTCTGTACAATATCCCTATTAGATACTTTCAAACTAATCTGAATTAAGATTTATGTAATCAGTAATATACTCTGTCAAAATAAAATGAGAACCAAAGAATTTTATAAAAATGAATAATTTTTATTCTAAAAGAAATAAAGAAGAACGTATGAAAAAATATACGGAATATATTTGATTAGAACTCTTCTTGACAAACACGTTGACGCGACAACTTTGAACATACCCCTGTAGAATTAGCATTAGAACGTCAGAACTATGGCCCGGTTGAACGCTGCATAACGTAATAATATTTTTATTGATATTTGAAAAAGTGTTGATAAACAGAAGATATTTCATTTCTTGGGACACACATACTAATTTTATTGTTATTTTCAATATGTTAACAATATTTACCAATAAAAACTAGTTTTTAAATCCTCTTTTTGTTAATATTAATTGTAAACATCGCACTTATAGTAATTTCTAACACTTAAAAACACTGAAAACAGTCACGACAAGCAATTAAACTAAAAGAAAAGATAAGTAAACATGTTTATGTCTGTCAAACATCAAATAAATCTTTCCCCCATCGACCATAAACGGCCTTCAAACAAATCTATTGTTGGTTAAATCTATCGGGAATGATCGAAGGTATTTGTTCTACTGAGAAGTATGTTTTTGTAGCAACTACCAAAGTAATAATCTCTACAAGAGCTCGAAATTGAGGTTGGTGAGTGCTGAGAATGGTGGTTCTGAGTCTATTTTAAACTTTACTCACACGGACTTTCAATAAAATGATCTTGTTTTTATTCTAGTTTACCTACAACCATGTGAAGGAGAAGATACAGAAATAATTTTGAAAGGAGATTGCTTAGAGGGAGAATATATTTTCGACTATGCCGCTTCTCATTGGCCCAGTCAAGATAGAATAAATGATAATGCGTAAGAATATGAATCTTTATAAATTGTTAGACCTGTGTTAATGCTAATACAAACTTGTAGCGTCGATGTATATTTTGATAGAAAATATTATAGAAAATATAGGTTATTATGTGAAACTATATGTAGGTATTCTACAATTTACCAGTTAACCAAAGTTAAACAATTGCAGAAAAATAGATTTACATCACGTAGATATCGCTATGTGTTTGGTACCGACGCTACATATTCTATACTACGACTATAATAACGGATAGAATATGAACTAATATTAAAAGACCTAATCTGTAGAGGTAACTTAATTATTTTGTTTAAATTTTTTAGTGCTGACCTGAGTAGTACCGTTGTATTATAGTCAAAGAAATATTCTAGCTAGGACGAAGCTCGGAAATACAGAAACGGCGTGGTACGCTTAGGAGTAGGCTATAACGTAAGTAATATATTTAGTGGCAACGGACTTATTAAAAACAAAGATAACGTTTAATTTTTTAGTGATCTTCTTTGGTACCCGCAAAAACAATATATTATTAGCATAGGAAGCAGTTTGAGGAACAAAATTGTAGTGAAGGCTTCAAACAATGTGGCACTAAAATGTTACATAGAAATAATATATATCTGAAATAAAAATGCATTTCTTCAAATAATTAACTGAATACATAAACTACAAATAAATGTTTATTAAATAAAGTCATAATTTGTTCATTTAAAAGTAAAATTGTAAACTCTTCTAAGTTGACAATAGAGGATTTTCATTGACAAGTATATTAATAAGTGGATCAATCTGGGCATCAACAAAAAAAAAGTTTAAAAAATTGTTTCCTTCTGTTTCCATCTCTGGAAACTGGTAAATTTTATTATTCTTAGAACCAATTGTTAATTTCGATTTCAAAGCTTTGTCTCTGGGCTTATTGTAACAGTATCAATACCTATTAGGATCATCTTCCATGGTAACTAGATCCAGTTTTGGATTACCTATCTCTAAGGTTTTAGAACACCTTAAATAAAATAAACTTTCTAATTTTAAATAACAAAGATTAAAACTGGTATTTGTTCTTATCTTCTATATTCTTACATTGGATGTACAATAGACTCATTTTGATGTATTCATACCCAATATGAAACTTAATTTATTTTAATAAAAAGTATGTGTCAATTAATAACTTATGTCAAAATATTTTTATTTATTGTCAAGATTTGACGATTTTGTTAGTAATACTGAAGCTAATGACACTGTTTTACTTGATCAATATTTCACAATATTGCTTTATGCATTTAAAATCATCTTATTGATTCAAGTGATTCTTTTTCTATACGTAGAACTTAAATCCTAATACGAATTTTCAGATGCAACTGAACTTACAATTCCCAGAATTATTCTAAATTTTTCGATGGTTGAATAAACTGGTAGAAGAAAAGCACAGACAAATCATTTCTTTTTTAATTTTAGATTGAAAAATGTGAATGTCCAGCTGTTTTTGATACCATAGCTGAAGCTGTGAAAGAAGTTTCTAGAACATATAATCGATCTTTCAGTACCAAAGATGAAATTAAGCTTAGTGACCTGTTACCAAGTCCCTCAAGTGGATATTACAAATTTTATGGATCTAGCACGGTGCCTGGTTGTGAGGAAGGAGTTATTTGGTTTGTGTTTGAGGAAGTTCAATATATTAACGATGAACAGGTAAAGTGTTGAATTTTAAACAAAGTTGTGAAGAAATTAAAACAAAATAATTGGAACCATTATCATTTTTGTCCATAATGTTCCTATTCTGGTTATTGACAATATTTTGGGAATATTTAAAAAAATATATTTCAGTAAATAAGTTTATCACTTTTACTTAATTCAGTTATTCAACTCGTGAGATGAAACAAAAAATTACTTAGCAGACAATTAGTGAACTAAAAATTTCCCTGAAATATTCGTTCATTTAGCCCACCGATTAACTTTAAATATATTTTTGCTTCCAGTTTGAAACAATAAGGACCATTTTCAACATATCATTCTCATCATTATTAATATTTTCATAGTCACAATCATTCTCACACATATTATTAATTTCCTCTGAGTTGTCATCGTAGTTTTCTAAATCGCAGGAAATAAAATTTTTAGAACAATTATCGCACTGCCCATCACAATGCTTACACATATCTGTACATTTCAGAAATTTCTGAAATTTTCGTAAAAATTTTGTTAATAAACTATTAGATAATAATAATGTAAAGGAAAAGAACAGTATAATATGTAATATATAGCTGAATATTTTATGATTTTCTCTATAATTTTTTGTAAAAATTTTGTTAATAAACTGTTAGATAATAATAATATAAAGGAAAAAACAGTAGAATATGTAATATATAATTGAATATTTGTATGATTTTCTCTATAAATTTTTGTATAAATTAATAAAACAACATCAATATTATAAATATTAATTGTGATGCATAAGTTTCATTGAAGTTGTCTGAACTCTGACAACCCGCCAACAGCAGCCTGCAGCAGCTATTTTCGATTAGATTCGGTCCAATTTTGGAAGGTTCATAGATCGTATGGAAGTGTATTTCTTGGATCGAAAAAATTCACAGGTAAAGTACAAGTATTAAAAAGCATCTTCTGCAAATTTGACCCTTAACATTCATTTGCCACGCTATTATGAATTTTTGAAAAAAAAAACGTTTTTTCATCCGAAATTAAAAAAAAAATTTTGAGATCGGAAATGATACATCTAAATCCAATGCACGCATTAAAAAAAATTTATCTCTATCCGGTGAAAAGTTATCGCGATTTTTTTGGTACAAAAATTGGTTTTTGCAAAATTTCTCCGGCCACGAATGAAAACCTTTTTTTTAATAGATCTTCAAAATATAAAACAATATAAACAATTTCCAGTAAAATTGAGCATTATATCTTAATTAGGAAAGCGGAAAATTGAGGTTGAATTTTCAAATTTGACATCGAATTTCTCGGAAAATAAGAAACTCACATATTCCAGGTTTGACATGTTTTTTTGGAATAATAATACCTATATTTATATTTCATTTTAAATCGGTAATTTGTTAATAAATGTCTTTAAAAGAAAAACAAAAACCGTAAATTTTTCCGAAAAAAAAATATATCTCGATAACCACTGGCGCCACCTATAACTTATATTATATGAATCGATAGGTTTTTTAGTTCTCTACAACTTTTACTTTTCGAGATAAACTCAAGAAACCGAAAATCGTGACCATTTTTGGTCCGCCATTTTTTTTCACTGGTCTTTCAAAGTTACCATCGAGATATGTTTTATAGGATGCCGAAATGAACACATTCCAGCAAGAAAACCAATGTTACATTTTTGTTAACAAAACAGCTCTTTTTAACCGACTTCTAAAAGAAGGAGGTTCTCAATTCGTCGAGTATGTATGTTTTTTTTTTATGTATGTACACCAATTATTCCGGAACGGCGGCACCGATTTGAATGAAATTTTTACATTATGTTCAGGAAGCTGCTGCGATGGTCCCATATTTTTTTGGACGAAATTGGTGCAGTAATATCAAAGATGGCGCTGACAATATGGTGACAAAAAAAATTAATTTTGTCCGATTTTCTCCAAAATTGGTATGGGTGAATTTTTGGGGTCGTGCACAATGAATCTGAAATAATTTTAAAAAAATCCAATATGGCGGATCCAATATGGCGGACAAAAAAATTTAATTTTGTCTGATTTTCTCCAAAATTGGTATGGGGGACTTTTCGGGGTCGCACATAATGAATCCAAAATATTTTTAAAAAATTCAATATGACGGATCCAATGGGGCAAACAGAAAAATCAATTTTGTCCGATTTTGTGAAAAATTGGTACAAGAGAGTTTTCAGGGTCGCACATAACTAATCTAAAATTATTTTCAAAAAATTCAATCTGGCGAATCCAATATCGTGGACGAAAAAATCTATTTTGGCCGATTTTCTTCAAAATTGGTACGGGAAGTTTTCGGGGTCGCACATAACGAATCAGAAATTATTTTTAAAAAATTCAATATGGCGTATCCAATATGTCCGATTTTTTTCAAAATTGATAGGGGGGAGTTTTTGGGAACCCACATTACGAATCTGAAATTATTTAAAAAAAAATTAAATATGGCAGATCCAAGATGGCAGATTAAAGATTCTACATCCCCCGATTTTGTCTAAAATCAGTAATGGGTTATTTTTGTTAGTGTTAATTATGTATTTAAAATATTTTTTGAAAAACTCAATCTGGCAGATTCAATATGGTGTTCTAAAAATTTTACATTTTTCGATTTTCTCCTAAACTGATATAGGGGTCCTTGAGGGTGTAAATTATGAATTTATAAGTATTTTTTCAGGATTCAATATGGCAAATCTAATGTAGCGGATTAAAAATTTTACATTTTTCGATTTTGTTCAAAGGTGGGACTGAATCGTTTTTTGAGGATGTAAATAGCGAATATAAGTCTAGAAATTTTAAATTCCCGGATTTCATCCAAAATTGGTACTAGAGGGCTTTGAAGGGTTTAGATTTAGATTAGATTAAGACTTAAAATAATTTTTTTGAAATTCAATATAGCGGATGCAATATGGTGGGTTGAAAATTTTGCCTTATTCGCATTTTTTCACATTTGGTATTAGAAGATTTTCGGGGTCGTATATTACGAATATGAAGTTAATTTTTTACAACTATTAGGTTGATAAGATACAATATGAGGGACAGAAAATTTTACATATTCCGATTTTGTCTAAAATTGATATTGTGGGGTTCTTGAGGCGTATACAAACTCAACATGCAGTATAAAATATATCGAGCTAAGAAATTTACATCTCAGGTTCTTTAAATATGGATATTGGTAGGTTTTGGGGCCTATATTATCAATCTAAAATTAATTTGATAATTAAGGTAGTGGATTGATTTACTATGACATACTAAATACTTGTTTGATACAATTTTATTGTTATTTGGAGAACTCTAAGAACCAAAGAATTTTAGTGGTTCATTTTAGGGTGATTTACAACTTTGGATAAAATGGGTACTTTTTGCCACCTTGGAGTCATTGCGAGGTACACTACTCTCGATCAGTACTTAGTTCAAATAATTGATGGATTTCATAATGAATTCTAAAACTAAAAATAAAAAATAAAATTTTTATAAAAAAAATTGAACCGACTTCTAAAAGTGCGCTAAAAAGTGAAAAATAACTATAAATTTTTATAAGAAATTGACCTTTTTGAAGTAGGCGCCAAATTGTTTGTAAATGAAATGAATAACTACTAATATATACAAATTATGGTAAGAAAGCAATTACAAATAAAGTATTTTTAATCTGTTTATGCGAATCACATTTTGTCAGGTATTAGTTTGGCGCCGACTTCAAAAAGTTCAATTTCATATAAAAATTTATAGTTATTTTTCACTTTTTAGCGCACTTAAAAAATTTCTTTGATCTAATTTCCATGGAGTAAAATAAAAGGTACTTTAATATGTGCGTGTTTTACAGTCTAAAATTTAAAGGATGGACGATCGCGTCATCATCTGTCTTTTTCTAATATTCAGTTTAATTGAGCAATATTGGCTTTTTCTTATCACACGCATTTTGCCAGGAATAAATATAAAACTTACAAATGTTTTTCTGTGGAACATTTGTTAGCACTGGACGTAAGAGAAATTAATATTATTTTAAGTAATTTTAATTTCTCTTACGTCTATGGTTTTTGTGTCTAGGTTAAGAGTGAGTCCACACGATAAGAAAAATCACGGCGTAAGCGTAGCGTAATAAGACATATGTCAAATTTCGAGCATTGTGATTTGTTAAATTTAAAAAAAGACAAAGACAGAAGATTTCCCGCCTAAATCCGCCTTTTCCAAGGTCATTACGCCAAATGATGTTGAACTTTTCAGCGGACTGCTTTAAAAATGGTGGAAACTGTTTATTTTCAATGTTTTGTATGAAAACATAACCTACGTTTTTTTAAACTTTGTTGTTTTATTTATATATTTTATTTAGCGCGTTTTGAAATAATTGATATTTATGATATATGTTAAATTGTTTTAATTTATTAAAAATGCTTATTACCGAAGATCATTACTGCTTGGTCCTCAAAAAAAAAAACGATTTTTGTTCATTTTTTTATTAATTTTATAACAATTGTAATAATACAGGTGTTCGTTATATAAATTAAAGCTTATGAAATAAAGGCCAATATATAATACAATTTCTATTCAACAACAATCTCTGATATAGAGACGCTAATCCACAGACATGCCCTTAGCTATGGTTACCAGATCAAATAATGAGATTCCCTGACAATATCCCTAACGTTTCTGTAAATATCCGGACATTTTATCTGAATGTTGTATGTTAAGGCAGTGAGATTTTCAAAATTTTTGCAATCAAAGCATTAAATGCCAATATCGAGTGAGTCTTCTCATTAATGGGAGCGTAGTGAACTAAGGAGGGACATAGACTGTCTATATTGTTATAAGCTTTGCCTTTCGCTGCCACCAATGTTATAAGTTTCCTAGTTCTACTTTTAGTTTATCACTGGTTTCGATGAATTCAAATAAATTTTCTATTACTTTTTTAATATTTTATTATAATGTTCACTAAATCATGAGGTAACAACAGTTTTTGTTCTTACTTACTAATTTAATGTTACTATTGTAGTTTTTTGATTTTAGTTCCTCTCGTCTCAATGTTCATGTTCTAGCTATATTCTATTCTATATCTAAATTATATATTTTACAGTCATAGGTGCACTAACAAATATAACTTATAACTATTTATTTACATGATTACTGAAATGAAAAAGTGTGTATTTATGGGACGATGACAATATGAACAAAACTAATGGTCTTTGTAAAAAGTAAAGTTTTAAGTTTCGGAGATTAAGGCATGCTTTTGTTTGAGCCTATTAGAACATAAATTTACTTAAGATATAACTGTTTCTTAAGGGAGTATTAAATATTAGACTCTAATTATCTATTAATCTATAAAAGTAACTTAAAAATATATATAGTAATTTAATAATTAATAATTTGTAGTAATAGTTGGTTTACAACAATGTATTCTGTTAAGGTTCTACTCTAGACACAATTTAACTTAAAGAGCATATCATGTGAAGAATGTCATGAACTGGTTATAAAAGTCCAGCAATTGCCAAAAGAAACATCAAGCAATAAAAAGTATGAAACTAAATTTATTAATATACTAAATTAACAATTCACTCATTTTGTTAACGTTTAATCAATTTATTTTTTCTCACTAGAATGATTAATAAATATTTTTTCATTACTTATATTTTCCTCTTTTAATTTCAAAAAAATACTGACAATTGCAGTTTTTTCCTGTTTCTTCCTAACAAGGGGCTAAAATTTCAGACATGTCAGGAAAATTCCTGTCGTCTGGTAACCTTACCCTTAGCAAATTTTATATAAACCTATTATAAACAATTAAAAAGTAAAAATTAACATTGATGGAAATTTAATAACAGAAATCCAGTTAGTGTCATACGTAATGTATTCTTCTAAAAACTACAAACAATTGTAATTATTAAAACGATTGTTAAAATGACACTTTATATTGAAACTCTCGTCTTTGAACTCCTTGGCAATTCTTTACCAGGTAGAAGAAAACTTGTTTTAAAGAGTCTCATATCGCTCAAGTAACATGACTAATTTCAAAAAGACTGTTTACCGACTCGGAATTCGCACTGTTGCTTTCACATGCTGATTTCATCAGCTAAATATCACAATGTTTTTTCAAACCTAGTACCAAGGGTATAGCTGTACACATTTCCATAGCGTGTTTCCTAATTATTGGCCCAACAACAGCTTTTCAAACTCACCAAGAGTAACAGGAAAATATTTTTAAAAAATCTGGATCATTTTCTCGCATTTCTTGAATTAAATCATTAGTATGTCCAAGCCATTCTCCAATGTTTTTCTCAAAAATAGACCGGACCTAGTAGCGACGACTTTTCCGTTTTTTTAATAAAGAATATATTAATAATGTTCTTATCTTTTGTAATTTTTTCTTTTTCTTTTTCCACATAACAACATTGCTGCAATTATTTTTTTATTTTCTTTCATTTTAATTTATACATAAATAAATATTATCAAAAAATCAGAAAAAAGTTAGGTTACTACAAAAAAAAACATACACAACACTTTACGACTGCACGACTGCACGATAAAAGTTGCCCGTGTGGACGAGACATTTTTAACGTAAATGGGCGTAATACGCCTACGCCGAAATTTTTCTTATCGTGTGGACTCACTCTTAGGTGTGTTATTAACCTTTAAAATTTATTTCCATAAATAAGTAAACAAATATGGATTTAACAAATCTTATTATAAAAGAAGAAAATGTTGATACTTTTTCTTTCAAAGAAGTACAAGAAGGATATAGCCCGGGACATGATACTTTACTAGAAGAGAAAAATACCAGCACTTCGATGATGAAGCCCGAATGGGATTATCTGAAAAGTGATGACTTTTCAGGTAGTTCTCTTAGGTGAGTGTGAATTTCTATGTCTTCTTTTAATTAAAGTAGGAAGCTAGCGGCTTCTAGTTCTCATTAGTATCAGCTGTTGGCAGATTATCTTTCCATACTAGATACTTTCTCTTATTTTTAAATAGGATTATAAACATTACTCTGACTTTTCTGTCCAAATTCAATAATCTAATGGATTCAAAATTTTGTTTCAATAGCAAAAGTTAAATAAAATTTACTCAACCAAAAAACATTGACATTTTAAATTATATTGGTATTTGTATATTCTGAATTATTTTAGCTTTGATGAAAAACATGTAGTCGTAAAAATTGAAAATAGCGAAATGATGTCTGAAATGGAAGAAAATAATGCTGCCTTGGAAAACTGCAAAATTAAAATTGAGGAAGTAAACATTAAAGAAGAATTGGATGAGAATAATACCAGGTATTTAATTAATCTAATCTTAAAGAGAATGTATGTAGACAGTTTCTATTAGAAATAATGCGGCTGAAGTTTGGAACGTTCACGAGACGAATTATACATTCAAAAAAATATTACCGAAAAATGAGAAACAAAATTTTATTTACAAAAGTATTTCATCATATATTGTTGTAAAAAAAACAAATTTTATTAAAGCCCCATATAAACAGATATTTTTAAAAATTATTGCGGACAGGACAATACCACCCTTAAATTCATTTAAAAAAAAAACGTCTATGGCGTCTCACAAGTTAAAATCCGCACATATTTTATATTGACGAGCTAGGTATGTTCATATTAAAGCCCTATATAGAGAGAAATTTCCAAAAATGCTTGCGGACAGGACACTACCATCCTTAAATTCATTTAAAAAAAACCGTCTATGGCGTCTTACAAGTTAAAATCCGCACATATTTTATATTGACGGGCTAGGTATGCTCATATTAAAGCCCTGTATAGAGAGAAATTTCTAAAAATGCTTGCGGACAGGACACTACCACCCTTAAATTTATTTTTAAAAAAATCGTCTATGGCGTCTCACAAGTTAAAATCCGCACATATTTTATATTGACGGGCTAGGTATGCTCATATTAAAGCCCTGTATAGAGAGAAATTTCTAAAAATGCTTGCGGACAGGACACTACCACCCTTAAATTCATTTAAAAAAAAATCGTCTATGGCGTCTCACAAGTTAAAATCCGCACATATTTTATATTGACGGCCTAGGTATGTTCATACTAAAGCCCTGTATAAACAAATATTTCTAAAAATGCTTGCGGACAGGACACTACTACCCCGAAATTCATTTAAAATAATCGTCTATGGCGTCTCACAAGTTAAAATCCGCACATATTTTACATTGACGGGCTAGGTATATTCATACTAAAGCCCTGTATAAACAAATATTTCGAAAAATGCTTGCGGACAGGACACTACCACCCTTAAATTCATTTAAAAAAAAAAAACGTCTATGGCGTCTCACAAGTTAAAATCCGCACATATTTTATATTGACGGGCTAGGTATGTTCATACTAAAGCCCTGTATAAACAAATATTTCGAAAAATGCTTGCGGACAGGACACTACCACCCTTAAATTAATTTTTTAAAAAATCGTCTATGGCGTCTCACAAGTTAAAATCCGCACATATTTTTGGAGATTTCTCTCTATATAGGGCTTTAATATGAACATACCTAGCTCGTCAATATAAAATATGTGCGGATTTTAACTTATGAGACGCCATAGACGATTTTTTTTTAAATGAATTAAAGGGTGGTAGTGTCCTGTCCGCTAGCATTTTTAGAAATTTCTCTCTATATAGGACTTTATATGAACATACCTAGCTCGTCAATATAAAATATGTGCGGATTTTAACTTGTGAGACGCCATAGACGATTTTTTTTAAATGAATTTAAGGGTGGTAGTGTCCTGTCCGCAAGCATTTCGAGAAATATTTGTTTATACTGGGCTTTAGTATGAACATACCTAGCCCGTCAATAAAAAATATGTGCGGATTTTAACTTGTGAAACGCCATAGACGATTTTTTTAAAATTAATTTAAGGGTGGTAGTGTCCTGTCCGCAAGCATTTTGAGAAATATTTGTTTATACAGGGCTTTAGTATGAGCATACCTAGCCCGTCAATATAAAATATGTTCGGAGTTTAACTTGTGAGACGCCATAGACGATTTTTTTTTAAATGAATTTAGGGGTGGTAGTGTCCTGTCCGCAAGCATTTTTAGAAATATTTGTTTATACAGGGCTTTAGTATAAACATACCTAGCCCGTCAATATAAAATATGTGCGGATTTTAACTTGTGAGACGCCATTGACGATTTTTTTATAAATGAATTTAAGGGTGGTAGTGTCCTGTCCGCAAGCATTTTGAGAAATATTTGTTTATACAGGGCTTTAGTATGAGCATACCTAGCCCGTCAATATAAAATATGTTCGGAGTTTAACTTGTGAGACGCCATAGACGATTTTTTTTAAAATGAATTAAAGGGTGGTAGTGTCCTGTCCGAAAGCATTTTTAGAAATATTTGTTTATACAGGGCTTTAATATGAACATACCTAGCCCGTCAATATAAAATATGTGCGGATTTTAACTTGTGAGACGCCATAGACGATTTTTTTAAAATTAATTTAAGGGTGGTAGTGTCCTGTCCGCAAGCATTTTTAGAAATATTTGTTTATACGTGGCTTTAGTATGAACATACCTAGCCCGTCAATAAAAAATATGTGCGGATTTTAACTTGTGAAACGCCATAGACGATTTTTTTAAAATTAATTTAAGGGTGGTAGTGTCCGGTCCGCAAGCATTTTGAGAAATATTTGTTTATACAGGGCTTTAGCATGAGCATACCTAGCCCGTCAATATAAAATATGTGTGGATTTTAACTTGTGAGACGCCATAGACGATTTTTTTTAAATGAATTAAAGGGTGGTAGTGTCCTGTCCGCTAGCATTTTTAGAAATTTCTCTCTATACAGGGCTTTAATATGAACATACCTGGTTCGTCCATATGTTTTAATATCAACCGATCCAGCCAGTCAATAACAAATTTGCTTATATTTTTATTTGTAAACCCTCACGGGCGATATTTTTAAAATTATTTTAATAAGCTTCAAGTGATACCAAATATAATTCCCAAGTTTTATATACATTTCAGGTAGGAAAAAGAAGAAGAATTCATTTTTTAATTATTTTACATTGTTTTACTCTCTTAATATGAATTTTAAAGAAATTTCTATAATTTTTGAAATTATTTTTTACTGTGTACAAAATTCGTTCTCGTGAACGTTCCAAATTTCAGCCGCATTAGAAATAACAGTATTTCTTCAGAAACTAGAAATACCAAACTGGGATCCTAGAACACAAATCTGAATTTTTTTTTGGTGGTCGCACATAGTTTTCACTTTCACACTGTATTTTCTGATTTAATCTTTTAAATTTTGCCACTTTCACTAAAACACGTGCACATTTCTAAAAAAATTGTATATAACATTTTTTTTTAAATGTCGCTGAAAACACTAAAAATCAAGCCAAAGAAATACTAAATTAACTTTAAACGTTTTAGGCAAATTCGCGCATTGTTACCAGAAGTTCAATCAATGTAAAATTTCAATTCTAATACCAAATCAATAATTCACTCTACTATTTTTCCATTAAAATTGAATTTTAAATAATAGACACATTGGTTTTTGGAAAAATTAACAGAAATAAAATATCAGTGGCGTCACAGTGTGGTAGAAAGCAAGACAAAAATTTAAAAAAAAACTGCTTATTATGGTCCGTCAGATCGTCTGTATGTCACAGCTGGATAATTTCGCCATTTTTTCATCAAATAAATTTGTCAGCGAGAATTATTATAATTAAGTTACATCCACTAATTTATGAGATATAAAAAAGAACTGTTTAAGATAAAATTTCAAGATGTTTCAGTATTTTCTCTGTTTTCAAGTAACTTAAAGACAGACGTGTAATGAAATTGCAGAAAAAAATGAGAACACGTGCTTCTGATCATTTTTTTTTATATGCAATTATTTTTGTTTTACTTTCTACAAGCCATTTATACATTCTTACCCTTGTCTCATACTTATTACTGAGCCTTTGACTGATCCTAAATATTGAAAAAATACATAGTATATGTTATCGTGGTTAAAATATTTCCATCTTACATAAATGTTCGACTAATTACCCATGAATATACTGACCAAATTTCAGAAAGTTTCCAACAATTTCGGCCTTTTGTGATGTCACTACACTAAAACTTTAACAAACATTAAGAAATAATATCTATTTTTTTCTTTTCTTTTTTTCATGGTTTCGTCCTGAAGCCCAATGCACTGCGACCAATATAGGCCTATTGCGCTTACCCTTGATTTACAGCCACTCTGTTAACTTAACCTCCTGAGCCAATTTCTACAAGTTCTCTAAGGAGTGAGTTAGTATTTCATTCAGTTGCAAGTTTGTTAACCTGAAGGTTTGTTGTCTTTTCTGATCTAATGACTTGCAATTACATATGATGCTCTTTACCCTTTCTTCGACTCGATCACATGCTACAGCTGAGGTCACAGTTGTAAAGGTTCATTTTATTCAGGTGGACTTTGACGGACACGTGTCCCGTCATTATGCCTATGATCGCTCTTAATTGGTTTATGCTCATTTTCAGTAATTTTCTTGCTAATTTCGGGTCAGAATTCCCAATAAATAGCTTATTACGATTCAATCCTTGTCTGGCAGTCCAGTGATTTTGTTGTGCTCTTTTTTGATCCATTGTTTAACAGCTTCTCGTGCCGCACACCGTGGCTCTCCAGGCGCCGGTTCTGGACCAATATATTGAGATGGTGATACAGCTCTCGCCAGATCATCAGTTTTCTAATTTCCATATATGCCTTGGTGTTTCAGGTGTAAGTTTTAAGTTTACTCTGAAATTCCCTAAACAATCTAGATGATACCTTATATATTTTACTTCCTGGGAAAGTGGTATTGTCTTTCCTTGTAGGATAATGGGTCTGAGGTCCCCTAGTTTCTTCCGTTTTGCGAAGGGGATTAGAACAGTCTTTTGGGAACTTATATTTAGTCCTTCCTATCCTATCCATCTTTCTATAATCCTAACAGCCTTTTGCATTATTTTTCTCACAGTTGTAACCTTGGGCTAAGACTACCAAGTCATTAGCATATCCTAGCACTGAGTGACCCCCCTCCCCCGCCCAGTTGCTTGCGCCAACAGCTTTTCTTCAAACAGTTCCGTGTAAACAATCCTGTCTTTTTTCTGTTGTGTAAACAATCCTGTTGTTTTCTATCCGCTTACAACAGGTCTTTTCTAAACTGATGTTCCTTATTTCCGTGGCGATCGACTGAAATGACGTGTTCCCTTCTATGTCTAGAAATGCTCCTAGGAACATTCCTCTGTTTCCCAGCGTATTTTCCACTTTGCTGACCAGTTCTTGAGGCGCTGTTTCTGTAGCTTTCCCTATCCTGTAAGCATTCTGGGGCTGATGAAATGGACTGTTTACCTAAATAAAATAGTCCCTAATATATCTAATAGCTTCTCGAGAGTTTTGAGAACGAATGATATTAAACTTTGTTGCATTAATGCGCCCTGAAGTTAAGGACATATAATTGAACTAATTTCGACCACCACTAAAAGTTAGGATGTTTCGTCCTCGGTGACCGGCGGTGGACTCGTCAGTGGATCCGCCGGCACTTTTCCCAAACACCCTTGTCGTGCTTACTATAACTTGAAATTTTATTTGAAGTCATTTTACATCGGAATTAACCGGTAGGATGTTCGTACTATGATATGCCCCCCTAAGGCACTCGCTTCTATGATCTTAAGGCCTTTTCTCATTTATGGGTCCCCACCTCGGGTCTTGTCATCCGAAACCCATCGGCTGATTTTTAGGGGTTTTTGACTTTAAGATGGTAGATTGTTCACTAGGGTTATAATTTCTGGTAATTTTTTGTTTTGTACTTGTGGTATCATTTTTTTTACATTGTAAAGAGGCCAAACGTCAACGTTCTGTTCTGTATTTTATTTGTATGTTTTGTGTTTTATTTGTTTTATAAACTATTCTAACGTTACTTTTTGTTAAAAAATGGATATCGAGGTATTAGTAGTCATATCAGTTATTTGTGGAGCAGTAGTTCTTCTGTTGCCTAAGAACAAAGGCAATTTCACTAATATCGCTATGTCTATGATATCGAGCTGACAATAATGTTTTTAGGTTTTTTTTCAAAAACTCGTCACTTAAGGCTCAGCACCCCGACTTTTCACCCACAGTCGTGACTCACAAGTGTGAAAGAAGAAAGTCCCGGGTATTTCACCAATGCCGTGAAACCCGGGGTGGGCACCCGTAAGTAAGAAAAGGCGTTTAAGACTCCACAGTCTCAATTATAGCAAGCACGGGTCTGATACCGAATTGTAGAACGGACATCCTGGGTGGTCTTCCAAGGTCGAGTACGGCTTTACATCAAAGCCACGACTTGACGGCCTTCCGTCGCATCGTCCCTGCTCGGCCGCCATGTTGCATTAATGCCCCCTGATGTTTAGGACCACCACTAAAAGTTAGGATGTTTCGTCCTCAGTGCTTACTATAATTTGGAACTTCTATTTGAAGTCATTTTACATCGGAATTAACCGGTAGGACGTTCGTACTACAATAATTTATTGGTTTAAATGCTTTTGCTAATGAATAGTTTGGCTTCCCAGGTTTCGGTATAAATGCTACCCTGTTAGCCTCAATATTTTTGGTACATATCCTAGAGCTCGGGTAGCCCTTAATATGTAACCCAGTTTGCTAATTAGCAAGTCCTTGCTGTGTCATTGCCGGATAAATCCCGTTCGATTCCGGTGATTTATATGGTTCAACTGAGTTTATGGCCCATTTTATCTTTTCGTATGTAATCACTTCTTGGCAGTCGGCCAGTTCTCCTTGGTGGCTTTGGCTGCGGTGTACATCGCTACGCTAAGTTTCCAAGTCTCGGCTGATGCCTCTATTATTGCTGCCCCGGGAAAGCGAGCCCAAAACAGCTCGGTCATCGTTACCTTTCCGGTGTAGGTATACTCTCCAGTATTTCTTACTAGAGAGTTTATTGAAGGAAAGAGTTTTTTTCTATGAGTAATCAGTCTATACGTAAATCATCGTTACAAAAATATAGTGAAAATAGCTAAATATATTAATATAATAATAAAATAGGGAATCATTACAATTATTCTTAAAAATATAATTATTATTTATTAATGCACGTTAAACTAGAATGGCACACAGAGCCACAAAGGACTTATTCTTATAAAATGCAAATCTATTTGTGCGATACTGATTTTTTGTGAGCTTGCATGAACATTTTAAAATCCTTGTTCCCAAATGAAGATTCTTTAGTAACAGATTCTCGTAAAGATATTAATGTTTCTAGTATTTGTTCTTAATACCCATTTGATGAAATTTGTGGGTTACAACGTGAGAACTAGTTCTTTATTTGATATACTCCATGTCTGATGTCAAGAATTTTGGCGTCTAAGGGACCACGATCAAGTTTTGGTATATTCAGAATAACACTGTTGCCTGTATCCAATCTAGGAGCCTGTTTCATAGTTTCGTTAATCATTTTTTCTGCAGCACGTTTTATACCTTGATGGGCTTTTTCTTGCTCTTTTTCAATATTTTGTTGAGTTATATATATATATATATATATATATATATATATATATATATATATATATATATATATGAAACAGAGAGTTTTTAAGCCGTAACCTTCATTCCCATCAGGCAATCCACATATAATATGAATAGGCTTTAAACAGGACTAGCAATAATGAGCTCCACTGGTTTCTTTTCCATAGACTGGACAATTCGAACTAGTTAAATCTCTTCGATCTAAAGTCATTGCAGATATCGATTTCATAAATGGTCTGCGATATGTTTTTGTTGTTCTCAATGTTGCTGACTTCTATTTCTTCAATCAGTATCGACCTCTGAGGATTGTTGTTATCAATATTGCTGACTTCTACTTGTTGAATTATTATTGAAGTTTGAGGATTGTTGTTGTTATCAATATTGCTGACTTCTTTTTCTTGAATCATTACTGAATTCTGCGGTATGTTTTCGTTACTGAACTCTTAGGATTGTTGTTGTTATCAGTATTGTTTATTTGAATGCTTTCGCTGTTCAAAAGGTCTTTAAGCTGCTCTTCTCTGTCAAGCAGAATATTGCTAGCCTTTTAAACCGCATTTAGGATCACATTCGAATAATGAGCGACAGGGTGACCAGCCAAGAATTCTATAAGATGATGATTTGTTTTGGTATTGTAAAAATCGACATCCAGTCGACCAACTTGTTGTATTGTTATCACTTATTCAAGTTCGAAACAAATTTTCGACATCCTGGTTACTATTTTGCATTCTAATCATAGTTTGACCAATTTTTCTAGAACTTTTGCAGTTAACTCGGGACCATTATTGCTTTGCAAGATATAAGGTGCTCCATATTCTAAAAATATGAATAATATTTCTCAAGCAACTTCGGACGCTCGCTTTGAGCCGAGTGGTCTAAGATGTAGGATCTTCGTCGCATGATCTTGGTAATTTAATAACCATTTATATTCTTTATCTTGTATTGAGTGTAAGTCGATCAAATCAATTTGTCAGCGAGCGTGACGAGACAACTGGTTTGGTGACGATACCTTTTATTGGCAAATTGCGTTTAATGTCTCAGATAGAACGTAAAGGTACAAATATTTCAATAACTTTTATATGTATATAAAGTTTGTCTTTAATACTGTATCTCATTTTATCACGTCTGTCATATCCGCACTTTTTATCTATCTCCAGTAGCAAATCAAAATAATCTTTCAGGCGATTTTTTTTTTCAATCTTCACCGTAAATTTGCTCAGTATGGTATTTGGAAATACATTAGTATGCACCAGCTGTTCGGCGCACACCAGAACTTATGGCCTCCGTACCGCTTTTGATTTGTGTTATAACTTCTAAAACTCGTTGCTTACACTACAGTTTTTTCAAACTCGCGCACTGACTATCAAAAACTCAGATAACTTTTTAATAAAGTTCTCCTTAAAATCAATGTTTCCACTTAAATTAGGGTCATTTGCACTCATGTTACTGGTTTTATTTACTAATTTTAACACTTTCTACCTCGCACGACATTGTTATTGTTATGGCCATGTAGAGCCTCGAGCAGTAAAAGTTGGAACTAAAATTTACAATCCAACGTTCCCTTTCACGCTGTCCTACAATTTACAAAGCTGCTAAACGTTGACCCGCTGCACATTGGAAAACGCAAAATGTTATATATACTGACCGATATTTCAGAGCAGAATAATATCACTATCCTTCACAAAAACGGGCAGTAGTCAATACACTAATATCGAGATCTATCCCGTCTAACAGAACTGGACGCAAAACAAGAATAAATAAAACACGTTTCACCCTATTAAAAGTCAATAGATGGGAATATCCTCTTAGAACATTATATGTTATCAGTTTTTTTTTTGACTTATCTTTTAACTTTTTCTGTTAATCTGTTAGATTTTAAACATAATTTGTGTATTTAAATTTTAGGGTGTTTGACCAAGGAAAACTATATTATTATTATTAAATTAAGGAAAATAATACAAAAAAAATCTTTTTGAAAATGCCTTAAACAAACGCGAAACGTCAAAATACGTTGTTTTATTTTTTAACATCCACGTATAAACCTAACCCCAAGAATATAAAAAAACATATTGATACATATATTGAATATATATATATATATATATATATATATATATATATATATATATATATATATATATATATATATATATATATATATAAGTTATCTTCAAAAAATCACTTTAAATTTTTTAAAAAACAATTTATTTACTTTTACACGTTTGTTACTTCAAAAAAATACAATAAATGAATTCAGATCTTAACTGGCATAACGACGACTTACAGCTCGAATTATAAGTATCGTTTTACAAAAAAAGGCATCTATTTATACTTAAAAATAAAGCAGTGTCTGCATGTTGCATCATTCTAGTCACGTAGACCGTGTTACAGTGTTGCTTTTGCTGATTCTGCTTTAGTTGGCGGATTTGTTAATGAGACCCTTGATACTGCGGTTCAAGGAATAAGTTATTAATAATTATTAATTATAATATTGTCGTAGAATCGCATATAACAACTCCCCCTTTAACAAAAAGTTAATGTCATGCATTAATTTTTAAGTGCTCCCTCTGAGCTCGAAGACTTCATCTTCGGGAACTTCTTGGGGACGAATGGAAGGTCTTCTTCTTCCTAGCGTACTGAGTATTCGTAGCCTAAGGTGTTTCCATAGTGCTGGTCCAGGTGGGTAGGATTGGTCTTCATTTGCTGTAAGCCTGGGCAACTTCTTACGATATTTGCCGAGAATGTAGATGAGTAATAGGGCAGACACCAGCACAATGGTGAGAATTGTGAAACACGACAGATGTTTGTGTATGAACGGCTGGTTCATTAGTTGGTCAAGTTCTTCAGAATATTGGTCCAATCTTTGTTGGGCCACGTTAGGATCTTGCATATCGATCTTATTGAGCTTGAGAGGCTTGAAGGCAGGAATATGGTTTTTTGACGAAATTGTTTCGCAGCAAACAAATGGAAATTTTATTGGATGATTTTTGTAGGTGACATTTTGATATCTTTATATGAGATATTTTGACTGGACTCTAGTGCTTCCTATAAAGGCGTGACATCCTGGCCGGAGTTTTAGCAGTGAGTTTTTATTTATTATTTTGGTTTTCATTTCTTTGCCTTCGCATTTCACTGTTACTGGTTACGGGTCGGAAACTGTAATTAACCAAAAATTTTGGTCGATTTCCTTGACGTTGTATTCTTTAGCAGCGAAGATTATGACTTGGCAGGTCTTCAGAAGATAGGTTTTGGGTTTCAGAAGTTGGGCTTTACACATGGCTTCACTTTCAATGGGATATGGTAAGACTTCGGAGCATATCTTCTTGCCTTGCTTTAGAGACTCGCATTTCTCCAAGTTTCGAAGAGATACATATAACATTGAATCGTCATCTCTCGCAATATATTTATGAGAAACAGGAATAATATGATAGAGACCTGTTCGATTATCGAGTACTGATATAGGGTACAAGTGATAAAGAGTATAAGATTCGGGTTCGACTAATGGTATTTTAAGAACAAAAACTACCTTTGAGTCGGATTGATATGCATCTAATTCAATTATATTAATGTATTGTGCTATACTGGAAGAAAAGACAGGCAAGGGAAGATTGTTTTCTTTAACGATTGAGAAATTTGTTGTAGGGACTGGACCAAATCTATCGGGGTAATTATTGAGCTATGTAAAATATTAACACGTGCAAAAGAAATGGCATTTAGAACGTCATTGAGAAAGTTCTCAATGAAGGTATAGTTTTCCATTAGTGATTCGCAATATGCCAAGGTCCTTATTTGGGCATGATAGAAAGCTAGGTCGTCTGATAAATCTAAGATAGATTGATTAATTTCGTTTAAATCTTTATTAAAGGTTTCCTCGTCTATCTGTAACTTTTGTATCGTAGTATTGAAATTTCTGATTACCGATGTCGTTACCGAAATTTGGCTTTTCAAAAGACTTTCTATCTGTCGCTCGTCTTGTGATACCCTGTTGATACATTCATTAAAGTATTCTCCGTCTGAAGCATCAAGATTTCCCGTGATTGATTTCCAAACGGTACCTATTCCGTTAAAAACTCCTCGTTTCTCCCTATAAATATAATTTTGCGTATCGGCAAATATTTCCTTATATTTTAAATTTATGGATTCAGAAATCTGATTGAGGAGGCTGATATGAGTTTGTACATCCTTTTTAAAAGCTATCATCCGGGGTGTTTACGCGTTTATGAAGGCATCTAAAAGTTGGTCTAAAATTTTATCGTTATTAACAATACTTTCTTTAATATGTGTGAGGTCTTTATATACGAGAAGTGTCCATTTATCATTTGATATTTTCAAGTTTCCTGCTTCATGGAAGAAGATTCCCATGGTGTTTTCGATGGGTGTGAGAGTGAATTGTGCGAGGACAACCGAGGATAGTCCGCAATATCTGTAAATAAGAAAAGAACGCTAGTCATAATAGGGCTTTAACCTATCGAAATTGACTTTTGTATTTTGTTTGGTTCAGGGGTTAAAGAGAACGGCTGAATTTTGGAAAATTTCTTTTATTTCAAATGGTCCATTAAATTTATATTTTTCGTTTGTTTTGATCTGAGATTCTTTAAGATATACTTTGTCGCCAATTTTATAGTCGTGAATATGAGTGGGTGTTTTTTGGTCAAATCTAGCTTTGACTTTTTCTTTTTGGGTTTGCGTTCTTTCTCTGGCGAGTTTGTAATAGTGTTCCATGCGGTTATTTAAGTCTCTCACGTATTTTGAAATCAGTTTTTGTTGGTTGTATAAAGTCTCCGGGGGTCTACTAGACGTGTGTCCGAAAAGAAGTTCATAGGGTGTGAATCCATGGGTTTTATTTTGTGTGTTATTATAACATAGAGTGGCATAGGGTAATACGTTTAAGGGGTGCTCATGAGGGTTTTCGGTCATATTAGCTCTAATCATTTCAGAGAGGGTTGCGTGAAATCGTTCAACTGAGTCGTTTGACTGTGGATGTCCTACGCTTGAAAATGTTATTTTGGTATCAAAAAGTTTGCATAGGTCTTTCATGAGGGTGTTATCGAACTCGCGACCATAGTCACAATGGATCCTTAGTGGAGTTCCATAGTGCTGAAAGAATACTAATAGAGTATTTATAATAGTATTTGCTTTCTTGTCCTTTAAAGGATAGGGTGAATTTTGTAAGTTCGTCTCGCATAGTAAGGGCATAATTTCGCTCAGGGTATTCGTAAATGTCGATATTTATTCTTTCGAACGGGGTTTTTGGTGTTTCTGTTATGACAAGAGGGGTACTTAGATTTTTCCTACAAACTTTTACTTTTTGACATATTTTGCACTTTTTTATAAATTTTTCGACATCTTTAGCTAAGTTTGGCCAGTTGTACTTTTCTTAAAAAGCCTGAATGGTAATGGTCTAAAATGTGGGGTATTTCCTCATCTTCCTGGGTTTTGACAATATTTTGGCAAATTTTTAATTTTATGTCTTTATCTGCGAAAATAAATGAAAAGATCTCGAGGATGGGTAACTCTACGTTATTTTCCACACAATAGGTTTTTTCGGGTTGGAATTCGTTTTGGTTCTTGAATAGGATATAAAATAGGTGTTCTATTACAGATTCAGGGTCGAAGAGTAGAGGAATAATAAAATATGTATGATATTTAACTGTTTTGCTGGAAGTTATATTGACTTTATTATGATCGAGTTTGAGGTTTTCCTCGAAAATATCATCGATTACTTTATGGTGAATGTCTCCAAATTTGTTTTGCCAGAAAAAGGTTACTATATGTTTGTTAGATTTGTCTAGAAGTTGGGAACTTATTATTTCGATTTTAGAATAGTCTATTAAAGACTTAGTGTTATATAGTTCGACAAATATATTATATTCCGTGGTGAGGGTTTCGTCGTCTATATCGGGATTTTTCATATCTTCGTTCTCGGATTCATCTTATTCGTTCGCGGCATAAACTGAATTTTTGATTGAAAATTTGTGTATTCTTGAAAATGATTAATGCGTATTCTAGACAAAGTGTCCACGTTTGTGTTTATTTTTCCCTCTTTATATTCGATTTTGTAATCGTACTCTTCAAGTTTGAGGCGCCACCGAGCCAATCTGCTACCGGGGTCTTTAATAGAAAAGAGCCAGGTAAGGGGCTTGTGATCAGTTATGAGGGTGAACTTTCTTCCAAATAAATAGGGACGGAAATGTTTTACTGCCCAAACAATGGCAATTAGCTCCCTTTCAGTGGTGGAATATTTAGTTTCTGCACTACGGAGTGTTCTGGATGCGAAAGCTATCGGGAGATCTCTACCAATGGGACCTTGAGAAAGAACTGCACCTATTGCAAATTCGCTTGCCTTTGGAAATTTGCATTATAATTTTGGAAATTATTAAGACGTGACTGCATTTGGGAACGGCAATCAGCGGCTAAATGGCCCATAGGTCCACAATTAAAACAACGGCTAATTTGCATTTGGGGTTTCCTTACAGGTTGACGTGGTTTTTGAACTATGGTTTTGGAAGACTTTTGGGTTTCGAAATAGGATAGCTGCAGCTCTCGTCTAATGCGAGATTGAGCTTCTAAAAGATCTTTAGGATTTCCTGCACGAATTATTTGTCCTAGTCTTGGCTCAAGACCTGTCAGGAGGGTGTTTAAAGACATTGTATCAATTAAGGTAGATTAAGCTGCCTTTTGTTCGTTTGTCAAGGTTGGCTTTTGGACATTCGCCAGCATTTTGGCGTTCAGGGTTTGTAATCGATTTACGAAAGTTAATGGTGACTCATTAGAAAACTGCCTTAACCTTTGCTGATCTTGAATAAGGGACGAAAGATCTCTAGAATCGCCGAAGTGGAGATTTAAAAGTTGTTTTATTTCGCTATAAGTGGACAAGTTTCGAGAATTTATCAGTTGTGCTGCACGGCCTTTTAATTTAATTTTTATATGAATCACCAACAGAATGCGCTGATCTTCTGTTGCCATTTTGCACCCGCAATCGTAAGCATTTAAAAAGGTACCGAGAGAAATTTGGTCTCTCTCGAATTCGGGAATAATTGAGAAAATTTCAGAGAGCTTATAGGGCTCAATATCAGTATTTGTTCTTTGGGACCTTGTTTCCTGCATGGTTTTTGTTTTTAATGATTATTATTACTTAAATTTATTTAACTTATTTAGATTGACTAGGTTTTCGTTTAAGAAAAAGTACTCTATTCGTTTTTCGAAAATCGAACAGTAATGTAAATGCACTAAAATCGTGACGATCAATGTTATTTACACTAGTAGAAGAAGCAACATCGGCACTTGTTCTCTCCGTCTGTTGTCAGGGGCTTCACCAAGTGTTCCTTTTCCACAATTTCCAGGAGTGAGGACGCCATTGAGGTTTTTTTCTCCGTTGAGGGATGAGAATCCGCCGCCAACAATTAGAATTTTCTTGTTGTGTCGACGTTGACGAATCCTACCGACTGCGCCAATTGTTATCTTCAATAATTCACTTTAAACTTCTTAAAAAACAATTTATTTACTTTTACACGTTTGTTACTTCAAGAAAATACAATAAATGAATTCAGATCTTAACTGGCATAACGACGATTTACAACTCGAATTATAAGTGTCGTTTTACAAAAAATGCCATCTATTTATACTTAAAAATAAAGCAATGTCTGCATGTTGCATCATTCTAGTCACGTAGACCGTGTTACAATGTTGCTTTTGCTGATTCTGCTTTAGTTGGCGGATTTGTTAATGTGACCCTTGATACTGCGGTTCAAGGAATAAGTTATTAATAATTATTAATTATAATAGTGTCGTAGAATTGCATTTAACATATATATATATATATATATATATATATATATATATATATATATATATATATATATATATTCATACATACATATACATATACTAGGCGTATAATTCCGTATTAATCCGGGAATACATCATTTTTTGTGGAAACACTCCGTTTCCTACCCTGTCAATTTTACTGTGGTCTACAGTAGGTTCATTTTATATTTAAGTATACTTTTTTGTTTTTAGTGTGTTACATAATGCTTACCAATATCGCCAATGTGGTGAGCAAACAATTGAAAAAAATCATCAAAAATCGCAGCCTGTTCGTGATAAGAATACCAAGAGAATTCTCAGGTGTAAGTGTGACCAGTGTAATTTTCAGACATCTAAAGAAAGTTTGAAAAGACATTACTTCCAACATAAAAAACCTGGAAATGTTCATAAATTTAAATGCAGTAAGTGTGATTTTCAGACGAATAGAAACGATTATCTGAACGGACATCTTCGGATACATAAAACCCCGGAGGAAGTTGAATATTTTAAATGTGACGATTGCAACTATCTAACGATTCGTAACGGTGATTTGAAGAGACATATTCTTAAACACAGAAGGGAACCGCATTTAAAAAATGCTGAAGAGGTTTATAAATTTAAGTGTGAAAAGTGTGATTTTCAGACGGCTAGAAACGATCATCTAAACGTACATCTTCGAACACATAGAATCACGGAAAAAGTTAAGTATTTTAAATGTTACGATTGCAAATATCAAACGATTCGTAAAGGTAATTTACAAAGACATATCCTTAAACATAAAAGAGAATCCGATTCAGATAAGCCTGAAGAGATTTATACATTTAAGTGTGAAAAATGTGATTTTCAGACAAATAGAAACGATCATCTAAACGTACACCTTCGGTTACATAAAATCCCGGAGGAACTTGAATATTTTAAATGTAACGATTGCAAATATCAAACTATTCGTAAAAGTGATTTGAAGAGACATAGCCTTAAACATAAAAAAGAATTGAATTTAAAAAAGCCCGACGAGATTTATAAATTTAAGTGCGAAAAGTGTGGTTTTAAGACGGCTAGAAACTATTATTTAAATGTACATCTTCGGATACATGCAATTCCGGGGGAAGTTAAATATTATAAATGTAACGATTGCAAATATCAAACGATTCGTAAAGGTGATTTGAAGAAACATGTCTTAAGACATAGAAAACCTGAAGAACTTTATAGTTCATAGATATAAATTAGTTATTAAGATATTTCCATAAAACTTACATCTCGCGTTTAGACAGATGTAGTTTATAGAATGATAGGTACGTTATCCCTCTCCGTCGAGTGATCGAGATCTGTTTCTGAGCAAATAAACGGTGTGGACTTAAATAATCAACTTTCTCTAGAACGGACGTACACATTCACACAGAGGGTGACTATGTGGGATGTAACCAAGGAGGTTGGAGAAGGGAAATGAGGATAATACTGAAAACTGAACTTGATCAGGTATTTAGAACTATACTCCTCTAAAATTATATTGTACAACTAACACACCTGGATTTACAAAACTTTGTATCTTGTTGGAAAAATGTATTCCGCTTGTAACCAATATAATTTTGCATTTATTTTTAAAGATATATTTTTTTATAGTTATTTAGATTATATTATTTTTGTTATATGGGAAAATATTTTTTCTAAACACAACTAGAAATTATTATTAGGTTTTTAAAGAACTTTTTTTTTTAATTTTGCTAAATACATATGCAAAGTTGCGAAAATTAGTTGCTTTACTCTGTGTGTATTAAGCCAACCTTACGAAATTATTCTGTTTTTTCTCATTAATATGAAACAATATGTCCCTTAAAATTTATATATTTTTTTCTATTATTTTTTATAGGTAACCTAAAAGGCTTATATTAATTATAAATATTTGTTTTTTGTTTAATATATATTTTCGAAAATATTATTCAATTTTGTTATATTTATGTTCGATTTTAAATGTGAAGATATGGGGAAATTAGGACAAAGTTGTGAGTTACTCTGCTTTGCTCTAATTCTATTTATGATTCGACACTTCATATAATGCGATTTTAAAGGAATTCTTGATTTTGCATTTATTTTTAAAGATATTTTATTTTTTTTATAGTTATTTAGATTATATTATGGTTGTTATATGGGAAAATATTTTTTCTAAAGACAACTAGAAATTATTATTAGGTTATTAAAGAACTTTTTTTTTTAATTTTGCTAAATACATATGCAAAGTTGCGAAAATTAGTTGCTTTACTCTGTGTGTATTAAGCCAACCTTATGAAATTATTCTGTTTTTTCTCATTAATATGAAACAATATGTCCCTTAAAATTTATATTTTTGTTTTCTATTATTTTTTATAGGTAACCTAAAAGGCTTATATTAATTATAAATATTTGTTTTTTGTTTAATATATATTTTCGAAAATATTATTCAATTTTGTTATATTTATGTTCGATTTTAAATGTGAAGATATGGGGAAATTAGGACAAAGTTGTGAGTTACTCTGCTTTGCTCTAATTCTATTTATGATTCGACACTTCATATAATGCGATTTTAAAGGAATTCTTGATTTTGCATTTATTTTTAAAGATATTTTATTTTTCTTATAGTTATTTAGATTATATTATGGTTGTTATATGGGAAAATATTTTTTCTAAAGACAACTAGAAATTATTATTAGGTTATTAAAGAACTTTTTTTTTTAATTTTGCTAAATACATATGCAAAGTTGCGAAAATTAGTTGCTTTACTCTGTGTGTATTAAGCCAACCTTATGAAATTATTCTGTTTTTTCTCATTAATATGAAACAATATGTCCCTTAAAATTTATATTTTTGTTTTCTATTATTTTTTATAGATAACCTAAAAGGCTTATATTAATTATAAATATTTGTTTTTTGTTTAATATATATTTTCGAAAATATTATTCAATTTTGTTATATTTATGTTCGATTTTAAATGTGAAGATATGGGGAAATTAGGACAAAGTTGTGAGTTACTCTGCTTTGCTCTAATTCTATTTATGATTCGACACTTCATATAATGCGATTTTAAAGGAATTCTTGATTTTGCATAAAGATATTTTATTTTTTTTATAGTTATTTAGATTATATTATGGTTGTTATATGGGAAAATATTTTTTCTAAAGACAACTAGAAATTATTATTAGGTTTTTAAAGAACTTTTTTTTAAATTTTGCTAAATATATAAGCAAAGTTGCGAAAATTAGTTGCTTTACTCTGTGTGTATTAAGCCAACCTTATGAAATTATTCTGTTTTTTCTCATTAATATGAAACAATATGTCCCTTAAAATTTATATTTTTGTTTTCTATTATTTTTTATAGGTAACCTAAAAGGCTTAAATTAATTATAAATATTTGTTTTTTGTTTAATATATATTTTTGAAAATATTATTCAATTTTGTTATATTTATGTTAGATTTTAAATGTGAAGATATGGGGAAATTAGGGCAAAGTTGTGAGTTACTCTGCTTTGCTCTAATTCTATTTATGATTCGACACTTTTTATAATGCGATTTTAAAGGAATTCTGTGTTTCATTTTTTGCAAGTTATTAAGAAAACCTATTATGTTATTTTTTGCCTTATCTTTTTACCAAAATTAGATTGAAATTATTATTTCCTTGTTCACGTACTAACATCGTTATATAGAATAGTTTGTATTTGTTTATAGACATATTTTGATTATAAGCATACTTGTTGAAATTTATAGAACCCTCCTACTGAGTTGTTTCGGCTGTATATTTTTGCTTTTTTCTGTTCAATATATCACTTTTTCGCAATAAATTTTATAAAGCATACCTTGACATTTACAAAAATAAAACGGTATGATCATTTTTACACTTTAAAGCTATCAATTTCAACAATTTAAATAGTTTTAATATTAAGATGGTTTTGATTTTCTGAATATAACTTCAAAACGCAATATAACGAAACAGTAATATATGAAATCAAAAATAATTCAAGGGAGAATTTGTTAAATGCACATAGCCAAAATATTTTGTTTATAATTGAAATGTTAATTTTTGCAAGTTTTGACCGATTCATTAGGACTGTTATTTATAAATATTCAGAAAATATAAATCTATTAAAAAACTATTTTGTATTATTTTCCTGAATATGTATTTTTTTCATGTGATATATTAATATTTTGACGTTTTATGCTTTTGTTGTATTTATTTTTGTTAATAAACTTTTTTAATACGACAAAAGTAAAAACGTCAAAATATTAATATTCCTTAAAAAATAATTAATAGCTTCCCTCGTACGCATTAGTTCTAGCACCACCGTTGGGGCCGAAACCATCGCTTTTACGTCATAGCCGTTGCGACCAATTAGCACGTTTCTCATTTTTCGTGTTTTATGGAAATAACCCAACACTTTTTATAACTTATAATTTGTTAATAATTTTTTGTTATACCTGATTATTTTTCTCTATAGACATTCGTTAATGAATAGGGAGCAAGAGGAACATTGCATCCCCTTCCCTTTGGACAATTTAACATTATACAACGCGTATTCAAAAGGAAGAAACCAAGAATATATGTATAAAAAAAAAAGTCAAAACACTGTATATCTTTACGTCAAAATTTGACAAATGCATCAAACTAGTGACATTTTTTTTTTGGAAACTGTAACAGGATCGGAGTGGCTCATTCTACTATTTTTCGGTTATTTAACAAGAAATTTGTCGAATGGTTTATAAGCAAGTTTCACAAACTAAATATCCTTAAGAAAGAAAAGTGTTATACATAAAAATTTTAAAATCGAAATTGCTCCTTCTGTATAGACATATCGATAATTTTATATCCCGTTTGTATAGGGTTATTTAATGAGGAGTCGAAGTGCTTATAAAGGGTTCGGTATTTTAAGTGAAATTTTAAATATGAGAGGTTTTAAAAGCGGTTTTTTTCTAATTCATTGTCGAACTAGATTCTAGTCTCTTTTTTACTAGCACTTAACCGCGGTTTGGCCTGCGTATATATAAGAAAAAGGAACAACGGCTAATTAACATTTTTACTGAACAGGTCATAAAATATTTAATTAATATATCCCTACATTTTGTCACGTTCGAAAACCACTAATTTGATTTACATGCGTTTCTTTTTCATTTATTACTTTAGTGTTTTTTTCTACTCTAAGACTTTATTTTATCGGTCTGTAATTTGATATTTTACTGTTGATAATTAAAAAGTTGTACTTTCGAAACACGTACAGTATTTTGTCAGAACTGAATTAGAGCTTTTTAACACACTAGTGGAGTAGAATGAGCTTCATTTCCTCTTTTATAATATTACTACTCTGAGAGATGTACTACTGCCAAAAATAATTTACTTTACGTATTAGTACATTCTTTAATAAGCATTGCCTTTTTAATATGTTGCTTTAAGCTAATAATTTTGAAATTGTCGAAACTATTGTACTAAAATTTTAGATACACTCTTTTTAATATTGGAACTAGTAGGGTGATGCTTGAAAGTACAAGTGTGCGTGTTTGTGTGTATGTATATGTGTGTATGTCTACTTTTATAACCGAACCTATGATATTGTAATGTTTTACCTATGAAATCTATGACATTAAAAGGTTTATTTATTTATTTTATAAAGTAAATCGTTTATATTCTAAATTGTTGGTAATTATTTCGGTAAAAGAAAAAATCTACGCAATTTGTTTATAAAGTTCTTTTTTTATTATAATACTCCAATTAGGTATAACAATATTAGGGTATTCTAATTGAAAATTAAAAATAAATTGACTATTCTAATAGAATCGGAACTAAAAAATAATGTTCTTAGAAACAATGGGTAAGTAGACAATATAAATACAGAAATAAAAAAATAAATGGGTGCCTAAAAGGTAAAATTTTACACAGCGCACGTCTCTAGTCTTTTACTGACCTCATTTCAAGATTCCACATGCAACATCCTCACACATAAATGTATAAGCATATAAACATATAAAATAATGAAAGGGGCTCGGTTGGGGGCATCCAGATCTGACACAAAAATCTAGGGCCCCCATATTGCATCAGGTTCACTGAAACAGAGTAACACGTACATAAAAAATAATACTGCCATAAAAAAATACAAATCGTAAATGAATTAATTACAATTAAGATTATTTATTTATACATAACAGATATAAAAACAGAAAACATATTCTTACTTGTTTTACATCACTAATTCATCAAAATATTCTATATAGAAATGGAAAAAGAAAAAAAGAAGTGCTTAAAAAATGCCCATAAAAAATTTAAGTTAAGAATTTAGAAAATACGTAAAAAAGAATTGTATGAAAATACTTTAGAAGTTTGTAACTTGTGACATTTTTATATATGAAAACGCCAAAAGGGATTTAAAAAAAAACAAATGAAAATTATTAACAATGTCTGTACACCCACATATTATCAATAACTGAAACAAAGAATTAAGGATCAAGACGACTTTTCTTATTCTGAGGAATCACTATCACTCTCATCAACATTAATAATAAGTGGTTGTACAAGAACTCGAATTTTCTTTTCAATTTCCCACTGCTTTTTTAATATATTATTCGTGTGTTCGATATAGTTAGCCCAATTCTGTTTTCTCACTGTTCCTAACGCCTTTTTCCAAGCCACTATTGGTTCTTTAACTTGTAGAATCAGTTTGTCATAATTTCTCTTTGCCTGACTGCATACCATTTCAAATGTATTAAATTGGCAATGGTATAGAGGCAAGCGTAAAACTTTATGTCCAGAAGGTCCTATTAGTTGATCTACTACAAAGCATTTTGCAGGCTTTGGTACCCAAGATATTAAAGACCACAAAGTATCTTTTGTAGCATATTCTCCAAAGTTGATATATTTTTCTTTCAGACACCCTTTCACAGCATCCTTGCCAACCCTTTGTTGGCCATTTTTGAAGTTGTCTACTACAATAGGGAGCATTATCTAAAACAATTAAAGAAGGTTTCCAGCTTTGGCAAAAAATCTTTCAACCAAGCTTCAAAGTTTTCCATGGTAATCTCCAGTTATTGACTTCGATTTCAAAAATTAGCAATGTATCTTCAACTAATCCATTTTCATTTCCTGCATTCAGTACTATGTATCTGAAAAAAAAGTAGAATAATATGTGGCAGTACAAATTATTTGAAATATTTTCAACTGTTTGCAGAAACACAAATTGGTCTTGAAGAACGGAAGCTTTCAATGTTTTGGTCAGTTGAAATAGTGATTCTTGAGTTTAGACCGAGTCAAATTTAAATTGTTATGCGACGTTCCGCCTAGATTTCACGCAATTAGAACACTGAACATTGCATGTGTTGATGGTCTTAGTTAAGGGATAATATCAAAATTAATTTATTTTTCTCAATTTTTATGTCATTAATGCGTTGAAATTGGAAAATTGATTTCACGTGTTTGTTTTTTATAAATATGATGCATTGTTAAAAATATACTATATTGTACCCATTTTTGGTTTATTTTTAAGCACCTTTAGGTTCTACAAATTATGGGTGAGGAATGTGCAATTAAATAATTATAATACTTATTTCAAATCGGCTTTTTTTAGTACAATAAAACAGGATATCATTGCAGCAGTTTCGATTGGCAAGGGATAACACGTCTGAAAACTTTGGCAAAAACAGTGGCGTACCATATTTTTATATAAAAATATTACTCGTGTTTCCTTAAACCGAAAGAAATTAGATTCTACGTGTTATAGATTTGCTTCACGTTTCAGCAAAATACCTGCAAGGAGTTTTTACATTTTGATAAAATATATTTTTTAAATGTCAACATCTAGTATTTTGAAAACGAGATATTTTAGACATATGTTTATATCAAATTCTTTATAACCGTTTAAATTATTTGGTTCACTTCCACTTATTAAGAAAACAATTTTTATCAAATAAAGTAAAAATTTTTCCTAAAAAAATTAAAACTTGTTCGAAAAACTTCTACATAAATTAGAGTAAGGAATTTAGTTAGCTAATTCAGTCTCCCCAGGAAATAAAGCATTGAAGCAAAAATTTAATATTTAACATGTTGCTAAGGGAAAATGATCTAAGGATTATTTAAATAAAGTTTTTGCAACCTGTTATAAATGATGAAATAAATTCAAATTGTGTAAGGGTAAATAACTGATATATTACCTAAATCCATTTCCGTACTGTTTGAGTGCCATTATCCTGTCATGATCGTCTGTGGGTGCCATTGTGAAAAATCCATGTCTGGTCTATAAAAACTGGCTTAAATTTCTTTTCCCCCTTTTCTTCATTCTTCAAGTACTGTTCAAAAAAAGTCTCTTCTCATTTTCTGGATTTGTGGTGTCTCCATTAAAGCTCTACGTGGGTCATTCTTATATAAATATATAAATAAAAATGGTCTCCTGTGAACAATCCTGCTTCCTGGAGAAGTTCTTTAAAAAACAAAAGGATTAAACAATTTACATTTTACATTTACCGATATTAAAATATTTAAATTAAGTTTTCATCTCCCAGTATCTTACAGTTATTATTTTGGCCCAATGACAACTGCTTTGTATTTGTGTCTAACATTTATTTGTTGTATGTAAATTATTGTTTGCCAGTAGGTAAACCCTATTTGCTTTAATAATATATAGTTTGACTTGCATGTAACTAAGTATATAAGCAAATATTGCAAGTTGATTTTCACCCACTTCTTATTGTCATTCGGTTTTTAGTTTTTTTTTTAAGTCTAAATTATACTTATTGCATAGTATATTTCAACAAAGTGATATGCCTTAATTTTTTTGAAAACTAAAGCCAAAATTTCGAATTTGTTAATAGTGTTGCCAAATTTTGTATTCATTGTAACTATGAATAAAATAAAATGTGTGCAAAGTAAAAATCAGTAATTCTTGGATTTAGTGTAAATCGAAGAATATGACGTATTTCTTTAAAAAAAAAAAAAGCGTTTACTTACCCGCTATTTCGAGAACATAGAACACGATTAGAATTTTGGTTTTTCACAATTTTCTGTACTTTTTCTAGAAAACGCAGAAAGAAGCTAAATATTTGGGTAATAATTCGAATTAGGGTAAATCTAGCCCATTTGGTTTTGTTTCTTTTGATTTTTTTTTTTGATAATTTTCTTAATTTTTTTGATAAAAAAACCAGGGCACACTAATAGAAGCATCTGTATTATAAAAAATTTCATAAAGTTTTATCGGAAAAATTAAAGAATTATCAAAAATAAATCAAAACTAACAAAATCAAAATGGCATCCTCCTCTAAATTTACTCTAATCCGAATTATTACCGAAATTTTACATAAATCATATTTATGCTATAGCATCAGCGCAAATTTTATATTCCTAGCAAATATACTCAGGGGTTTTGTTTTCAAAGTTTTTTAGTAGTTTTTTTTTTAGTTTTCTGGTTAAAAAAGTACAGATTTATAAAATTTTTACATAACATAGAGGTTTCTATAAGCATAAAATCTGGCTATAATAAAGTAATAACAATTTAGTAAAACAAATGAAACCAGAAGTGAAAGTGTTTCTCTGTGTTTTCCAGAAAAAGAAGAGAAAATTCTGAAAATATAAACACAAAATCGTGTTGTATGACCTCCTAGATTCACTAAATCTAATAATTACCCAAAAATCTAATACATTTCTGTAAAAATTACTAAAAAATCTGTGTGTTATTTTGCTCATCCTGTTATTTTTTTTGTTCCCAAATTAAGCATTTCTGAGATATATTTCAAGGAACAGTTTCCCTTGTTTTCAGCTAATACTTCTTAGTTAAAATATTTTAAAAATTTCTAATCACATTCTGTACAAGCTGTATTAACATAGTATCCACTTAAAAGAGTCTGAAATACCATTTAATAAAGCTCGACAGAATGTTGTTTAACGTTTTCGAAAGAGATATTGCAGTGTAACACAAGAAATAATCTATTAGTTACTTACTGTTTCCATATGTATTCAAATAAAGGTCCAGTTAAAAAACTTAAATAAATCCTATAAAACAAGCCCTGTAAAGTGTTTATTAGAATAGTCTAAAATAGTCAGGGTATCCAGAGTTAAAAGTCACAAAACCTTAACACTACAATATTAAATAGCGGCACAAAATGTCTGAACTATTTTATATCTTAATATAATAAGAATATCACAACGTTGTTGACAAAGTACGTAAAATGTGTTTAATAATATTTTATAGCAGTTACTACAGAACGAAGAAGTAAATACCCCATTAGTGTGAAGTGAGCTTATGTATTAAAATAGTTGTCAAAGACAACAGTGGTTTTGGGTTTCTTCTTTATTGCGGCCCTGTAAGGTAATCGTTATCTCTTTCGTTATTATGGATAAAAATAAGGAGAAAAAACCACTAAATGTTTTATTATTTTACGATCCCTACTGCATCTGAGGCACGAAAAGTTCTTGATCTGGAGTAGGTTAGCGTGATCACATTCATATTTTTATAACAATGTAAACGGGATATTTTGTGGAATTATTAAATTTCAGATAACAAAACAAGTTAAAAATTATAAAACAAATATAAATGTTGGTTTAATTTCAGAAATAATTTATTTTTCTGTACTTCGAGAAGAAGACAGAAAATCGAAACGAACAACCCTAGTTATATTTACGAGGAACATTTTTTTTTGATGTATGGCAACTAAAAACAGTTATAATTACAGTTACATTCCCGTGAGAACGGTTTATGTCGCAATATTACGCAACCTTGCATAAGCAATTCTCAGATTCTTAAAGCGTCTGTTCCCATGCAAGATCAGCATATTTAAACTTATAAATATACCCAGTATGCATAATGTTAGTTAGTCTTATACAGTTTGTATCCCATTCTTGCAATAAAGTTGTTTTTTAAAAAAATTACATCAACCCCGAGTTGAAAAGTGGCGCAGTCGGTAGGATTCACTAGGCGGCTCATCGAACGAAAATCGAAGAAAAGTTTTTGTCTTAACAATTAACTAGTGAATCGATCAAGAAAACAACCTGGGAAGAAAAATAATCAACCCATTAGTAAACTGCATCGAGCAAGAGAAAGTGGCTAGTGTCAACCCCAGAATTGCAGAGTGTGTGCAAGATTGTGTGGCTCACCGACCAGGGAGAAGACGAAGTTCTATGTCCTATTGGTGCGAGAAGAGAGGAACAAGCATCGTCCTACTTCTCATAAATAGACTCCAGGGAAGAGACAAGCATCGCTCATCCTATTGGAACCTAGGCTAAGAAAACCAGAAAAGAATCAGATGAAACCAGTAATCATCACCCTCATCGGAATTACACTGTAAGTGCAATCCATTCATTCCTTCCATAAAACCCCATTGAAATATTGATAAACAAACGAATTGTTTGATTGTTATATCGAACACATTACTAATTAATAAGTTAATCAATAAAATAATTAAAATACTGTTGATTGTTATATCAAACGTATCATAAAAGTTTAATTGTTATATTAAACACTGAAATAATTAATCATAGACTTTAGAAATCTTTTAATTTTAGTAATATTAGTAATAGTAATATTAATAACTGTATAATGGCAAACCCAGATTACCAATTAATAAGATTTCAAGCAGACAACATCCCTCTGTTTGATGGTAATTCTAAACAAATAAACAGGTTTATCAGTGCTTGTGATAACTTTTACAAAAATCATAAAAATGAAACAAATGCTAATGCACCTATAAACATTTGTCTTTTCGATACAATATTAAGCAAACTTGTAGGCAGAGCAGCAGATCTAATTGCCTCGCGCATAGAATTAACCTCGTGGCCTTTAGTTAAAGACGCGATTATTACCACCTTTGCGGATCAAAGATCGATAGATTGCGTAGTTCAGGACATAATTACCCTTAAACCAGAAAAAAATGAAACCCCTCATGATTTTGGCTTAAGACTACAAGACGCAAGAAGTCTTCTTTTTTCAAAAATAAATTCGTCGAACGACACGCGAGAAATAAAATTATTAAAAATCGCAGAATACGGCAATCTAGTTTTAAAAACATTTATAAACGGCTTAAACTACCACATGCAACTAGTAGTAAGGTTAAAAAACCCCCAGACCTTAGAACAAGCCATGAATTTCACTTCCGAAGAAGAAAATTTTCTGTACTATAAAAACCGTAACAATTCTTTAAACAAAACAACTACAAATCCCAATACAACAAATAAACCAAAACCAAATAATTCGCATTATCCTGCTTATACACCCAGACCACATTATCCTGTTAATGTGCAACCCTTAAACCCTTACTATTATCAAAAATCACCCCCACCTTTTAATAACAGACCTCAATTTCTAGGATTTGGCCAGTGGCGTTACAACCCCTCAAATCAAAATAATTCTGGACAACAACCCAATTTTTATTCACGTCCAAATATTAACCCTCAAAATATTCCAAGACCCTCGACTTCGGGAATTTCACGTTTTACGTCTCATCGGAAACCTGAACCAATGGACACGTCCTCAGCGAATTCCAAAATAAATCAGAAACCACAAACTTTACAAAACAAACCGAAATGGATAGCCGAAGAACTATTCAACCAAGCAGTCGAAACCGCGAATAATAACGAAAATATCCCCCTAAATAATGACAAAATAAATCACCCTCAATACAATGAAAATACTTCCTTAGGAAACTATTATTATGACGAAGAAAACCCATATGAAAACCAAAATTACTATGATGACGAAAGGTCACATGAAAATTCACACGAAAATCAAAATTATCTTGATTTCGAAAATCAAAATAATTATTGTGACGGAAATTTTCCAGACAGTTTTACCCTCAACAACCCACCTTAATATATCTACATAACCATACAAACGTCGATCTACCAACTATCTATATTCCCGAATTAAATGCAAAATTTCTTATAGATACAGGTAGCGGCAAAAGCTTTATCAAACCCGACCTTGCTTACTCAAATTACCCTAACTCCATATTTCCAGAAACATTCACTGTAAAAACAGCCCATGCAATTTCAATACATAATGAAGTAGCAGATATTCCAATATTCCCCTCTTTCAAAATCGCAGAAAATCACAAATTCTATCTTTTCGACTTTTCACCTAGATTCGACGGACTTTTAGGTGTCGATTTTCTAGAAGCTACTAAAGCAGAGATAAGTTTTAAAAATCATGTTTTAAAAACGCGAAATGTCACGTTACCCATACAATACAAACTCGAGGAAACGTTACACAATTTTGAAACAATTGAATTAATAATACCACCACGTACTCGTCAAAAAGTCAAAATACCAGTCAATCAATCGAACGGTATCGGTATTTTAAAATACACAAATTTCGGAGAAGCTGAAATGCCAGAAGCCTTAGTCCAAGTCAGTGACTCATTTGCTACAACCCTCGTAACAAATACACGCGATAGTCCAATAAAAATTACCTTTAACGAACCTTTAGACATCGAAATCGTGAATGAAAACGAAATAAATTTTATCGAAAAAATGGAAACAGACACGGAAATTAACGAGTATATCGACGGCTTACAAAAACAAAATTTAAAAAACTTACGTTTAGCCCATTGTAACAAAGAAGAATATCTAGCGATTAGAAAACTTTGTTATGAATATCGAGACATCTTTTATACAGAAGGTACCCCTCTCACCTTTACTAATCAGATTAAACATAAAATCAATTTAACAGACGAAACGCCGATTTTTACTAAAACATACAGGTACCCAGAAGTTCATAAACAAGAGGTAAAAACGCAAATTAACAAAATGCTTGAAAACGGTATTATTCAAAACTCAAATTCACCATGGAGCAGCCCAATATGGGTAGTACCAAAAAAATTAGACGCGAGCGGACAGCGCAAGTGGAGAATTGTAATTGATTACAGGAAATTGAATTTAAAATCGATAGATGACAAATTTCCCTTACCCAACATATCGGATATCCTCGATAAGCTAGGGAAAGCACAATATTTCTCAACCCTAGACCTCGCGACAGGTTTTCATCAAATAGAGATGGACACCACCGATATTCCCAAAACAGCCTTCTCTACAGACACAGGTCATTACGAATTCAAAAGAATGCCCTTTGGACTAAAAAACGCCCCTTCAACCTTTCAAAGAGTCATGAATAATGTCCTCCGTGGTCTTCAAAACGAAATATGCTCAGTTTACCTTGACGATATAATTATATTTTCTACATCACTCCAAGAACATATTGACCGATTGAAAAAAGTCTTTAATCGACTAAGAGAAGCAAACTTTAAAATACAATTAGACAAGTCAGAATTTTTACACAAAGAAGTTGCCTATCTAGGACACAAAATTACAAATGAAGGTGTCAAACCAAACCCTGATAAAGTAAACGCAGTAAAAAATTTTCCTATTCCCAAAACTCAAAAAGAAATCAAATCCTTTTTAGGACTAGCCGGTTATTACCGAAGATTCATCAAAGATTTTGCAAAAATTACTAAACCCCTAACACGATGTTTGAAAAAGGGCGCAAAAGTCGAACATTCACCAATGTTCATTCAGTCTTTTAACAATTTAAAAAACCTATTAATAAACTCTCCTATTTTAAAATATCCAGATTTCGAAAAACCTTTTGTCCTTACAACCGACGCCTCAAACGTAGCCCTTGGCGCCGTTTTATCACAAGGAAATCCACCCAATGACAATCCTGTTGCATTCGCATCACGAACGCTAAACGAAACGGAACAAAAATACTCTACCATAGAAAAAGAACTTTTAGGGATAGTATGGGCATGTAAATATTTTAGACCGTACCTTTTTGGACGAAAATTTAAGATTTATACGGATCACCGACCCCTTGTTTGGCTATTTAACCTTAAAGAACCCAACTCAAAATTAATAAGATGGCGACTTAAACTTGAGGAATACGATTATGAAATAATCTACAAGAAAGGAAAACAAAACACCAATGCTGACGCACTTAGTCGAATATCATTAAACGCGTTAGAATCAGACTCAATTTTAAATAACCCTGGCGACATCAGTCAAGAAATCGATAAATTTTTAGACGAAAGTTATAGTCAATTCAATCCCGAAAATTTAGACCCAGACGACGCAAGTAGAAATATTAATCAAACCCGCGAACAACCAATCGAACAAATAAAAAATCAAAAACCCAAAATTAGAATCCTTCAAAATATTCAAATAAGACCCCCAAATAATTCTCAAGAAACTAACACAGTACACAGTACTAATGCTACAGAAAATTATTCTAACATGACTTTATTAGACGAAATAATCAATAATAAACCTCATCAATTTATAATCAAAAAATCACCCTACGATACTTATATCAAAACAGAACGCGAAAACTTTGACGGAAACCAAATCATTCATGCAACCTTACCAACAAACATGTCGACAATAAATAAATTTCTAAAAGAATTTTTAACTAATAAAACTACTCACGTTTATTTCTTTTCAAAGGAATTACGGCCTTATTTTCAACAATCAATGAGTAATCTTTTCAAAAATCTAAAATTAATAGAGTGCACAAAGCTCATTAATAATGTTAAACCAGATGAAAGAGAATTAATGATAAAATATAGACACGAAGGTAAAACAAACCATCGCGGAATTGAAGAAACTCGAAATTTTCTAAAACAAAATTACTATTGGAAATCGTTAAAATCTGACATTGTAAAATACATTAACAATTGCGAGATTTGCCAAAGAGCAAAATACAACAGAAAACCACCGGATCAACCCCTAATATTAACAGAGACACCAAGCAAACCCTTTGAAATAGTCCATGTAGACACGTTCATTATCGGAAAACAAAAATTTCTTACTATTATAGATAAATTTTCAAAATATGCTCAAGCATTACCCTATGACGGAAACGCTATATCTTGTTGCGAACAACTAATAAAATATTTTTCATTTTTACGTATTCCAAAGCAAATAGTTTCTGATAACGGATCGGAATTCAAAAACGAAACTGTCAACGGATTACTAAAAGCACATAATATAAAAATACATTTCACTACACCCTATCATCACGAATCGAATTCTCCAATAGAAAGACTCCATTCCACATTGATTGAACATATTAGAATTTTAAAGGAATCGGACCCCAACGCGGACATTATTAATCTTATGCCTTACGCAATTATTGCCTATAATAACACGATACATTCAAGTACAAATTTTGCACCTTACGAACTTGTTTTAGGACATACGGATTCCAGAGATCCTATGAATCTAATACCATCCCACGTATTCACCGAATATATAGCCAATCATAAAAATAACACTCAAATTTTATATGACAAAATCACCCAAGAGACTAAAGAAATGAAACAAAAAATTATCGATAAAATTAACGAAAATAAAAAATCGAAAGATTTAATTATAGGTTCCCAAGTTTACAAGAAATCCACTGATAGGTCGAGTAAAATAAAAAATAAATTTTCCGGACCCTTCACTTTAACGAAAATACTAGAAAACAATAAGATCGAAATCGAAAACCCGAAAACAAAAACGAAAGAAATTATCCACATAAACGAAACTAAAATAATACCCATTGTTCCAGATGGAGCTGGACCAACACAAACGCAGTAAAATTCCACAACCTGAATGATCACCCAGGAATACTACCCTATAGATTAGGAACGGTACAAATCAAGTCTAACCATTGGACTTTTATTCAAAAAATTAATCTTGCCCCTTTAATCACAAAATTTGAAACCCTAAAAAACCATGCGAAAAGCGTTACCACTAATATCCAAAATAATACCAATTACCACGAAACATATTTTAATTCACTTATCTCCTTAAAGACATTCGAACGAAGAATAGTAAATCTAATCGAACAAATAATTCCGTTTAAATATACACACAGAAATAAAAGAGGCCTATTTAACCCATTAGGAACATTTCTGAAAAGCATTACGGGAAATCTAGATCAAAATGACGCGGAACAAATTAACGCGAAAATCAAAAATCTACAAGAAAACCAAAATAAATTAAAAACAAGTATTAGCAACCAAATTACAATTCTAGATTCTACAATCGGTAAATTCGAAACAATGATAGCAAATATTACGCACAACGAATATGTGTTAAAATCGCACATTTTACAAACAGAATCAATAATAAAAAAGGTTGAACTTCAACAAGCTAAGTTTGAACAAAATTATTTAATATATAATGTAATAAACCAAATTACATTACTCTATCAATCTATTTACGATATTCTCGAAAAAATCGAAGTTTCAATAACTTTCGCAAAAATTAACGTTCTTCATAATTCAATTATTAAACCGGAAGAACTACTAAAGGAAATACAAAAACTAAATAACTATCTAAGCACAGATAAACTACCCTTAGACGGTACTTCTGAAAATTTATTAGATTTTGAAAAAATCTTAACAATTAAAAGTTTTCTAGAGGACTTCAATATAATCTTTATAATAGAACTTCCACTTGTCGAAGAAAAGATATATCAATATTTCAAATTGTTCCCAGTACCAGTCCCCAATAATAAATCATTCCTTGTAAATATCCCCTTTAAACCATACCTGGCACTTAGCACTGAAAAATATGCATATATGGACCAAAGTTGTTCCGAAATCCAGCCAGAAAGTTACCTCTGTAAGGAAGTCCACACGTCTCATATAGAAAACAACCCTTCCTGTGCTGTTCAACTAATCAAACACGAGAAGAATATTACGTCTTGCCACCCCTTTGAAGTTCAGCTACACGAAATTCAAGTAACAAAAATCATTGATGGGAAATGGTTAATTACAGTACCCACCAATTTAATTAGCACAGTAAATTGCCGAAAGACAGAAAATAACCAACCCTTATTTGGATCCTATCTACTAGAATCCACAGCCGAATGTAAAATTCGAATAAAATCAATAATATTCGAAACCTATAAAACAAGTCAATTGGACTTCTCCAAAGTCAATCTACCAGTATTGAATTGGAGCTATATTAATCAGCAAAAATCGATAAATTACGAACCACCCACGATGGACCTCAATTTCATAAACCTCAAGGCAACCAAAGATATCAAGACCAAGTTGGAAGAAGAAAGAAGAAAATTGGAAGAAATCAATGTACCAATTTATACTGATAAGTCCAGTATTTGGACAATATTATTGTATATCATTATTGGAATTATTATTATATATTTTATCTATTATAAAATTGTAAAAGAATCTAAGAACGCTTTAAAAAACGAGATAAGTCACGAACAAGATAGTAACCAAATATTTTGAAAACATATACGAAGTATAAGTTTTCAACTTCAGCGCGGAGGAGTTACATTCCCGTGAGAACGGTTTATGTCGCAATATTACGCAACCTTGCATAAGCAATTCTCAGATTCTTAAAGCGTCTGTTCCCATGCAAGATCAGCATATTTAAACTTATAAATATACCCAGTATGCATAATGTTAGTTAGTCTTATACAGTTTGTATCCCATTCTTGCAATAAAGTTGTTTTTTAAAAAAATTACATCAACCCCGAGTTGAAAAGTTTACTAAATTTTTAAAGATGTACATCGTTTTGAGATAGTAAGACTACATAAGAATATCGTATGAAGTTGATTTTTTACTGATTTGATTAATTTTTTAAAATTATCCCCCTTCTAACCTGAATCATACATAAATTGACCATCAGTAAGAGAATACGTATATATAGTGCATATAGAATATTGAATAGAGTTTATTTAGATCATAAAACATACCACTAATCGTGATTTGGATAATAGGTCCTACGTACGATTATTTTTGCTATGGGTTTTTTTTAGAACTGATCAGAACAGGGAAAATTCTGCGTTTTTTCTGAAGGCGCCCTTGGTTTTTGTTTTTTTTAGGTTAGGAGTAATTTATTTTCCTAAACGGGTAAACAAACATGGATATAACAAATATTATAAAAGAAGAAAAAATGGATACTTTTTCCTTTAAACATGTACAAGAAGAATATAGCCTTGGACATGTTACTTTACTAGAAGAAAAAAACACAAGCACTTCGATAAAACCCGAACAGGATTATCTTAAAAGTGATGATTTGTCAGGCAGTTTTCTTAGGTGAGTATGAAGTTCTATATTTCTCCCTTTAATTGAAATAGGAAGCTAAAACTTGTGTTTTGCCCCTAGTTCTCGTTAATACCAATTATGAGCAGTTTATATTACTATACTGGATGCTTTCTCCCATTTTTAGATGTTATTAAACATTTCTCCAACTTAATATTCCACTTAAATTCAAAGGTCATGCTGATTGAAAGTTTTTTTTCAGTAGTAAAAATAAAGTAAACTCTACCCAAACAAAAGATTTTTTATATTATCAATATTTGTACGTTTTGAATTATTTTAGCAGTGATGAAAAATATTTAGTCATAAAAACTGAAGATGTCAATATGATGTCTGAAATGGAAAAAAATAAGGCTACCTTGGAAAATTGCAAAATTAAAATTGAGGAAGTAGATATTAAAGATGAGTTGGATGAAAATAAGACCAGGTATTTAAATAATTTAATCAATAAGAATTTCTTAAAGAGTGAAATCTAAGAAAATGAAGTTTTTTTGAAAAAATTTCGATACTTACACTCTATTTCGAGATCGTAGAACACGATTCTGACCTCGTCTTTCCATAACTTTTCTTCAATTTTGCGAAAACAGGGAAAATAACTTTTCACTTTAGGTTTGATTTTTTCTTTATCTAAGTCGTTAAACTTTTGTTACAACCTCAAATTCCACTCTGATAGCAGCCTCTGTATTATATAAAAAAATCAAAAATATGCACGTGTTTTTATCGGAGAAATCAGGAAAATTTGCAAGAAACAAATCAAAACAAATGAAAACAAAACAGTCCCCGCCATTAAAGTAATAGCTTGCATAGTTCACATAAATTTGGCGTGCTTGTTGCTATAGGCGCTGTTGCCAGATTGCAAATATAATTTTTTTGAGATTCATGTATATTCTTTTCTTACAACATGGTTTAATATTTGTAATGTATAAAAAAGGTTAAATTAATTTTAACCACCCAAAATTTTTGGTTAGTACAGGTTTAACTTCGTTTTGTTTAGTCAGAAAAACTGAAACTAACCTAAACTGATGACCTTTCCCGATATTCTTTTCTGGCAGAGATTGTCCTGTCTTCATGTGGTCTCTGCTGGACAATAACATTTTTAATTAATAAATCTAGGTCAGTTTCAGTTTTTCAAAATAACCAAAACCAAGATAAACTTGTACTAACCAGAACTAACTAAAAATGTTGGGTGCTTAAGATTAATTCTACCCTTTTTTATACTTTACAAACATTAAACTATGTTAACTGTAATGGATAAATTTTATAGTTTATACCAGGAAAGGATAAATCTAGGTCAATTTAGATTTGTTCAGGTTAGTTTCTGTTTTCCAAATTAACCAAAATCAAGCTAAAATTCAACTAACCAATGTGATAGTTCGGATTAGAGTATATCTAGATATGAATGCCATTTTGGCTGTGTTTGTTTCGATTTGTTTTTGATAATAAACTGTATTAAACATTAAAAAAAAATTAAACTATGCTGTTGATTGAGGACAAATTTTTTAGTTTGTCACGAAAAATTTTTACATCTGGCAACGTTGCGTCTTTTTACGTGAATTCTACGATTAGTTTAGATAGTCTGATGGTTGATGGCGTTTCCGAGACGTATTTTTGATTTTTTGTTGAAAATTCAAGTTTTTCTAATTGGTTTGTTAAAATTTGTGCAAAAATAATTGAAATATATTACATACAATATGTTTTAACTAGTTCCATTGAAAATAAGTACGTAAGTTCGGTGTTTTAACTGAAATAAAAGTGCTTTGTGAAGTGACGCTTTTCTTTTTTTTGAGTTTTCCGAGAAAGTGAGGAAAAATAGTGAAAAATCAGGGTCAAAAAAACATTATTCTTCTTTTCACTCTTTACGAATTTTTACCATTTAATCTTATAAAGAATGTGTGCAGATAGTTTCTATTACATATTGGTAATTATTCGGAATACTGGAAAAAAAAGTTTCCTGTGTCACATTGTATTTTTTTACCTAAGCTATTAAATTTTTCACTTGCACTAAAACCCATTTGCACATTTTGAAATATAACACATTTCTGAAAAAGTTGTACCTAACAGTTTTTTAAATTTAGCACAAAACACTCGAAGCAAAATAAAAAACTTTGAACATAGCGAGTAAATTCGCGAATTGTTGCTAGATGTTTAAAAGCCATAAAATTTAAATTCTATGGCCAATTCAATAATCTATTCTACACTTTTGCTCTTAAAATTACCTTAAAAATTGAATATTAAATAACGGAAACATTGAGTTTTGGAAAAAGATTAATAGAAATAAATTATCATTGACATCACAGAGAGGTACATCAGGTTGAAGTTAATGAAAGTGTTCTTGAATAGACACTATGTATTTTTTAAGTACACGAAACAAATATATCCTTAGTTAGGTTTATACAGTATGTATTTGCTGGAGTGAATCCAAGGGGAGGGGCGGTCATTCCCTCCCCAAGAGCTTCGAATTCAGAAAAATTAGACTCTCCTGTCTGCTGCATTAGGAACTTGGTTCTTGCTGACCCTATGCTGATTTTGGCAGCTTAGACATAGGGCACATCGAATTAATTCTGTTAACTCCCTTTTTCTTGTCACACAGTACTGTCTTGCATAAGAATAAGGTGGAAATAATTTAACTCTTTTCTTTGCTCTTGAGATAGAGGTTGGATCCCCCCTGATTTGTATATGTAGAAATGGCTTGTAGGAAGTAAGACAAAAATTAAGAAAACATTATTATTGTCTGTCTGTTCCTCAAAGCTTTATAATTTCATCAGTTTTTCAATGAAATTATTATGGTTAAATTATCGCCACTAATTATGTTTTCAATGAAAGACAAGAAATTGCAGAAAAAAGTGATAACGCCTGTTCCTGATCAGTTTTTTTTTAATAGTAATTAACTTGGCTGGAGGAACGTGACTCATACTTATTATTGTTTCACTGAGATTTGAACTTCTCCTAAACACTTAGGATATTCCCTGTTTACATATATTTTTGAGTAATGGCCATGAATAATCTGATTAAATTTAAGAACGTTTCCATCTATTTTAACCTAACGTTACCACACTCAAGCTTTAACAAAAATTAAGAAATCTGATGTTGGTACTTCTCTAATAATATCATTATCCGCTTTGTTTGTTACATTTCATGTTACAGTATTGGAATAAATAAAATTAATTACAATTTAACCACTATGTTTTCCATCCAAATGAAATTAAAAACCACGTCAACTTGACAATACTGTATGTCGCATCAAATGTTTCTTGCTCTTGGCTTTCAAAATGTAAAACAAAAACAAATGTAAAAATAAAGGTATTCGCCAAGCTTGGTTTTTGTTGAAAATTCACGTTTCTTCGCAGTCTTTCAGTGTTACTTTATTTAAAAAAAAATGTTTAAGTACTGTGTCGTGTTTGGGTATGTTACTAGAGATGAAGAAATTTTAAGGTGAAAAGATGCAAAAAATCAGCAAAAATCTGGTGTTTCCAATATTTCAAATATTTACTGAAATAACTTTGACACAATACAATGTTTGGAAACGTTGAATTTGGTTGATTACCTCAATTTCCATCATTGGTTCCTGTAACAGGGGAATATTTCTTTATTTTGTGTTTAATTATTGAGTTTTTAAATATACACAATGTGCCTCAGAGAATGGGCCACATACATACATACATACAGGCGCGGATCCAGGGGGGGGGGATCCCCCCCCCAAGAGCTTTGAGTTTAGGAAAATGGACCCGATTTTTCCTTTTATACTATAGTTTATTCAAGAACTAGAGAGAGTAATAAATCATTTTTTACCCTTTTTCTCTTCGCAAAGTACCTGTGTTCTTTAGTCCGGTGTTTTTAGCAAAATTTGTTAGACACATATATTTTTTATAGGAATAGGTTAGAAATTTTATAATCAAAAATACCGGTCTATAATAATAGACTAAAACGTAGGATTATTCTCTCAAAAAATTCTAAGTTATAATTTAAATACTTTCAAAATATACATTGTCAAAAATACAAAAAGTTAAATATATATAAAAAAATAAATTCGTTCATATAATAATAAAATATTTTTGGGGCTATCGGTCATTTTATTATTAATTAAAAACATTTTTATGGTATTTGACGTTTCAGTTTATTTATTTCTTAAACCATCTGCAGAATTACAATTAAACACTAAAAAGGGATTCAAATGTAATTACTTTTTTTTATGTTGTAATTAAAATTAGACCTACTTATTTTTATTTCTATTGTACTGATATCTTAATTTAATTTACTTTTATATATGGAAATACGATAGCCCAAAAAAAATAAAATAAACATGTTAATTCTACACGCTTAAGAAAAAGACAAACACAATAATAAAATAATAAAAAACTTACGGCTAATTAGAATTAAATATATATAAAATTAAAGAGTGGGACACACTAAAATAAAAATATATAAAAAAATAAAAAAACATATAAACAACATTAAACAATAAAATACAACAAAAACAAAAATTTAAATAATAAATTTTGTTTACACTAGTAAACATTACGTATCTAATTCCTAATCAAAGTCAGTGAAACTATCTTCGCTAAAATTAATTATAATTGGTTCCTCTATCTCACCGATTATGAGATCGAGTTCTCACATTTTGTTTTATTCTTTTATTATATGGATTTTTCCCAATTTTCCGCAGTAACTTTATTCAAAAAAATCTTTCAAAAGTTTAGTTAATTACTAATTTTATTAATTGTGTTATTTCTAGCAACTCTACCTTTTACTTGAGAGAGATATTTACGTCTCCAACGGACAGTTTCCGGGCGATTTATAAGAACAGATTTTCTATCTGGTTTTTCCCAGCAAAAATTAAGTTCTCTGAGCAATTTCCAGAGATCAGCTCTTTTAATTTCGGGTAAATCGCGATCTTCAACGATTTTAGTTAGAATTTTGTAAATGGTTGGGATCTGCTTCTCATAATAAAATGTATATACAACCCCTTTAATTGCAGTTTTCATCTCTTCTTCCAACGAGGTTTTTCGTTTGCCTGTGATCGACTGTGGCTTGGGAGTACTAACAATTCCAGTCGTTTTCTCTCCTTCAGTATTCGGTACATAGTAGATTTTCCAACTCCTGTCATGTTGGAACATATCTCAACAGAGCTTTTAACATTATTATCTATATTCTATTCTAGGCATCATAAACATTCATCGTAATAAGTTTTTCGTTGAGGAAAAAATGCCCTGGTTTAACGATTTTGGAATAAATATAGAGGTGAAAGCCATATCTTTTGGATATCTCACTAATCTCAAATAATATATAAAACAAGCGCAAACAAGATAAATCACTAAGAAAAAACTGTAAGTTGTACTTTGCTCACTGACAGAAATTAAATTAAACTATCAGAAATTCTATGTTGCAGTAAATTTATAAAATATATTTAAATATAATTAGATTTACGGAAGTTCTCAGTTACCTGCGGCACTGGAGCAGGTACGTTAGAGGCTTCGGTAACAGTTTTATTACTCTCTCTAGTTCTTGAATAGACTATAGGAGTCTGTATGCTTGCGATCGCCTCTCCCCCTCCCAAAAGCTTTGAGTTCAGGAAAATAGAGCCCATTCTGCCTTTTATATTAGGAATGAGTATGCTGCTTGCACCCCCCCCCCCCCCCTGTTGACAACTTGTTTTTCTTGCCATACTGTACTTTTGCGATATCACCGCCCCCCCCCCCCCCCCAAGAGAGAGGCTGGATCCTACATATATATATATATATATATATATATATATATATATATATATATATATATATATATATATGTATGTATGTATGTGGTATTCCACATCAACTGGACACTACCTGTCCAAAAACTGACACAACCTAAAAATTCGGGCCCAAATTGTTTTTACATGCATGAGCTTTCAAAATCTTTGTGGTGTTGTTTAAAATTCAAAATGGCGGATCCAAAATGGCCCTTCCAAAAAAAGCGACTACCCCAAATAATTAAATAATATTATCTTAATATTGTTATAAAACAAATTTTCAGGGCTGCTACTTGTGTATTCGAGTCAGGTTTGCTCTTAAACTGCATGGTTTCTTAATCTAATTTTTAGAACCCCGGAGCTTTTGGACCTAACGTAAAGATTTACCCACACGACCGTCTAAATTATAAAGATTACAGCATCTATCTAAATAGATTTTGAGACCTAAAGGTGACATAATTAAGCTAAAAAATTAAAATTATAAATAATATTAAAAATAACTATATACAAAAAGAGGCTATGGCTCAAAAATAATCGTGAAAATGTGAGTGCACAGCAACGAAGTCGTGAAAATGATGCCAACCTACTCGCCATGTAGCGCCTTGAAGATGTAATCGTTAAAACTACGGTTCATTTCCGAACGCAGTGCACGGTGAACAGAAACGATATATATGGTAATTTTATCATCTTGCACAAGCTGAGAATTTCCAGAATTTTTTCTTAAAAAAAAACTGCATTTTAGAAAAAATACATACCTTTTCTATTTCAAATCTCATGGAATGTAACTGTATTTTTCTTATTTAAAAAAATTTTGATTTTCAGAATCAACATCTGTTCTTGAATTTTTAAAATTCGACCTAAGATCTGTAGTCAGCTATCAAAACGATTTATATAACTATCTTGATATTTAGTTGTAGTTGTTTCTTCAGAAAAGTGCGTAACACAAAGATTACCTTATGGGGTTGCAGGGTTTTTTGAGATTAGGTTAGATGACTCAAGAGCTTCAAAATTCCGGTTAAATGGTTATGGGCTTTAATAGCTTAGCTTAACGTGATATTCAGCTTTATCACTTATGTTAAAAGCGTTTTCAGTTTTCAAGCTCTTATTATTGGTGTTGTATGGTTTTTAGAGGTTAGGTCTTGAATCTCTAGGGTTCCAAAGCTTTGATAAAGAAACTATGCAGTTCAAGAGCAAACCTTACTTCGAATTCAGAAGAGTAGCCCTGAAAAGTTGTTTTATAACAATATTTATATAATATTTATTTACCTACTTATTTATTTATTTATTCAATGTAGTATCTACAGCGGTTAAACCAATTATAGACACCTTTCTTAAAGTTAACAACATTAAATTAACAGTTCTAATCATATTATTGTTAAAATTATGTCTGAGCCTGAGAAGGAAGTAACTTATGGTCAATAATATCCATATTCTTAAAGTAATACTAGTTAAATCTACATCACTAATAAATACATTAAAATAATGTAATATAAACACATTTTATATAGTGGCGAATATTTATTCTAAAAAACTCTAGATATAATGTTCGTCTTTGTCTTGTTCCACCATTAGTTACCATAAATGGAACTTGCAGCAATAGATCTGGGCTATTTATTTTATTCTTTAAGATCTTGAATATATATACCAAACATATTTTTTGTTTTCCAACGAAAGTCTGTTAAATATACTCAGTAAGTTTAGGTGATTGGGATAGTACCCAAATCTTTAAAAAAAAACATATACTTTCATAACTTTCGCTGGACACGTTCTATGGTTCTATTCCACCCTTCATATTGTGGTGACCATAGCTAGGTTCGGAATGGTAAAAAGTGTCGACATTATGTACACTTTGTCGTTCGGTAATGTAAAAGAACAACTTCGGTGTACACCGTCGTCCCGTTCGATAATGCGAAAAGGTGTAGATGGTATTAACCCTATCTACTCCATCAAAAAGATAGAGCACTTAGTGCTATATCAAAATTAATGGCGGTTTTGACAATTATTTGAACTTTCGGCGCGTAACGTTTTGTGTTTACAAGCATTTAAAAAGAAAAAGTTCACGATTGTTGAAAATTGCGTTAACGAAAATGAAGAAATACTAGTTTCTGATTCAGGTAAGTGGTGTTCTGAGATTTTATTATAGTTATCCAATAAGTCTCATATCTAAAGAAGCGTCTTTTCTAGAGGTAACGTCTATTAGCGCTTCATCACCGGAAACCCTAAAAGTACGACAATCATTTTACTGCTTTTGAACGTAAAAATAAAGCTAAAATTTTAATAAAGGTTTTTAATCCGCATGAATTATATATCTACTAATTATATACACCAGTATGTCAGCTAAGAAACTGAAGAAGTTGTAATGGTCTGACGAAGAAACAAGGCAACTTGTTAAACTCGACGAACATAAAATTTTCTTGATATTTTATTTAATTTTCAAAGATTTCTTGTGATAGCACCATATTATAAACTTTAGAATGAATGCATAAAAGTTATGTGAAATTTCACTGACAATATGTGAATAAATATCCAATATTTTTTTTTCAAAAACCAACACACATCTCCGGGTGCCCCAAAGCCAAATTCATCTGTTAGAGTCTGATGCAAATATAGGTGTGTAGATCTTGATATATTATTGTTTTTTCATGACATACCAGCAAAAATGTGTTATTATTTAGGAAAAATTTAATTTTGTCTTTATTTTTCAGGTAATAAAAATAATGAACTTGAAAATAACTTGGCAACTGAACAAAATGAGTCCCAACAATGTAAAATGTTAAGTCATGAAGACACACTCCTTATTGATCTTGTAAAACAATATGAAAAATTGTTCGAGACTTTAATGAAAAACCATGTGTGGCATAAAATAACCATTGAAATGAACAATAAGTCAAACAAACATTATACTGCTATAGATATCGAAAATAAGTGGAAATCTTTAAAACGTACGTACAAAAACATAAAAATAAAATCTGCATAAAGTGGCTCTGCAAGAAAATTTTGGGAATACTTTCAACTAATGGACGAAGTAATGGGTCATAGGCCTGAAATAAACCCTAAAGTAACTGCGTGTAGCTCTTCAGGAGTTACTATTCATGAATCAGTTGAGTGTTGCCGACACATCAGAAGATACAGAAGGTGCTACAACTGCTAAACATACCCCAAGGAAATTTTTCAAAAGAAAACATGGTTCTGATGTTAATGACCGTCACAAAGATAAAATGATGAGGCAAAACAAATTCTTAGAACTCTTTGAGAAAATGGTAAATAAAATGTAAGATCAAAATTCCATTCAGATCCATATAATTTGGTGAAGTTAATTTCAGATTTTTGAGAATTTTTTTATTATATACTATAATGTGCCTTTATATTCTTAATGTACAAATTATTACATTACAGTACAGCTTATATATCATCATCAGAGTTCTTTTAAGTCAGGAGATGTCCTATAACTTTTTTTTGTTTTTAGATTTTAAGAGTACAACTTTAAAATTCAATATTAATAGTTTATGTTTTGTTATTTTTGAAAATAAAGAATGCTATGTGATATTATTGGTAGTTTTTATTTAATATTTTGAGGTTTCCCTCTTACATTCTCTACAAAAATTTATTATTATATTTTATTTGTATTTGCCGCTAAATTTTTAAATACTTATGTCTATTTTCTTACCAGGTATATGATGTTTTTCAAAAAAATAATTCCTAATGACATGCCATCTATGATGTGATAGCCATTTAATAATTTGATATCTCTAATTGACTAGAATAATTGCTTTGCAAATACCAAGAACAGCAGCCCATGCTGTTGATTTGAACACGTTAAATCAGGATGTAAACCACTAAAATGGAAGAATATTGTTAGTTATCTAAAGTTAATGCAATAGTAGTGCCTAGTAGTACTAATACCGACTAGTTTGGGATGACCTGTACTATATCTAGCAAAAACCCTAACTTCATGAAATTTTTATTTAATGTATCAATACTCCATTTTCTCGCAAATTAAAAAAAAAAACCCTCGATAATTCTTATTTGTGCAATTAGTTAATAAAAAACCTTGAGAAAAATCAAATAAAAAGGATTCAAAATTCATACACAGCATTTTTCACTAAGCTCATCAGCGTAATTGCTAAAAGTGTACATTTTTTCAATATCTTGGATGTATTATTTACATTACGACTCACCTATATCATAAAATATAAATGGCTTGCCGAAAGCTTTCAAGATTGGCAAGATAACAAATACGTATTAGGGTACTTTCTTCTAGTGAAATTTCAGGATGTCCGACCTTTGATGGATTATTAACTGTGCATATTTTTGTATTAAGCTGATAAGAGTATTTGAATCCATTCGAAAATGCCTTTTAAACTGCATAGTGTTCATTTGCTGTATATTTTCCAGGAAATATTTTGTATTTTCTTCAACGTCTACCCCACGATCGTCCTCAGAATCAGAGTCAAAAAATATTTGGTACGAAAAAAATGCTGTTCACACTTTTACTTGCTCTCCAAGACCAAAATCACAAAATAAGAGGGATATTTTGTGGACGAAAATAAACATTAACTCAACAAAATGAAAATACGTTGTTCGGTAATTGATGAAACACCGAATTCGCACCAAAATCACATGACTAATACACTACACTACACTACACTGCACCGCCATTCCGAACTTAGCTTATATAGTACAGTATTCAAGTTTTGGCAGCACAAGACTGTCAAAAAAGCATCAGCATCAAAATGTCTAGTAGATCTGATGATGAAACCCATTATCTTGTGACCTTCTTTAATTTTATTTATTATATGCTCATTGAAATTCAACGAACTATCAAACAATACTCCCAAATCCCTCTAACAAGAAGTCTACTGTAACACTGTAACATTAGCAAAATAGGCTTGATTTAAAATATTTTTATTAAGAGTAAAAGACACTGACGAGCACTTGTTATCATTAAGACAAAAACCATTTATTTCACACCATTCAACAACATTATTTAGATCCTGCTGTAAACAGTCACAATTATTAGCAGTCAATTCTTCCCTACAAAGTTTAAAGTTATTTGCAAATAGTAATACTTTTGAGTGTTTGAGATCACGTTACATATATTATTAAAGGCAGTCAAGAACAAAAGAGGTCCCAAATTAGACCCCTGAGGAATACCAGAAGTATTTCTATATACATATGATTTGGCTCCTTTTATTTCAACGTATTGCTTTCTGTCAGTCACGTAAGAGACAATAATATTTATCAGATTTTCTGTAACATTCAGTTGCCTAAGGGACTGTATTATAAAGGTATGTTCTACTCTGTCAAATGCTGTTGCCAAATATGTGTAGATTACTTCGACTTGTGCTTTTTTATTAAAAAAGTTATGAATGTATTGTGTAAAAGTAATTAAGTTAGTTAATGTATTTGGTAAGAACCTATGTTGGCACTCAGATATACTGTACTTTACTTCATCATCTATTCTGTTAAAAATCACTATTTCAAATAACTTTGATGTTGCATTTACTATGGCAATAGACCTATAATTAGTTACACCATGCTTTACTCCTCCTTTGGAAGTAGGTATAACCTTTGTAATACGCCATAATGTTGGATATGTTGATGTTTTAAGTGAAAGGTTAAGTATATATAGTAATGGTGCTAACAGACTCACTACAGCCCTTAATAACATAGCCGGGCAACCCATCAGATCCAATAGCTCTGTTACCCTTTAACTTTTGAAGAGCCTGGCGTACTTCACTTTTATTAATGGGTTAGTCACAAAAATGATTATTAAATATACCTCCATTGCATTCCATCACTTCTGCAGCACTAAATACATTACAAAAATAAAACGCAAATGCATCCGCAATACCCTTTCTACCTGAATAGAAAACGTTATAAGAGATTTCTGCAAGAATATCACTCTCACCTCTCAGACTTTTAACATACGACCAAAAATACTTGAGATTATTTCTTATATAATACTCCGAGTGTGCTGCCTTTCCTTTATTTTTACTTTTCTGTCTACTAGATTTGTATTTATTATACCGATACAGACTTTTGGATTTTTTGTATTTTCTAAAATATTTTTCTTTGTCCTTAATTAATTTAATTATCTCATTATTATCCCTTACTGCAAAAGTTCTACCTATCTGGGTTGGTATTGGAACACATTGTACAAAGATATTGTAAAATATTCTGTAAAACTGAGTTATAACAGTATCAAATCAAATGTTCCAATCTTGATTCTTAATTAGCCTATACATAGTGTTAAAATCGGCTTTTTTTAAAGTTAAATTTATTTTTATTGTTTAATTATTTGTGGTAATCGCTTGATTGCAAACGCCATTTGGGATCTGCCATTTTGAATTTTAAACAACGCCACAAGGATTTTGAAAGCTTATGCATGTACCAACAAGGGAAGCCTGAAACAAATTCTTTAGGTTACATCAATTTTTGGACAGAACTATAAGCGCTGATGATGGATCTTGCAGGCGCATTTTGCTTATGTATCTTGGGAAGTCCGTAGAATTTTGGGTACCTGCCGGAATTTTTTCGTGGTATCAATTTTCGTTTTTGACGAAACGTCTGTCAGTTTCCAAGAAAAACGAAATTAACTACCAGATGTATTTCCGGATATATATATATATATATATATATATATATATATATATATATATATATATATATATATATATATATATATAACTTTGCATATATATATATATATATATATATATATATATATATATATATATAACTTTGCAAAATTTTGTAAACTAAGCGTTTCCCCGAAAGGTCACAAGAAACCGAAGTTTCTTTATTTTGACGGGACTAAATGTTTATGACCTTGAAACTAACCTTGGGCGCGTATTTCAAAATCAACCTTGTTTTTCTGAATAGAAACCTATATTTTATTGCATAGACGAAAAGTAATAAAAATTGCCCGTCCAACTATATAAATATGTCGTATGCTTTTTTCACATCCAGAGGTCTTACCTTAACTGGCTGGACAAATGAGGTCTAGCCGCCTGTGCATTCTTTAACCAGAAAACTGTTTGACTTTCAACTGACCTCAAGATGAAATCATAAGCTATTAGTATCTCACATGGCTATTCGCACTATTTATCGTACTTTTCATTTACTTTTGTCTCTTTGTGCTTTTTCGGATAATGTTCATTTACCGTGATTTTTGAGTGTCAAAGTTAACATGGATATATATATATATATATATATATATATATATATATATATATATATATATATATATATATATATATATAATATAGATATACTTTAGATAGTTGTAAACATGATATTATTCTTATTTAACGTCTTTTCGTATAATTTCCTAAAATTTTAAACGGTTTCCCAACTGGGAAACTGCGAAGTATTTTCACACTTGTGCATCGTTACGTTGAGACAGTACATTTATGACCGATTCCGTTTAAAATCATGCAATGGATATAATCAAAAAAATAAAATGGTTTCTCCGTGAAATATATTATTCCAGAACCCAAAAAAGTGTTCACGTATTTTACCGTTTTGCAAAAAAAAATCATTTTCAAGGAAGTTATCAATATTTTAAAGTTGAGATTAGTGCTGTTGCAGTTAAAATACTGTGACAGAGTTTGATCATAGAGTCCTGCAAATGATATATTGTGGTAACGTTGACCATTTTGTCTATAATCATTTTGCTGCCTCATATTAATCTGTAGCTATTTTAATAACCCTATAATTAGATTTTACAGTAATAAAACACTCTGGAAGTCTGGACGTTCATCTTTTCTCTTGAAGCTTTAGTTCCAAACAACTACGGTTATTTAAGCTTACCAAAACCATAACTCAGAACTTCAAGAGTCAGGCAAGGCTGCTAATTAGCTGGTCAGAAGACATCTATTGTTTACAGCTCACACAGCAGTACGTCCGCGAGTTTAGTCGAGTGAAGGTTTTTGATTAAAATTAAACAAAACAAGTTTCTCAAAACAGTCTATTAACAAAAATAAATAAAAAAAAACGAACTATTTACAATGATAAACTTAAACTAACAACAAATAACAATTACGAAGTAACTTACATAATTCCTCTTATTGGTCGTTCTATTAACAAAAATGTAAAACCCAATTTTGAAAAAAGACGTAAAAATAGCTTACTAAAACATTAAACAGAAACAATAATAAAACGCTAAAAAACAGCAATTTATATTTTTTAATCAAATATTATTAAAATTCAGGAAATGATCGATTAAAATAACACACGATATTCCCTTAATTTCTCAAATTAACTGGACAAAAAAACAAAACAAAGATAACCTTCTTTCCCGACGATTGTACCCGTCACGTAATTTTTCTACGGCACTGGTACACACGGTACCAATCTAACGATTTCCAGATTGGAACTGAAGTTTAGGTCCTTAAAAGGCCAAACTTGTACGCCCTGCACCCCGCGGGTACGCATTTCACCAGTTCGAATAGTTTGTCCCAGAGGGCGTCAGCCATTTTACGCCGGATACTTAATTTCCGAATTGGCCTCTGAGCATCTTAATCATAATTTTTATATAAAAGAATAGTAAAACAAACTAATTACGTCTTCCTATAACAAAAAGAATATGTAATAATAATACTGTGAAAAAAACTAGTCACTTTTCTTGGCTGTTTTATCAATAAACATTCTAACTCGTTATTTCTTGTGAACAGAAAAAACAGTTATTATACAAATTCGTTGTACAAATTGTCAAACGATATATTTCTATTATAGTGAGTTTATTTGATCATTCTTTTGTTTCCTAATAATGGGAAAATCGTTCAATATTTTTCCACATTTTAACGTTATTTGCATATACCATATGTTTAAAAACCACTCTCTTCGGTTTTATTTAGATAACCAGGGTAGGATTACTTCGACAGATTTATAGGCAAATCTTACTATATGCCTTCATAAATTGACTGAATTTATGTATTTTTAAGAAAACATTTAAACGACCAAGATAATAAAAGTTAAGCTCGATAACTGATTTATTTTTCTTTTAGACTTTCTTGTATAGTAACAAAAAATATATATACTGCCCTGTTCCCACGGGAAGAACTATTCACAGAGCGATTATTTAATCACTCATTTTAACAGAATATAATTCACATTGAACAGTTTAAAATAATTAATATTTGTTCCATTACAATACGGCCGTTGTTTTATTCAAAATTTTATATTTTTATGACTAATCGACGTAATTTAATTTTCTCTTTTCATTCAGGTCACCTGAGTCGTAGACTTTAAGAGCCGAAAAATTTTGAAAATTAACAAAATGGTTGCTGTTCAACAAAGTCAAGAATTTTTTTTTACGGTTATTTATTATTTGCTTCATTATACAGGATGTCCGGGATAATGTTGGAAATATCCCGGATATGAAAAAAAAACACGTGAAAAGAATACTACAAGTTCATTTAAACTTTTTTTGTATAGACCTCCTCGTCGGAGATATGGACTCCCAAAGAGCTGCAATAGAATCAAATTTTTTTCACATAATTATTGAACCACCAGGTATATTTAAAATTTTTTTTAATATGATGATTCCAGGTAACACCCTTCAAATTACTATCCAAGAAAGTGTTGTAAATTACTCACAGCTGCAGGGACGGGCTAGCTGTGACACTCATGACCTCATTTTTTTACACCCTGTATGATAAGAATTTTGGACAACGTTTTTACATACCTTTAACTGTTGATTAAAGATTAAGTACTCTTAAGTCATGTCGCTAATCCTAACCGTTTTCGAAAAATCGTCATTTTATTTACATCATGTATTTGGCGTATTTCGATAAAAGATACATCTTTGTTCCTATCAAATGTTCAACTTTCAACCTTGTGACACAAAAAATTCGATACAAAATTAGAGTTTACCTCTTTAGTTAAAAACGTTTGATTCTGTGAATTGCAGTTCGACCTAGGTTCGCAAAAAATGTGCATTTTGATTTATCGGCACCAAAAACAACATTGTTGTTGCAAACGTTGCTAGGTATGAAAGAAATAAATATCCTGCATTTTAGATCTTGTCAACTTTAACATCGCTGACACATTGATTTTTTACTTGGATATTAATTTACTGATTTTTGAATTTCATGGTGAAATAAATTGTGAAATAATTCGAAATATGGAATACACATTTATTGAGTATGCAGATATTCATCTGATGTATGGTCTTGTATCTTGCAATACTTTGGAAGCCAGGAGGTTAAATCACGACAGATATCCTAATTGTACTTTTTCAGATCAGAAACATTTCAACTAACTGACCAATGTTTAAGGAAGAATGCCGATGCAGCTATTGTTTCGCATCATCAATTCCAATGTCTGGGCAGGAATCATTGGCAATTTTTTGATTGGACCAATCGTATTGCCGGCATGACTGAATGGAGAACTTTATTTGGAGTTCCTATAGAACGCTTTCCATGATTTAGTAGAGCACTTACCACTTGAAACCCGCCGCAACATGTACTACAGGCACGATGGGGCACCACTTCATTTCAGCGTTGCTGTGCGGGAGCACCTGAATAACATCTATCCAAACCATTGGATAGGCAGAGGCAGACCTATTGCCTGGCCTCCTCGATCTCCCGACCTAACGCCGTTGGATTTTTACCTGTGGGAACACCCCAAAACCTTAATGTATTCCACTCCGGTCAATAGTAAGGAGAAACTTGTACGGAGAATTACGTTTCATTGTGATCAAATAAGGAACAATGTTGAGTTTATGTGGCGGGTACAACAGTTCTCAGTTCGTCGTGCCCACGAGTGTATCAGACTTTACGGAGTCCATGTTGGACCCTCTTATGAAGTTTTTAACTAAGCCGTTAATTTAAATTTTTATTGAAACTATGGTGACAGGGGAAAATTCCTCGTTTTCATATTCAACCCGACAGAAGTTAGGGGACTAACAGTGTAAATAAAATGGTGGTTTTTCGAAAACGGTTAGGATTAGGGACATGAATGAAGAGTACTTAATTTTTAGTCAATAGCTAAAAGTATGTAAAAAACGTTGTTCAAAGTTCTTATCGTACAGGGCGTAAAAAACATGGGGCCATAGTGTCACAGCTAGTCCGTCTCCTGCAGCTGTGAGTAATTCACAGAATATCTCGGATAGTAATTTGAAAGGTGTTACCTAATATACATTATATTAAAAAAAAATTAATTATACGTGGTGGTTCAATAATTATGTGTAAAAAACTTGATTCCATTGCAGCTTTTTGGGAATCCATATCTCCGAAGGGGAGGCCTATACGCAAAAACTTTATATGAACTTGTAGTACTCCTTTCAATTGTTTTTTTCATATCCAGGAGATTTCCCACATTTTCTCGGACACCATGTATAATTATCATAGAATAATATGAGCAAATATTTAAAGGTAGCAACTTATTTACGAAGTATTGTAATAAATCGACTTCGTAAACAAGTTGCTACTTGCAAATATTCACGCATATTATTCTACTTTTTTGATAAATCGTACGGAACCTTTTTAATGAATAAATATATTAAAAAAAACTAAAAAATTATAATTATATTATGAAGTATATAATAGGCAACCGTAAAAAAATTCTTGACTTTGTTTCGAGGAACAGTCGCCATTTTGTTAATTTTGAAAACTTTTCGGCTTTAAAATTTTTTTCCTGAAGTTTATGACTTATGTGACCTGAATCAAAAGGGAAAATTAAATTACGTCGATTAGTCATAAACATAAAAAATTATGAATAAACAACGGCTGTATTTTTACTGCAAAAGCACTAATCTCAACTTTAAAATCACGATAACTTTGTTAAAAATGATTTTTTTCGTAAAACGGCAAAATACGTTTACACTTTTTTGATTTCTGTAATGATATATTTTACGGAGAAAGCATTTTTTTTGAAAATATCTCGTTGCAAAAGTTGAAAAGGAATCGGTTATTGAAAAAAAATTGTGTCTCCTCCCTCACCCATGAAAACAATTGCAATTGAAGAAGCGAAAAGTGGCCGCCAGTTTGTTAATTCAGAAAATTTTTCCGTTTTCAATTTATTTTTCTGAAAGTTGATTACTCATGTGTGACTTTAATCAAAAGAGAGAACTGTTTTTTATATTTTTAGGGTTTAGAATTTGCTTGACTTATTGTTGTTCTTGTCAGTTTAAGCCCTCTGCTGTCAATTTAGGGCGGTTTTAAATTTAAACCACGTTAGTGAATCCGACTGTTAAACTTCAAAATTTGCTTGATTTATTGTTGCTTTTGTCAGGTTAAATGCTCTACTGTCAACTTTGATTATTTTTAAAGATAGTCCATGTTAGTGAATTAGGGGGTTACTACCCAATTCAATAACATGGTCTAATTTTAAAACCTGTTTAAGTTGACAGTAATAAATTTAAATTGACAAATGCAACAATACCTGAACCTGAAAAACACAAGGATGAATAAATAATTTTCTTTTTATTATTAGACAAGCAAAAATAGAAAATCTTGTTTATTTTCAAGAAACAACCATTCCTCTTTCCGATTCTAAGGCTTTATCTTTAGGTTTTTAACTTCAGTTTTAATATATAAAGATTTATTTGTTGATATACCTAATAGGAATTCTAACAATATTATAAGCAAAGCAAAATTGGCCACCTAGATGATCAAACTTTCATGGTAACTAGATCGGGTCTAAACTTTCTTGGTGAATGCGGGTTTTATTGCTTACTGTGGCTTTTGGAATTTGGGATATTTTCTTTATTTTTTTTCAATAGCGTATAGTAAGATGGATTGTAAATGTTTTAAGACAATCATTATAGTGATATAAAGACAATTAGTAATATTCTTCTTAAGAAACGTACATGTATATAAGTGAATCAATAAACATGATATTACAACAGTTAAAGCAAAATTTAAAATGTTAATTAATTTCTTTTAGTTAATTTGCCTTGTTTTTGCTTGTAAACATTATAAAGAGCTTTCGTTCAATGAGAATTTTAGTGTGGTCTACGGTAGGTTTAGTGAGAAAATCTCCTTTGGTCAGCGTCGTTTCTTATTTGGCGAGCTGATTCATTTTATATTTAAGTATACCTTTTTGTTTTTAGCGTGTTGCATAGTTACATATATCCAGACGAAGATGAAGTCGAGAATGCTGACAAACATCGCCAATGTAGCGAGCAAACATTTGAAAAATATCATCAAAAATCACAACTTGTTCAAGATAAGAATACAAAGAGCGTTCCCATGTATAAGTGTGACCACTGTAATTATCAAACATGTAATGAAGAATTTAAATGCAATAAGTGCGATTTTCAGACAATTAGACAAAGTTCTTTAAAGAAGTACCTTCCCATGTATAAACACCCTAAAGTAGTTCAAATGTTTAAGTGCGTTCGATGTAATTTTCAAACTTATCATAAACCCTCTTTATACACGCACCTCATTCTACATAAAAAACCTAAAGAGGTTTTTAGATTTAAGTGCGAAAAGTGTGATTTTCAGACAAATAGATACCATCATTTAAACGTACACCTACGGGTACATAAAATCTCGGAGGAAGTTAAACATTTTAAATGCAACGATTGTAAATATCAAACAATTTGTAAAGATAGTTTGAAGAGACATGTCCTTAAACATAGAAGAGAATCGCATTTAAAAAAGCCTGAAGAGATTTATAAATTTATTTGCAAAAAGTGCCATTTTCAGACGACTAAAAATAAGTATTTAAAAGTACACCTCCGGATCCATGAAATCCCGAAGGAAGTTGACTATTTTAAATGTTACGATTGCAAGTTCCAGACGATTTATAAAAATAATTTGAAGAAACATGTCTTTAGACATAGAAAACCTAAACAACATATAATACAAAAGGAAGTTAAGTATTTTAAATGTAACGATTGCAAGTTCCAAACGATTTATAAACGTAATTTGAAGAGACATATATTTGGACATGGAAAACTTGAATAACTTCATAGCTTATGAATATTAATTAATAATTAAGATATTTCCATAATCCCCAATAAAACTTACATCTCGCACTTAAGACATATCTAGTTTATTGAACAACAACTAAGTTATTCCATTCAGTCGATTGATCCAGATTTGTAACTGAACAAATAAACGGTCTTGCACTTATATACTGTATCTAGATCAGAGATACACATTCACACAGAGGGTGACTATCTGGAATGTAATCAAGGAGGTTTGACGAGAGAATTGAAAGGATATTACAGAAAACTGACTTTGGTTGGGCATGTAGAGCTATACTCTTCCAAAATCGGCTATACTGTACTTGCGCATATCGTCAATTGTACGAGTGGATTTACAAAACTTTTTATTTATTTATTTATTTAGAAATATATTTGTAATAGACCAAAGCTCAATTACAAGAAATTCGAATTCATAAATTGTACATTTCATTTTAAATTGTAAACCTTAACTAACCCTAACAAATCCGAAAGAAAACAACATAATATTAATTAATAAGATACAAACAACCAAATCAGACTTACGGATAAACAAATGTCTCGCGTAGATGCTTTAAAATTGTTGGGAGATTGTGAAAATGAATGTCACAAGGTATTAAAAGTTTTACACATATTATAAATTGGGTTCTGACAAAGTACATTAGATCTTGGGCGTCCAAGAAAAAAGGTAGGCTGACGTCTGATACATATATAGAACACCTGAAATGGACAATTTTTGCATGCAGTAGATGGGAATCCCGGCGAAGGATTAAAGGGAGTTTTCCAAACTTCATCAGAATCAATTTTTGTTCAATACCCCTCACGATAAATGCTGTCCTCTCTAAACATTAAAATGTTCTAAAAATATTTGAATTGATTCCACAGAGTACCTCCGATAGTTATATACAGTGACTATATGATTGAACCTTAATATAATTTGGATCTAACGTAGAAGTTAAATACAATAACTTAAATGTAGATAAATGAGAAAAGTGTTTACAGTTCCTTAATATGAATCCCAATGATAGAGACGCGCTGCTCATACAGATTTAGAGCCTCGAGATAAACCGTTTAAAAAATTCATAAATAGTATTAAATGACCAAATCGAACCTAATCAATCACCTCTATTAAATCTTTTTTCATATTAGGAGTTCAGAAATAATTTCCAAGTAATATAAAACAAAAACATGTAATTTCTGATTTATGGCAGTAGGTAGACAAAACCAGTAATATTTAGGAAAAACCCAAATAATTTATTTGACAATGAATTATGTATTATGTCGATCTAATTTGTTGTAACACCTGAGCTAATTTACCCTTTTAATTTTAGTACCTAGAATAGATAAATAAAATCGTATTTGAAAGAGTAACTATTCATAGTACATCAAACATCCGAAAAAGCTACATCGTAGCGAAACGCGTTATCTGTTTTCTAAACTACAAAATAAAGTGGAAATTAGACAAAAACTAGTGTTTATGTTTTACATTATTTGTAATGGATTTCCATCAAGGAAAAACCACTACAATTCAAAGTATACCATATTGCACTTAGATATTGAGTTTATTAGGCACCCACACCATTGACCAATTGTTTCGATGCAGTCCTGAAGGAACGCAGAGTCGGCGACTGTATCGATGCGGTGAGAAATTTCAATATCGTCGGCGTAAGCCATTATTTTGCAATCCACCTCAGAGAGAAGATTGTTTACATATGTATTAAATAGGAGTGGCCCCATATTGGAACTCTGAGGTACACCCGACTTTTACACAATCCGATCTGACCTGAAACTCTCAATCTCCACGAACTGGCAACGGTCTAGGTGATAGGATTTTAATATTCTAAGAAGTGTATTAGAGAAACCGAACTGATCAGATGCTTTCCTCAGTAGAATGCACTGATCAATCTGATCGAAAACCTTGCGAAAATCAGTGTAGATGACATCGACCTGACTCTTGTCGTTAAGAGCGTCGCAGACATGAGGAGAAATTGTTAATATTAGTCCTGCATGATCTTTTAGTAAAAAAACCATTAGGCAGGATCGTTTAAATTTTCTATAACTAACTATAAATCATTCCGCAATAGATTAATATTAAAACTGGATAATACTAGGTCTAGTAAACTGTTATTTAAATTTGGTATTGTATTAAACTGCTTTAGATTAAGAAATTCACAAAGATTTAGTAACTTTTTATGTCCAGCTCTAACAGGAACCAGTGATAAAAAAGGAACAAATATTAATATTACTTGTATTTTTAAACTTTAAAACTTGCTTGACTTATTGTTGCTCTTGTCAAGTAAACCCTCTACTGTCAACTTGGACTGGTTTTAAAGTTAGACCATGTAAGTGAATCAGGGGGTTATTACCTAATTCAGTAACAGGGTCTAACTTGAAAACCTGTTTAAGTTGACAGTAAAGAATTTAAATTGACAATACATCAATATGTCAATTAAATTTTGGACCTGAAAAACACAAGAATGACAAGATAAATTTTCTTTTATTATTAAACAAGCAAAAATAGAATATCTTGTTTATTTTCGAGAGACAACCAATCCTCTTGCCGATTCTAAAGCTTTATCTGTAGGATTTTTAATCTACTTTTAATATATAAAGATTTATTTGTTGATATACATAATATAAATTCTTACAATATTATAAGCAAAACAAAATTAGCCACCTAGAAGATCTAACTTTCTTAGCAACTAAATCGGATCATAAACTTTCTTGGTGAATCCGGATGTTATTGCTTACTGTGGTTTCTGAATTTGGGATATTTTCTTTATTTTTGAATCGATAGCGTAAAGTAAGATGGATTGTAAACATGTAAAGACAATTATAGTGATACAGATGAAAATTAGTAATATTCTTTTTGAGAAACGTACATGTATAATAGTGAATCAATAAACATAATATTACAACAAAAAAAGTAAAATTTAAAATGTTACTTAATTTCTTTCAATTAAGTTGTCTTGCCTTTGCTGACAAACATTTTAAAGGGAAACACTCCCTTTCGTTGTCGGACAATTTAAGTGTGGTCTAGCATAGGTTTAAAGAGAAAATTCCCTTTGGTCAGCGCCGTTTCTTATTTGGCGAGCCGATTCATTTTATATTTAAGTATATCTTTTTGTTTTTAGGGTGTTACATAATTACATATATCCAGACAAACATGAAGTTGATTATGCTGACAAATATCGTCAATGTGATGAGCAAATATTTGAAAAAAATCATCAAAATTCACAGTTTGTTCAAAATAAGAATACAAAGAGCGTTCCCACATATAAGTGTGAACACTGTAATGATCAAACACCTTATGAAGAATTTAAATGCAATAAGTGCAATTTTCAGACAATTAGACAAAATTCTTTAAAGAAGTACTTTCCCGCGTATAAAAATTCCAAAGTAATTCAAATATTTAAGTGTGTTCAGTGTAATTTTCAAACTTATTATGAACCCTCTTTATACAGGCACCTCACTCTACATAAAAAACCTGGAGAGACTTTTATACTTAAGTGCGAAAAATGTGGTTTTCAGACGAGTACAAAAGAACGTTTAAACGTACACCTTCAGATACATAAAATCACGGAGGAAGGTGTACATTTTAAATGTAACGATTGCAAATACCAAACGATTCGTAAAGATAGTTTGAAGAGACATATCCTTAAACATAGAAGAGAACCGCATTTACAAATGCCTGACAAGATTTATAAATTTAAGTGCAAAAAGTGTAAATTTCAGACGACTAAAAATGCGTATTTAAAAGGACACCTTCGGATCCATAAAATCCCGAAGGAAGTTGACTATTTTAAATGTTACGATTGCAAGTTCCAGACAATGTATAAAGATAGCTTGAAGAAACATATTTTTAGACATAGAAAACCTAAAGAACATACAATACAAAAGGAAGTTGAGTATATTAAATGTAACGATTGTAAGTTCCAAACGATTTATAAACGTAGCTTGAAGAGACATGTGCTTAGACATAGAAAACCTGAATAACTTTATAGCTTATAACTATAAATTAGTAATTACGATATTTTCATTATCTCCAATAAAACTCACATCTCGCACTTAAGACATGTAGTTTATGTAAGTATCCCATTCCGTCGATTGATCCAGATCTGTAGCTGAACAAATAAACGATCTTGGACTTAAATAATATACTGTACCTAGAAGAGATATACACATTCACGTAGAGGGTGATTATCTAGGATGTAATCAAGGAGGTTGGAGGAGAGAAATGAAAGGATATTACAGAAAATTTAATTTGGTCGGGCATGTGGAGCTATAATCCTCTAAAATCGGCTGTACTGTACTTACGCAGAACGTCAGTTGACACGACTGGATTTACAAAACTTTTTATTTATTTATTTATTTATATATTTCTAACAAACCAAACCCTAATTACAAGAAATTCGAATTAATAAATTGTACATTTCATTTTAACTTGTAAACCTTAACTAACCCTAACATGTCCACAAGAATACAACACTATATTAATAAGATGCAAACAGGTAAACCAACATTACGGATAACCAAACACCTCGTGTAGATGCCTTAAAGTTGTTGGGAAATTGTCAAAATGAATGTCACCAGGTACGGAAATTTTATTAAAAATTTGACACATAACATAAATTGGGTTCTGAAAAAGACCATTTGATTTTGGGCACCTAAGAAAAAAAGTAGAATGACTCTTGATACCCATACGGGGCACCTGAAAGGAAATTGCTGAAGTAAAAATGGACGAATCAATTTTTGCATGTAAGAGGTCATATAAAAATGTTACTGATTTTTTATTTTTAAGTTGTTTTGCTGCTGTTAGTATTTCGTCTTTAGTGATGGGTTCGTTTAGTTTATATTCTCTGGTTATATCACTCCTATATATTCTTCCCATCTATCTATTCTTTCTTGTATGTTCAACAATAGTTTACTTTATTTATTTTCGATTACTTGCAGTTGTCTTGGTACTCTTATTCCAGCAGCTTCTTTATTTTTCACTTCTAATTTTATATCATTGTTATTCCTGTATTATCCCCATCATATCCCATATATTTTCCGTCAACCATAGCTGTTTTCTCTCGGTTGTATTCTGTTTTGGATGATTTTCTATTGTGCTTTCTATTATTTCTTTGATGTGGCATCATTTTTCTTCCGTTTTCTGGTAATTTTTTAGTTTATTTGTATTCAGACTTCTGCCGATCTTCTCATATAGCCGTTTTTTTATTTCTTCTTTGAGTTTATTGATGTTAATATTTGTTGTCGTTTGTTGATGTTTTATCTTTTTTTTTTTAGTGTAATCGAGATAATCCGGATGGTAAGTAGGAAATTATTAGCTGTAGATACATCTACTTCTGGGTAGGTTTTGGCAGATTTAATTATATTTGGATGTCTTCTCTTGTTGATTATAAAGACAGTCTGAATGTTTTTCGTTTTTGTTTTGGCTGTTACGCGTCAAATGCCGATAGAGGGGGGAGGAGAGTGGTATTAAACCAAGGAAGTTGGAGGGGGTAAAAGGAAGGGGAATACCGTAAAATAAATTTGATCCGGCATGTAAAGCTGTACTCCCCTTAAAGGGGCTATATTGTACTTGCGGAGTAGATCAGGAGACAGAAATGGACTTGAGCAACCTTTGATTACGTTATTATATTGGAAAAATTACAATTTAGGGTTCATTATTAAATGATTAATAAAATGAATACTGACGAAATAGATTTGAACATAATTCTCTGAGTAAAAATTTGCATTATGGGAGATCTAGGAAAACGACGTTTCTTTGAAAAAATTTCGGTTCTTCCCCCTATTTCGAGGTCGTAAAACACGATTCTGACTTCCGTTTTCCATAATTTTTCCTCAGTTTTGCAAAAAACAGTGAAAAAAGTTTAATTTTTTGTATTAAATCGTTTATATTTTGTTACAACCACAAATTACACATGATGGAAGCCTTCATAAATTTGCACAATTTTATCGGAAATGTCAAGAAAATTGTCATAAAACAAATTAAAATAAAATGGCTCCGCCATTAAATTAGTGCTGTTAGTAGATTGCCAATACCATTTTTATGAAATTCACATACATTCTTTTCTTTCACAGATTGTTTCGCCTTCACGTAATTTCTCATCAAAAATTTTGGGTGATTAAGATTAATTTTACACTTTTTTTTACATTACAAAAATTAAACTATATTGTTAATTGGAATGGATAAATTTTATAGTTTATATTACGAAAGTATAAGTCTAGGTCAGTTTAGGTTAGGTCAGATTAGTTTCAGTTTTACAAATTAACCAAAATCAAGCTAAACCTGAACTCGACAAAAATTTTGCGTGTTTAAGAATAATTTTTCCCTGAGACTGTATAAAATATTACAAAAATTGAACTATATTGTTGACCGAGATGGTCAAATTTTATAGTTTATACTACGAAAGTATTTTACATCTAGCAACGTGTCAAATGAATATTAGTCGTTTTCACAAATCTGAAGGTCGATGGCCTTCCTGGAACGTGTTTTTGGTTTTTCGTCGAAAATACAAGTTTTTTAAAATTTATTCACTAGAATTTGTGCAAAATTTGCTGAAATATATTACATACATGATATTTTAACTAGTACCATTGAAAATAAATATGTAAGTTCGGTTTTTTCTTCAGAATTAGAATTGTTTGGTGAAGTCGCGCTTGGCGTTTTTAGAGTTTTCCGAGAAAGTGAGAAAAAATAGTGAAAAATCAAAGCCAAAATCGTGTTCTACGTCCTCGAAATAGGGGTAAGTATCGATTTTTTTTCCAAAAAAGGTCGTTTTCCTACATTTATAATAATGTAAATAATTACCAAAATATAAGAAACGTACTTACCGAAAATAATGAATTAACGAGATTTACAAAACAATACCATACATTGATGGTAGCACTCGGACTCTTAACTTCGATCCTTATTGCCATATGATCCGGACTTTTTTGGCTCCAGAAATGCAAAATCAGATTGGCTATAACCAGAATACATTTTTCCAACAAGATTGAGCAATTTCCCATGTCACGAATGATTCTTTCGCAGCTGATCACGATTTATTCCCTGAGTGATAAGTCCTCAAGGGGACATCAACTGGCCACGTCGGAGTCCAGATTTAATACCTGGTGATTTTTTTCTATGGAGCTTCTTAAAAAGCAAAATTTTCAACCAATTACTATCCAATTTAAATGTTTTAAAGCAAAGAATCAGAGACAAAATACATGCGATTCCAAGAGCGATGCTCCAGCAATTAATTGCAAATTTCAGTTCGAAGCTTTTCGTTTTTATATTTAATTAATTTTGTTTATTATGCATATTGCTTATTGCTAAGGGCCGCTTTCATCAATTTCGCGTCGTTTTCTATATTTATTTTTGAAATCCGAGCAAGACATTGAGCGAAATTTGCAATTCTGCTTTCATTAAATCAACAGAACAACGGTTTCTCACATTTGACCATTTGAGCGTCATAAAGGAAAATACTCGCTCAACATATAAGCTTTTGAACAAAGTGTGTACGGGATACAATGCTAAATAACGCATTTAATTTATGCGTCGGGCGCGGTACGGCGGGTGATGTGAGCCGTGTGAAAAATCGGGACAAAATTAATAGATCGTCAGGACGCGGAACATCATCGAAATTGCTTATAAAGGGTGTTTTTTTTATAGAGGTATAGAACTTTAAGTTGGCAACACTTTTTTAACTGGCCACTATTTTGTCAGCTGTCAAGTGATTTATGTTTAGTTTGGTTTGGCATTTCAACATGAATAGACTGACGCCTGAACAACGCTTCCAAATTGTGCAAATTTATTTTGAAAATCATGGTTTTGTTCGAAATACGTATCGCGCACTACGTCCATTTTACGGTCAACATAATCGTCCATCAGAGCAATTAATTCGATTAACTATGGAACGTTTTCGCACCACGTTTACTCTAAATGATAATACGCATCCACAGAGACGTCGTACAGTGGGTACAGAAGAACTCATTGCTGCTGTAGAGCGTAGCGTAGAGGAAGACCCGAATCAGTCTATCCGCCATCGTGCACAGGAATTGGATATGTGTCCATTCACTTTATGGAAGATTTTGCGGAAAGATCTTGGTTTGCGTGCTTACAAAATCCAACTCGTGCAATAATTGAAGCCACACGATCACCTAGCAAGACGTAGATTCGGTGAATGGGCCCAAGACTACGTCCGAGCCAGCCGTGGCGGTCATATGCCAGAAGTCATATTTAAATTATAATGCCAGAAGGTTATCTTTCGAATAAAGTTAATTTCATGTCAATTTAAAAAATTCATCTTTGTTTTATTCCATTTAAAAGTTCTATACCTCTATAAAAAAACACCCTTTACTTAAGTACGGTGAAATGCAGAACCTGATCTAAATCTGCGTCCACATTAGTAAAAATTTACGTTGCGTATGGCATGTGGTACAAAATTTATATGCGTATATACAATTTATGCGAGTGTGGACCTGTTCGCTTCATACAAACGCACGCAAAAATTTTCGCTGCATTCAACGCAAGCGATCCGTCACTTGGCAGTTTTTTTTCAGAAATCGAAACGATTGGCGACGCAAAATCGTTTTAGTGTGGACGTATTTTTTACAAATGTGTGTTAGTTCAAATTCCAATAATTTTTCCACCAAGTTTTAAACGAATTGGTCTACGACCATGTTTGATGTGAGGAGAGAAGAAATAAAAAATTAAGAAAAAAAAAAGGCGATATTGAATTTGTGCTTTCATATATAATTTATTTGAGTGTGGACCTGTTCACTGCGTACAAACGCACGTAAAAATGTTCGCTACATTCAACGCACGCGATCTGTCGCTTGTCGGTTTTTTTTTCAGTTATCAAAGGGATTGGCGTCGCATAAGGCCTTTTCTCATTTATGGGTGCCCACCGCGGGCCCCGAGTTTTACCAGTGACCATAAAAGAAAAAGTATATCTCGTCTATGCTGTGACACATCAGCTGATTTCAAGATTTTTTTAATAGAGTTTTAATTTCTAGTAATTTTTTGTTTTGTACTTTTGATATTGATATGAGCGAGGTTAATTGTGAGATCAGGCCATACAAAACAAAAAATTACTACAAATTAAAAAGTGAAAAACCAAATCCGCTGATGGGTTACAGCATACACGAGGAATACTTCTTCTTCTATGGTTACTGGTAAAACCTGGGGTGGGCACCCATAAATGAGAAAAGGCCTATAGTTTTAATGTGGGCGTATTTTTTACAAATTGAGGCTAGTTCAAATTCCACTAATTTTTCCACCTGGTTTTAAATGAATCATGTCTGATGTGTTAGTAATAACGAAAAGAAAATGTGTTGATTTTATTGTTATGCACCATTTTTTCAAGATAACGGGAATTAAAAAACATGCGATTTTGGATTCCATATCAACATAAAAATAATTTAATGATGTTAAATTGCATTAGTAAATATTTACATTATATGTGGCAAAAATTTGTGCGCTCATATATAGTTTATGCGAGTGTGGACCTATTCGCTGCATACAAACGCACGCAGAAATTTTCGTTACATTCAATGCACGCGATTCGTATATTATCGTTTTTTTTTCGGACGTCAAAGAGATTTGCGTGGCAACATCGTTTTAGTGTGGGCGTATTTTTTACAAATTGAGGTTAGTTTAAATTCCACTAATTTTTCTACCCGATTTTAAATGAACTAATCTACCCCCATGCCTGATATGTTAGTTGTAATGAAAAGAAAATGTGCTGCTTTAGTTTTAATAATGTTTGTCTGTAAATGTTTTACGACTATGTTTTAGTTTTTCGTTATGAACTGTTCCATATGGAGAATAAATTTTAATAATCCAATTTTATTGGGAAAAAATTCGTAAAGAGTGAAATAATAGGAAAATGACGTTTTTTTGAAAAAAATTTGATACACACCCTTTATTTCGAGGTCGTAGAACACGATTCTGACCTTGGTTTTCCATAAATTTTCCTCAATTTTGCGGAAAACAGGGAAAATAACTTTTCACTTTAGGTTTAATTTTTTTCACTAAATCTTTAAACTTTTGTTATAACGAGTTCCACAGTGATAGAAGCTTCTGCATTATACCATAATTCAAAAATATTCACTTTTTTTTCGAAAAAATCCGAAAAATTATCATGACAAAAATCACAACAAATCAAAAAAAACGGCCGCCGCCAACAAATAATAGTTTGCATAGTTCGCTAAAGATGGCGTATTTGTTGAAGTCGGCGATGTTGCCAGATTGCAAAAACGAATTCTTTATATATTCTTCTCTTTCTGTTTGAATTGGAAAGAAAAGGTCCCAAAAAGAATTTTTTCCTTTCCTTTGATTATTGAAGTACTATTAATTACTCTTATATCTATGCCTTCGAAGTGCGATTTTGACTCTAAATATTAAAGGTTTTAAGGATTATAGTTGTTTTTGTCTGTTTCCCTTTAAATACCAGTGGTTTTAAGCGGATAATATGAATTTATCATATTGCTTATGTCCGTTAGCAGAAAGTGTTTTTTAATTAATAAATCTAGGTCAATTTAGGTTAGTTTAGGTTAATTTCAGTTTTTTAAACTAACAAAAACCAAGCTAAACCTGTACTAACCAGAACTAACCAAAAATTTTGGATTGTTAAAGTTAATTTTACTCTTTTTTATACATTACAAACATTAAACTATATTATTAACTGTAATGAATAAATTTTAAAGTTTATAGCAGGAAAGTATAAATCTAGGTTAATTTACATTAGTTCAGATTAGTTTCTGTTTTCCAAATTAACCAAAATCAAGGTAAACCTGAACCAACTTACCCTAACCAAAACCAACCAAAATTTTTGAGGGGTTAAGATCATTTTTACACAGAAACTATTTTGAACAGTAAAAAATTAAACTATGTTGTTGACTGAGAAGGACAAATCTTATAGTTTATATTATGAAAAAGTTTACATCTGCAACGTTGCGCCTTTTTTACGTGATTCGGGGGCTAGTTTAGATAGTCTGACGCTTGATAACGTTTCCGAGACGTGTTTTTGATTTTTCGCTGAAAATACAAGTTTTTCTAAATTAGTTTGCTAAAATTTGTGCAAAAATAATTGAAATATATTACGTACAATATATTTTAACTAGTTCCATTGGAAATAAATATGTAAATTCGGTTTTTAACTGAAATAAAAGTGCTTTGTGAAGTGACGCTTTTTTTTTAGTTTTCCGGAAAGTGAGGAAAAATAATGAAAAAATCAAGGCCAGAATCGTGTTCTACGACCTCGAAATAGGTGGTGAGTATCGAAATTTTTCGAAAAAAACATAATTTCCATGCTTTTCACGCTTTGCAAATTTGTTTCATTTACGGTTCTTAATGACTATATAGGGGGCTCGCCAATTTATTTCGATTTTTAGAAGGGGTTCGCAAGAAGAAAAAGGTTGGGAACCGCTGTTCTATGGGTCTCCGGTCTATAATTTTTATATTATTATGTTTATGACTAGAACATGGGAAAATTCACTGCTTTTTCTGAAGGCGCCCTGTTAGTCTTTGTTTCTCTAGGTTAGGAATAACTAATTTTTATAAAAGGGTAAACAAATATATATATATATATATATATATATATATATATATATATATATATATATATATATATATATATATATATATATATATATATATATATATATATGTTTATGCGGCTTTTACGGATTCCCCCGTGTGAGATGCAATAGCAGTGGATATATCCACATCATGCCGTTGTAGTGCTGAAATCACATTCAGCAAACATACAACTATATGCAGCTCCGTCCTTTGCACAGCCAGGTGCATGTCGGTACCCTGATGAGTCTAGTAGAGACGAAACATGTACCTCTGCCGTATCACTGTGGCGGGGAGAGTAAGTTTTGACTTTCTCCTCGGTATGGTGGTACAGGTGGGCCATCATCTCAATGGTGGTGGAATGGGATAAATTGCGTTTTATTACAATTTATTCTAACTGTGCAACCTCTAACACAGAAAGGATATGATGGAGAGAAGTTTGCATTTACTGTTCGCATTTTACTTCATATATATATATATATATATATATATATATATATATATATATATATATATATATATATATATATATATATATATATATATATATATATATATAGTGCATGTTTAACTTGAATAGAGTTCATTTGGATCATGAGACATATCACTAATGCTTTTACTAATTTTGTTTTTGGAACTGACCAGAACATGGGAAAATCCAGCGTTTTTTGTGAAGGCGCCCTCTGTGTTTTTGTTGGTTAGGAATATTTTTATTTTCATAAATTAGTAAACAAATATGGATTTAACAAATCTTATTACAAAAGAAGAAAAAGTTGAAACATTTTCCTTCAAAGTACAAGAAGGATATAGTCTTGAACATGCTACTTTACTAAAAGAGAAAAATACCAGCATTACGATGGTAAGTCCCGAATGGGATTATCTTAAAAGTGATGACGTTCCAGGCAGTTCTCTTAGGTGAGTATGAAGTTCTATATTTCTCCTTTTGATTGAAGTGGGAAGTTAAAACTTGTGTTTTGCCCCTCTGTTTCATTAATACCAATTGTCGGCAGAGTATATATTACTATACTGGATGCTTTCTCCCATTTTTAAATATGATTTAACTTTCCTCCGACTTAATATTTTATCGAAATTTAAAGTATTGTTTCAACAGTAAAAATGAAGTAAAGTTTATCCAAGCAAAAAACAAAAATTTGAAATTATTGGTATTTATACGTTCTGAATTATTTTAGTTTTGATGAAAAATATACAGTTATAAAAACTGAAGATAGCAAAACAATGTCTGACATGGAAGAAAGTAATGCTATCTTGGAAAACTGGAAAATTAAAAGTGAAGAACTAGATATTAAAGAAGAATTGGATGAAAATAAGACCAGGTATTTAAATAATTTAATCTTAAAGAGAATATGTGCAGACAGTTTCTATTAGAAATAACAATATTCAGAAACTTGGAACAAAAAATTTTTTGCTGCTTTTTGGGATAATTATTTCGATTAAGTAAAATCTAGAATGACCTTTGTTTTTAAATTTTTACTTACCCTATTTTGAGGTTGTAGAACACAATTCTTTCCTTGGTTTTCCACTATTTTTCCTCATTTTTTTGGAAGACCCAAAAAACACCATGTTTCGCTTCACAAAGCACTTTTATTTCGGAAGAAAACACTGAACTTTTGTATTTATTTTGAATCCTACATTGTATTTAATATAGCTCAACTATTTTTACCCAAGTTTTGGCAAACAAATTTAGAAAATTTTATATTTTCAATGAAAAAGCAAAAATACATTTTGGTAACGTCATCAATCATTGTATTACTGAAAACATAAAATACTCATTGGGACATTGTCAGATGTAAAATACTTTTCTGGTATAAATAATAAAATGTCAACATTTCAGTCAACAACATGGTTTAATTTTTATAATGTTTAAAAAAAAGGTAAAATTAATCTTGACCACCCATAATTTTTGGTTAGATCAGGTCCCTTCAGATTTTAACTAGTCTGGAAAACCATAGACGTAGAAGAAATTAAATAAAATTACATTTTATTTAATCAAAATGTAATTTTATTTAATTTCTTCTACGTCTATGTGGAAAACTGAAACTAACCTAAATTTATTAATTGAAAAATATTGGCAAGGAAAGATATTGGGAAAGATCAGAGTTATTAGAGTAGGGGGTAGTTTAGTATCTGTTGCAAAAAAATATGGTTAGTAAAATTAGAACACCAAGAAGTAAATAAATTAATTAGTATTATAAATTTGATGGAAGAAGGATATTGTTTGGCACCAGAATAATAAAAGAAATAAGCGGCATAAAGAGCCAATAGATGCAAATTATTAAAGTTCTTCCTCATTCTCATTAAAAGAGGGGGGATAAACTTATCCCATGTATTTAAAAAATTTGTAGTATGTTTTTGTGGTAAAAATATTTGTCCCGAAATTAAATGTTCCGTTAAGTAGCCATGGAAGTTTTCTGGGCACTGACCAAATTGCTGCACATTTCCACTTAAATCCCTGCAGGTCTTTTCAGTGTTTTGAGCGTGGGCTCAACTATAGGGATGTACGAAATTTTGTGAATGATTCACGATCAGGTGTTGAAAGCCTTCATTTGCTAAGCAGTCGTAAGCCTTTCAAAAATCCGACATGATCGTAGTTCCCAGTAGTATCCAATTTTGAATGACTTTTCAAATAGTCTCCTTCGACTGTTCCGCAAGGGGAACAAGAAAGAGCCTCTTTGTTTCCAGCTCTACCCTCCTAAAATCCACTGTCCATTAATAATTCTACCCCTATTGTATTTTCCTTATCCATCTTGCATTAATCTATTTCAACAATTTTCCATTTCCCGCTTAATTTTTCAGAATTTTCAACAATCGTAACAAGGCAAAATTTGTCCAATTAATAATCGTCGCCGAGACTAATACTAATGCATTCATTAGCCACTCCTATTTAGGCTTTAAACCAATCCACCAAAAAAGAAACTCAAAAACTAATATTTGGAGAGAAAATCTTGCCTAATATAAAAATAAAGGAGGCAAACAGACAAGTGCAAATATGATCTTTAAAACTATTATTATTTGGAGAGAAAATCGTGCGTAATATAAAAATCAACGAAAGAAACAATATATTTTTCTGGTCCTTCTCTTTACAGCTTTAATAGAGAAAAAAATAATATATGCGTATTTTACAGAAATCCTTTATTTTTGGTCTGGCAATAGGGCAAATTCCGGCCGCCGAAAGAAGTTTTGTCGCTGTCAGATATCAGTATCGTCAGTGATGTCGCGGGTGATTTTGTTTTGATTTATTTTTTAATCATTTTTTTGATTTTTCCGATTAAAAAGTGCAAGTTTATGAAATTTTATATAATACAGAAGCTTCTGTTAGTATGGAATTTGTGGTTGTAATAAATTTTAACGATTTAGTGTGAAAAAGTCGTTTTCCTAGATTTCACTTAATCGAAATAATTACCCTCTTTTGCATACCCTTTGTTCTGAAGGTCATAGAACACGAATCTGATTTTTTTGGCAGTCGCACATAATTTTTCCAAAAAAAAATTTAATTTTATACCTTATTTTCTGACCTAATCTTTTAAATTCTACTGCTTACACTAAAACATATTTGCACATTTTGAAATTTAGCCCATTTCTGAAAAAATTGTATACCTGTATAATATTTTTTTTTCCAACATACCAGAAAACACTCAAAGCAAACTAAATGAACTTTGGATGTGGAGGGCAAATTTGCGTATTGTTACCAGATGTTTAACGACCATAAAATGCCAATTTGAACACCAATTCAGTAATTCTACTCTCTTAAAATTGAACACTAAATTATGGACACTCTGATTTTTCCAAAATGATTAACAAAAAATATTAGTCACAGAGTGGTACGAGGGCGAATCAAATCAAATATTAACTGGACTTTTCTTTTAAACGCTTCCTAGGTGAAGTGAGTCTTGATATATGGTGGGCGGGGATCTAAAGTGGAGGGGAGTAAATCGGTTCGGCTTGCCAGAACAGATTGGCTGTTAGTAGCATCATGTCTGAGCAAGAGGTGTACACGTCTGTTGAGCAATGCATTATTATTAAATTTTTGTCGTGGGAGGGCGTAAAATCTGCGGAAATATTGCGTTGAGTCACTGCACAGTTCGCCGAAAAAACGCTTTCAAGGACCCAAGTCTACGACTGGCACAAAAATTTTTCCGATGGCCGAGAGTCAGTGCAAAATGAGACCCATGCAGGCCGACCGCAGACAAGGATCAGTGAGTCGAATATTCTTGTGATCCATGAGATGATTGAAGGAGACGGCCGCCTTACAATATGGGAAATTGCTGCACACGTCGGAATATCGTATGGGAGTGCCTAATCAATCACTTCAGATGATTTGGGTTACCGAAAAGTGCTGGCAAGGTGGGTTCCTCGCCTCGTGACGGAAGATCAGAAAGCAAACTGTCTTGCCATGTGTGAAAGAATTTTAGTACGATATTGAACAGAGGAGGATTATTTTTTGAGGCATATTGTCACCTGTGCTGAGAGGTATGTGCATCATTACATCCCGGAGTCTAAGCAGGCAAACATGGAACGGCGAAAACCTGGAGAAGCAGCACCGCGGAAAGCCAAGACCCGTCTTCTTTCTGCTGGGAAAGTTCTTGCAACATTTTTTGTGATTGCAGAGGCATATTGCTCGTTGATTTTCTCTATGAACGGCGAATAGTTAATGCTGCGTACTACTGTCAACTGCTTGATAAAGTGAAACTGTCCTATAGACGAAAAAGGCGAGACATGCTTATTCGAAGTGCGCTTCTGCTTTATGATAACGTTCACAGCTGCATTAACCCAAGAAAAATTGGACAAAGTTCATTGGAAAATATTGGAACATCCGCCCTACAGTCCCGATCTGTCGCCGTGTGACTATTACATGTTTGAGCCATTCAAAGAACTGGGAGGTCATCACTTTAACGTTGAAGGTATAGAAACGTTAGTGCGCAATTGGTTACCGACGCGACCAATTCATTCTTTGATGATGGAATTAAACCACTTTTGATTTGGTGGAAAAAATGTGTGAATAAAAGAGAAGATTATATTGAAAAATAAGATGTATTTAAAATCTTATTAACTGTACCAATAAATGTTCTAAAACAAAAGTCTAGTTTATATTTGATTTGTTCTCGTACATCAGGTTGAAATTAGTGAAAGTGTTCTGAAATTTGATCGATGTAAGTCAAATTTCTCAGACACAGAGACTTGTACCATGAATTTTTGAAGTACATGAAACAAATATATCCTCCCTCAAATGAAATGATAAAAAGTGTGAGCCAGGTTAGTTTAGGTTTGTTCAGTATGTATTTGTGTATGTAGAAATGGCTTGTGGAAAGCAAGACAAAAATTAAGAAAACTGGTTATTACGGCCCGTCCATTCGTCTGTATGTAGCAGTTTTATATTTTCGTCAGTTCGTCATCTAAAAAATTTTACGATGAAAATTATTCCGATTAAGTTACATCCACTCATTTATGTGATAAAAAAAGAACTGTCGTAAGATAAAATCTCAGGTTGTTTAAATGAAAATTTAGGAACCTATTTTCAATTAACTTAAAGACATACATGTAATAAAATTGCAGAAAAAACTGACAACGCCTGCTGCTAATCAATTTTGTTTATGTTATTATTTTTGTTTTACTTTTTACAAATCATTTATGCATGCATTCATACTTTGGCTTTCTACGAGACTGGAAAACCTGGAAAAGTCTGAGAATTTTTAAATTTTGCATAAATTTCTTAAAATTTACGTGCACACCAAAACTTCAACAAGAAATTTTTTTACTTAGCTTATTCTAGCTCAGCTGTTCCCAATGTTTTTCTTCTTACGAATCACTTTTAAAAAACAATAAATTGGCGAACTCCCTGTGTAGTCATTAGGAACAGTAAATGAAACAGTAAAGTTCGGTTATACAAATTTATTTTCCATATTAAATAACAGTTCATAACGAAAAACTAAAACATAATCGTACAACATTTACAGACAAACATTATTAAAACTAAAATGATAGCTTAACCTACAAAAAAGAATTAATATAAAATAAATACAATAATACAGAACTTGAAAAATACCCTCTATGGGATAATTGTGCCAGTTTGGTGCAACACAAAATTCAAAATTTGGTTCGATATCTGAAAGTTTGAGACTTAATCAGGTTCTGCATTTAACCCCTTTCTGTACTTATCTTTCAGGTTAGTGTATGTTAAAAATCCTTTCTTACATAGATATATTGTACAGGAGGGCAATAAAACTTTAGTGACTTTTCCACCAAAACAGGATACGCATTTTTTACACTGAGCCAAAAATCAATTAAAGAATGTTCTATACAGTTTTTAGGGAAACGTCAGAGAATAAGTCAATGAGCTTTTCTTTTTCCAGTTAAGTTAAAGAAGCATCCGAAGTTTTATCTCCTTGAAAAGGGTTATGTATCTAGTTGTTCAATCTAGATATGTTTATTAGGTAAATAGTCCTTGAACGTTAATGGAGGTTGTTTGAGATGTCAGTAATATCCGGTTTAATACTTTGGTTAAGTTGAATTTCATTTTCTAATAAATGGTGCTGAGAGAACGAATGTTTATTCATACTCATTCACCTGCAGACATGGAATTCAAAAGTTGAATTTCTTTAGCATGGATGCTATTCTATCATGCACATTGAAAATGGTGATACCCGGGCTTTGTAGACAGATTTAAATTATTTAATTTAGAAAAAATATCGGCTGTGTATCGGTATGTGTAGGTTTTTACAGCCAAACAATACCAGATAAACAAGAGGAGAGATGAAATGGATAATCAAGAAAAAAATGCTTGAACTTCAGACTTCAATTCAAACAAGCAGGTCAAAGCTTTGCTACGAGAAAGCCATATAAGTTTTGTATGAAGTAGTAAAGAAACACGGGGTCTTCCAAAGTCCTCACAAAGCGCACGGAATAGACGAGAGTTTGTAGCACGCGATTTTATAATTTACAATTTTTACTGCGTCGCTGAAAGTACTGGATAACTCTGCAGGAATATGCTTATATGCCAGTGCAGACCAATTTGTTTAATTTTTTTCAAAATAGTTATTGACTGACTGACTCCGTAACACTACAACCCAGGGTGGGTTTTGGCTGCCTCGACTATCTGCCTCCACCTAGAACGGTCTTGTGCCAGCTCCCTCCATTCTCGCTGGTCAACTTCAAGGATAGCTAGATCCTTGTGGATGTTATCTCTCCATCTAAGCCTAGGTCTTCCCAGTGGTCTTTTTCCTTGTGGTGCTTCCTCCCATACCCGTTTTATTAGTCGATCGTTTTGACTCCTTTGTATATGACCTGCCCATCATAGTCTTCTGGACTTTATTTCTTGAATGATGTCAGGGCTTTGATATATTTGCGCAAACTCTATGTTGCTTCTCATTCTGTGATGGCCTGTTTCAAGGTCTCGGTATGGGCCATATGTTATGCGCAGAATTTTTCTCTCAAACCTTCTTAGCAGCTCCGTATCGTGGACTGTCAGGGTCCATGTTTCACTGGCATACATTGCTACTGGTCGTATTATTGTTCGATAAATTTCGGTTTTTGCCTTTCTAGTGATAAATTTTGATTTAAGCAAGGTTTGTATCGCAAATGTACATTTATTTGCGTGTGTGATGCTCTGTTTAACCTCTTCCTGCATATTATTGTTTGCCGTTATCACTGCGCCCAGGTACTTGAAAACTCGCACATGCTCAAACTTATAGTCATCCATGGTGACGTTCTGCCTGATTCTGTCTCGGGCGGGGTTGCGGGAGACATGCATGTATTTGGTCTTTTTTTCATTTATTCGGAGCCCTATTCTCTGAGCTTCTTTTTCTATCTTTATGAAGTTTTCCTTCACACTGACTGTGCTTTCTCCTATCGCGCCCATATCATCCGCGTAGGCCAAAATAAGTTTAGGGCCACTTGGCCCAAAAACCTCCGCATCAACTGATACTGTTCTTACGGCTTTCTCCAGTGCAAGGTTAAACAGTACTGGCAACAAAGCATATCCCTGTTTTAATCCTCTGTTGATAGAAAATGTTGGCTACACTCTCCTTCAATTTTGACACAGCTTTTTGCCCCCTCCAGGCACGCTCTACACAGTCTAATCAGCTTGTGCGGGATTCCAAATTCTTCCATAGCTTCCCACAACCTTATCCTAATAACACTGTCATCAACAAGGTATGTAAGTTTTTGTTAAATTCCCAACATTTCTCTAGCATCTGTCGGATAGTGAACAGCTGGTCAACTGTTGATCTTCCGCTTCGAAAGCCACATTGGTAGTCTCCGATAATCTCCTCGGTATACGGAGAGAGACTTTGAAGGAGAATGCTGGAGAATAATTTATAGGCGTGGCTTAGTAAAGCAATACCTCGGTAATTTTTACATTGCATTTGGTCCCCTTTTTTGTGGAGTGGAATTATTACCCCTTCTTTCCATTCATCAGGAATGATTTTTTGATTCCAAAATAGTTATTGATCATATCTTAAAAATATATCTAACATAGACAAACAATACTGTAGTGTTTGCTATATCGGTCAACTCAAGCTGAATAGCGAAGTAATTCAGTTTTATTCTGACAGACAGCGCTTCCCCATAAATTAAAGCACATCAGCACACCATGCGGATTTTATTTTTACTTATTTGTGTTCAGCATTAGTAACTTTTGAGTTTTTCTCATACAATCCGATTTATCTCGAAAACTGCCAGTTTAATCGAATTAAATTAAGAGTACCTTTTTTGAAGAGGAATGACCATAGTCTTTAAAAATCAGTTTTCAGCTTTGTAAAATGACACCTGTCAAAAATTAGGCTCAGCGTGTGTGATTGTAAGTCCGTTCCTGACTTCTCTGATGATCTAAAACAATTACTGTAGTATGTGGTAATGAGTCTTTATGGCCTCTATAAAATATTAAAATTTTATTAAATTATTCAAGTCGATTCAAAATTTAGAACCGATAAGGTAAATTGCTGAATACCTGGCTCTGTATCTCGGTAAGGGACACTTTAGGATTTTTTTTTCTATGAGATAGTACGGTTATTTTGACCTCCCCTGTATGCTCCGGAGAAATTAGGAGGTACTTACCGGGCACCCTGTACAAAGGTTTATTTGTTGATATACTAATACAAATTATGACAATATTACAAGCAAAATAAAATTGGTCAACTAGAAAATTCAATGTTCATGGCAACTAGATCAGCTCTAAGTTATAAAATTCCTTGGTGAATTCGGATGTTACTGTTTACTGTGGCTTCTGAATTTGGGATATTTTCTTTATTTTTGAATCGATAGCGTATAGTAAGATAAATCGTAAACATTTAAAGACAATTATTATAGCGATATACACAAAGAAAATTAGTACTATTCTTCTTGAGAAACGTACATATATAATAGTGAATCAATAAACATGATATTACAACAGTAATAAAATAGTACTTTCTAAGCCTTATTTTAAACAGAAACACTCCCTTTCATTCCCTGACAATTTTAGTAAGGTCTGCTATAGGTTTAGAGAAAAAATCCCCTTTCTTATTTGGTGAGCCGATTCATTTTATATTTAAGTATTTTTTTGTTTTTAGCGTGTTATATGGTTGCAAATGTCCAAACCAACATGAAGTCAATAATGCTGACAAACATCGCGAATGTGGTGAGCAAACATTTGAAAAAAATCATAAAAAATCGCAGCTTGTTCAAGATAAGAGTACAAACAGAGTTCCCAGTTATAAATGTGACCACTGTAATTATCAAACATCTTTTGAAGCACATTTGAAGAGACACTTCTTTCAACACAAAAATCCTGGAGAAGTTGATAAATTTAAATGCAATAAGTGCGATTTTCAAACACTTATAAAAACTTCTTTAAAAAGTCATCTTCTCATACGTAAAAATCCCGAAGAAGTTCAAATGTTTAAGTGTGTTCAGTGTAATTTTCAAACTTATTATAAACCCTGCTTATACAGGCATCTCATTCGACATAAAAAGCCTGGAGAGATTTTTAAATTTAAATGCGAAAAGTGTGATTTTCAGACGCATAGAAAGGATCATCTTAAAGTACACCTTCGGATACACAAGGTTGGATATTTTAAATGTAAAGATTGCAAATTTCAAACGATTCGTAAAGATAAATTGAAGTTACATATCCTTAATCATAGAAGAGAACCGCCTGAAGAGATTTATAAATATAAGTGCGAAAAGTGTGATTTTCAGACGACCAAAAGCAAGTATCTAAACATACACCTTCAGATACATAAAATCCCAGAGGAAGTCGAATATTTTAGATGTAACGATTGCAAATATCAAACGTTTCGTAAAGGCCATTTGAATAGACATATTCTTACACATAGAAGAGAACTGCCTTTTAAGAAGGCTGAAAGGATTTTAAAATTTAAGTGCGAAAAGTGTGATTATCAGACGACTAAAAACCGGTATCTAAAAGTACACCTTAAGATACATAAAATCCCAGAGGAACTTCAATATTTTAGATGTAACGACTGCAAATATCAAACGTTTCGTAAAGGTCATTTGACGAGACATGTTCTTACACATAGAAGAAAGCCTGAAGAGATTTTTGAATTTGTATGATTTTTAGACGACTAAAAACTATTATCTAAACCTACACTTTTGGATACATAAAATCCCGGAGAAAGTTGAGTATTTTAAATGTAACGATTACCAAAGATAGTTTGAAGAAAGATACACAGGAAGCCTGAAGAACTTCATAGCTTATAAATTAGTACTTAAAATATTTCCATAATCCTCAATAAAACTTACGTCTTGCACTTATGACATATACAGTTTATAGGACAATAGCTAAGTTATCGTTTTCCGTTGAATGATTCAAATAAACGGTCTTGGACTTAAATAATAAAATGTACCTAGAACAGACATCTACATTCGCTCAGAGGGTGACTATATGCGATATAACCATTGAGGTTGAAGGAGGTAAGTGAAAGAATATTACAGAAAATAAATTTGGTTGAGCATGTAAAGCTCTACTACTCTCAAAATCGGCTATACTGTACTTACACAGAACATCAATTAACACGAATGGAGTTACAAAACTTTTTATTTATCTCAGATTTAATATTAATATCATCAAATATGCCTTATGATGTGTGTATATGCGTAGAGTTGGGGTCTGAACACTGCGACCTAGTAGATATACTGCTGCCAAGTAGTAAGAGCTAGAGCAGGTCCTCCATTCCTATTTCTCTCAGAAACATTAGGATGTCGGACGGCTTCAAGGTGGGTAGCTCCCCTCCTTCCATTTGGTGTGTTCCCAACAGGGGCGGATCCAACCTCTCTCTTTAGGGGGGGGGCGGTAATATCACAAAAGTACAATATGGCAAGTTATCGGCGGCGGGGGGGGGGGGGCAAGCAGCATACTCATTCCTGATATAAAAGGCATAATGGGTTCTATTTTCCTGAACTCAAAGCTCTTGGAAGGGGGGGGGGGCGACCGCAGGCATACACATTTCTATACTCTTTTGAAGAACTAGAGAGAGTAATAAAACTGTTACCGAAACCTCCAACGTACCTACTCCAGTGCCGCAGGTAACTGAGAACTGCCGTAAATCTAATTATATTTCATTATATTTAAATATATTTTATAAATTTACTGCAACATAAAATTTCTGATAGTTCAATTTAATTTTTGTCAGTGAGCAAAGTACACCTACAGTGTGTCCTTAGTGATTTATCTTGTTTGCGCTTGTTTTTATATATTATTTGAGATTAGTGAGATACCCAAAAGATATGGCTTTCACCTCTATATTTTTTCCAAAATCGTTAAACAAGGACATTTATTCCTCAACGAAAAACTTATTACGATGAATGTTTATGATGCCTTAAGATATCAATATCTAGATAATATTGTTAAAAGCTCTGTTAAGATGTGTTTCAACATGAGAGAAGTTGGAAAATCCACTATATACCGAATACTGAAGGAGAAAAAACGACTGGAATTTTTAGTACTCCCAAGCCACATTCCATCACAGGCAGACGAAAAACCTCGTTGGAAGAAGAGATGAAAACTGCAATTAAAGGGGTTGTATATACATTTTATTATGAGAAGCAGATCCCAACCGTCTACAAAAATCTAACTAAAATCAATGAAGATCGCGATTTACCTGAAATTAAAAGAACTGATCTCTGGAAATTGCTCAGAAAACTTAATTTTTGTTGGGAAAAACCAGATAGAAAATCTGTTCCTATAGATCGTTCGGAAACTGTCCGTTGGAGAAGTAAATATCTCTTTCAAGTAAAAGGTAGAATTGCTAGAAATAACACAATTAACAAAATTAGTAATTTAACTAAACTTTTGAAAGATTTTTTTGAATAAAGTTACTGCGGAAAATTGAGAAAAATCCATGTAATAAAAGAATAAAACAAAATGTGAGAACTCGATCTCATGATCGGTGAGAGAGAGGAACCAATTATAATTAATTTGAGCGAAGATATTTTCATTGACTTTGATTAGGAATTAGGTACTTAATGACCAGTGTAAACACAATTTATTATTTAAATTTTTGTTTTTGTTGTATTTTATTGTTTAATGTTGTTTATATGTTTTTTTTTTATTTTTTTTTATATATTTTTATTTTAGTGTGTCACACTCTTTAATTTTATATATATTTAATTCTAATTAGCCGTAAGTTTTTTATTATTTTATTATTGTATTTGTATCTTTTTCTGTGTAAGATTAACATGTTTATTTTATTTTTTTGGGGCTATCGGATTTCCATATAATAAATTAAATTAAATTAAGATATCAATACAATAGAAATAAAAATAAGTCGATCTAATTTTAATTACAACATATAAAAAGTAATGACATTTGAATCCCTTTTAATGTTTAACTATAATTCTGCAGATGGTTTAAGAAATAAATAAACTGAAACGTCAAATACCTTAAAAATGTTTTTAAGTAATAATAAAATGACCGATAGCCCCAAAAATATTTTAATATTATATGGACGAATTTATTTTTTTATATATGTTTAACTTTTTGTATTTTTGACAATGGATATTTTGTAATTATTAAAATTATAACTTCGAATTTTTTGAGAGAATAAGGCTACGTTTTAGTCCATTATTATAGACCGGTATTTTTGTTTATAAAATTTCTAACTCATTCCTATGAAAAATATATGTGTCTAACAGATTTTGCTAAAGACACGGGACTAAAGAACGCAGGTAGTTTGCGAAGAGAAAAAGGGTGAAAAATGATTTATTACTCTGTCTAGTTCTTAAATAAACTGTAGTATAAGATGAAAAATCGGGCCCATTTTCCTAAATTCAAAGCTCTTGGGGGGGGGGGGGGGCGCGATCGCCCCCACCGCCTCCCCCTTGGATCCGCGCCTGGTTCCCAAGAACCGTATCCTAGGGTTTTCTAGAGCACTGCACTCTGAAAGGATATGAATAGATGTTTCGTCATCTTCCTCACAAATCTTCACTCTTCTCTTTCTACCAGTCCGAGTTTCTTGAGGTGGCCCTTCAGGTGGCAATGCCTCGTCAGGACCCTTGTCAGAACTCTGAGTTGGTTTTTACTTAAGCTTATGCATTCTTTGAATCTCTTCTGGTCGTAGTTCCCAAAAAGTATCTTCGCTTGTCTTAATCCTTGCAGCTCCGTCCAATAATTGGATCTCCTGGTTTCTTCTTCTATCTTTAGTTCGTGCAGCATTACGCTGCTACTGATTCCACAGAAAGGCTCTGGCCCCAGAAATGGTGTCTCGGCTCCTTTCTTCGCGAGCCTGTCTATTATTTCGTTCCCCTATATCCTGGTGTGTCCAGGTACCCATATGAGGGTGATTTTATTATTCTTACTAAAATCATTAAATTCCTCTAGACATTACCAGATCATCTTGGAGCTGATAACTTGAGAGCTCAGCGCACTGATGGCTACTTGACTATCCGACATGATGATAATCTCTTGGCCGTAACAGTTTTTTCCTCGTTGAATTGAATACATATTCTTATGGCATGCTTGGAAAATGCTTAGTGACTTACACAAGCTTTCGTACTGTCTGGTGCCGGGTCCATACACTCCTATTCCAGTTCCCTCCGTTGTTTTTGGGGCCATCGGTATACCATATAATGGATTTCTTGCTTGCTTTCCGCTTCAATGTTGTTTCTGTCCCATTCACTTTTACGACTCAACTTTGTGCTGAAGTTTTTCACAAAGTAGTATTTTTTTTCATTTCATCTTGGGCCTTGTCCTATTTCCTAGATTTATTGATTTCTGGATAAGAGATGCTCTATGATACTGCGGGTAAATGCTAACACATATATCTACTAAATTCTCATTAATAACGTTAACTTCAGGCTTACCAGAACATTTTCTAATTTCATGTACTATTTAAATTATACTGTTCTGAATGAAAATCCTCACAGCAGTTTGGATCGCGTTTACAGCAGTGGAATCTCTTACAAAAAGGAGTAAAAATTTCCAAGTTTTGGAAAAGGCAGTCTATGCTGGCAGTATTTTTCTCAGTTGCAAATAACCTAGTTTACTGTCATGATATTTCGGGTTTAATAAACGAACTTGGCATTTCCTATAAACCTACCAAGTGGCGACTATTTATTGACTTTTCGAAGACAACTCTATTGGCAGTTTTATTGTTTAATGGAAATGAATAACCATCTGTTCCCGTGGATCATGCTGTAAATATGAAAGAAACGTACGAGAACTTGCGTATATTACTTCAAAGCATAAAATACGAAGAATGGAATATCTGTGCCGATCTAAAAGTTCTTGCACTACTCACAGGGCTACATCAAACATTGTTGTTTTTTCATGCGAATGGAACAGCAGAGCCAGAAACCAATATTATGTCGTTAAAGAATGGCCGTTACGTGAAAACATTCTGCCCGTCCTTAGTAGCACAGCAAAAAAATGATTTACCTCCTCTGCACATAAAACTAGGGCATATAAAAAATATTGTTAAAGCGTTTAATAGAAGACATGCTTTTCTTTATTTGAAATAGAAATTTGCGCGTATAAGTGAGGCAAAGCTTAAAGAAGGAATGTTAGTTGGGCAAGAACATTTTAGAGTAGAAAATTTTGAGACTACACTTCCGAGAAAAGAGAATAGGACGTGGACTACCCTTAAAAATGTATGTAGCAACTTCCTAGGTAACTAGAAATCGGAGAATTACAAAGATTTAGTTGAAGAACTTATCGAATCATACATTACGTTAAATTGCTACGTCACTTAAGCTGCATTTTTTTCACTTCCATTTGGAATTGTTCTCTGACAATTTAGGTGCAGTTTCAGACGAACATGGTGAAAGATTTTTCACCAGCAAATTGTTTAAATGAAGAAGCGGCGTAGTGGAAAATAGAACCCAAACATGTTAGCGGACTACTGTTGGACCCTGAAACGTGCAACCAATCCCGGCGAATACAAGCGAAAAAAGACAACAAAATAATATATTTGATTGTATTATCCTTTTTTTTTCAATACAAAATGAAGTATATATTGTAAAAAAAGTGATTTTTTTTTAATCTTTAAAAATTCACTAGATTGCTTATGATTGGTGTTTCTTGTATTTTATATTCTTCTTTCTCTCTTTAAAAACTTATGGCTGATAGGTAAAAACCTAGCTCATACGGGGTCCGGCAGTGCAATGTGCCAGTTTTTGTTACACTATAGTAATGAGAAATGTTATTTTAAAAAATCCTAAATGTTCGGAAAATAATACTCATTTAATGCAGTTTTTTTAAATATGCCAGATTTTAAATGTCCACAATTATATTCTATACATTTTTCGATGTTTTCTCGGACGCGGTTCATAACTGCACCTCGAAGTGTTCCATCAATCCTGAGGTCATCAAGAGTACGGGGCTTGTTTAAATACACTTTGGACTTTAAGAGTATCCCCATAAAAATAGTCTGGAGCCGTCAAGTCGGGAGAACGTGCTGGCCAGGCAGTGTGTCCATTTCGGGATATTAATCGTCCTTAAAAACGTCGTAACTATTCGAGCGGTATGACTCGTTGCTCCATCCTGTTGGAATCATTTCGTTATTGACACTCAGACGTCGTAAACAGTAACCTTTTCGGTATGTAAAGGTTGTTCATGTAACTGCATAGGTTGTTCTGCACACATCTAAAGTTCTGGTTATTAACATAACCCGATAAGTGGAAGTTGGCTTCGTCCGACATGATTAAATTAATTATTACATCCGCTCTTTCGTTCAACAATCTTACAAATTCTCTACAAAATGTGAGTCTGTTAGGTTCATCTTGTGGATAAAGTGGATGAACTATTTGAATTTTATATAGGTGAAACTTCAGATCATCATGTAAAAAAATACGGTGCAGTGTTCGATCTGGTAGGTGTAAAACATCTGCATGTTTGTTCGTTGAACGTGTTGGACTGGCCGTCACTGCTTGCCTTATCCCTTCGATATTTTCAGACGTCCGTACAGTACGTAAAGAACTAACAAAATGACCACAAACAGTTCTATGATTGTTTCACTTATTAAACCAACGCAAAATGATGTTCCGCGATGAAATCCGACTCCGTCTCGGGATGTTAAACAGAGCCCGAAATCGTCGTTGAACCGTAATCACGGACTTTGTTTCAATGTAAATCGTTACGGTGAACACACCTTGATTCACTGGCCAATTTTCCATGAGTACTAAATAGAATAACAAACACGATACAAGCAGGCATAATTCCCCCACCCATATCTGTGTCATACAGTGGCGCGCTGAAATGTGACACATTCCATTGCAGAACCCTGTATTTGATATCAGCATATAACAGTAAACACAAAAAACCCAAAAAAAGTCTAAGAGCAACAAAAAATTTCAAAATGCAGAACAATGTTTGAACGTTACCCGGTCTTTAATAATCTACTTATTTTATTTAGACGTTTTGTTTAATTTTTTCATACAATTTTTCATATCTGTCACTTTCTAGTGCTAAAAAAACCGTTGACAAAGATTGTTTAATAAAATCGGTCTGTTTTTGAAAATTAGTGTTGACACTGTTTATGTTCCTGGCAACTTGCGTAATTGATGGTCTTAATAAACTTGATTTAGTTTTTTTTAATGATAACCTGAACCAACCTGCAAAATTACTAAAGATTACTAAAAAGCAGTCAAGGTCAAACTAATAATTTGGTTAGCACATCAAATGAGATTGGCCATATTTCTGATACTCCTTTACCCTTGGAGGTTGAACAAGTACTGTCTCTTGACCAAATTTTTCGCTAAACGTCACCGAATATATAGCGGCCAGTGAGTTGGCAATAGAAGACAAACCACATGACAACAAAGATACAATTAGAGGAAAAGTGATAAATCTTATTGTCAACTATAAAATAAAAATCAGACACAAAAATTTAATGGCAACAACTGACAAAAATATCTCGCACACAAGTTTTTAAGAGAAAACCTCCAAATAATTGTTTTAAATCCAGATAGTAGTAATAAAACAGTAGTCATAAATGAAAACATAATAAATGAACTCTTGGATGACCAGAAAATAATTTGTCATCTAACAAACATAAACCAAAAGAAAAACAATGATTTTGTCAAGAAATTATTAACAAAAAAGAAATTAGTGACGCTGAAGCGAAAAATCTCTGAATCCATGATGTTATCTCTCCAAAAATATACGGACTACCTAAAATAAATAAACCAAACATTCCATTCCTGCATACAATCACCTTTTTGTAAATTGTCAACATATCTGTCAGGCTCTATCTCAAACATTACAGGAAAATATAACTTTTATATTAAAGACTCCTTTTATTTAAAAAAAAAATCATAGATGGGGTAAGTGTCCCACAAAATTACAAACTTGTCTTCCTGGACTTAGTATCATTATACACAAACATTTCAAATGATCTTGTTAAAATTATATTATCTGAAAAAGGAAAAGAGCTAAAACTACACAATTTTGTTTTTAGATAGTTTTATAGAAGCCGTAAATTTGACATTGTCCACAAATTACTTTCAATATGACAATAAATATCACACACAAATTGATGGTTGTGCAATGAATACACCCACCTCATCTACAATCGCCCAACTAGTTATGAAATATTTGGAGGAAAAAGTCGTGGAAAATCTAAATTTAGACTTGATTTTTTTTAAACGTTTTGTGGACGATTGTTTATTGGGATTTTTTAGACAAAATATATTACGTTGTACAACAATTTAATAATTTCCATAGCAAACTAAAATTCACATCAAAATCTGAGGTAAGCAGGAAAATAAACTTTCTAGATATGACTCTAGTCACACAGCAAACACGATAAAATTCTAACGCAATGGTATACCAAACCAATCTGGACTGCTCTCACTAGGGATTTTAAAGTCCTGGTGAACCTGCTTCCTCTTCACTTATACATAGAGATATAAAATAATATATAAAAATATATAGTTACCCATAATTATTTATATTTATTTATAATCATATATAATTTTGTATAAATTAGAAAATTTTAAAATACATATTTATATATTATCCATTTATTTATATATAATTAAGTCATGAATATAAGAGCGAAACTTTTTCTACAATCTATAATCCATTTATTTATACGATAAAACAAATATTTTGCGGGCAAATTCTTTGCATGCCTTTTTCGAATTTATTTTTATCAAAATTTAATTCTTTTTATTTATAATTATAATAATAATGTTATGAAACAAGTCTAACAAGAATTATATTTAAAATTATATTTTTTAATTGATAATATTTTTCTCTCGTATTTAAATAATCTCCAAAATATATAAAGTATAACTACAATACAAACTTGCGTTTATATTTTATGCCAGACTGTTCCGAAATCTTCCTTTTATCAATTTGCCAGCTGTAACCAAGGTAGTTTCCGTTGCCATAACTACAGACCACTTGACGCTTTGCCATTGGTCATTTGTTAGGTACAATTCGTAATTTTCGTTTTTTTAACCTGTACGTTCAGTTCTACTTCTGCTTTTCAAGTTAGAAATTTTTCTTGTTCTCGGTGTAATCCAAGTTTTCGTATTCCAAATTCCTTAACTACTGTGCTTCGGCCCTGTATTAGATATATAGGCTTGATTACACAAATAAAAGATGCAATCACTCTAAATCGTCAATGAAACTACATATAAAAAATAACGAAAAAATTTGTTAAATAAAAAGTTGTGTGTAAATATTGTTAAAAGGAAAATATTAATTGTTAAAGTTAATTTAATGTAAATCTCACAATTTGGTATTATTTTTATAAGCTAGATCATTGCTTAAACAAAAATAATGTGTATTTTAAAAGATAATAAAAAATCCATTTAATTTTTGATTTTTATTTAATCAGTATATATTATTATATAAAATTATATATAATTTTATATAATAATATATTATAATATATTATTATATATAATAATATATTATAATATATTATTATATATAATAACATATTATAATATAAAATTATATATAATCGTTTGAAAGTAAACCTTAATTTAAAGTTATATAAAATTATGTAAAATTTTTAGAATTATATGTAATCAGATAAAATTATATCATGCCAATTTTCATATCTGATTATGTATGATCATTTATATATAATTTTTCCCCGGATCAACTGTACTTCCGAGACAGTTCTAGCTGGGAATGGCTAGCAAGGAGCACAAAAGTGTCATCTGCACACTGACACATCAAGCCATTCTCGGATGTAACCTCCAAGTCATTTGCATATATAATAAAAATAAGTGGTGCAAGGATTGAACCCTGCGGGACATTCTGCATTTCAGATGTCTTTTGAAAAATATGATTTACTTCCCCCCTATCTGAGTTCTGTTCTCTAAATAGGACTGTATTAAGTTACCACAAACACCCCTTAGACCATAACTGTGACAGTTCATTAGATGTCATATTGGTCTACCGTCATAAGTTTTTCAGCCAGGAGTTGCGGCGTCTTCCTGGTGGTTCTTTTACCAATAATTTTTCCTTAAATTATGAGTTGTAGTAGTTCATATTTTAGGTTCCTCATAATTATGTGCCATTTCTTTCTTTAACGCTTTTAATTAATTCTCATTCTTCCTCCACTCTGTTTTGTGGTATGTGCTGTTCAAGGAACGCACAATATTCCGCGGTAACATAAATTTTCAAATTACTATTTTATGTTGTGTTTTTTCTGTGAGTGTTGCAGCTTTTATACCATATAACATGACCGAGAAAACGTAGCAATTTGGCACTATTGTTCTTGTTTTTAAGTTTACATTTGCAGAGTATGCTGCGCATTTTGTAAAAGGAGCTTTGTGGTTTTTCAAATCTAAAGCCGCCCACACATTAAAGTTGTTTTGCGGCTGTTTGTATTTCGTCTCGAGTGATGGGGATTAGTTTAGTTTATATTCTCTCGTTATGCCACTAAATATTTCCCCTATATATTCTTTACATCTATCTATTCTTTCTTGTATGTTCAACAATAGTTTACCTTCTTTATCTTTTATTACGGTTGTCTTTGTACTCTTATTCCATCAGTTTCTTTAACTTTATTATGAAAATTAAAAGTGTCGTGGTTTTTTCTAGTATTTACATTTCTGAACTTTGTTCATTCAACCATGTCTGCTTCGCTCTTTTTAATTTTTGATTTGATTAGGTGGAACTCTTTGTATTTTATATCATTCCTGTTTTTCTTACTCCCATCATATCCAATATTTCTTCCGTCATCCGTAGTCGTTTTCTTTCGATTGTATTTTGTTTTGGATTCTTTCCCATCGTGATTTTCTTGTTTCTTTTATGTGGCACCATTTTACTTCCGTTTTCTGATACCTTTCTAGTTTATTTGCATTTAGATTTCTGCCGATCTCCTCACGTAGCCGATTTTTTATTTCTTCTTTATATTTATCGATGTTAATATTTGTTGTGATTTGTCGATGTTTTATCTTTTTTAGTCTAATCAGAATAATAGTAAGTAGCAAATTATGATCTGTAGATATGTCCGCTCCTGGGTGAGTTTTAGAGATTTGATGTCTTCTATTGATGATTGTTTAATCCATTTAATTTTGGATAATTTTGTTGCCTTTTCTACACCAAGGGGCTTTCCAGATATATAATCGTCGTACTGGAAATAAGTATTCAAAAAGTGATTTTTCTTTGCAAAATTGGATCAGTTTCTATCCTCTATAATTAAGTTTACCTAAGTCATAATTCTCTACAATACCTCTATCCTTTAGGTCTCCCACCTTGGCGTTAAAACTCTATATCTCATTTTTGTTAATGTGTTGTTGAATCTTATTTAAGTACCTAAAAAGTTTCAGTTTTTTCTTCAGCACTTTTCTATGATTGTTACGGTTTATATATAAATTTATCTACTTAATCATTCTGTAAAAATAAGCACTTGCTCCAGTGTTTGTATCCCTTTTTTGTGGGCGCTTTCGTTCAAGTCTGCAAAATGGGCGTTCCTTGCTGCGATGACTTCAGAATCAAACTTGTACTTTTTCTCAGCAAGGATTTTTTGAGGTTTGAGAAAGGTTAAAGTCCGAAGAAGCCAAGTCCACGATCCAGTTTCCATACCAGTTGTAGCTGACTCCCCCCCCCCCTACCCCTTAACCGTTTTTAGAAGTTTTAACTCAATTTATTTCATTCATTTTTTCTTTGGTCCCGGTATACTATTATAAATTCAGTATCTTCTTACAAGTAGTAAAATTACGCCATCCTCCTTTTAGTTTAGGATGCCTCCCTAGAGGGGCGCGCACCCACAATTTGAAAATCGCTATAGTAACTCGCACTCCTCGAATCTAATCATTTTATAGAGAGAGATTAACGGTAGTAAAACATTGATGATGGAAATACTTAAAAATTTTATCGGCTCGAGACTGATTTCTCTGGTTACTAAGTCCAGATTAGTAGGACGTATCCTAGCCACAAAGATCTGTGCCGAATGATCCCGCACACTTTATAATGTGTTGTCAATATTTTGTTATAGCTGATTATTTTTCAGTATCGGAAAAACATTCATTAATGAACAGGAACCAAGAAGAACATTGCTTCCCCTCCATTTTGGACAATTTAAGGAGATTATGACACGTATTCATAAGAAAAAATCTAGAATATATTGTTACGATTTCATCTCTTTAAAATCGCTTACTTGGTCCGCAGAATAAACAACATTTTTCACTAAATTAATTCCAATATTATATTAACAACTTCTTAACACATTTACGTTTAAATCAGAACTGTCTGATTATTACTTTTTAATACTTCCACCATTCAAATACCACTATATTACAACTCATATCCTGTCCCTATTTCTCCTTATCTTTATCTTGGATGCCTACTTGCAAATATCCACTTTTTAGATCCAGTGTGGCGAACCATTGCGATCAGGCCAACGTTGTCAAAGTATCGTCAATTCTAGGAAGTAAATAGCTTTCTTAGTGAGGTCATTAAGCTTTCTGAAGTCAGCACAAAATCTAGTAGTTCCATCCTTTTACCGGAGAGTACAACCCGAGATGACCAAGGACTAGATGATTCTTCTATAACTCCCTCATTCAGCGTTTTGTCAACAAGTAACTCCACTTCCTGGCGCTTGGCTACGGGAAGTTTTCTGGACAATGGTAGGATTCAAAATTTATCAAAAAAGTTTGACTTTATCAGAGATACTACTGCACTAGTGTCAACAGTTATGGTAATAGGTGTAGCATTGACGTTTTCTTCAATTATAAGACTGTCGGCGTCCTTTTCTAGGCTACGAATGGAAATAATTCTGGAGGGTCTTCTCTATATTGGTTAACACTCGCTCTTTGATGTTGACTAACTGTAGTTTTCCTGGTTCTCTTCTGTGCTGTCTCGGGATGATGAACGAGACCTTAATCCCTTATATATCCAGTTCGTGTACGTTTGTAACACTGTATCTGGTTTCTTTTGTAATGTGAAGTATCACTTCTTGTGTTTAGTTCTTCCTGGTTTCTTCTATAACATGAAATATCACTTATTGTGTCTAGTTTATTAACTATTTCCCCGTTGTTTAGTTTAATGCATTCTTGTTTTCTTCTATGGTAACGGTTCTTATTTTTGACCTTGACACATTATAAGCTGCTTCTATTTCCAAAGCCCTGTTCAACGCTTCACTGCAGTAACTAAACTTGCTTATACGCAACATACGCTGTGTTTCCTGATCTCTAATCCCATCAATAAGATACTGGATCGTAAGCTCTTCTCGGAATTCTTTCGCAGCTCCTGGGTAAGCCAGATGAACAAGTCGTCGGACGTCTGTTCCATATTCTTGCAAACTTTCTCCCTTTCTCTGATGTCTTAACTTGAGCTGCGACTGATATAACGCTACTCTTCCAGTTTTCAAATAGGATGTTCTGAAACTTTGTCGAAAATTCTGTTCTAAACTTCTTTATTGATGACAAATTCGACAGTAGAGTCCGTTTTTCTCTATCTCTTCTAGTTTTCAAATAGAATGTTCTAGAATTTTGTCGAAATTTCGGTGATAAACTTCTTTTTTCATGACAAATCTGATGGCAAAGTCAGTTTTTTGCCATCTCTTCTAGTTTCCAAATATAATGTACTAAAAACTTTGTCAAAAATCGGTTCCAAGTTTCTTTATCGATGGCGAAATTCGAATTTTGCTATCTTATCTAGTTTTCAAATAGTGGTTCTAGAATTTTGTCGAAAATTCGGCTTCTTTCTTAATGAAAAATTCGATGAGGAAGTCCGTTTTTCGTTATCGTTTTGAATATCACAATAGAACTTTCTAGAACTTCATCAAAAATCTTATTTTCTTAATTGATAATAAATCCAACAGGTAAAACCGTTTTTCTGTTTTAGTTTCCAGTCGAATTTTTGAAAACCCGGTGAAAATCCTTACTTTTGACATCAATTGTTACGAAATGTATGTCAAATTTCAAGCATTGTGATTTATTAAATTAGAATAAGTGCAATTTGATGGTTGTTTAAAACTCTGCAATAATGAACCAATTTTTTCGATATATTTAGTCTTTTATGTTTTCTTTTAGCTCAATGTTTAATATTTTCTGCTATATTTTAATCATATTTGATGTTTATTTTATTCCCAATTGTAACATTGTGATTTAGAGAAAAAGATCGGAAAATACGGTGTGAAAGTCACATTTTTTATTTTTATTTTGAAAACTATAAGCGACGGCCAAAATACCTTTGGATTGGCGTTCTATAACCTGAAAATAGAGGATATGCAAAAAATCAGTGAAAAACTTGGTGTTGTCACTATTCCGAATAATTTTGATTTTTTTTTTAAAGTGGTTAGAACATCAAAAATACAGCTTTTTTTCTGAAGGCGCCCTCTTATTTTTTGTTCTTTTAGGTTAGGAGTAACTCGTTTTCATAAATAGGTAAACAAATATGGATTCAACAAATCTTATTATACAAGAAGAAAAAGTTAATTCTTTTTCCTTTAAACAAGAAGGATATAGCCTTGGACATGCAACTCTGTTAAAAGAGGAAAATACCTGCACTTCGATGATAAAACTCGAATGGGATTATCTTAAAAATGATGATTTTTCAGGCACTTTTAGGCGAGTATGAAGGTCTATATTTCTCCCGATAATTGAAAGAGGATACTAAAATTTGTGTCTCTGCCCTAGTTCTCATTCTTTCACCAATTATGAGCAGATGATACATTACTATACTGGATGTTTTCTCCCATTTTTAAATATGATTAAACTTTCCTTCAACTTAATATTCTGTCTAAATTCAAAAATCAAGTTAATTCAAAGATTTTTTCCAGTAGTACAAATGAAGTAAAGTTTACCCAAACCATAAACTATGACCAAAAAAAAAACTTTAACATTTTAAATTATTGATATTTGTACGCCTTGAATTATTTTAGTTTTGATGAAAAATACGCAGTCATAAAAACTGAAGATAGGGAAATGATATCTGAAATGGAAGCAAATAATACTGTCTTGGAACACTGGAAGATTAAAAGTGAAGAACTAGATATTAAAGAAGAGTTGGATGACAATATTACTAGGTATTTAAATAATTTAATCTTAAAGAAAATCTCAGTACACAGTTTCTGTTAGAAAAAATGATAATTATTCGGAAAGTGGAAATACTAAATTTTTGTATGCTCCTTATTTTAGTGTCATAGAAAACGATTAGAAGTTTTTTTTTTTGAGGGGGGAGGGGGTTGCACACAATTTTATCACCTTCACTTAAAATACATTTAAACATTTTGAAATATACCACATTTCTGAAAAAATTGTATGTAACATTTTTTTTAAATGTTGCAGAGAATACTTAAAATCAAGCTGAAGAAAAATTAAATGAATGTGGCGGCGAAATTAGCTTATTATTCCAGATGTTCAATGACTATAAAATTTTAATTCAAATACCAATTCAATATATATCTCCATTCTTTTTCCCCTAAAATTCAATATTAAATAATGAATCCATATTTTTAAAGTACATGGAACAAATCTATCGTCCCTCAAACAATGTACGTATGAGCCATGTTAGTTGAGGTGTATTCAGTATGTATTTGTATGTTTATGAAGAAATAATTTGAAGAAAACAAGACAAAAATTATGAAAACTGGTAATACAGGCCATCCATTCGTCCGTACTTCACAGCTATAATTTCTTTAGTTTTTCATCTAAAAAATTTGGCGATGAAAATTATTATAGTTAAGTTACGTCCATTAATTTATGAGAAATTAAAAAGGACTGTTGATCTTCTTCCATCGTCGGTTCAACACCATCACACATTGTGTACAAGTCCTTCTATTAATGTAATGCGAAGTTTGCCATGTATTGTGTATTATTTTGAAAGTGGAAAATAATTATTTCTAACAGTACTAAATAAAGGGTCTTAAGTTTTGCATGTTATATAAAAATTGTGGAAAACACTAAAATGTATGGTACAAATTCCTAACTGGAGACTAGGAAGAAGAAAAAGAAACATTTTTAATCTTAATCTTTTTCTTATCAATTAAAGGCATTCCAGTAGTATTAAATTATGAGATTTGCCTTTTTTCTAAAGTGTTAAAAGTAACTGCAAAATTTTGTCTCATTTGTAAAATCTAATTAAAGGTTTTTTTTTTGAAATTGGATGTATAGTGTGCGCCGTATTTTAATTTTTTGAGGTTTCTTCATTTTTTTCCTTCAATTAACTTCAATACATATTATACTGATGTTTCTGGATGTTTTCAAATGTAATAAATAATGTCTTTTAAATCTATTATGTGTAAAAATCAGTGCATTTTTACAACCCGGTCAAAGGATGAGGAAGTCTTTGGAGGGCCATATGAAAAACAAAATAAAAACGCTGAAGATCTTTTTATGACTAAGAGTGTTGTGGAGTAAATTGGAGAGTTGCAGCCAGAAAACTTAAAATTAGATACTGAGATTTTAAGTATGTTAGAAAAAAAATAAGGAAATTTCATTTAGGATAAGAGAACTGTAGGAAAGGGAAAGTATGACTAAAGAAATAAATGATTTAAATCTTAGAAGTAGAATATGATGACAAGCATTGAAACTCTCTCAGCTGAAAATGAGATTTATGCAAAGGATCTAAAAAGGGTAAATCTTGAACTTTATGAGGTCAAAAGTTCTGCCAAGATTTCCAAACGAGATTATCCTCTGGGTGATCTGTCTGATGATCGATTTAACCAACCAGTTTCCCAAAAAAAAAACAAAATTGTTGTTTTAACTGATGACTTTGGAAAGACTTTATTACCATTTAGCAAAACATTTGCTTTCCTCTGACACTCCAATAATCACCAAACTATTTGCTAAATTTAGGCACATAGTGAATGATGCAGATGGTTATATTAGGGACTTATCGATTAAAGACTGTGTAATTGTCTAGCAGACCTCAATGATACTGATATATGCTCAAGTGATCTATTATTATTGGCTAATAAGTGGTTTAAAACAAACCTAGTTATATGTAATTTACCTACTTACTATACCCAAAACGGCCTATTTGACAATGTTTATTGCTTAAACCAGGGGCAGATCCAGCCTTTCTCTTTGGGGGTGGGGGGCGATATCACAAAAGTACAGTATGCCTAGCGAAAGCAAGTTGTCGACGGAGGGGAGATGTCTTGACCAAAACTCTTATGAGGATTTCTATTAATATTCATTTTTTGAATTTATCTAGAGGATTCTCATATAGTGATTTTATTTTTGTTTGTTCAAACTTGGTAAACTTATAAAAAGGTCAATCAATAATTTTAATCTTATTGAATATACTAATCTAAAATATATAGAAACCGTTGACACGTTGATTCCTGAAATTCACTGGAAAATACTGAACATTTTTTTATATCCTGATGAGTGTTATTTCACCTTGATGCTTTTAAATATACAGTTGAATGACCTTGGTTCTCCAGACTTGGTCCCTTTGTATGAGCATTGGTTCCATGCCGATGAACCTGTTTTTGTTTCTGATTATTCAATTATTTGTAGATAATACCGCCCTGAGTACTCACATGGAGGAAACATTGCTTTGGCTAAGGTTTTCCAGAATTCACTTTGAACAGGTTGGTAAGTTTGGTCATTTACTGGAAGAAAAGGTTTTTGAATTCTCTCTAGTTTCTTGTACTCTCTTGAATATGATCACTATTTGCTTGTACAGATCTCCGTCCAGTAATATGAATATTTTTCTTTTTAAATTACAAGCAATGCTATTACAGCTTCCTGTTAACTCAAATATGATTTCATGTGGAGATCTAAACATAGATTATTTTAATGTTTCTGACTGCGGCACGCGAATGTTAATAAATTTGATTGTACAGTATGTTATCGCCTAGTTTTAATAAAGCATTTTCCTTAGTTTACTTAAAAAAGAAACTTAAGAAATCCTAGATGACTAAGGGTTTAAAGTGTCATCTCAGAATTTGAGAAACCTTCATTACATAAGAAAGTTTTTTTATGACAATGAAGCTTTTTGTCTCATGTTTAATAACTACAGATATCTTTATCAAAAAACTGTTAGGGTATATACTGAAATAATTGGCAATTCTGCTAACGAATATACAGAGACTTGAAGCTTAGTGAACGAACTTCCAGATAAAGTAAAATTAAATGCTGTACTTCCAGAAGTTTCCACCGAGTAAATTTTTTTGTTCCTTGGTTATCAATCTTTCAAGTCGGATAATACATAAGTCTGATTATAGAATTTATTTAAACCGATTTAGGATCTTGGATTTTTTTTCTACATCCAACAGACACTAATGAAGATTATTACTCAATGACAAAAATAAGCATTCATCTGGATGGGATGAAGTGGGTGTGCAAATATTTCTTAACTTTCCTAAGAATGTGTGGAAAGTTTTGTCTGATGTCATTAATGTGTCATTTACTAGTGGTGACTTCCCCTCGTGTTTAAAAAAGGCAAATGTCATACCTATTTTCAAGAATGGAGAGAGAGACTGTCCATCTAATTTTCGCCCTATTGCTCTCTTACCTGCCTTATTCAAGATTGTTGAAAAATTGCAAGTGATGATATTTTTGAAGAAGCATAATATTTTGAATTCTGTCCAGTATAGTTTTCAGTCAACGAAAAACACCAATGTTCGTGTAATTTTCGTTTTTGGTGTCATTATATTTGAGGCTTAATGAAAAGAAATCCGCTGCTGCTGTCTTCTGTGATTTGTCAAAGGCGTTCGATTGTGTGAACCATGCCGTCCTGCTTGATAAATTGGTAACTTATGGCTTCAGGGATTGGGCGCATGAATGGTTTACCTCTTATTTGATGGACAGAACACAGATTGTTACTTTTGGGGGTTGCACTTCTGATCCTTTGAGTATTACATCGGGTGTACCATAGGGCTCTGTCTTAGGCCCGATTCTATTTCTCTTATACATAAACGACCTTTCTAATTTGAACACTAGAGGCAATTTCACCTTATTTGCTGATGATGCCACTATCTTGTGGCATTGTACGGGATTCCAAAGACTTGAGTCTGACTGTAATGAAGATTAAAATTTAATGTAACGCAAACGAATCGAGTCTTAATGTGAAAAAAACGTGTGTTATACAGTTTATATTTTTGTCGATAATACTTTACTAAAAAAACCTTGAAGGAAATAGGTTTCTTGGTCTTTATTTGGATACTAGGTTAAGATTTGACAGTTACGTAAGGATATTAAATTCATGGCTGGTTTCTGAGTGCTATGCTTTGATGGTTATAAACGATCAACTAGGAGCAACGGTAGCAGGAACTTCATATTTTGCCCTCATCGAATCTCATTTGAGTTATAGTCTTTGCTTTTGGGGGTGTTTGTTTAGTGAACCTTTTGTTGACATTTACCTGCGTATTTTTGGTGATCACCTGAGCTAGGCTGGTGATTTATTGTATATTTATGATATTTATTTACTCTTACTTGTCTCGAGTTCAATAGTTAAAATAAATGACTACTCTAAAGTAATGATTTGTTTAATTTTTCTAATTGGTTTTAATATTTCCTTTTCTATTAACTTAAAGATCACTTTCGATAATTTTTCTTTTTTTTTTTTGGAATATGTAGTTTAAAATTTTAAATTAGAAATCTTTGCACATTGCCGAAGGTTGATTAATAAATTCACTTGCTTTTTATAATTGAATTCTATAGTAGGCGTTTCTTTTTTTTTGTGGGGTCCACCCTACTGGTTGTCTTATTACTGGTGTCCTCTCTATTGGTTATTCTCTGATTTAAAGCCAAACGGCTTCGCACTTCCTCCAGGGAATATTGACTCATACCAGGTGTGCAAAGATACCAAATGTATGAGCTCTGTGGGAACCATTTCCATGTTATCGGGTCCTAGGTGACGTGGTCTGCTGTATTTCCTACAAACTTTCGGACGTCCGCGCGGTTGCAAAGAGAACTGCTTTCTGAATCAGCTTATACAGATGCCCACTAAGGCCTAGTTCCTTGGTGTTCTGCAGGAGGTTCTTTGGTATCGCTCCAGTTGTTAAAATTATAGGAATCGTTTGGCCGCTGTTCATTGCCCATTATCTTCGAATTTGCATTTCCAGATCTCTGTATTTGGCGATCTTTTCTGCAGGCTTTATTATTATTGGAGATCATTCTACAGGCAGATACACCTTTAGACAGGCAACCTTACAGATGTCTTTTTATTAATAAACTGCAATAACGATCTTTTGGTTTAATATATTCTTTTTTTTTGTGTAAAGCGTTCGCTATGGTACTATCCATAGATCCTATGTTTTATTCTAACGCCAATAGGTTATAGGTTGCATCATTTAAGTATTATAGACAGTTCATTATTTTTTACCTGTTGTGAATCTACTTGAGTTCACATTTTTTTATATTAAAAGATATCTAGCTTACGCTACAACTCCACTTTTAAATTTTTAATTGAAAAATTTTTGCTATTACTATCTTTACCGGGTTTTATTTTTCCTACATGCTGGTTGCGTTTATATTTTTTATTGTGCTTGCTTATCTTTAGGGAGTTAAGCTGAAAGCTGTTCCTGGCGACATCGCGGAAGGCTTCTCCATACGGCCTAGCTTTAGATGCAGTGGCGCCCTGAAACTCACTTCCACTCTCCGGCATAGGCGTTAGCTCGGCATTTTTTGCTCGCTGGTGCTGCTACTAGCCTTCAACTGTTTTCTGGTGATTTTTTGATATTAGTTAACTTTCCTTTTCACTTAATTGTGAGGTGTGGCACCCGACATCGCCTACTTCTGGTAATTTTTTTTATATGTTGATATTTTTACTTTACTTTCTACAAGCTATTTATACATATGTACATACATACTCAGGGTTCAATAGGAAAAATTATAACTACATCTTCATAGTTTGAACCATTGTGCAAAATGATTGTTTTAATTGTTTTTAGGTAAACCTTATTGTGTTGCTGGAAATTTGAAAAAATGTCTGGAAAAGTTAAGGAATTTTATATTTTCAGTTACGTAGGAACCCTGATACTGTATAAACGTGAACTAACCTGAACTGTCCTAAGTACTAAAAAAATACAGGAAACATGTATTTTGTGGTTAGGATATTCTTCTTCTAAATAAATGTTTGACTAAACAGCCAGGGAAATGCCGGCCAAATTTCAGAATATTTCCGCCAAAGTCGACCTTTTGTGATATCACTACAATAAAACTTAAATATTAAGAAATTTTATATCAGTACTTCTCATTTCATTTTTTAATATTCATTTTGTTAAAAAATGTTTAAATATTGTGTCGTGTTTGGGTATTTTACCAGAGGTCGCCAAATTTGAAGGTGGAGATCGGAATATACAACTTATATGTGTGAAGCGAAAAATTTTGTTTGGGAAATCTATTTACGACCAAAAAAAGAAACTTCAGATTCATGTTCTATGACCAAACAGCAGAGGGTATGCCAAAAATCAACGAAAAATTCAGTGTTTCCAGTATTCAGAATATTTACCAAGAGCCGACATATATATATATATATATATATATATATATATATATATATATATATATATATATATATATATATATATCTTCTTCTTGCGGTGCCTATTCGTTCCGAATGTTGGCGACTAGCATGGCTATTCTTACTTTGTTGGCAGCTGCGCGGAACAGTCCAGTCGTGCTCATGTTGAACCATTTTCTTAAGTTTTGGAGCCAAGAGATTCGTCTTCGTCCTGGCCCCCTCTTGCCGTACACCTTCCCTTGCAGAATTAATTGGAGGAGGTTATATCGCTGTTCATTTCTCATAATATGTCCTAAGTATTCCAGTTTGCGTTTTTTAATTGTTTTGATCACTTCGCACTCCCTTCCCATTCCGCGCAGGACTTCATTATTTGTGACTCTGTCGACCCAGGAGATTCTTAAGATGCGCCTATAGCACCACATCTCGAACGCTTCAAGTTTTTTAATGAACGCTTCAGAGAGCGTCCAAGCCTCTGTTCCGTAGAGCAGAACTGGAAAAACATAGCACTGTAGTTAAAGACCTTGGTTTTCAGCGGCAGATCACGGCCCCTGAAGACGGTGCTCATTTTTGTAAACGCTGCTTTGGCTTTTGCTATACGTTGTTTTATTTCCAATGAGTGATCCCATTGACTGTTTACATTGGTGCCAAGGTATGTATAGCTTTCAACCCTTTCAATTGTTTGTTGGTTGATGGTCAGTTGTGTGTTTAGGATTGGGCGTTTGCTGATGACCATATATTTTGTCTTTTTTGTATTTAAATCTAACCCACAGTGCTTACTTACTTCAGTTATGCTTGTCATCAACACCTGCAATCCCTCCAGACTGTCTGCGAATACCACTGTGTCGTCTGCGTATCTGATGTTGTTCAGACGTTCACCGTTGATTAGTATTCCCTCATCACATTCTTCCAAGGCTAGTTTGAAGATATGCTCAGAATAAACATTAAATAGCATCGGGGACAGTATACATCCTTGCCGTACTCCGCGTTCTATTGAGATTGCTTCTGTCAACTGGTTGTCTACTCTTATGTTAGCAGTTTGGTTGTAGTAAATATTTTTGATTATTCTCAGATCTTTATCATCTATGCTGATCTCTTCAAGTATTGATATAAGCTCGTCGTGTTTTACTCTATCGAATGCCTTCTGGTAATCCACAAAGCATGCATATATATCGCAGTTGACATCTCTGCATCTTTGGAACAAGACCTGGACAGCAAAAAGTGCCTCCCGTGTACCCAGAGCATCGCGAAATCCAAATTGTGTGCGTGTTAGTTGTTCTTCGCATTTTTTGTATAATCTCTTGTGGATGATTTTTAGGAAAGTCTTAAGTAGGTGGCTCATAAGGCTTATAATTCTATATTCATCGCACCTTTTTGCATTTCGTTTTTTTTTGGTAAGGTCACAAATGTTGATTTCAACCAACTCTGGGGAACTTTTCCAGTATTATAAATATTATTAAATACTTTTGTGAGCCATATTGTCCCGTTGTCATCCATTAACTTTAAAAATTCTGAATAAAAGTTGTCAGGTCCTGTAGTTTTGCCATCCTTGGTTCCTCTTATAGCAGTTCTTACTTCCTCGATCGTAAATGGAGGCCCAGTTATACAATCTGTGTTTTTTGTGTCATTGTGTCGTTCATCTCTAAAGGTTTCCTCTACATATCTCATCCAAGTGTTTCTTCTCCGTTCTGCTTCTATTATTAAATTTCCTTGAGTGTCAGTTAGGCGTCCAACTTGTTTAGGCTTATATAGGCCTGCCGCTTCTTTGACTTTTTTGTGGAGGTTAAACGAGTCATGCTTTTGTTGTAGTAATTGTATTTCGGTGCATTTTTTCGTTAACCATTCATTTTTTGCATTTCTAATAGCATTTTTTATTTCTTTGTCTACTCTTTTATATGTTGCTATGTCATTGTTCTTAACCTTTCGTCTATCTTCCATCAGATCCAGAATCTCTTCCGTCATCCACCCCTTCTTCTTTACTCTTGTTGGTTTTAGGTGCTTGTCAAGTATGTTCTGAGTTATTGTGTGTAGTTTTCCGAGTTCTTCTTCTGTATTACTAGTGTCTTCCTCAGTATTTAGCTGTTCCTTTATATATTGTTGTGCGCTCTGTTTTATGTGTTCATTTTTTAGTTGTCTGATGTCGTGTTTGTTGGTCTTTGTTCGTTGCATTTTCTTTAACTTAAGTTTTATTATGCCTAGGAGTAAATTGTGATCAGACTTGATGTCGGCTCCTGGATGTGTCTTGACTGATGTTATCGAGTTCCGGAATCTTTTGTTGATCATAATGTAATCAATCTGGTTTCTCACTATGTGATCTGAGGTGTCCTGAGGTGATTTCCAGGTATACAGTCTCCTGGGGGGAAGTTTGAAAAAAGTGTTGGTGACCACAAACTGTTCCTCCATCACGAAATCAATAAGCCGTTCTCCACGCTCATTACGCTCTCCGAGTCCGAAAGGTCCTACGAGATCTTCAATTTGGCCGTTGCCAACTTTGGCGTTAAAATCTCCCATAATTATTGTTATCTCGTTTTTGGGGAGTCTTCTTAAGGTGTTCGTTAAATCGTTGTAGAATGCTTCGATTATTTCGTCCGCTTTGTCGGCTGTGGGGGCATATATCTGTATGATGTTAGACTTTATGGGGATAGTATTAAGCTGAATGAGTAACAGTCTCTCTGATATTGGGATAAAGTCTGTAACGCATTCAGCAGTTTGTTTATTTAAAATCATGCCCACTCCATTCATATGTTCTCCGTTGGAATTTCCTGAATAATATATTTGATGGTTATTGATAGCACACTGACCAGAGTCTATCCACCGCGTCTCGCTTACCCCCATTATTCCTATTGATAGTCTTTCCATTTCTTTTATAGCGTTATGGATTTTGCCAGCCTCATACATTGTTTTGACGTTCCAGGTTCCAATCTTAATGTTAAGGCCCCAGGTTCTCTTTCTATCTGCGTTATAGTGTTGGCAAGGGTTTCGCAGGCTGACGACCGAGGAGGCCTTGCCGTCTCGAGATTGTCCTCCCCTGCCGGATCTTGGTATCCGAAGTCCATGATCGGTAACATTTTCTATTTGGTTTGTAATAGCCATGTTAATATACTAGGGATCGATAATGAGGTGGTTTCCCGTTGCCTTCCTCATCGCAGTGTGGAAACCACTTAGACTGCTTCAGTCATGCCTTCCAGTATTCATTTTTAAACCAATCCTGGATCATTTCCATTATGCTTCAATATGATACTGAGAGTGCTGCTTTCCACTCTCAGGCTAGTTTTGGTTCGCCCCGAGTATTTAATTTCCTCGGTACCATCCATATCTGGGAGGCGTTCCCCTATCCACCACCTGGGGAGGCGCCCGATGGGGGATTCTAGCAACCCCGCATATATATATATATATATATATATATATATATATATATATATATATATATATATATATATATATATATATATATAGGATGCTCTACCGGGAACTAATTTGATTTATATATGGAAAACTCTGGATAGGAAAATTTTGAAAATTTGACAGTATACTTATGTCAATGGGGCAATATTTCCAAGATGGTGGCACTTCCGGTGGCACCAGAAGTTGGTGTCAAGTTGCTTATTTTAAATGGAATATCCCATATATAACTGTATTTTTGGATTTTGCGCAAGATTCTAAGGACGTTTTGTGTATCATGTCCTATACCTAAGTCGAAGCGTTTTGGACATATTTAAGTTTTTATGTCAAAAATGACGTTTGTGGGCCCTAAAATAATTATCAATTTTTCCTATAAAGAAGCCTTTTTTTAATCTGAGTTGGATTCTTTGTTGAAAAGGGCCTACTTTATTAGATTTTTATAATAATGTGATCAATAATACAGGGTTTTAAAAAAATAAGATTAAAAATTAAATTGAAGGAATCGTCAAAAGTCAATTTTTTCAAACGGAAACATCTCAAATTTTCTAATTTTATCTTACTGAGCATTAAAAATAAATGTAAGTTTGTGTACGGTTGTCTATGCAGAAAATTTTTAGTTTTTGAAATATTGCCAATTTAATATTTTTATATGGTGATTTTGTTACTCGAAATACAAGTCCAAGGTCAGTTTCAAAGTGATAAAATGGCCCCTTTAAAATAAGAAAACTTTTGTTCGTCGTGTTTTTTTCGAAGAACGCTTATTTTCCGACATTTTTGAGTGTCATTGTTAAAATCGGACACCCTGTATATATAGATATATTTTAGATAGTTATAAACATAATCTTATTCTAATTCAGTGTGTTTTCGTACAATTTCTCAAGGTTTTAAAACTATAAAACAGTTTTCCAACTGGGAGACTGCGATGTATTTTCACAGTCGTGCACACACTTAACTAACAGTACATTTATGTCAGCAGAATTATTAACAATACATTCAGAAACATTTAAATCCGGATTTACTAACGTGGTTTAACTTTAAAATTGACAGTAGAGAGCTTAAACTGACAAGAGTCCACAATAAGCCAAGCAAGTAAGTTTTAAGTCCTAAAAATACAAGCATAAGACAATCATTTTGTTTTATTACTGAACCGGCAAAAATTGAGAACTTTATTTATTTTGGGGATACAACTATTTCTCTTACATATTTCAAGGCTTTATCACAAGATTCTTATCCTTAATATCCCTATATAAGCATTTATTTGTTGACAACTAGCCGACTATAAAATCTAAATCATGGCAACTAGAACCAGTTTAAATCTCAAATTTTCCTAGTGAATCTGGCTGTTACCGTCTAATTCACTAACAGGGTCTAACTTTAAAACCTGCCTAAGTTGACAGTAAAGAATTTAAATTGACAAATATAACAATAGATAAGTCTTTTGAACCTGAAAAGCGCAAGGATGAAAAAATAATTTACCTTTATTATTAAACAAGCAAAAATATAAAATCTCGTTTATTATCGTTCCTCTTGCCGATTCTAAGGCTTTATCTTTAGGTTTTTTAGCCCCAGTTTTACTATATAAAGATTTATTTGTTGATATACCTAATACAAATTATGACAATATTATAAGCTGAATAAAATTGACCAACTAGGAGATCCAACTTTCATGGCAACTAGATCGAGTCCAAGTAAACTTACTTGGTGAATCCGGGTATTAGTGCTTACTGTGGTTTCTGAATTTGGAATATTTTCTTTATTTTTGAATAGATAGCGTATAGTAAGATGGGTTGTAAACATTTAAAGACAATGATTATAATGATAGAGACAAAGAAAGCTAGTAATATACTTGAAAAACACATGTATAACAGTGAAACAGTAAACATGATATTACAATAGTTAAAGCAAAATTTTAAATGTTACTTAATTTCTTTTAATTAATTTGCTTTTAGTCCCTTTCGTTCCCTGGCAATTTTAGTGTGGTCTAGAATAGGTTTAGAGAGAAAATCTCCTTTGGTCAGCGTCGTTTCTTATTTGGCGGTCCGATTCATTTTATATTTAAGTCTAATTTTTTGTTTTTAGCATGTTACATAGTTGCATGTGTCCAGACAAACATGAAGTCAATAATGCTGACAAATATCGCCAATGTTGTGAGCAAACATTTGAAAAAAATCTCCAAAAATCACAGCATGTTCAAGATAAGGATACAAAGAGAGCTCCTTTGTATAAGTGCAAGCACTGTAATTATCAAACACCTTATCATGCAAATTTCCAGAGACACTTCTTTAAACATAAAAATATTGGAGATGATATTAAATCTAAATGCAATAAGTGTGATTATCGAGAGATTCAGGCATGTAATTTGAAAAATCACCTTCTCAAACATAAAAACCCCAAAGAATGCAATAAGTGCCCGAAAAAAAAAACCAATAAAGTTCGAATATTTAAGTGTGGTCAGTGTAATTTTCAGACTTGTTATAAAAAATCTTTAAAAAGGCACTTTATTTTACATAAAAAACCTGAAGAGATTTTAAAATTTAAGTGCGAAAAGTGTGATTTTCAGACGCATAGAAAAGATCATCTAAAAAGACACCTTCAGATATATAAAGATGATTTAGAGAGACATATCTTTAGATGTAGAAAACCTGAAGAGGGAGTTGATTATTTTAAATGTAACGATTGCAAATATCAAACTATTCGTAAAAGTGATTTGAAAGGACATAGTTTTACACATAACAGAGAACCCCATTTCAACAAGCCTAAAAAAAAATATAAATTTAAGTGCGAAAAGTGTCATTTTCAGACGACTAAAAAGAAGTATCTAAGCGCACACCTTCTGATACATAAAATCCCAGGGGAAGATGAATATTTAAGATGTAACGATTGCAAATATCAAACGATTCGTAAAGGTCATTTGAAGAGACATATCCTTACACATAAAAGAGAACCCCGTTTCAACAAATCTGAAAATAATTATAGATTTAATTGCGATAAGTGTGATTTTCGAACTTATCATAAAGCCTCTCTATGTAGGCACCTCATTCTACATAAAAAACCTGAAGAGATTTTAAAATTTAAGTGCGCAAAGTGTGATTTTCAAACTCGTTATAAAGCCTCTTTATACAGGCATCTCATTTCACATAAAAAACATGAAGAGATTTTTAAGTTTAAGTGTGAAAAATGTGATTTTCAGACGCATAAAAATTATCATCTAAACGTACACCTTCGGATACATAAAATGGAAGGAGGAAGTTAAGTATTTTAAATGTAACGATTACTAAAAATAGTTTGAAAAACGTATCCTTAGACCTAAAAAACCTGAAGAACTTTTTAGCTGTCAAATGTAAATTAGCAATTAAAATATTTTCATAATCCCAATAAAACTTACATTTCGCACTTAGACATGTGTAATTTATGGAACAATAGGTAAGTTATCCCACTTCGTCGATTAATCCAGATCTGTTTCTGAACAAAGAAACGGTTTTGGGCTTGAGTAATAAATTGTATCTAGAACCGACATATACATTTGCGCAATGAATCTGGAATGTGACCAAGGAAGTTGGAGGAGGTAAGTGAAAGCATGAATGAATGAATGAATGAATGAAAATGAGGGTGGTGATACTAGATTATCAATACCTAGGCCTCTATTTGACCCTTTACAACTCACCATAGCTGCAGGTCATTCGAGGCCGATTGCCTTTGCGAATCCAAGCAGCCTCGCTAGTTGAACTTGCCTAACTTCTTCCAGTAATAAAATTGTATCTCTGAAATATCTCTGTCTCTGTCCGTTGAGTGCTGGACACTCTCTGAGGACATGGTCAACAGTTTCATCCTCCTTAAAACATCATCTGCACGTCGGGTCGTCTTCGACACCGATTCTATGAAGATGACAGAAGAAGACAATGCCTTTTCAACAATCCCACCACAATTCGCAGCTCTTTCCTTCCTAAGGAGAGAAGCTCCTTAGTACGCCGTGCGCTAGATCCAGTTATGTGTTCCGTAGCATACCTCATTCCAGGAGCTGCCCTCCATGATTCAATAAATTTGCTTTTCAGCAACGATTTTAATTCCCTTTTGCTAATAGCAATTGGGACAGGTAGAATTGGTTGGGGTCCATATGGTTCAGCTGCCGAACCCAACTTTTCCGGACGGTCTGCTTCCTCATTCTCGCGTATGCCTGAGTGGCCCAGGACCCACACGAGGCTGACTGTGCAACCGTTTCTTATCATTATATTTATTACCCTATTCCTGTCTATATCCCTCTCACAGGACACTGCAGAATAGCATAAATTTCCGCTGTGAAGATTGTCACACGTTGTGCGAGAGGGTAGTACTCTCTGACTCCCGTGCTCCTGCCGAATACTCCGACTTCAGCTCTTTCATCTTCATCAGATCCACCAAGATTCATTTCTCGGAAGATTTTGCTCTCCCTCCCAATCCTCTCTACTTGGCAGAAATATTTCCAGAGAGATATTGGGTTTTAAAAGCGGCGTCATATAATCTGTCTGGATAGGGAGAGATGGACACTTCTCCACCGCGCTTTCCAAGACACCTGAGTAGCCAGCGGGTCCAATTCCAAGATGCCCTAGGCAACTGACGATAAACAGTCTTCAGGGTCTCATTCTCTATGTATAATTGGAGAGGTGGTGAGTTTACCAGGACTTTCAAAGTCCTGGTTGGGGCAGTCTTCATCGCGATATTCCCACACAAGCCATTCTCTGAACTTTGTCAAGTTGAAGACGGTGTTTGCACTTTGCTGTTCTAGACTACCATACAATAGCGGCGTAAGTTATCACGGGGCGGATCTCCATAAAGTATATTAAAAAAAAGCACTTTAGGTGTCAACTGCCATGTGTACCCAAAGGCTCGTTTACAAGCCCAGAAAACACATATGGCCTTCCTGTCCGAGCCCCAATTTGATCGTTCCAGCTCAATCGTGAGTCCAGAATTAGTGTGAAAGGATATTACAAAAAACTGAATATGGTCGGGCATTTGGAGCTATACTCCTTTAAAACTGGTTATATTGTACTTGCGCAGAATGTCAATTGACACGACTGGATTTACAAAACTATTTATTTACCTTAAAATCAACATAAATACCATCAAATGTGCTATAGGAATAATACTGTGCTTAAACACTAATCTAAATATCCACTAAAACAAGTGAGCATTGCCTAGGGGGTGGCGTTAAGTTTGCTGTCAGTTCGTGCGTTAACGTTAGTTTATTTAGAAATAATTCTGATAATATTGAACGTCTATTTTTAACATTAGTAAAAGTTCTGTAGAATATATGCCATCTCAGTCTGATGAAGAGCTGTTTGAAAATTATTGTAATATGGCTGAAATTGAGTTGCGAAATCTTGAGTTATACAACGGGTTGAAATGCCAAGAGTAAAAGTATGGTTGACGACCCAATCAGTATGTTTATATCGACAGTTCCGAGCGCGCTTGAAGTCAAGCGCCTTCTACAAGCAGCTTAGAAATAACGAATTAAACGGGCGATATTATACTTGAAGCCGGCTTGGATTTGTTAAGTCAAACCCGAAACGATTTAGGGTTGACTTGACCCAAGCGCGTTTCCCGTGTGAAATAAACATCTCAAGCGCGCTTGAAATCAGCTGTTGACTTCTGAACGATTACGTCATGTGTCAAATGGGCATTAGTATACTATTTCGAATTATTTTTGATTTTTAAAAACGCTCAAGTTGAAGGCTAAATGTAGAATAAAACATTCTAGCCCTTATAATAGTTAACAGCTGGTTTTTAGAAATATCAAAACAAGGCGTTATTTTGAGGTTAGGTACAGACAAGACATCAAGCTTTTGCGAAGATGACTTGAAGCCAAGGTCAAGTCATGTTTAAGTTTGTGAAATAAACGCCTAAATTTTAAGTAAGATATGAGGCGGCTTCGGTTTGAAGCTGGCTCGAAAAACGTCGATTTAAATGAAGTCAATGAAAAATGCTCTAAAATGCCTAAAAAGTAAAATGTGTCGTATGGGAAAAAGCTCTAAAAGCCTGAATAGTAAAAATTTTGAATATTAAATGTTCCGATTGTAAAACCTGAATGTTAAAATGTTTTATGTGTGCAAAGGTTCTCAAAACCTGAATGCCAAAATGTAATGGTATAGAAACCTTGCTAAGATGGAAGTAAAACGCGATATCTATGCCAGCGTTCAGTTACTACAACACCAGTTCATGTATGTAGTCCCGAATAACTCTGGCTTTCGAACTGTAATGTAAGGGCTTTGCGGTTTAGAAACTTAATTTACCGGTGAACACTCTTTTTATGCAGAAGGGCTCCCTTACACCGTACTTAAACCGGAATTTGCTTTTCGCTTTATAGTCTTCTGAATCGTCAGCATTTCGCAATTAAAAATAGCTACTAGTTCGTCCGATTCTCGGATTTATTTTACATGTTTTATTTTAGCAGTACTTTTCAGCCACGCAGCCTTCAGAAAGTTCGTCGAGGTTGTAACAGTTTCTTGGCTTCTAAAAGTCTCCAGAAAAAGGAAATGAAAGCTTGCTTGAATCGTTGAATTCAGAATTTCAGGCCTAACCGCTAGTATGCTATGAAAATAGCTGCAATTTAGGCAAAAGAAATTCACTAAACTGAATCACTACTTTTCACAGCACTACTTTCACGTTTTTACTGATACTTCTTCTTTCTTGTGGATTTTTTCCAGGAGCCAAAATTGGTATGGCGGTACTGCAAGTACTCAAGTTTTATTCCCTCTTGTGCTATCTTTTACGCTTACTCTTGGCGGAAAAGAAAGCTTCTCTGACCAACCAGACGATGTGCTCTGTTACCGTGATGTCTTTCAGTTTCGGCCAATCCTGAATTACGTTGTGGCCACGTGGTCGCTGCGTTATTCTCACGCTACGTGTCGATTAGACAAACTTTAATATCTGCATTTCTAATCGTAAAAAGACTTTGATTTGTAAATTTTTAATGTACATTTACAACAATGTTAAGTCGCGCATCTGGAATTAGTTTATTTCGGATAATAGTCATCTACTGGTCTGCTAATCTCTGTTGCGACACTTGTATGTTTGGGTACTTCCTGCAGAATTCGGCGTTGTTTGTAGCGGGTCATCTCGGTCTAGATAAGTTACTCTGTAAAAAATACGTATTATTGTCTCATTCATAGACACAGTACATTTCATGCGCTCTCTTGGTCATCCCCCTTGAGTGAGTGCAAGCTGGGGTTCCCGCGCAGCACCTTCGGCAGGTGGAAGTCTTCGTGTTGTTTAACTGTAACTTCTTGTGCGACGGGGATCCGCCTCCTCAACCTACTGTTTCTTAAAAAAGAAGATTTTTCTTCCCAAGAATCCGCGAGATCGCCCTCGGCAGAAGGGTGGAATTCTCCGGCGACTGCGGTACCTACCTGCAGTAAATAATTCCTATCTGGTTATTCCTCCATATTAAGAAAATTTCAAGGTGTAGTTATTTCGAGTGTCCTTCCCTAGATCGATTACCTTCGCTATGGCTTTAAGCTCAATCCTCCAGCTTTGGGTTAGCCACTGCATTGTGGCGTTCCTCTTAGTCTAGCTTTTCATATTCAATCGGTCCGGCATGGGAGACCCTAAGAGTAGTTGAACTTACCGCCAAGAATAGCTCTCAGGATCATCGAAGCGCATTTCAAGGTCCCTGGGTTTCTCTTCTCTCATTTGGGGTTCAGAGGATAGAAAGGCGAGGAGAAAGCGACCCTCGAGGAGAAGGATTAAAAGGAAAGGGGCGGTGTTTAGTGACAAAGACGGACAAGGTGGAGGGAAGGATATAGGGTTAGGACAGTGGACAGCCGGTGTCGCTGGCAGTATCGTCTACACATTACGGTAGCGATAGGTGCCGCCAAGTGCAGCACCTAACCGACCAGACAATTTATTATTATCATGGATTTCTTAGTTAAATGGCTTCACACCCCCTCCAGGGAATGAGTCAATACTCATCCCAGATATACAAGAATACCGAAAGGATCGTGCTCTGTGGGAACCTTTTCAGTGGCGGTTTTAGCCTCTCTCATGGGGGGGGGGGTCCAAGTCTCGGGTGATGCCAGGAAGGTTTATCCGGAACAATTCGGTTATCGTTTTCTTTCCGGTGTAAGTATGCTCCCAAGTATTTATTATTAGAGGGTTTATTGATGATTGCGTATCCTTCGAGAGTATCTTTCGGAGTCTGGTACATTCTGTGGTCTTCTCACAGTGCTTATTCCATGATTCTCTCTTAGCCTTTCGCAAGTTCCTATTGTACTCAGTCAAGGATGTTTTATATTCGTCCTACTTTCCAGATATTTTTGCCTTATTCTAGAGTTTCTTAACTTGTCATTTTTTCGGCTCTTGTTCTGTATTCCACCACGGTACATTCCGAGTAGAATTTTGAGTGATCTGCGGACAGTTAGCTTCATAGGCTGAAACTGTGGCCTCTGTAAGTTGTTCTTCTATTAGTTCTATGTCTGTTATGATACCTATGGAACTTTTGATTTCCGCTAGTTCCCGTTCCTACGCAGTAGTTTGCCCAGTTTGTTTTCCGCAGATTTCGATCGTTTGTTTATTCCCGTTCTATACACGTTATCTTAAACCGAATGTATCTGTGATCAAGGCAGCTCTCCTCCTCAAACACGTGCCAGTTTTTTTTTTATAAACTTTCTGGCGTAGGTCGTACATAATGTTAGATCAATAACCTCCTGCATTTGCCTGATGACAAAGGTAGGATCATTACTCTTATTCATTACGACCAAATTATTTACCATTGAGAATTGGAGAACTGACTTACCTCTTTAGTTCCCCAAGTTTCATGGTTAACATTGGCATCACACCCAATCTATCTATTTCCTCGACAGTCTTTCACCAGGTCTGCCACCGTGCGTGGTGGTGGTTCCACCAGGTAGTCGTAAGGGAAGTATGCTAAACCACTTGTTATGTTTCTTGGCCCTGATTCCTTTGTTGTTATCTTCGCAGCAACAAGATCCCTGGAAATATGATTACTTAGTGTAAGCACTTTAAGATGTTTTTTATACACTATGCAGGCCCTTGGTCTGTCGGATGTTATACAGTATATAAGCTCATCCGATTCCCGTGATCCTTTTTATTTTCCCCAGGTATATCCAGAGTTCATGAATGATGGCGATGTCACAGTTCTTCATCTCCCTACATAGAGCAGCTGTGCTGTAGGTTTATTTGTATCACCCTCACTTTTTTCTCGGTTCCCAGACTTCGGAAAGTCACCTTCCCGAATTTATAAAATGTCTTGAATTGGGTCTGTTCAAGACATTTAAAGATGCCGAATCTACTGAGGAGGCCAAATTTTATCCTTTCTCTTCAGTTGTTTGGCTTAGATTTGCCCAGTCACTCACTTTCTACGCTGGGTTTTGAGTTTCTAGCCGAGTCCTGGCCTTTTCTACGTCTTCTGCCCTGGTAACTAGACGAGGACTTTCGGTCTTTTTAGAAGGTCCTTTGCCTTGACCATTGTCAGGTTTGCCCCTTCCTATACGTTCCACAACTTTGCAACAGATTGTTGCAGCCAGGTTTTTTGCGGCAGAGGTTGTACACGTGATCCACAGTATGCCTCCCGTGTACCTATTGCCTTTGAATTGCCATCCTGAGATCACTTAAAGCCCTACTATAAGAGGCACATGACTGTCATATTTGACTTCTGGTTCTCTTGGAGGGCGCTTATCTCCTGAGGAGATGCTTGAGTTTGAGTACAGCTGTTTGTTTGTTGCACCCTTCTCTTTTTGGGTTCGGGGTCTCGGTCTTGGTTTTTCGTTGGACCAAGTCCCCGCTGCCATTTTCTGTACTTTCCGGATCTTCCTTTTTAAGCTCCGGAAAGCTTCTTTCCCTGTTGTGGTGGGACTTGCGCTCGTCCTGCTAGAATCAGCCACTAGAGCATTATCAGTGGGGTCATTCTCACCGACATTCACCTCAAATTGCATAGTAAAATAGCTCGCATCTGAGTCCTCTTTTAGTAAAATATTTTCTTCTTCGTCGGTCATCTTGTTCCCACGAGTACGGGAGAAAGGGTAGTCCATGCCGGTACCGCTCCCTTTGCCGGTGCAAGGCTGTTTTACATTGCGATTTCGCCCGGTTTCTCAAAGGCTCCGTTAAAGGCGTCTGATAGGTCCAGTCGTCATCCATCCCCGCAGCACGGTTGCTCACACCTTGAGGTTAAACCTGTGTCATGTGTTAGTGTAAGGGTGTACCCGTCTGTAGTCGACGGATCGATACCGTCCACCCGCAGACGGCCTTGTGTAAAGTGATGTATGAAATGTAGGCACCACTGTGCCGTTGTATCCCTCTTAGTCTGGTTCATTCCCACAGTGGCCCTTCCAGCATGGTTAGACCTGCCGGCAGCCTAGGCTGCCGCTGGCTTAGCTGACCGTGTTATTGAAACTCGCAAGCCACACCGGTACGTCAACCCGTGGATACTTCGAGGGCAGCGTTATGCTTAATATTTACGTCTTCAAGGACCTTCTCCCCTTCTAAAAAGGCTTTCTAGATGTGTCTTCTATTTTATTAATTTTCTCAGAATCTGTCACACTGTTGTAAGATTCGACACATTTTTCTCAACATAAAATCTGATGCCGCTTCAGTCTATTGAAGGTTGTTCTTTCCGTACAACTTTTGTAAAAAATGTTTAAACATTCAACGCAGAAATAATTATCTGTTGTTTTGACCTTCGTACATCATTTCAAAAAGGCATCCATGTCACAGTGTATTTTAGAGCACTCTTATTTTTTTTTCTCGAGAAAGATCAGTTGATATTGTGTTTAGAATAAACTAAATAATCCGGTGATTTCATATGCCAAGGAATGGAATTGGGGAGAGTATTTGAATAAGAAGTTGGTGTAGGAAAATTTTAGTGTTATGACAACGCTGGATTTGACTAATTTGGCAAGGTTGTTCTATGGAAGGGGCATTTTGATTCATCCAAGATGGTGGAAGTTTGGTAGGTCGTTTCGGATCGTTTGAAGAGTGGTGCGAAAGAGAGGGGAGAGGGGTGAAGGAGAATGGAGAGGGGAAGAACTAGTGATCACTGATTACTGGTTTCATATCGGTAGTAACACTACTTATATGCGATGGCCAAAAAAAAGGTATATATTTAGATTAAATGAAATATAGGCAGACATTTTTTTTTGAAAAAATTTCGATACTTACATCGATACACTCAAAAAACATCAAGCAGCACTTCACAAAGCACTTTTATTTCGGAAGAAAACACTGAACTTACGTATTTGTTTTAAATGGTACTAGTTAAAATATATTTCAACTATTTTTGCAGAAATTTTAGCAAACAATTTAAAAAAAATGTGTTTCCAACGAAAAAGCAAAAGTACATCTCGGAAACATCATCGACATCAGACTCGCGAAAACGACACATAACCGTTGCGACGTTGCCAGATGTAAAATACTTTTGTGGTATAAACTATAAAATTTATCCATTTCAGTCAAAAGGGTAAAATCAATTTTGACCACCCAGAATTTTTGATTAGTTCAGGTTAGTTTGGAAAACTTTAACCTGAACTAGCCAAAATTGACCTGGATTTATTAATTAAAAAATGTTTTTTAGGTCCTTTTCTTTGTAGTTTTAACAGAAAGAAAAGTATATATGTAAATTTCACAGAAATCGTGGTTCCAATCTGGCAACAACGCAAATTATTCTCCCTTCGGAACAAGTCACGCCACTATTTAATGGCGGAGACCATTTTGTTTTTATTTGTTTTGACAGGTTTTTTAATAGTGATTGATTTTTCCGATAAAAAAAAGTGCAAATTTATATAATGCAGAAGCTTCTATCAGTGTGGAACTTGTGGTTGTAACAAAATTTTATCTAATTTGTGCAAAAAATTGAACTAAAGTGAAAAGTAATTTTCCCTGTTTTCCGCAAAACGGAAGAAAAAGTATGAAAAACCAATATTAGTGTTCTACGGTCTCAAAATAGGGGGTAAGTGTCCAAATTTTTTCAAAAAAATATTACTTGATTTTAATAATTATCAAAAACTTTGGAGTCGCTTTCTACGACCCCAAAATAGGGGGTACGCAAAATTCAGTGAAAAGGCGCTGTTTTCACTATTCCGAATAATTACTGATTTTTTTTTAAAGCAACTAGAACATGAGAAAATCCAGATTTTTTTCTGAAGTAAGACCGGATAATCAGTGCTGTCAAATGTTCCGCAGAAAACTACTTGCAAGTTTTATATTAGGTTTGTTCCAACCCGCGTCAGAAACAGTTTCTGACCGTCAGGATTCTGCGCATTAACTTAAATATATCGTGTAATAAGTTAATGCACCGAATCCTGACGGTCAGAAACTGTTTCTGACGCAGGTTGGAACAAACCTATTTATTCCTGGCAAAATGCGTATGATAAGAAAAAGCCGATATTGCTCAATTAAACTGAATATTAGAAAAAGACAGATGATAACAAGATTTGTCCACCCTTTAAATTTTAGACTGCAAAACCATAAAATAAAGAAATAACTAAGTGTGAAGAGCAAAAAGAGTAGAGAGATTTAATTCTACAGATAGAGCGTCTTATCGATTTTCATACACTTGCCATCAATTATTGTATGTACATTTCGCCTTAATATTTTATCAATTTCTGAGTACAAGATATCTTTCCTGGCTAATCCCTGGCATGATAGTATTCCTGGTAAAATTACTGGCATAGCTAATTATTCCTGGCAAATGCAAGGAATTACTGGCAAATTGACAGTCCTGCGGATGATACCTCCAAGTGTATCGAAATTATGTACCAATGCGTATCGAATAAAAAAATATTGGTATAAAAGTATCGATATTATAAATATCGATACATTCAGTATCGCTCATTTTTGTTACATCATTTTGGCAAATGTAGCAACAAATTGAGTGTTATACCAGTCTTTGGTTTACAATTTAATAAAATATTTTTAAATAATATAGTTAAAATGATAATCAACAACAAACCAAAGTGACCCGCATACATAGATAAATGGTGCCCCGCAAATACACACTGGCTGTATTTTTTAGGGTAGTTATCAAATATATATATATATATATATATATATATATATATATATATATATATATATATATATATATATATATATATATATATATATATATATATATATATATATGTGAAGTAAAATGCGAAACAGTGAATGCAAACTTCGCTCCATCATATCCTTTCTGTGTTAGAGGTTGCACAGTTAGAATAAATTGTAATAAAACACAATTCATCCTATTCCACCACCAAGATGGTGGCCTACCTGTGCCACCATACCGAGAAAAAAGTCAAAGCTTGCCCTCCCCGCCACAGTGATACGGCAGAGATACATGTTTCGTATCTCACTAGACTCATCAGGATACCGACATGCACCTGGCTGTGCAAAAGACAGATCGGAAGGAAGCATGCAACACTGAACGCGGCTTCGCCGACTTCTCGTCGGAGGAATCCGTGAAAGCCGTATATATATATATATATATATATATATATATATATATATATATATATATATAATAGAATCAAATATTGGCGAAGCGGACGTGAAAATTAGTCAATCTACATGAATCTCGTGTTAAAAAGTGCGGAGCACTCCAAAATATGGAAAAACTTCGAGTCCGACAGATGGCGACAGCGCTGTTTCGTCCTAATATGGGACTCTTCAGGCCACCGCATTCGGTGCAAACCGCCGCTTCGCCAATATTTGATTCTATTTTATTTTAAATTACACGGACAAACACTTATCTATTTATATATATATATATATATATATATATATATATATATATATATATATATATATATATATATATATATATATATATATATATATATATTCAGTGTTGCATGCTTCCTTCCGATCTGTCTTTTGCACAGCCAGGTGCATGTCGGTACCCTGATGAGTCTAGTAGAGACGAAACATGTATCTCTGCCGTATCACTGTGGCGGGGAGGGTAAGCTTTGACTTTTTTCTCGGTATGGTGGCACAGGTAGGCCACCATCTTGGTGGTGGAATAGGATGAATTGTGTTTTATTACAATTTATTCTAACTGTGCAACCTCTAACACAGAAAGGATATGATGGAGCGAAGTTTGCATTCACTGTTTCGCATTTTACTTCACATATATATATATATATATATATATATATATATATATATATATATATATATATATATATATATATATATATATATATATTTGATAACTACCCTAAAAAATACAGCCAGTGTGTATTTGCGGGGCACCATTTATCTATGTATGCGGGTCACTTTGGTTTGTTGTTGATTATCATTTTAACTATATTATTTAAAAATATTTTATTAAATTGTAAACCAAAGACTGGTATAACACTCAATTTGTTGCTACATTTGCCAAAATGATGTAACAAAAATGAGCGATACTGAATGTATCGATATTTATAATATCGATACTTTTATACCAATATTTTTTTATTCGATACGCATTGGTACATAATTTCAATACACTTGGAGGTATCATCCGCAGGACTGTCAATTTGCCAGTAATTCCTTGCATTTGCCAGGAATAATTAGCTATGCCAGTAATTTTACCAGGAATACTATCATGCCAGGGATTAGCCAGGAAAGATATCTTGTACTCAGAAATTGATAAAATATTAAGGCGAAATGTACATACAATAATTGATGGCAAGTGTATGAAAATCGATAAGACGCTCTATCTGTAGAATTAAATCTCTCTACTCTTTTTGCTCTTCACACTTAGTTATTTCTTTATTTTATGGTTTTGCAGTCTAAAATTTAAAGGGTGGACAAATCTTGTTATCATCTGTCTTTTTCTAATATTCAGTTTAATTGAGCAATATCGGCTTTTTCTTATCATACGCATTTTGCCAGGAATAAATAGGTTTGTTCCAACCTGCGTCAGAAACAGTTTCTGACCGTCAGGATTCGGTGCATTAACTTATTACACGATATATTTAAGTTAATGCGCAGAATCCTGACGGTCAGAAACTGTTTCTGACGCGGGTTGGAACAAACCTAATATAAAACTTGCAAGTAGTTTTCTGCGGAACATTTGACAGCACTGATTATCCGGTCTTACTTCAGAAAAAAATCTGGATTTTCTCATGTTCTAGTTGCTTTAAAAAAAAATCAGTAATTATTCGGAATAGTGAAAACAGCGCCTTTTCACTGAATTTTGCGTACCCCCTATTTTGGGGTCGTAGAAAGCGACTCCAAAGTTTTTGATAATTATTAAAATCAAGTAATATTTTTTTGAAAAAATTTGGACACTTACCCCCTATTTTGAGACCGTAGAACACTAATATTGGTTTTTCATACTTTTTCTTCCGTTTTGCGGAAAACAGGGAAAATTACTTTTCACTTTAGTTCAATTTTTTGCACAAATTAGATAAAATTTTGTTACAACCACAAGTTCCACACTGATAGAAGCTTCTGCATTATATAAATTTGCACTTTTTTTTATCGGAAAAATCAATCACTATTAAAAAACCTGTCAAAACAAATAAAAACAAAATGGTCTCCGCCATTAAATAGTGGCGTGACTTGTTCCGAAGGGAGAATAATTTGCGTTGTTGCCAGATTGGAACCACGATTTCTGTGAAATTTACATATATACTTTTCTTTCTGTTAAAACTACAAAGAAAAGGACCTAAAAAACATTTTTTAATTAATAAATCCAGGTCAATTTTGGCTAGTTCAGGTTAAAGTTTTCCAAACTAACCTGAACTAATCAAAAATTCTGGGTGGTCAAAATTGATTTTACCCTTTTGACTGAAATGGATAAATTTTATAGTTTATACCACAAAAGTATTTTACATCTGGCAACGTCGCAACGAGTCTGATGTCGATGATGTTTCCGAGATGTACTTTTGCTTTTTCGTTGGAAACACATTTTTTTTAAATTGTTTGCTAAAATTTCTGCAAAAATAGTTGAAATATATTTTAACTAGTACCATTTAAAACAAATACGTAAGTTCGGTGTTTTCTTCCGAAATAAAAGTGCTTTGTGAAGTGCTGCTTGATGTTTTTTGATTGTATCGATGTAAGTATCGAAATTTTTTCAAAAAAAAATGTCTGCCTATATTTCATTTAATCTAAATATATACCTTTTTTTTGGCCATCGCATATAAGTAGTGTTACTACCGATATGAAACCAGTAATCAGTGATCACTAGTTCTTCCCCTCTCCATTCTCCTTCACCCCTCTCCCCTCTCTTTCGCACCACTCTTCAAACGATCCGAAACGACCTACCAAACTTCCACCATTTTGGATGAATCAAAATGCCCCTTCCATAGAACAACCTTGCCAAATTAGTCAAATCCAGCGTTGTCATAACACTAAAATTTTCCTAGACAACTTCTTATTCAAATACTCTCCCCAATTCCATTCCTTGGCATATGAAATCACCGGATTATTTAGTTTATTCTAAACACAATATCAACTGATCTTTCTCGAGAAAAAAAAATAAGAGTGCTCTAAAATACACTGTGACATGGATGCCTTTTTGAAATGATGTACGAAGGTCAAAACAACAGATAATTATTTCTGCATTGAATGTTTAAACATTTTTTACAAAAGTTGTACGGAAAGAACAACCTTCAATATATTGAAGCGGCATCAGATTTTATGTTGAGAAAAATGTGTCGAATCTTATAACAGTGTGACAGATTCTGAGAAAATTAATAAAATAGAAGACACATTTAGAAAACCTTTTTAGAAGGGAGAAGGTCCTTGAAGACGTAAATATTAAGCATAACGCTGCCCCCGAAGTATCCACGGGTTGACGTACCGGTGTGGCTTGCGAGTTTCAATAACACGGTCAGCTAAGCCAGCGGCAGCCTAGGCTGCCGGCAGGTCTAACCATGCTGGAAGGGCCACTGTGGGAATGAACCAGACTAAGAGGGATACAACGGCACAGTGGTGCCTACATTTCATACATCACTTTACACAAGGCCGTCTGCGGGTGGACGGTATCGATCCGTCGACTACAGACGGGTACACCCTTACACTAACACATGACACAGGTTTAACCTCAAGGTGTGAGCAACCGTGCTGCGGGGATGGATGACGACTGGACCTATCAGACGCCTTTAACGGAGCCTTTGAGAAACCGGGCGAAATCGCAATGTAAAACAGCCTTGCACCGGCAAAGGGAGCGGTACCGGCATGGACTACCCTTTCTCCCGTACTCGTGGGAACAAGATGACCGACGAAGAAGAAAATATTTTACTAAAAGAGGACTCAGATGCGAGCTATTTTACTATGCAATTTGAGGTGAATGTCGGTGAGAATGACCCCACTGATAATGCTCTAGTGGCTAATTCTAGCAGGACGAGCGCAAGTCCCACCACAACAGGGAAAGAAGCTTTCCGGAGCTTAAAAAGGAAGATCCGGAAAGTACAGAAAATGGCAGCGGGGACTTGGTCCATCGAAAAACCAAGACCGAGACCCCGAACCCAAAAAGAGAAGGGTGCAACAAACAAACAGCTGTACTCAAACTCAAGCATCTCCTCAGGAGATAAGCGCCCTCCAAGAGAACCAGAAGTCAAATATGACAGTCTTGTGCCTCTTATAGTAGGGCTTTAAGTGATCTCAGGATGGCAATTCAAAGGCAATAGGTACACGGGAGGCATACTGTGGATCACGTGTACAACCTCTGCCGCAAAAAACCTGGCTGCAACAATCTGTTGCAAAGTTGTGGAACGTATAGGAAGGGGCAAACCTGACAATGGTCAAGGCAAAGGACCTTCTAAAAAGACCGAAAGTCCTCGTCTGGTTACCAGGGCAGAAGACGTAGAAAAGACCAGGACTGGGCTAGAAACTCAAAACCCAGCGTAGAAAGTGAGTGACTGGGCAAATCTAAGCCAAACAACTGAAGAGAAAGGATAAAATTTGGCCTCCTCAGTAGATTCGGCATCTTTAAATGTCTTGAACAGACCCAACTCCAAGACATTTTATAAATTCGGGAAGGTGACTTTCCGAAGTCTGGGAACCGAGAAAAAAGTGAGGGTGATACAAATAAACCTACAGCACAGCTGCTCTATGTAGGGAGATGAAGAACTGTGACATCGCCATCATTCATGAACTCTGGATATACCTGGGGAAAATAAAAAAGATCACGGGAATCGGATGAGCTTATATACTGTAGAACATCCGACAGACCAAGGGCCTGCATAGTGTATAAAAAACATCTTAAAGTGCTTACACTAAGTAATCATATTTCCAGGGATCTTGTTGCTGCGAAGATAACAACAAAGGAATCAGGGCCAAGAAACATAACAAGTGGTTTAGAATACTTCCCTTACGACTACCTGGTGGAACCACCACCACGCACGGTGGCAGACAAGAGCCGAAAAAATGACAAGTTAAGAAACTCTAGAATAAGGCAAAAATATCTGTAAAGTAGGACGAATATAAAACATCCTTGACTGAGTACAATAGGAACTTATGTAAGGCTAAGAGAGAATCATGGAATAAGCACTGTGAGAAGACCACAGAATGTGCCAGACTCCGAAAGATACTCTCGAAGGATACGCAATCATCAATAAACTCTCTAATAATAAATACTTGGGAGCATACTTACACCGGAAAGAAAACGATAACCGAATTGTTCCGGATAAACCTTCCTGGCATCACTCGAGACTTGGACCCCCCTCCATGAGAGAGGCTAAAACCGCCACTGAAAAGGTTCCCACAGAGCACGATCCTTTCGGTATCCTTGTATATCTGGGATGAGTATTGACTCATTCCCTGGAGGGGGTGTGAAGCCATTTAACTAAGAAATCCATGATAATAATAAATTGTCTGGTCGGTTAGGTGCTGCACTTGGCGGCACCTATCGCTACCGTAATGTGTAGACGATACTGCCAGCGACACCGGCTGTCCACTGTCCTAACCCTATATCCTTCCCTCCACCTTGTCCGTCTTTGTCACTAAACACCGCCCCTTTCCTTTTAATCCTTCTCCTCGAGGGTCGCTTTCTCCTCGCCTTTCTATCCTCTGAACCCCAAATGAGAGAAGAGAAACCCAGGGACCTTGAAATGCGCTTCGATGATCCTGAGAGCTATTCTTGGCGGTAAGTTCAACTACTCTTAGGGTCTCCCATGCCGGACCGATTGAATATGAAAAGCTAGACTAAGAGGAACGCCACAATGCAGTGGCTAACCCAAAGCTGGAGGATTGAGCTTAAAGCCATAGCGAAGGTAATCGATCTAGGGAAGGACACTCGAAATAACTACACCTTGAAATTTTCTTAATATGGAGGAATAACCAGATAGGAATTATTTACTGCAGGTAGGTACCGCAGTCGCCGGAGAATTCCACCCTTCTGCCGAGGGCGATCTCGCGGATTCTTGGGGAGAAAAATCTTTTTTAAGAAACAGTAGGTTGAGGAGGCGGATCCCCGTCGCACAAGAAGTTACAGTTAAACAACACGAAGACTTCCACCTGCCGAAGGTGCTGCGCGGGAACCCCAGCTTGCACTCACTAGACTAAGAGGAACGCCACAATGCAGTGGCTAACCCAAAGCTGGAGGATTGAGCTTAAAGCCATAGCGAAGGTAATCGATCTAGGGAAGGACACTCGAAATAACTACATCTTGCAATTTTCTTAATATGTATATATGTATATATATATATATATATATATATATATATATATATATATATATATATATATATATATATACAGGGTGGGCCTTAACTGTGTGAGTGGTTTCAATATGCAATAAAAAAATAACTATAAATCTTATTTTTTTATTTATATATTTAAAAAGTACAAGAAATTGAAATTTAAGTAACATCTAATTTTTGAAAATAATGTTATTTAAGTGACCGCCTCCACCTTCTTGACATTCTTGAAGTCGCACTCGCAGGTTTTGAAAAACACGTTGACAAGTTGCTCGGGAAATAGTGTTCATTTCTCGCACAATGTTTTGCTTTAACTCTTCAACTGTTGTTGGATTATTTTTATACACTCTTGATTTTAGGTATCCCACAAAAAATAATCATTCGGAGACAGATCTGGACTCCTTGGGGGCTACTCAATGTCACCTCTTCGTGAGATGAGTTTTCTAGGAAACATTTCTTTCAGTAGGTCTATGGAGACTGTAGCAATGTGGGAAGTGGCTCCATCCTGCTGAAACCAGGTCCTAGAATTGTAACCTTGAAATTCTCGAAGAGCTGGGACCAAGAATTTTTGCAACATCTGACAATAATTCTCAGCTCTCACTGTCACAGCCACTCCTCGTTGATTTTCAAAAAAGTATGGCCCAATTATTCCACTGGCCGATATTGCAGCCCACACAACGACCTTAGGGCTATGAAGAGGTCTTTGATGCATCTTGCGAGGTCTCAGACCAAAACCGGCAATTTTGCTTATTAACATGACCGTTGACATGAAAGTTAGCCTTATCACTGAAGATTATGTTAGAAAAATTGTTAAAACGATTAAGCATAACATTAGCGAAATTAAGTCGAAGATTAACATCATTAGGTTTCAACTCTTGTGTCACCTGAATTTTATAAGCTTTTAAATGTAAATCACGGTGCAAAATCCTGCGCAAAGTGGTCCTCTTGATGTTCAAGACTTGGCTTCTTTTACGAGTCGATTGCCGAGGATTTTCTCTGATTGATTCATGAACACGTTGAATAATCCGGCGTCCGTATTGACTTCGGGCGGCCCGCATTATTAATTCTTATTGTACACTCGGTTTCTTCAAACATTTTAACCCATTTGCGAATAGAATTTGCGCATGGTGCTTCTCTGATGTCACGTAAACCGAAGTGAGCGCGGTACATTCGCCTAGCAACAGTCACAGAATTATTGTTGGCATAATATGCGCGAACACAAAACGCACGCTGTGTTCCCGAGAATGCGTCCATGGCGACTAAAAATTCCATGAAATGGCGCGTCTAACGACACCCCCCGTGCCCCCGTACCCCTAACGGTTTTTGAATTATAGACAAAACAAAACGCTCATGCAGTTAAGGCCCACCCTGTATATATCGCTCGGGTCTATTCCGAAGACGCCCTCTTAGTATTTGTTTTTTTTTTGGTTAGGATTAACTTATTTTCGTAAACAAATATGGATTTAACAAATCTTAATATAAAAGAAGAAAAAGTTGATACTTTTTCTTTTAAAGAAGTACAAGAAGGATATAGCCTTGAACATGTTGTTTTACTAAAAGAGAAAAATACCACTGCCGTGATAAGACCCAAATGGAATTATCTTAAAAGTGATAACTTTCCAGGCAGTTCTCTTAAGTGAGTATGAAGTTCTATATTTCTCCCTTTAACTGAAGTAGGAAGATAAAATTTGTGTTTTGCCCCTAGTTCTTATAAGTACCAATTCTGTCCAAATTCAAAAATAATATTGATTCAAAGTTTTGTTTCAATTTTAAAAATGAGCTAAATTTTATTCAAACAAAGAAATATCAACATTTTAAATTATTGGTATTTGTACATCCCGAATTATTATAGCTTTGATGAAAAATATACGTTCATTAAAACTGAAAATAGCAAAATGATGTCTGAAATGGAAGAAAATAATACTGCCTTGGAAAACTGGAAGATTAAAAGTGAGGAACTAGATATTAAAGAAGAATTGGAAAAAAATAAAACCAGGTATTTAAATCATTTAATCTTAAAGAATACATACAATTTATGTTAGAAGTAATGGTAATTATTCAGTAACTGGAAATATCAAATATTTTGTTGATTTTTTGCATACCCCTTATTTTGAGGTCATAGAAAACGATCTAAGTTTTTTCATGGCCACACATAGTTTTCACAAAAAGAAAATCTTCACTTCCATATATAATCTTTTAAATTTTGCCACTTTTACTAGAAGACATTTACATATTTTGCAATATAGCAGTACAATATTGTACATAATATTTTTTGAAAAGTAGCAGAGAATACTGAAAATCAAGTTGAAGAAAATTAAATGAACATAGTGGGCAAATTTGTGTATTATTGCCAGATGTTCAATGACCATATAATTACCAATTCAGTAATTCTCTCTATTTTTTTTCCCCCATAAATTGAATATTGAATAATGGACACTGGTTTTAGGAAAAAGATTAACAGAAACAAAATAGCAGTGACTTTACAGAGCAGTACATATAAAAATCCTTTATTTAGTCGTAGACTAATATAATTACACACAAATTTTAACAACTAAATTCATATTTTAAAATTAAAAACAACCATCAAACTTCTCCAAGCTTTGCAGAACAATGACGTACTAAACCAAGTGACACAAATCTTAAAAAAAAAGAGTTCAGTCTCTCAAGGATAGACCCTATTGCTTCAGACACTGTTTAAACTTATTTAGAGATTTTTTAAATTGGCAACCGGATTCACTAACATAATTTAAATTTAAAACCATCCTAAATTGACAACAGATGGCTTAAACTGACAAGAGCAACAATAAGTCAAACCTTAAAAATACTAGTACAAAGAAGTCATTTTGTTTTATTATTGAATCAGAAAAAATGAAAAACTATTTATTTTCAGGATACAACTATTTTTCGTACATATTTCAAGGCTTTATCGCAAGGTTCTTATCCTTAATATCCCTATAAGTGTTTATTTGTTGACATTTGTAATATAAATTATGACAATATCATAAGCAAAACAAAACTGGCCGACTATAAGATTTAAATTTCATGGCAACTAGATCGGGTTTAAATCTTATATCTTCTTAGTAAATCTGGCTGTTAATATTTATGGGCAATTAGAGATTGGTGGTGTTTGTCTCTTTAATGCTGGAGGAATATAAAAGTCATCCTTTGATCTAGTTTCATATGCATATATATTTCTGTTATATTGAATATGATTTTGTAAATATGTAGGAGAACTACCCGATCTGATTTTAAAAATAAAGATCAGTGTTTGATAGTGAAAGAAGTCCTCCACCGACAACCATTGCATTTCCCTCAACATGTAGTTAATTGATGTTCTTTTTGTACCTGAGAGTATAACTCTCATGGCTCTATTTTGCAATTTTTGAAGTCGTAAGGTTGAAATTACTGAAAGTGTTCTGAAATTTGGTCGGAATAAGTCAAATTTCCCAGACACAGAAACTTGTACTTTGTATTTTTGAAGTACATGGAACAAATATATCCTCTCTCAAAAAATAAAAAGTATGAGCCAATTTATTTTAGATGTATAAAGGATGTATTTTTACGTGTATGAAGAAAAGGTCTGAAGAAAACAAGACATAAATTAAGAAAAGTGGTTTTTATAGTCTGTATGTCAGAGCTTAACAATTTCATCAAATTTCTCATCTAATAAATTTGGCAATGAACATTTTTATGTTTAAGTTGCGTCCACTAATTTATGAGATATAAAAAATAACTATTTAAGATCAAATCTTAAGATGTTAGAATGAAAATTTTACAGGAACTTATTTTCAATTAACAGACATGCAATGAAATTGCAAAAAAAACTGACACACATCTGCTCCTAGTCAGTTTTTTTAATATGATGTAATTTTTGCTTTACTTTCTAAAAATTATTTATACATATATACATACTCCGGGCTCCTACGTGACTGGAAAACCAGGAAAACTCAGGAAATTTTAAATTTTTGCATAAATTTCTGTAAATTTATTTTAACTTATTCTAATTTAACATTATAACTTTTATCATTTTTTTTTTTCAATTAGTAAACAAATTATTAATGTTGTTATTTTTCAACTCTAAAAATATAATTCTTAAAATATTGCATTCAAAGAGCTATAGGAAAAATTATAAATAACTTTTCATAGTTTGTAACATTGAAAATAAATGCTTCTCTTAAATATTTTTAGGTAAACTTTATTCATTTTTACCTGGAAATTTGGAAAAGTCTTGAAAAGTCAAGGAATTTTATATTTACACATACGTAAGAACCCTGATCCTGTATAAACCTGAACTAACCTGGCTCATACAAATTATTGTTTTACTGAGTCTTGGAGTAGTCCTAAGTACTTAAAAAATACGTAATACATGTGTTTTGTGGTTAGGATATTCCCCTCCTAAATAAATGTTTGGTTAAACAGCCAAGGAAATTCCGACTAAATTTCAAAATATTTTCGGCAATTGAAACTTTTGATGATTTCAGCACATTAAAACTTAAACAAACATTAAGAAATTTTATGTTGGTATTTCTTAGATAATATTATTATCAACATCATTTGTTATATTTCATGCTACAATATTGCGATGAATCTTCTTTCGTTCTCTGACGATTTTAGTGTGGTCTACAATAGGTTTAGAGAGAAAGCCACCTTTGGTCAGCATCGTTTCTTATTTGGCGAGCCGATTCATTTTATATTTAAGTATACTTTTTTTGTTTTTAGCGTGATACATAGTTGCGTATGTCCAGGCAAACATCGCACATGTTGTGAGCAAACATTTGAAAAAAATTATCAAAAATCACCGCTTGTTCAAGATAGGAATACAAAGAGAGTTCGCATGTATAAGTGTGACCACTGTAATTGTCAAACCCCCTTTAAAGCAAATTTGAAGAGACACTGCTTTCAACATAAAAATCCTGGAGACGGTCATAAATTTAAATGCAATAAGTGCGATTATCGAACGATTCAAGCATGTAATTTGAAAAACCACCTTATTAAACATAAAAACTCCAAAGAACGCAATAAGTGCCTGAAAAAATCCAAAGAAGTTCAAATGTTTAAGTGTGATCAGTGTAATTTTCAAACTTATTATAAATCCTGTTTATACAGGCACCTTATTCTACATAAAATGCCTGAAGAAATTTTAGTATTTAAATGCGAAAAGTGTGATTTCCAGACGCATAGAAAGGATCATCTAAACGTACACCTTCAGATACATAAAGTTGGATATTTTAAATGTAACGATTGCAAATTTCAAACCATTCGTAAAGATAGTTTGAAGACACATATCCTTAATCATGGAAGAGAACGGCATTTAAAAAAGCCTGAAAAGATCTATAAATTTAATTGCGAAAAGTGTGATTATCAGACGAATAGAAAAGCTTACCTAAATGTACACCTTCCGATTCATAAAGTTGAAATTTTCAAATGCAACGATTGCAAATATCAAACAATTCGTAAAGATGATTTAGAGAAACATATCCTTAGATATAGAAAACCTGAAGAACATAAAATACAAGAGGAACTTGAATACTTTAAATGAAACGATTGCAAATATCAAACGATTCATAAATTTAATTTGAAGACACATAGCCTTACACATAGAAGAACTCCATTTAAATAAGGCTGAAAAGATTTAAGTGCGAAAACTGTGATTTTCAGAGTACTAAAAACAAGTATCTAAACGTACATCTTCAGATACATAAAGTCCCGGAGGAACTTGAATATTTTAGATGTAACCATTCCAAATCTCAAACGATTCGTAAAGGTCATTTGAAGAGACATATCTTTACATATAGAAGAGAACCTAATTTAAACAAACCTGAAAAGATTTATAGATTTAAGTGCGAAAAGTGAGATTTTCGAACTAATCATAAACCCTCTTTATACAGGCACCTGATTCTACATAGAAAACCTGAAGAGATTTTTAAAATCAAGTGCGAAGGGTGTGATTTTCAAACTTATTATAAAACCTCTCTTTACAGGCACCTTATTCTACATAAAAAAACTTTTTAAGTTTAAGTGCGAAAAGTGTGATTTTCAGACGCATATAAATGATCATCTAAACGTACACCTTGGGATTCATAAAATGGAATGAGGAAGTTGAGTATTTTAAATGTAACAATTACTAAAGATACTTTGAAGAAAGGTATCTTTACACATAGAAAACCTGAAGAACTTTTTAGCTTATAAATATAAATTAGTAATTAAGATTTCCATAATCCCCAATTAAACTTACATCTTGCACTTAAGATATGTGTAGTTTATGGAATAATAGGTAAGTTATTCCACTTCCTCGATTAATTTAAATCTATTCTTGAGCAAAAAACAGTTTTGAGCTTAAATAATAAGCTGTATCTAGAACTAGGTGGAATGTAAACAAGGAGGTTGGAGGAGGCAAATGAAAGTATATTACAGAAACCTGTATATGGTAGGGCATGTAGGGCTATACTCCTCTAAAATTGGCTATACTGTACTTGTGCAGAATGTCAGCTGACACGATTGAATATACAAAACTATTTATTTACCGCAGAATCAACAATCCTCAAATGTGTCATAGGAATGATACTGTGAGACAAACAAAAACAAGTGATGATTGCCCAGGGATGGTATTATGGTTGCTGTCAGTTCTAGTGTTAACGTTAGTTTAATTAGCAATAGTTCTGATAATATTGAAGGTCTATTTTTTCACATTAGTAAAATATTGGAGACTTAGTGTAGAGCTGTTTAAAAGTGATTATGGTCGAAAATATTAATAGATCAAAAGTAAATTGACATAAAAAAAAAACAATATAAAAAGACTATTATAAACCATGTGTCGCTCTTGCGTCGTTTTGTTGTCACATTAACTAGTTTCAGAAAATATTAGAAAACAATAATCAATAAGTTAGTTAAAAGTTGACAAAGGCTGGTTATAGTATTCGGTCTATTTACTATTTACAACCTTTATAATTTACTTTAATTGACTACTTATGTAACGGTGGTAAAAGTCGTGTATTTAAATTTTTTGCTAAATTTTTACCTCTGATTATACAGGACGGGATGTCGAAGAAGTCTATCTTAGTCTCTAAAAAGAATTTTTTAAATCTCTTGTTATTCGCGCATCTCTTAAAAAAATGGACGAGTGATTCAAATTGAGCTGTCTAACTAAAAATGACTAGTGTGCTCATCGTCATGTTAAACGCAACTTTATTATAATATGCCGGAAGGAATATTATATCAGTGAGTCATATTTCTAGATAGACCACAACTTTTGTGTTCTAGATTAATATAGGAATTCCGTAGGTATATAAATAGCGATAGGATAAGCTTAGAATAGTTAGTGGTATAGTTGTATTTGAACAGTGAAGATATTAAGAAGTAATAATAAGAGAGCTGTGTTTTACCTGTGTTAAGAAATAGACGATTAGTGAAAAAACGGTAGTAGCTCTAATTGAAAAACGGTACATCTACCGTTAAAACGGTAGAGTTGGCAACACTGCAAGCCAGTAATCGACACAGGACAGTAGATAGGATGCCAATCTAACTTTTCAAGACAGTAACGTGCTTTTTTATTGCACTCGTAAGCAATGATAGAATAACTACAGGCTTACGCGTGCAGCCTAACGCGACCTAGCGAAATGAAGAAAATTCGAGGGGCTTTAAGCAAAAAATTGTTTAGATTTCGTAGCTTACTTGTTTTATAATTGATGTAATGATAATATTATGCAATAATTATAGTTTTTTGTAATTACTTTAAGTAAATATGTATAAACCAAACGGGATTAAAAAAGGTAGATCACTTATAAAAACGGGTAGAACGGTAGCTCCCACTGAAAAACGGTAGATCTACCGTAAAAACGGTAGGGTTGGCAACACTGCTGGCTTATCGCACTGGACTGGCTTACTGTCTTGGCTTCGTGAACAACCGGAATAAAGCCGTTACGTTGGACCAGTACATTGATATCGGCAGAATTATTAAGAATATATCCGATACATTTTCTACCTGATTCACTAAGAGGGCCTAATTTTAAAACTTGTCTAAGTTGATAGTAAAGGATTTAAATCGACAAATACAACAATAAGTCAATCAAATTTTGAACCCAACAACACAAGAATGAAAAAATAATTTTCTTTTATTATTACACAAGTAAAAACAGAAAATTTTGTTTATTTTCGAGAGACAGCTATCCCTCTTACGGATTCTAAGGCTTTGTCGCTAGGTTTTTGTCCCAAGTTTTTTTATGTTTAGGTTTATAAATTTATATATCTAATACAAATTATGACATCAGGGCTATTCTTTTGAGTCTATATCACTTTCACTTTTATCACTTGAAGTAGTCATGATCACTTCGACCCAATGACAAGTAAATGCATATTCAAAAGAACATGAAGTTATCAGTTACACTTTTTTCACTTTGATTAATTGATAATTACTCAAAAGAATACGGCCATCATAAGCAAAACAAAATTGGCTAACTAAAAGATCTAACTTTCATGGCAACTAGATTGGATCTAAGTCATAAACTTTCTTAGTGAATTCGGGTGTTAGTGCTGACTCTGGTTTCTGAATTAGGGAGGTTTTCTTTACTTTTGAATCAATAAACGTTTAAAAACAATTCTTATTGTAATACAGATAAAGAAAATTAGTAACATACTTTTTGAGAAATATACATGTATAATAGTGTATCAATAAACATGATATTACAACATTTAAGAAAAATTTGAAATGGTACTTAATTTTTTTGAATTAAGTTGCCTTCAGTAGCCAAATGTATTTTGCTTTGTTTTAAACGGAACACTATCTTTCGTTCTCTGACAATTTTAGTGTTGTCTATAATAGGTTTAGAGAGAAAATCCCCGTTGATCAACGTCGTTTTTTTGTTTAGTAAGCCGATTGATGTTATATTTAGGTATACTTTTTTGTTTTTAGCATGTTACCTAGTTGCATATGTCCAGACAAATATAGAGTCGATAATGCTGACAAACATGACCAGTTTGGCGTGCAAACATTTGAAAAAAACCATCAAAATTCACAGCTTGTTCAAGATAAAACTATAAAGAGACTTCCCATATATAAATGTAACCACTGTAATTACCAAACACCTTATAAACCAAGTTTGAAGAGACACTTCATTCAACATAAAAATCCTGGAGACGTTCATAAATTTAAATGCAATAAGTGTGATTTTCAGACGAATAGAAAAGATAATCTAAAGGCGCATTTTCGGATACATAAAATCCCGGAGGAAGTAGAATATTTTAAATGTCACGATTGCAAATATCAAACGATTCGTAAAGGTAATTTAAAGAGACATATTTTTAAACATAGAAAACCTGTAGAACATAAAATTCAAGAGGGATATTTTAAATGTAACGATTGCAAATATCAAACGATTCATAAACGTAATTTGAAGAGACATATCCTTAAACATAGAAGAGAACCGGATTTAATTAAAGAGATTTTTAAATTTAAGTGCGAAAAGTGTGAATTTGAGACGACTAAAAACGATTATCTAAACATACATCTTCAGATACATAAAATCCCAGAGGAAGTCGAATATTTTAAATGTAACGATTGCAAATATCAAACGATTCGAAAAGGTAATTTGAAGAGGCATACCCTTAAACATAGAAGAGGACCGCATTTAAAAAATCCTGAAAGGATTTATAAATTTAAGTGCGAAAAATGTAATTTTCGGACTAATAGAAACCATCATCTTAACTTACACCTTCAGATACACAAAAACCGGGAGGAAGTTGAGTATTTTAATTGTAACGATTGCAAGTTCCAGACGATTTATAAAAATAGTTTGAAGAACCATATCTTTAGACATAGAAAACCTAAAGAACTTTAGAGCCTATAAATATAAATTAGTAACTAAGATATTTCCATAATCCCTAATAAAACTTATATCTCGCACGTAAAACACTCCATCGATTTATCCAAATCTGTTCTTGGACAAATAAACGGTCTTCGACCTAAACAATAAACAACCTTGAACAGACCTGTACATTCGCGCAGATGGTGACTATGTGGGATGTAACCAAGGAAGTTGGAGGAGGTAAGAAATTTGGTCGGGCATGTAGAGCTATACTCCTTTAAAATCGGCTATTCTGTACTTGCGCAGAACGTGAATTGACATACAACATTATTTATTTACCCCAGAATCAATATTAATACTATCAGATGTGCCATAGGAGTGATAGCGTTAGGAAACGCTAACATATTGTTACGAAAGAGTAGGAGAACTTTTTGATACGCCCAGGTATAGAAATATTCTGATGCGTCCCTGTAGAAATATTGTATCGATAACTCATCGTTATTATAATGTAACAAAAGAAATATTATACCGATGGGTCATCATTGTTTTTTATTTCTAGACTTGTATCTAGTATCTTCTATAGGCATATAAGTAGAGATAGGATAAGTGTAGTTTAGATAGTTGTATTTGAATAGTGAAGGTATTAGGAAATAACTAGATAGTTATAATTTTGCTGTAAAGTGTGAAGTGGTTAATATAGTATTGGAAGTAAATTCGTGAAAAGTGTTTTATTTTGGACCCAGTGAGCGATTTTAAAAAGATATATATATATATATATATATATATATATATATATATATATATATATATATATATATATATATATATATATATATATGTATATGTATATATGTATCGTATAAACGGAGTGTTAGTTTTTTTTTAAATCTAATTTTGAATTTACCGAATCTTAGTTAATTTTTTCCAAGGGTCTCTTTCAACTACCTTTCGCAATTAACGAGACGTCAATGCATCTCGCCATTATTCTGTATTTTTGTACTCATCTCCGAGAATATGGACCTATTTACGCATTTGCCGGGTTTATTGGATTAATTTTATCCTTCAGAAAACGTGGAAGTTCGTTTCCGTCGGGACTAATTTATTTTAAGAATTTTTGTTTTATCAATTATTTGTGTAAAATCGAAGTTTTAACATAAATCAGGGGTTGTTGGTGAAGTCCCGCCAAACCTCCCGACTAGAATGAAAACTCTATCCGCCTCACCTTTCTTTTCGCTCACCAGGATAGAAGGGGAATGAGTGAAGCTCAAGAGTTAACGAAGATTAATTAAATTTTATTTTATCAAAGGAACACTTCTAAGGAATGAGCCAATTAGGAAGAGATTATCAAGTAACACTCGTCCTTGACTCTTGGTTAACTTTTTATTAATTTTTTTTTTCCGTATTGTTTTCCGCAAGTCAAGTTCGGGATTATTTTCTCTCCACTGTCATGTTCGGGATTTGTCAAGATTGGTATTCATAACTTTATAGCCAACACGAAGTTGACTATTACCCTAAAAATACAAACATAAAAAATTATCTTTTTTTATTACTGAACTGGCAAAAATTGGGAATACATATTTCAAGGCTTTATCGAAAGGTTCTTATTCTTAATATCTATATAAGCGTTTATTTCTTGACATATGTAATATAAATTATAAATATATCATAAGCAAAACAAAGTGGCTGATTGAAAGATTTAAATTTCACGACAAGTAGATCATGTTTGATTCTTAAATTTTCATTGTAAATTTGTCTGGTAAATGTTTTTGCTGCACACGGTATTTCATTTTTTTGAGGAATCAAAAAAAATTAACCTAACTATAATTTGGTGGGGGAGGAAAGGGAAAGGGAGAGGGAGAGAGGTGTCTCAAAAAAGCTTTACTTATCCATATTATCACATAAATCGTTTGCTACCGTAGACAATATATCATTTTGAAAATCTACCGAAAATGATACGAATTACCGAATTTCTAGGAAACATCTACCAAATTCGTTACATTCAAAGATGATAATACTGTATACCATTAATTTTGATTTGGATAACGGATTCATACGTGTATTTTTACCAAGGGATTTTTTTTTTAAATCTCACAGGAAAATCCGGCGTTTTTTTTCTGAAGGCGCCCTCTTAGTTTTTGTTCTTTTAGGTTATGAATAACTTATTTTCATAAATAGGTAAACAAACATGGATTTAACAAGTCTAATAAAAGAAGAAAAAGTTGATACTTTTTCCTTTAAACAAGTACAAGATGGATATAGGCTTGGACTTGCTTCTTTACTAAAAAAGGACAATACTAACACTTCCATGATAAGACCCGAATGGGATTATTTTAAAAGTGATGACTTTCCAATCAGTTCTCTTAAGTGAGTATAAAGTTCTATAATTCTTCCTTTAATTGAATTAGGAAGCTAAAATTTGTGTTTTGCCCCTAGTATTCATTAGTACCAATTGTCAGCAGAGTATATATTACTGTACTGGATGCTTTCTCCCTATTTTTAAATATGATTAAACGTTTCTCCAACTTAATATTCTGTTCAAATTTAAATATCAAGTTGATTCAGAGTTTCAATAATAAAGACTTACTGTATTTGTATATTCTGAATTATTTTAGCTTTGACAAAAAATATACAGTCATAAAAACTGAAGATAGGAAAATGATGTCTGAAATGGAAGAAAATAATGCTGCCTTGGAAAACTGGAAAATTGAAAGTGAGCAATTAGATATTAAAGAAGAGTTGGATGAAAATAAGACCAGGTATTTAAATAATTTGATCTTAAAAGAGAATGTGTATAGATACTTTCTATTGGAGATAATGGTAATTATTTGAAATACTGAGAATACCAAATTTTTTGTATATCACTTATTTTGGGATCGTAGAATACAAATCTGAAGTTTTTTTTTGGCAGTAACATATAGCTTTCCCAAAAAAAAAATACTTTCACCTTATGTGACCTGATATTTTAAATTTTGCCACTTTTATTAAAACATATTTACACATTTTGTAATACAGCACATTTCTGCAAAATTGTACATCATATTTTTTTTTAATTTAGCAGAAAACATTTTAAATCAAGCTGAAGAAAAACTTGGACGTTGAATGTGGAGGGCAATTTCGCACATCGTTGCTAGACGTTCAACAACCATAAAATTTCAATTCTAATACCAATCCAATAATTCACTGTACTCTTTTTCTCTTAAAATTGAATATTAAATAATGGACACACTGATTTTTGAAAAAAGATTAACAGAAATAAAATATCAGTGGCTTCACAGACGGGTATATCAGGTTGGAATTAGTGATAGTGTTCTGTAATTTGGATGGTGTCAGTCAAATTTCCTAGAGACAGAGACTTGTACCATGTATTTTTTAAGTACATGGAACAAACCTATTCTCCTTTAAACAATACTAAGTATGAGCCAGAATAGGTTTTTACAGTATGCATTTGTGTATGTAGAAATTGCTTGTGGAGTGTAACAGAAAAATTTCATTTCTTTTTAAATAAATTCATTTTTTTTTTAAACGGAGCACCCTGCATATTACTAAATTTTAAAATAGAACTTAAAATTTCCTTTTTAAACATATATATGTTGCCTATGTTTGCTCCAACGTTTTTTAAATATTTATCTCAAAATATTAAATATTTCATAGTGTCGCTATACCCATGTAAGTTATGAAACAATTGAAAATTAGGTTGTTCAATAAAAACAATATATTATAATAGTAGTATAATATAAAATCAAGTTAGCTATGAAAAAATAGTTATGTGCTCTAAAGACAGTAAAATAATTTTGTTAAAAATGACTGGTTAGAAATCAAATAATCTCTTTGCACAAATTTTTTAGAAACTTTGAATAAAAGAATATGATTAATTACAAGTGCTCAATATGTGCATCAACAAAATATACGAGAACTACAGAAAATGCATTTTTAACCATGAAATTCATATTGAGCACTTGTAATTACATTTTTTCAATTGAAGTTTTTAAAAAATTTATGCAAAGAAGTCATTTGATTTCTAACTAGTCATTTTTAATAAAATTATTTTTCCACCATTAGAGCGTATAATTATTTTCTCTTCGCTGACTTGATTTTATATTATAATACACCTATAATATGTTATGTTCTTCACTGAACAACCTTTTCAAATATTTAATATTTTGAGGTAAATATTTAAAAACGGTTGGAGTAAACATAGGCAACATATATATTTTTGAAAAGGGAATTTCAAGCTCTATTTTAATATGTAGTAACATACAGTTCTATTTAAAAAAAGTGAATTTATTTCAAAAAATATAATTTTTCATAAGCGTTTGTTTTTTTAGTACAATATTCTGGCGATATTGGAAAAATCCAACAACTTATGTATTTAAAGTTTTTTCCTAACTCCTTTAATAAAGTCACCAGAGCTCGTCAAAATATAAGGAAGAACCCTGTATATGTATAACAATGACTCTGTAAACATGATATTACAACATTTACAGCATAATTTGATAATTTTCTTTTAACTAATTTGTCTCCTGATAATTTTAATGTGTTCTGCAATAAGTTTAGAGAGAAAATCGCCTTTGGTCAGCGTCGCTTTTTAATTGGCGAGGTAATTCATTGTATATTTAAGTACACTTTTTTTGTTTTAGCGTGTTACGTAGTTGCATATGTCCAGACAAACATGAAGTCAATAATGCTAATAAACATTACCAGTGTGGTGAGCAAACCTTTGGACAAAACCATCAAAAATCACAGCTTGTTCAAGATAAGAACACAAAGATAGTTTCCATGTATAAGTGTGACCACTGTAATTACCAAACACCTTATAGAGCAAGTTTGAGGAGACACTTGTTTCAACATAAAAATCCTGGAGACGTTCATAAATTTAAATGTAACAAGTGTGATTTTCAGACGAATAGAAAAGATAATCTAAACGCACACCTTCGGATACATAAAACGCCGGAGGAAGTTGAATATTTTAAATGTAATGATTGCAAATATCAAACGATTCGTAAAGGTAATATGAAGAGACATATCCTTAAACATAGGAGAGAACAGGATTTAAAAAATCCCGAAGAGATTTATAAATTAAAGTGCGAAAAGTGTGATTTTCAGACGAATAGAAACGATCATTTAAACGTACACCTTCGGATACATAAAATTCCAGGGCAAAGTGAACATTTTAGATGTGATGATTGCAAATATCAAACGATTCGTAAAGATAGTTTGAAGAGACATATCCTTAAACATAGAAAGGAACCGCATTTAAAAAAGCCTGAAGAGATTTATAAATTTAAGTGTGAAAAGTGTTATTTTTGGACAAATAGAAATGATCATCTTAACGTACATCTTCGGTTACATGGAATTCCAGAGGAAGATTAGTATTTTTAATGCAAGTTTTAAATAAATAAATATTTATTCACGGAGCGGTCATTTACAAGAAAAATTCAATATATAATAAAAGTAAAGCTCACACTCAGTTGTAAAATTAGAAATATATGCATATATTCAACATATTTTTTAAATTATAGACAAATAAAAATATTACAACAGAAACTTTGCAGCAATATGTTACTTGGAACAGTCTTAATAAGTAAAATGACATGTATAAACAAAAATCAACAAATATCTTAACAAACAAATAAAAAATTAAAATAACAGGTCTAGACTTACAGGATATGCTTTATTTTAGTTTTAAATAATATTAATAAATCATTAAAAAAAAATCAGTATCAATAGCTTTATTTATTTATTAGCTTTTGAGGAACAGCAGTAGTGAACATAACCCGATCCTCTCTATCCCCCCACCCCTCAACCTTGACTTTGCCCCACCCCTCTTTGGCCCCGCCCACATGTCCTTGTCATTGACCTTGAAAGTGCACGTGTGCTTTGACCTTGACCTTGTGTTCAAGGTTGTGTGTGACCTTGACCTTGGTCATCTTGGGTGTGTGGCCTTGAAGTAGTTATTTGTGCGTTGTAATAGTTTGGGATGATCTTGAAATGATTTTGACCTTGCAAATTGTTCTATAAATTGTGTGAGTCTATTTGCATTCACTGTGTGAAATGTCAGATACGGAACTATCTAAAGAAAAAATTATAGAGCAAGTCGGCAGAGTAATTTGTTTATATCAGAGTAATTTAAAAAGTTTGTGTGATTTTGAAGAGAAGGATCTAGCATTTTTTCCTCTCGAATATTTAAAAACTTGCGTTGATACGCTGAGTTTACGGCAAATTTGGGATAAGCTGCCAGCGCCATATCGGTGTGACAAGGAACTACAGTTAAGCTTATCCTGTTACATTCACTATGAACAAATATATCGTGATTATATAGATGGGCCACCACCAGCAATAAAAAAGTGTGAATGTAAAAATGAGTGAATAATATGAATAGTGCTTTGCAAGAGACAGTAAAAAAATTGGGTGATGAGTTCACTGAAACGGCTAGTAATTATTTCAATGATGCAATGAAAAGTCGAGCAGAATGGGCGTCGCGCTATTGTGATTTGGCTTATGAATATGAAAAGGCTGCGAATGCATGTCGTAAATATTGCAGCAAAACAATAAATTTACAAGACTTTGTTCGTGAGATAAAAAAAAGTTGGGGTTTAGTGACTGTTTGGAAAAACTGATTAGGTTCATTGCAGATCCGGTTATGTTAGATGAAATTAGAGTGTAGGACTTAAGTTTAACGTAGTAGTAGTTAATATGGAAAGTTTAGTGCGAGAAATGTACGAAGAATTTCTAATTTCTGCAGCCTGTTCGGAATTTTACGCATATGAAATGCAAGATTCGGAGGCTCAGGATTTTAGTGTATTTTTTAAGTATATGGACCATGCCGAAGTGTGTCTTTTAGCGAGTATAGTTTGTAAGAATTTTCTAAGAAATAAAAACAAACAATTATTATTGAACAAATTAAGAAAATTAGGTTTAGGTGATAATTTTACACGTATAGAAGAATGGCAGAAAAAAATCAATCAATAAAGTACATAAAATGTAGTTATTTGTTTCATTATATTTTGTCCTTGAAGTTATCCTTATACCAATTTAAATGTGTGACGTCATTTGACCTTGAATACTCCTCCCACTATTTCTATCGTTAAGCTACCCCCACCATTGTTACAATTCGACCTTGAAACCTCGCTATAAAGGTTCGTGGGAAAAGAAGTGACTTCAAACAGTCGCAGATATCAGTGGCATAAACATCAAATATTGTGTTCGTGTAGTGTTCTGAAAGTGCTTTTATATTCACAGTAATTTTTGGATTTATATATCATTTTTTCAATAATGAGTATTGCAAAAGAAACTCTAGATGAAATTAATGAAATGTTCAGCAAAGATTTCGATGTTTTAGAGAGAAAAAAGGTTACCGAAATGATTGTAGGCAAAGTGTATAAAATTGTAAAGATGGTTTCAATGACTACACGATTTGGTAAAACTCTTTTAGTGGCTTTACACGATGACGGTGATAATAGCACATTTGAGACTTTTTTGCCAAAACGTGTGGCCGAAACACTATCTGACGATATTGTAGATATTATGAGTAAAACTAAAGGTAAATACACTCTAACTTATTTGGGGCAGGGCACTAGAGTTTTTGGAAACAATACTCGAACATTATTACGTTTTGGCTCATTGGAGTAAATTGTATGTAAATTGTTTGAAAAAAAGGATGTAATTAAATTTAAAATATAGTTGCACATGTCAGAATACTTACGCGTGTTCATTATTTCTGTTAAAGATGTCTGCTGATGCGACGACGACGACGACCGCCAACGAATGTGTAGATAGATACATATTTTGGTTGGGGAGAGAATTAAGAAATAGGGCTCACGATATGTTAGATAGCGTAAATGATTGGTCGCATATTGATGTAACCAAAGATCAATATAAGAACGAGATCAGGGATACAATCAATTTTATGGCTGGGGCACACTTGTGCGACAAATTTTTATATGGTTCCATAGACATGGATACATTTTGTGCTGAAATGGTTGAAGAAGAATTAAAAGAATACCTCGTCAATATTCCACATTTACCAGGTGAGCTTGCTGCAAAATATGAATTGGTTTCTGCAACAGCAACAGCCCAAGACGTTGACGATCGAAATAGTGTCGGATGGGATAGAATTTTGAGCAACGAAAACGAAGACATGGAAAATTAATTTTTTATAATTTTTGTATTTGTGCAATTAAATAACTGTAAATAAATATCTGTTACAATCACAGTTTTATTTTATTTCTTTTATAAACATACCAACCCAGTAGATCATAGTCAGTGTTTCTTTTTCTCAGCTGAAATATTTAATATAAGTAGGGCAAATAAAAATAAAATAGTTTAGTAAAGATTGAAAATGAGTCGAGGAAACAACACAATTGATAAATTTGGTCGTCAGAAATATAATGAAAAATATCATATATTATCTGGGCCACAAGGGATTGGTTTTAAACTTACAGCGGATGGGCAGTATGATATGGATGGAAAAATCATAACCAGCTTAGGCGAACCTAAAGATGATGACGATGCTGTGACAAAACACTTTGTTAATAGAAAGTTTTACAATTTTGCAGTTGTAATATGTGACATATTTAACAAGGATGTCCTCCCCATGATATACAAAAATAATAGTGAGCTTAAAACAAAAATTGAAGTTATGCAGAAAATACTCTATCATCAGCCTTTAAATGACTCATTAAGCGCACTGTCGTACGGCTCGACTTCAAAAAAAATCTAAAAAAAGGGAAAGCAGGTTAAATAATAGGAGAACGCACTCCGAGTGGCATAGCCTTGAAGATAATGTCATAGTCGTCGGTGAATTGGACCTTCCCTCCAAGAATATTGAAATGTTATTTATGTGTATGATGTTTTATTGTCATTGTTTTTAATGATGAAGATTGAAATAAAAAACTTTATTTTACAATATATTGTTTATTTATTTTACATTTTAAATTAAAAATATAGTCATACAATATGGTATTTAAACAATATTAGCTTTATCTATCCAAGAGTTGAAGTGGTTGGGAAATCCTAGCCATTTGACAAATAATTGATCGATGTGATTTTTCTTGCGTTGTCTAAGGATCTTTTCTACTAGATAAACGTCAGGACTGCTTGTTTTTTGTAGTTCTAATTCGTAAAAACACCCTCTTATAGGCTGACCTAACGATTCCAACAAGTAAGTAGGTGGATTTGTAACGTTAACTTTTACAACTTTAAACAATTCGGTTGACCAAGAGGGCGTATATCCTTTCTCGAATAAGCTTTTGTACTTGCTAATACGCACAATGTCACCCATGGAAAACTTAAATTTTTTAGGTACAATTTTTAAATAATCATATGCTTTAATATGTGTTTTTTCTTGCACGTCTGCAGGCTTCATTCCAATGGTGCGATGTTTCGAATGGTTATAGGTTTTTGTTACTGCCGATAATATATGTATCCATTTGTAAGATCCTCTTGTCGAGAATTGTTTATATAAATTATTTTTTAAAGTCCTTATGACTCGCTCAACAATTGCAGCTTTCTTTGTGCTGTAAGTGGAATAATGATTTATATTATATTTTTTCATCAGGGCTTGAAAGTTTGTATTATAGAACTCCTTTCCTTGATCACTTTGCAGATTTGTTGGTGTATATGATGCCTCTTCAATGATGCTTTTCATCGCATTAGTAACTTCTATACCAGTCTTGTTTTTTATGGCTTTGGTATAGACAAATTTCGAGTAACAATTTATACAGACCAAAATATAACGATAACCATCGTTTTCATCAGCATACTGTTGCATTTCAGCCAAATCAATTTGCCACAAATCTCTGTAACCTTTTATTATCGTGCGCCGTCTTACAAAATTTTTTCTAGCCGTTCTATGTAGTTCATTAACAATCTTGATTTTTTCTAGACTGGGCTCCATATTATTAGTAATATTAAAGGTTTCAGATCGAAGGAAGAACTGAATATCATTAAATATTGAGCTTAATATATTATATCTTCTTCTCGTAATTCCTCTATGATTGACATAATTTCATTTTCGTGTCCAGTGTGACCGGCCATTTTGGAACTCCACAACAAACGTAAACGATCCACCAACTCTTTAGCTTTGTTCCAGTAGACATATTGAAATTTTTTCGAAGATAATTTCTTTTTTGTGGGTAACTGTAGTTTTTCCGAGAGATTTTTTCTTGTAATAGTACCACCTAATTTTGTGCCCATTATCAGAGGTTTAATAATTCGTAAATATTTGTTCCATCTGGTCTCCCGTAAACCATCACTTTTTTTAAAATTGTTGTAGACAGCACTCGTTGATTCCAAAATTTCCTTGTACGTTGAAAGTACATTATCACTTAATTGTTGTTGTTCCTTGCCTACACTTGGGGGTGTTTTAAGAAATAACAAATCATAAAGTGCCGGTGATCCACCATATTCTGCAATATTTTTCCCTTTTCTGTATAAGACAATATTTCCATTTCGAAAACGCACCTCTAAATTACCAATAAAATTTTTGTTATAATCTGTTTTTGAACCAAAACGTACACCATATATAGTATCGTATAGAGATGGTTTCGAACGTAATCCTTTCAGGTGTGCGTTTAAAGTATCGGAAGTTGTGGTGTCAGCGGATGCGAGAGATGTATTAGTTGATGCCGAGGGTGTATCAAACACCGATTGGCTAATATCTTCTTTTGAAATGCGATGCTGCTGCTGCTGCTGAATAGGTGTGGAGGTTTGAAAGGAATGTGTAGGTTGGGGAAAACCTGATATTTGAGTCGACTGCACTGATGTACTGAGACTATGCGACTTTGTAGCTGGATAATGTTGTTGCTGTTGTTGTTGTTGTTGTTGCTGCTGCTGCTGCTGACGTTGCTTAACCACATCAGATATAGTTGTCAACGGCTTAGAAATGGGTTCGTAAAACTTTTCCAATTCCACAACATTAAATTCTTTAGCCGCTTTAATTTATTTAAATTTTTTTCTGACGGCATTGGTAGCTTCCACTAGTTTACGTTTTAAGTCGATCGCGTTATTCATGATGTTAACAAAGGACGTTTCAACAATCAAATGAGCGTTTTCTCTTATTATTACAGTAATATATAGCTATCAAATCCTTTGCGGTATCTTCCCGATTTCACATCACTGCCTTTATCAATTACTAAAAATCCATACTTATTATCCCAACATTTTGAGCACATTTCTTGAAATTGAGTAAAAGTTAGATCCGGTGAAACGTGGTCGGAAAATATGTGTTTCATATTCAACTCATCTTGTTTAAACATAATAATAAAATTGGCGTTGTCTCGCACAAGCTGTTTAGGCACTCGCGAATATGTTTGCGCTAGGTAAAATGAGTCGATATTTTTATGACGTCCCATGCTAAAATACGATCTTATAACATCTCGTTTTTCACATATAACATCATCAAAGATAAATATAGAGTTTGGTTTTGCATCGGACGGTTCCACAATATTACTGGAATCACTAAAGGCATAGTAGCCTAAACCTTTGATGGGCGCTAAAATTTTCCTTAAATACTCATATTTCGGTTGATACAGAGATTTCGAGTAAATATAGACATTTTCGAAACGTAGCCCAAGGGGGTGTGTAAGCAGCGAAATCATGACATTAGTTTTTCCACAATTGGATGGACCAATTAACAGGCCGCGAATAGAGGAAGGAAGTAGAGGACCGTGTCTCTTCATTATCTTCTTTTCAAATCCACGTCCGACTTTTTCATCGAGATTGTCAATAGGAAGTTTTTGTTTAAGATCGATAACGCGCATCTTAGGAAAATTTGATATTTTATAGGCAATTTTTCACAAAAACTGTCATTCAGATGCCGAGCGTCAAACGAAGTGGACGGTCTCACGTTTCCAACAAAACTGGATACGGTATTGTGAATTCGTTAATAAATAAATTACCATTCGAGGTACACATTCCTGGTTATCAATATTGCGGACCCGGAACAAAAGTAATAAAACGTGTAACAAGAGGTGATCCAGGCATTAATCCTTTGGATGCCGCATGCAAAAAACACGATTTAGCCTATTTACATAATAAAGACAACATAAGTACGAGACATCGAGCGGATTACGAGCTCGAACAAAGTGCTTGGAATAGAGTAAAATCGAAAGATTCCAGTTTAGGTGAAAAAACAACAGCTAGGTTAGTTACAAACATTATGAAAGGAAAACAACGTTTTGGTATGGGTGTACCATCATCATTATCAACAAAAAAACATCTAGTAAAGGCACACGTCATACAAAAAGGAAAGGTGTTAATAAAAATCGACATGTTCGGAAAGCCAGTTTCGGAACAGCTATTCGACAAGCAGTTCGAAGGGAATTATTAAAAGCCGGAAGTAAAAATGTGTTGGAAAAAAATGTCATGAATGCATCTAAAATAGCTCTGTCGGCAGCACGTAGATCGGTAAAAGCGGCAGGTGGCAAAAGGAAGGTTCGTACACCGAGAATAATACCGATTCCTAAAACTGGTGGAATATTACCATTAATACCAATTTTTGCCGGGTTATCAGCTTTGGGTTCATTAGCCGGTGGGGCAGCGGGAATTGTGCGCGCCATAAAAGCTGTAAAAAAAAAGCAGCGAAGATAAAACCGGTGCCGGCCTGTATTTAAAATCGAAAGGAAATGGTTTGTTTCTAAAGCCATATCGTAAAGGTATGGGATTATTTTTAAATCGTAGATCAAAAAACTAATTGAATCCCTACCTCGAAGACCACTATCTAACATCGATATAGAAAAATATGCCAAAAAGAAAAGAATAGGACACTTTCGAGGCGTTTATATGAGGGATTCATTACGTAGATAAGGTCCCCGACGTTACGAAGCAGCAATAGTGAATTTGGATAGTACGCGTGGTGCAGGGACTCATTGGGTAGCTTATAGAAAAAATAATTCTAAAGTAACATATTATGACAGCTTCGGCGATTTACCCCCACCGATCGAATTGGTACGATATCTACAAACGGGATCGGAACCATCAAAAATTATTTACTATACATACGATCGTCAGCAGGATTTTGGAACAGTCTGGTGTGGACATTTGTGCTTAAAGTTTCTTGTCGAATCATCAGCGTAAAAGATGTCATCATCATCGTCACCATTAACACCGCAAATGGATCGCAATAACTATACTAAAATGTTGCAATCACTGAAAGCATTTCATCTAGCCAGTGGATTAAGGAAAATGACCGTGAAACAGTTAGAAAACATGCCCAAGGAAGTAATGATTGCATTAGCCCCAAATGAAATTCCATTCGTTTGGGAAAAGTTGCCCGAACACCTCAAAAGCGATATCGATATATTAAAATATCAGTGCGGTTGCAAACATTATTTCAGCAGCAGCAATTTAAACGAGGTTACGGCTGATGAGGATCTTACGGCTAGAAAAATATTTTGTTGTTATTGCAAAATCAGCGATGTGCGCATAAAAGCAGAAAATAGCATAAAAACATCACTATCTAATGCAGTGAGAAAAGGTGTGAAGATGAATCTTTTTAAATGTTGCCGCTAAGAATAAAACCGAGATGTGTGATGTTTTAATGGTTAGTCATGTCTTATACGTTCACACTAACAGGACACTCGAGCGTCTTAAGCGCCGATTTTTATCCACCAGTCGAATTAAATAGAGAAAACAAATATGGTCTGGCATTGCTGGGATTTTACACATACAATTCAATTTTTAATGTGGACGAAAGCAACAATAAGTTTGCCTACATGAAGGAGGGTTACACCACCGAGCCGATACAATTGCAGATTCCACCTGGGGCCTATGAAATAGATGAGATAGGTAAAGCTATGTCGGAGGCTTTGAGGATTTCAACTGAAGAAAAGAACGATGGAATCTTTTACTTTGTCGCTAATAATAATACGCTGAAATGTGAACTGAAATCCCAATATACTATAGATTTCCGGGGAGAGGCGAGTATCGGTAAAATGTTAGGATTTAATCATACAGTGTTAAAAAGAGACAAAAAGCACGAATCAACCGAGATGGTGGAAATAATGAAAGTACGCATCATACGCGTAGATTGTAATATAATTTCCGGAGCATATATGAATTCGGTGGAAGGTCATACCTTGTTTGAATTCGATATCGACGTGGAGCTCGGTTACAAAATCAGTAAAGAACCACAAAATAATATTTATATGCCGTTAATGCCGGCAGGACGTCAGTTTATCGACAACATTACTCTTCGCATCTTGGACGATAGCGGTGATCTAATCAATTTTCAAGGCGAGAAAATAATCGTGAAATTGGAACTGAAGAAACTTTCATAAAAATGGGTTTTTGCTTCAATCGTCAATTGTGTGTGCTGTCGACTAAGATGGGGGAACCGCCGAAACATAATAAAAGTAAAAGAAGAGTTAACGTCAAGGTTAGTCGTCGTCCAGACGTTAGATCACAAACATCTCAACAGTTATCTGCCGAAGACTATAAATTTTTAAAATCAATCGGTCTTAAAGTGCGAAAATGATTTCCACCACCAGCGATAAAATAGAGATTTTCTCCGAGCCCATCTTGGACAATTCCATTATTAGTCTAGAAGAGCATACGTATAAACCATACGGATCTCCATCATTCAACAATTCGGATGAAGTCCGTATCCCCATTAATTTTCAAGATATTATACTGGATATCACCGAAAGTTACATATATATCGAAGGAAAATTTAAACCCATAGACGCAACGAAAAGATGTTTTTTATCAAATAATGCCCTCGCATTTTTGTTCGATGAAATTCGCTACGAGATGGGAGGTGAGCAGGTCGCCGTGGTTCGTAAACCTGGAGTTACGACGACATTAAAAACCATGGTTTCATTCGGAAGTTTGCAACAAAGATCTCTCATGACGTGCGGATGGGGTCTCGACGAAGCAAACCAAGATATCGTAGACACGGCAAGTAACGTATTCTCCGGGAAATTACCCTTAAAATATCTTATGGGATTCGCCGAAGATTACGCAAAAGGTGTTTTCAATGTAAAACAAGAGCTTATTATGATTATAGCTCGCACTTTTACCAATTGTTACGTCGGCGAAGTAGAGGCAGAAATTAGTATCGACAAAATCGAATGGAAAATTCGTCACATCATTCCAGACGACAAGCAAAAATTGAAAATACTGTCTCGCATTAATAAAGGAGGAAACAATGCCAGTATTCAAATGGCATATCGTAAATGGGATCTGTACGAATTACCAGCTTTAAGGCAAACATCTTCCGACGTGTGGGCCTTGAGAACGAGTACAAGTCTGGAAAGACCGCGCTATATAATCGTCGGGTTTCAAGACAGCAATAATTGCGACAAGAAAGAAAAAAACGCAACCCAGTTTACCCACGCCGACGTATGCGACATTAGACTGTATCTGAATTCAACCGTTTATCCATACGAAAGATGGAATTTAGATTTCGCCAAGAAACTGTACGCAGCAGCCTATTACAATTACGAAAACTTCCAAAGCAGCTACTACGGGCGCGAAATAAACGATCCGATGATAACGTTCGCGGAATATATGAAAAACCCCGTTTTTATTATCAATTGCAGTCATCAACCAGAGGCGATTAACTCATCGACAGTGGATGTAAAATTGGAGTTCCAAACGAGAAAGAATAAATTCCCCAAAGACACTAAAGTGTACGCATTAGTTATTCACGACTCATTTTTTAGTTATAATGTATTAAACGGTTCGGTGACCAATAAATCTATATTTTAATGTATCTATTATATGTAACACAAAATAATGTTAAAATAGGGTACTTGAATCAATAAATTTGTAATGAGTGAAGTAGTAGTTTTATATTTATTTGAAACCCAACCAAAAAAAAGCTGACGGAAAAGCCCGCTCTTTAAGAAAGGAGTACGGGAGTTTAGAAAATGGTGGTTTATTAAGTGGAAAAAAGAGCTTAAATAACACAAGAAAAAATTTTTAAGGTAAAATATGAAAACAACGATTTAGAAAATTTGTAGGAAAGTAACGGTTAGGAATAGGGAAAAAAGTTATAAGAAAAAATTATAGAGGAAATCGAGTACTATAAGCAAGCATTTTTCTCGATAGTAAAAACGTAAAAAAAATTTTTTCAAAAAAAAATTGAAAAATGGTGAATGCACGCCAAAGTTGAAGTTTTGGAGCAAAATGATATTAGGAAATTAGAAAGAGAATTTTTTTCTACATATGGTAGTACTTTTCAAAATTCGGAAAGATGAAATTTTAAGAAAAGGGTTATAGTAAGTTAGTAATTTGGATTTTTTAAAGCGCTGTAGCTCGGGAACCGTTCAAGATAGAAAAAAAATAAAAGCACTTCGATAGCCCAAAATTTTGAGTAAAAAAAATTATATATATTTTTTTTTTCGAAAATGCTGAATACGCGCTAAAGTTGAAGATTTAGAGAAAAACGGTATTGGGAAATTAAAGAGAGAATTTTTTTCTACATATTGTAGTATTTTTGAAAATTCGAAAAAATGAAATTTGAAAAAAAGGGTTATAGAAAGTTAGTAATTTGGATTTTTTAAAGCGCTGTAGCTCGGGAACCGTTCAAGATAGAGAAAAAATAAAAGCACTTTAATTACTTAGAATTTTGAGTAGAATACAATGGTGAAAAAAAAATTTGAAAAATCTTAAAAATGAAAAAAAAATTAGACGAGTTAGGAGGCTAGAGCGCCGAACGGGAGTATGTGGAAGTTGTAGGGGAGGTTTTTTTTTTCTAAGTGCCCACACCTCCTCCACCCACCCGCCGAGGAGGGCGGAAAAATCGATTTTTGATAGTTTCAGAGCGATTGCGCGGCTCCTTCACCATTTTTTCGCAATTTTTGAGGTATCGATTTTTTTATTTGCGGTGACAGAAGTTCGGAATTTTTTTTTTTGGATTCTAGAGAAAATTTCCCACAATATATGTATTTTTCCAATTTTTTATCGTCAATCGTTACGACGCCAGAGCCCATCCAAAATGAGATGAAAAAATTTTTTTTATATTAGCGAATCGGGAAGAATAGTGTGATATAATTCAACTCTTCCTTATTACGATTCCGTCAAAACATTTTCAAAATTTTCCTTACCTTGCCTGAAAATAATTAAAATATATGCATAATTTGCATTTTTTGTAAATATGTAGCAAAGTAATGGTTAGAAATATCAAAAAAATTTATTTGAAAAAAATGTAGAGAAAGTCTAGTACTATATGCTAGAAAAGTGGAGGGGGGTAGTTTGTGTCCATAACAGAGATACGGTGAGTTATAAAATCATATTATTCTCAAACTTATATAATGCATATATGCACTCCCCCTTACCCCCTCCAACTTTTTGAATGTATATAGAGGCCGGTATTAGAATTATTTCATCATTACACATTCGATCGGCAAGATGGAAGATACACCAAAAAGGATCATTGACATTGTCAGGCCATTCGTGCCGGGCAAAATATGCGTGAAGAGTGCGGGGGTACCGCACCAGGAGCGGCACCTTTGGTCTTACAAAGACTCGAAACTCCGTCGCCGCAGCCAGAGCCGGACTCGACGGAAGATTCGGTGCTGGAAATTCCAGCATCACCAACACCCGACGACCCGCAAGGCCCCTGCGATTCGTCAAGCTGGTGGTCGACCAGCGAGGATGGGGCACCATAAGCCCCACACTCTCCCCGGCCCTTTTTAAGGGCACACAACAACGGTCCTTTTCAGGACCACAAAATACTTTGATCGTAGTTTTAGTACATATTAGTACTTTGTTACTAATATTGTATGTATAGAATATACAATATTAGATACAAAGTATTAAAAGTTTAAGTGCTGGTGGAACCCAGCTAAATCGTTCGTTCGTATTTGAGACCACAAACAACTTTTGGTCTCAATACGTAATACGACATTTGTTTTCACCCCCCACCATTAATTTGTCTCTATATATACGACCACCAATACTTATTACAATCATTTTAGTTCAACATGTCTACGACTGAACAACAACAACCTATCCAATGCCCTGTGGTAGATTCTACCACAGAGAATTGTCTCGAGTGGGAGTTGGACGATCCCAGATGGGATGAACTTTGGCGGTTCATCATCGAATATGCAGAGGACAGCACCGCCACCACCCCCGTTGATGATGAAGGGCCGTGCGACTCCACAACACAATAAAGAGTCGCATGTTTTACAACCAAACGGTCCTTTTCAGGACCACAAAATAATTTGATCGTAGTTTTAGTTGGTTATAATACTTTGTAACCAATATTTTATGTTTTTTTCATAAAAACATACAATATTGAGATACAAAGTATTAGAAGTTCTGGCGACAGAAACTTAACTTCTTAAACCGAACCATGTTTTAGCATACTTGTAAATATTATCAGAAAATATTTACAACTATTGCTATTGCGTAGTTTTAGTGGATTATTCACTCTTTTTTTTATTACCTAATATTATGTGGGACAGGGCCTATATGAAATAACACACAAAAATAAATTTTCAAGTAATTTTTATTCTCTTTATAAAATATAAAAATCTGATCAAAGACTTTTTTTTATTAACTACAATATATATATATATATATATATATATATATATATATATATATATATATATATATATATATATATATATATATATATATTTACAAACTTAATACTATAAATTAAAAGCTAATACCTACAACTACCTAACACCTACTACATAATTTATTAAAGTCCTCTAATTGTCTTTTATACCGCACAGATTCCACCTTTTTTAACTCTAATTGTCTTTCCAGTTCTAAAATGTCACTGTTACACGCGTTCACTTTTTTCACAAAGTGTTTTTTCATTTGATAAATGTCTGTTAATTTGCTCTTCTGAGAGTTGGTGAAGTCTTCAACCCACTCCGGTTGCGATGGCTCGGAATATATTAACGAAGAAGAAGCGGTTTCATTTGGTGAAGACGACGACGACGACGACGAAGCAGCGGAAACTTCATCGCCTTCAAAATACCGCTTAAACCGCTTCTTCATTGGTTTCCGGCACCCCAATATCGGCGACAGTGGCGCTGGGGAAGACTTTACCTCCGACACTATTTCCTGCTCTACGCTGGCCGGTGTTGGTGGTGTTGGTCCATCGGGGCCTTCTATCACTTGCACTTCTACCGACAATGGCTCTTGTGGTGCTGTTTTCAGGAAGTCGGGTAATGGAACAGGGGTGGAGGGACGCTTAAAGTTAAACTTTTTCTTCTTCCCTTGTCCCACACCTTTAATCGCCGAATAAAAGGTTTTTTTATCGGCGATTTCCGACTTCCGCATAGTCAAGAGCTTTTTCAATTTCGAAGCTTTCGGAGAAGATTCCCTAGGCCGCGATGCTTTTCGCACAACCACATCACTTATCACGTTGATCTTTGGCCCCTTCTCCTCCGTCCAACATTCGAGGAATTGCGCAGCCGACTGATCCAACTCTTCGTCGCGACCATCATTCAGGGCTCTGTCTTCGGCATTTTCTTGCTCCATGCCATTCCAATTCTCGAATACCCCCGGACTTAACACTTCCAAACCACTAATGTTATCCAGCATGCCTTGTTGCGAACCGCAGCTCACGTCAAGAGCATCTAAAAGAGACCGTACACTCGACATCTTCGATATTAAAACTCACACTATTAACTTTATCTTAGCACTGTACTGTTTTGTGTTCTGACGAACTGTGAAGAGCTCGAGCCAGCAAGTCTGCTTTTATGCCCATTTCCCCCACTACACCACCTTTATTCCTTTTGTTCGATGCATTAAGTATAATATTTAAACTTGTCAGATGCAAGGCCAAGGCCAAGGCCGACGTAACCGGCAATACCAGGGTCGTTTTCAAGGTTGTAATTTTCACGGATTTTTTTTGTCTCTGTCAAGGTTATTTTAAAGAAGCATATAAATATAGTACTAAACTTGTCAGATGCGAGGCCAAGGCCAAGGTCAAAGTACCCGTCAATGTCAGGGTCGTTTTCGAGGTTGTAATTTTCAAGGATTTTTTTTTTTTTTTTGGTCCTGTCAAGGGTATTTTAAAAAGTAATACATAATTAGAGTACCGCGATTGAAAAGTACAACATATTCAAACATCATGTTGCCAACTGATGAACAACCTAGTGAAGCAGCCAAAACATACAGTCATATACCAAAAGCTTTTTATTTAACTTGTCATCATTGTAAAAGACTAGGTATCTGCTGGCGAAATGATCTTACGTACGACTTCAACTACATTGACCTTTTCAGGGTTAAATTTGTACAATGCGGCTTTTGTGGACTAGTTTACTACCAGTTCAAGGACATTAATGAACGTGCCATCCAGAGAAGAAATTGGGTCATAGAAGAAGCTTACCTGTACAGAAGAAATTAACATGTATTTTATTTCTTAATTTTTAATTTTTTTGTTTGTTATATTTTTTATTTTTTTTAATAATAAAAAGTAAACTCAATCTTTTGTTATATTTTAATTTTTTTTTTCAATAAAACAATAGTAAAATGAATCTGTACGTGTATTCATTAAACATCACCTAAAATACGTTTTGCAATCCATATTTTTCTGCAGAGTCCGTTTATTAATGAAATAGAACCATATATTAGGGTGAAATCTAATGGTTTCAAATCAGTCTCACATAACAATGTCAGAAGTAAACACTATTGATAAGTTCGGTCGCAAAAGAAAATTTAAGGATTTTAACTTTATGCGAGGTCCTTCAGGAATAGGTTTTAAACTTACACCTAATGGAGATTACGACATGGGAAGCAAAAGATTGTGCTATTTAGCAGAACCTCTTGAAGGAGACGATGCGACCACACGAAATTATGTTGATAATAACCTTGCTCAGTGTGTGCAAGATACGCAGAAAGCTTTACATGACTCAACAATTGTTATTAAAGATATATTCAGAAACCAACTTGAAGGTTACGTACGCAAGAAATTAATTGAAACCGGTCAAGAACTTAGAGGATACATTGATGATACTGTTATTGCAATATATGAACTTAGGCAAGACGAACTGCGTGATGAACTTAACTCTAGAATGTTGAAAATTGAAAAGACTATGGAGGATCTTGTCAGCAAACCTGTTTCACATTAAACATTTACTCGTAGACCTGTGCGTTTAATTTACTATTAGACAAATTTTTCAACAATAACTTTTACAGTTTGTTATTTGTCGACACTTCATTATATTTATAATTTTAAAATAAAGGTTCAATAAAAAAGCAATCAAGTAATGAATACATGTTTTTTATTTAAAAAAAAATTACAATACTATCGTTACATATTAATGTTGTATGTTCAATAGAAATAATAAAAACAATACAAATAATGAAATATGGATTTTCCAGATTACGTGCTGTCCTGACTTAGAAATGATTCCAACACGGTGACTAAATTTGCTAAGTTTTCTTCCGGGTCTGTTTTGTAAAAATCTATGTCTGCATGCCCCCAAGGTAGAGTTTTGGTTGAACTGGGAATTACATAACGTTTATCATCGCTATGTGACAATGCTACTTTATTTATTATGTTGGTATAAATGTTATGTAATTCACTTCTAAATGTCTTCATCTTTCTTAATATCAAACCACCCCGTTCAACAATTCTTTGGTAGTCTTCCTGATGAAGGTCTTTCTCGATAACACATTTTTTGATACCTTTGGCTTTTTTTAATTCATTATTAATGGACTTTACATAATAAGCCTTCGCGTCGGTACCATAAAAATTTTATTATCGGATCACCAGGAAACTCATCTTTCATTCTACCAACTACAGAATTACTTTTAATTATGTTGAAATTATTAATTTCGGGGTAATTTGATGTATCAAATTTTTCGGGGTTTTCTGATATAGTTTGATAAAAGTTTTCCGTATACACTTTTAATATAAGCGAGTCAGTATCGGTGTAAAGTAACGAAGCATCATCGCCAAACTTGGATTTAATAAAATTATAATAAAAATCGTATATTACAGTCTTTGATATACCTGATATGGAAAAACCGATATAAATTGGTTTATTGTACAATATTTTAACTTTATTCATATGTATAGCAACAAAGTTCTCGGTAAATATCGAGCTACTATTGAAATTGGGGCGGGATATTAGTGCTCTAGCTCCATTTCTGCCTACACTGTTATCCCAATGTGTTACTAATTTTATATCCTTTCGATTTTCCACATTTTCCATAGTTTTACCAAATATCGCGTTATTTTTTAATTTAAAAGTGTCCTTCACAAATTTTGTGGTGGCCTTGTTACGTAAATTGGTATTAAAATCAATATACGATTTTAGCCATTTTGATTGCTTAAACTGTAATACTCGATGGGTTTGCATTACCACTAAGCCGTTGGCGATGGCTTGTTTTAAAGTTCTATAGTGTACAATGTATTTTTTTTTATCTTGTAAATTAGGAATTAATTTCGGTAATTTAGCGTTTTCTGTTGGCGGTATGATATTTTCTACTAGAAATGGAAGATCAGAATGTGCATCATGCAACTCAGTCGGATAATGCACATCCACTTCCAAAACGTAGCCATGTAAACTATCATCACCAACAGCCATAATATTTAAATCCAGAATTTCGCGCTCGCTTAACCATCGAAAACCACCATATGGTAATGCTTGTGACATACTATGACCATATAGATTTGTAGCATCAAGGTATGTTATAAATGAAGAAGGTTTTGTTGGGTCATAGTCTGGTAAAAAAATATTATTAGCGATGTGCTTCCTTTCTGTACACTGGCTTATGCCGCCGCGTATACCTTTCTTAAAAAATGTATCATATCTATATCAGTTAAGAGCTCTAACTCTACCTTAGTCATACGTAGCATACAATCAAATGATAAACTTGGAAGGGTATAGTAATGTGCTGGATCAAGTTTATCGAATTTTAAACAATTATTCCGAAATTGCTCAAAAACATCACACAATAGCAACACATCTGATTTTAAATACACGTCCGAATAGTCCCCCAAAGTTTTACACCCAAACAAGCGCCATACTTCTTTTGCTCTTCTATAGCTTTCATCGCTAATATGTTCTTCCCGTAAATTATCATAAAATTCATCTTTACTTGGAAGACATGTATTTTCCATTTTCTATAGAGTCAATAAAGCTATAGGGAAAAACACCCTTTTGACGCATCAAATTAAATTGGTTGATATTTGAAAAATGTTTCCGCGTTTCAATAAAATCGTCGTCGTTTAAACCGCTGCCTAAATTTTCCAAAGACGTTGACAGAAATTTAAAACTGTCAATAAATCGCAACTTTATATATTTCCTCTTGACTTTTCCACATTTACTATCAAAATAATCGTGCACATAAATACTTTTGGTAAATGATATGTACTTTTCCTTACTTTGAGCCAAAACACCAATTTTATCCCCATATTTACATAACTCTTTTATAAATAAATGGCTGTCGTAGCCGCTTAAGTTATGAAATATGATAGGGATAAAAGAGGGTAATTTATAATTTAAATTACAAACGGAATGTGCAGCACCAAATCTTTTTGCACCAGTTATGTGACAGTGCTCTCGTACTTTAATCTCACCCTCTTCAAAAGGGCCTTCACATATACCACATATTTTAGCATCATTAAACTCCCTTTTTTCTTCAGGCGTTAACGATTTCATAGGCTTAATGTCTTTTAAATATGTGTTAAATCACACTCGATACGATCCACAAAGACTTGAGCTGCATTATTCCCCCGAAATAGCTCAAATTTCGAAAGTGAGTCGTCAAAAGAGCATTTAATTAAATAAGCAAAAGAATATGGTTCATGTTTAAAACTTTTTACAGTGTAAGAATTTTGTGGGTTTGGTTGTACCGTTTCAACGGGTTTTAAAACAGATTCGAAATCTGCATAAACCACGAATGGAACGCGCATTTGCTTTTCTATACCCTCGAATTTTAAAATATTTTCCGGCACACTCTTTCCAAATTTATCGATTTTTAAATCCACTGAGGGTGTTTGCGTGAAAATGTGGTTACAATCGTAGCTTTGATGTAAAGTTAAAGCTGACGGTGTACTAAAATAAATGAGGCAACCATCACAGAAATATATTTTATGTTGTTGACAACTAATTTGACTTGAAACTAAACGTGATAAATCCCGAATCCAACAATAATGACTCTTTGAACAAGTCGTATCACAAAAATGTTCACCGCCATCTTTACTACTACAGTCTTTTGTAATTAACAATAAATTTATATGTCTATCCAACTTTTTTAACGCATACCTCAGCGGACCAATAACTTCATGTATTAGTTCATTATTTTCATATTTAGATTCCAGACCGTATACGTTAATTGATATGTTGTTCATTTCCTCAAATTTTTTAATGTCACGTAATTTTACTAGACAATCCATACCTGTTAAATTTAGCACTCTAGAAAAATGGGGGTAGGATGTCTTCTGTGAAGGCGCTGCTATTGGAGGAAACAATGCTGATGTTACAGCCCACGCAAAGCAAAATTCGTCCTGGTTAATCACATTGACAACAGTTCCTTTCTTTTCAATAGAACACGGCAACTTGATGTATGATGAGCCACCCATAGGCATATACTTGTTGATACCAACTTCCAAGTATAAAATTCGCACAAGAGCCCATCCTATAACAAGAAAAATAATATATAAAAATCAGTTTAGTATATCGGGTTTTGATTTTTCCATACCTGAATCTTTCTCCTGGAACTCTGTCGCCTGCGTTTTTATTAATTCGGTGAAAGAATGGTAAACGGCATCCAAATCACTTTCTACACTAATTATTTGATTAGCAGTGTTGAAGGATTTTTCACTGAATATTTCTTGTGATGGAAGCATGTACTTGCCAACAGCTGTCATGTTAACTTTTAAAGCATGATGCACACGCAATAAATTATTATCAAGTTCCACCACCTTGGATTTAATGTCTGCAAAGAACATTACGTAATCGGAATGCTCCATATCACTGCTAACCCGATAGGTTGCAATTCTCCTTTTGAAGGCACATTCAACGAGTTGCACACCATGACATACCGGCAAACATGAATTATTTTTATGTTGTTTTGTTCGTTTATGCGCTGACATATGATTTATTGGAACATCTACATTACATGTAGCGCAATTAATTACCGGAATCGTCGATGTATACTCTTCAATTCGGAGCCGTTTTCCTCCAGGCACTTCATTAAATCTCGCCGCACACGATTCTCTTTTATGACGTCTCATATTATAACTATTAGTAAACTTAGAACCGCAATTTTCACAAACATATGCCATGATTTGTCAAATATTAACACATGTACTACCTATACAAGTCAGAGCCAACTGATGAATGAAACTGCCCCATACCTTATATAAAACCATTCAAGGTCACCCCAAACCACGCAACATATCTTCAAGGTCGCACACCCAAGATGACCTTCAACAAAGTCAAGGTCTTCTCGACCAAGGTCAAGGTGAAGGTCACACACAACCTTGAACACAAGGTCAATGCCAAAGCACACGTGCACTTTCAAGGTCAATGACAAGGACATGTGGGCGGGGCCAAAGAGGGGTGGGGCAAGGTCAAGGTCGAGGAGTGGGGGATAGAGAGGATCGGGTTATGTTTACTACTAACAGCGTTTGATGGACGATCAAATGTCATAATTTGTTCTGTAATAGGGGACACTAAACAGACTAAATTCTCTTAATGTTCTTTGTGGAATCATTAATTTTACTTGCACATTTCACGAATCCATTCAAAATCTTATAAAAAGTGCATAAATCAATGAAAGCCCTTCGACTTTCAAGGGTTAGTAGGTTAATCATTTCAAGTACCTGCCATATATAATGTCATCCCTGGATATGCCTAATTTGTATCCTATAAATCTAATAATTTTTTTCTGAACTCTTTCAATTTAGACCATATTGGACATTCATATTCTAGAAGTGACCTAACGTATGCACAATAAAGTTTTGAAATACGATACATTATTTAAATTTTTCAGCGTTCTTTTAATAAAATCCAATAGCTTTAAAGTTTTATTGGTTATATAATTAATGTGATAATTAAAATTTAAGTTTCTGGCAAAATACACACAGAGATCCTTAAGTTCCTCTTTATTTTTTAATATGTGATTCCCTGTACAATAATTAAATTGAACAACCTTTTTTGTTTGATGAAACTTTAATACAAAACATTTGTTTACATTAAGTTGCATGCCATTCAAATTACACCATTCATACAAGCCGTTCACATGTTGAAATGAGATACAGCCGTCCTCAGATTTAATTATTTTAAAAATCTTCAAATCGTCCTCGAGCACAAGACATTTAGATTATCTTTTAAATCGCGATATATCGTTAATTTAAATACAAAAGAGGTTCGGGGTCAAATCTGCGATATCCCAGAGGAAACAAGAACTTCAGAAGTATAGTTTCCTATTTTTACTCGTTCCTTTCTGTCCGACAAATAGCTGTTAAACCATTTTGAAAAACTTCCAATCACACCACATTTTCAAGCTTCACTAACAGTAGGGAATGGCTAACTTTATCAAATGCCTTGGAAAAATCCATCTGTTGATCCAGATCTATTCCTGAACAAATAAGCAGTCTTAGACTTAAATAATAAACTGTACCTAGAGCAGATATTCGCGCAGTGGGTGACTATGTGGAAACTGAATTTGGTCGGGCATGTGGAGCTATACTCGTCTAAAATCGGCTATGCTGTACTTGCGCAGAACGTCAATTGACACGACTAGATTTACAGAACTTTCTATTTACTTCAGAATCAATGTTAATTCTATCAAATGTGTCCTTGGAAAGATACTGCGGATAAACAATGAAAGCTGTCTATCCTGTATAACCAACCCCTCCCTCCCAGTTTGCCCAGTTCGTACACAGATGTCTCAGTGTAGCAAACCAAATATATGGTTGTGACTTCTCTTTCTTGTTCTGGGGAGGCAACATTCAATAACTTTAACATATCCCTGTCTTTTCAGGGAAACATTACAGCAGGGCCATGTCAGTAAGAGGCTAAAAACGGCAACATCGAAAACAAAAGAATTTAAATTATTTGGGCGCCCAGCTAGAGACAAGTGAATTTTTCAACCACGTGACTCTACGTCACCCCAGTTCGACGACGTCATCCCCAGTTTAGACGCTGGGCCACGCCGGACGCCATTATTGTTTCTGGCTTTTTCGCGTGGTTGAAATAACAAAGTTGGTTTTCGTGTATTTTGGCTACGTTTTCGTGTGTTTGGTTTATTTTTTTTTTTTTCAATTCACTTCAGGGTAAGTTTAATATACCCTTTCTGGAATACATCCAAACATGATTTTGAATAAAATTGGCATTTTGTTTTAGAAGACGCTGCAGCCCATTTTTTCATCTCCCGAACTGGACCCACATATTTCCGGATGGTTACAGAAAACTATTGTAAGTACAGTTCGGAAATTTTCTTTGTAATTACGTGATAACATTTTTGTCTTGGTTTATCATATTTACAAAAACACATCTTCAATTTTCTAACCTTGTTATCATATTTGTACATAGTTCAGCATTTATACCATACATAATTATAAAATGCTGATATTAAATTAAAGGTAATATTTGTTTCTTTTACTTACTTTCCATTTTAGTTTAAGTTAAATGCACCTTTTCTCCAAGTTTTCTTGAATAGCTTACATTTTGTTTTAGAAGACGTAGCAGCCCATTTATTTATGACTCTAACCTGACCGAAATATTTTACATATAGTTGGAGGCCAGTATTGTAAGTATTTTTTATAAATCTTTTTGATAAATTTTGTCCTAGTATTTTTATCATGCTTACAAATACACAACTTGCATTTCATAACTATCATCCCATTTGCATACATTTTTGCATTAATATGATACATTATAAAATGCCTATATCGAATTAAAGGTAATATTGTTGTCCATTTAAATTAAATGCAAAATTTAATTTAATTTCTTGTTTTATGTGTTGCTATATACTTAGTAGGATAAAGTTAATTTATTCAATCAGTTACTATGTTTTACAACTCTTACGTTTGTCAATAGATAAAATAAAAAGCCCAGACAGAGCAATTATAATTAAGTATTTTATTAAGTTTAATAGATTTATACTGAGTCCAAAAATATCCCTGCTAGGTTTGTTTATTATATGATTGATTATCTCTCTCATTTCCTTAAATAAATAAAATATTGAAACACCTAGCTTATAAAACTTCTGTTTGAATTTTTATCTAATTCCAAATAAGTGAGTTTGGTATTATCTCCATGGGTTTAGACTAATTAAAAAAATTAATGGAAAAAAATATGTTTTTGTTTCTCCAGATTATTATGAGTTCAACATCTTTATTAAATTAGGAAGGCCATTACAGGGCTCGTAGTGTATTAATTTATTTTGTTTTGTGCTATTTATGCAGAGGATTTAGTTAATGGTTTACATATAGTATTTGTTGTGTAGTTGTGTTCATATTAGAATATATGTAGGTACTTTATTAAACCATTCAAATAATTTTTAGTAATATTTTTGTAGATGAAATAAAACAGCAGCTAGTGACTATTTAACTTCCAGACTGGTATTAACTAAACATTTTTGCTAGTTGTTGTACTAGTAAGTGTTACTTATATGTTTTTTTTTTAAATTTTCACACCTGAACAACTTTTTAATTAAGGAGTATTTGATTTTCATTAGAATTTACTGATCAGGTAAACATCTATGAATATATTACTGGTAATTCGATCATGCAGATATATTTTTTTTTGCAAGAATTAGTCCTTTAAAAGAATTATCTTGAGCTGAAGTCAAACTAAAAAAATGGTAATTATATTTTTTATGGCATTTAATATGATTATTTTCCATTTTTTTTTCATTTAAAATGTTATGTCTTATTATATACATACTCTTTCTATAATAATATATTTTTGACATTATTATAATAAGCTTAACAATATGTAATACAATAATCTACATATATATATATATATATATATATATATATATATATATATATATATATATATATATATATATATATATATGCAATCAAAGGTTTTCAGGCATCCCATGTATGTGCTGAGTTCATCTCAGGACTGTAAGGCAGCTGACGTTTTGGTGGGATTTCATTCACCATTTTCAATTTGCCTACAGACGCTGTACAGTGAGCCTTACCAAATGGTGAATGAGATTTCAGCGAAACTTCAGCTGCCTTACAGTCCTGAGGACTCGGCACGTTCAACTAGATTTTTAATCTGATTAAATGCCAGAATGTTCTACTCAATTTCGAATTCCTTCAATAGATCATAGGAGTTCCTTGCCTTGGAAGAAAGAAACTGTACCTCATTGAGATACTAAATCAAGCGAACAATCATCAGTCTCAATCGAACCTCAGTCTACATCAGTGAATCGTAATTATTACTCTTACTAAATCATCAACGAAATCAGTAAACGTTTCTATTTCTTTTCTGTATTTCCACTATTCCAAATAATTACTTAAAGTACTTCATCTATTGATTATTATGATATGCCATTAAAATTATTAATCCAACTTAAAAATGCGTATTAATAATGAAGTGTTATTTCTGATTTTCTCATTGGCTATATTTTCTGCTATTATTTTGTATTCTAAAATGATGCGCCGTTACTTTTAGCCCCAAAAAAATGCCCTGTAAATCTTTTTGTATATTTATCTATTATAGAAACTACAATTTTAAAGTAGACAGGCAACAACTGAGAGTCCACGAGTTCCTGGAAAAATAATTGTATAAATATATGTTAAAGCTCTTGAAGGTTGGTAAATAAAATATGTAACCAAATTTGAAGCACTTTACAGAAATTTATGTCCATAGACACTCTGACGTATAGATAGTAGTGAAAATTAAAAAAAAAATATCCACAATATAACCTACATTGTGGTAATTTGCAGAATTTTTTTACATCTTGATAAACTGGAGACCATTATGGTGATCGTAACTTATATTAAGTAAAATTATTTTTTAATCTGATATCCTTAACAGGTGTAGCAGTTGCTAATAAATTTACAAATCATCGATATTTAAATTTTGAGTATTATAACTTATTACATAGCCATGACTAAAACTAACATATGATTTTCCTTTTCAGGTATGCTATTTTGGCTGCTTTGAATTTTCGGCTGTCCTCCACCCGAGTGGCTTTAACTTAATTAATGGATCATTATAAAATATTTATTTTTATTAATTATATTGTTTCATTTATATAGTAAATAAACAATAAAATATATTTTCTGTATTTTATAGCCTTACTATATTCATATTTTGCTTTATTTGAAAAGCAAGACAGCAAATCAGCGGTGACAGGGTAAAAACTGTTTGTAATAAATCTTTTAAATTTTTTTTCCAGGATAATACATCTATAAATAATGAATAGTAGCAGAAAAATCTTCAAATTTATATCAAAATGACCAAGTATTCATCTCATTTCAGTTCTAAAGTTTTTCTGTTAGTATTCAGAATTAATTAATATGAATTATTCTGAAAAAAATTAAAAAGATTTATGATCAAACAGTTTTTACCCTGTCACCATAGAATATTTCAAATTTTCCCGCTGCCGCTCAATCATTGTTCATCCCGGCCGGTAAAACAGATAACTCTTTCTTGTACCGGCAATCCCGGTCCACTCATAGATGTCGTGTTTCGATCAAAATACCCGAGTTCATTCATAGATGGCTCGTGTAGCTTCCAAAATACAGGGTTGTGACTTTTCTCTAACCTTTTTTATTCCGGGCATTACAGCGGATGAGCTAGCCAATAAGGAAACGTAATGGAAGAATATTATTAACATTAAATTAGATAAAAAAGAGTTTAATCCTTTAATTAAACAATTAATAAGGAAGAAGTTTGATGACACCTCGGAAAAAATTTATGTGTAACCCATGGTACCATACAGAAGACATATAACTGCAATTATTAATGACATTTATTTAAAAAATGTGTTAAAGACAACCGCTTATGTGAGTTCGGCCAGATACAAGGCCTTGATCATATAATTTTGGAATATCCAATAAATTACATGCTAGGTTTCAAATACGATGAATTTAGGTAGAAAGGGATGAAAGGTACCTTTAACATAAAAATAGTCACATCAATTTAAACCTAACAAAGATCATAATTAGATTTCTCAAAAGAAACAAAATAGTACTGTAATACCAGACAAACTTCTGAAGTAAGAAATAAATCCCTACTTCATATCCCATCCTTGTTATTTTCGATGCAACTTTTCTATGTACAATGCTCCTTCGTTGCCCGGGAGTGAGAAAAGTTTTTCTCCTATTTGTCTGTTCACTAATTCCTCATTGAAAAAAAAAAACATAACGGAGAATTAAATAAAAATCCATTAAACTAAACTTCATGATTCCCGGCAAGATAAGAATAACTTGACTTTCATTTTTGATTCCCGTGGATCAAGGGATAGTTCCGAGCTCGACATCCTTGGACCAACGCTGTCAGGCCTGGGGAATGGTGCTGAAATCAAAAAAAAAGCGGCAGCCCATACCATATTAAAAAAAAGAAAGAAACGAGAGTATTTTATGTAAGAATAATTTTATATTTTTTGAACACCTTTTGATGACATGACTTTGATCACTGTTTTTGAAACCCGAAGGCAAGTAAAACTTTTTATTAAGAAAGACTTTCTTTTGAAAAATCCAAAATGTTAAAGTTTACTAGAGTATGGTACCTTATCCATGGACACACCGTAGATCAAGAAAGTTAGAGGGGATATTTCTAACTTTTTTGCAGTAGATCTGTTCGCAGAACAATCAGAGACCAGGGTACCTATTCTCGTTCTTGAGAGAACGATCATCTTGATGGAATGAGGGCGTGGTTCTCACAAAAAAACTACGAAAACGTATTCAGAATAGGGTTTCTTACTTTTTCGTGAGAACTACGGCCACTTTCCATCAAGATGATCGTTCTCTCGAGAACGAGAAAAGCTACCCAGAACACGGTTTCATACTTTTTCGTGAGAACCACGCCCACTTTCCATCAAGTGATCGTTCTCTCAAGAACGAGAATAGGTACCCAGTTAGCATAGGTTAAAGCTAGTCAGCGCCAATCAGATCGTTCAAAAATATTTGTATGCTTTGCAAGTTCGTTGTTTTCCTTTTTGTTCGGTGAAATTTTGCAGACACGTGCTTTTAATTGACTGACAAACAGATATGAAGCAAAATTTCTCAAAATTATAGGGTACCTAGCCATCCAACGCTTTTTCTGAAGACGCCCTCTAGCTCTTGTTTTTTTTTTTTTTTTTAGGTTAAGACTAACTTATTTTCATAAATAGGTAAACAAATATGGATTTAACAAATCTTATTATAAAAGAAGAAAAAGTTGATACTTTTTCCTTCACACAAGTGCAAGAAGGGTATAGCCTTGGATATGCTACATTACTAAAAGAGAAAAATACCAGCACTTCGATGATAAGACTCGAACGGGATCATCTTAAAAGTGATGACTTCCCAGACAGTTCTCTTAGGTGAGTTTGAAGGTCTATATTTCTCCTTTCATTCGAAGTAGGAAGCTAAAACTTGTGGGTCCCTGTGTCGCATAAATATCAATTGTCGGCAGAGTATATATTACTATACTTGATTCTTCTATTTTTAAATGATTAAAAGTTGCTCTGGCAATATTCTCACCAAATTCAAAAATTAAGTTGATTTAAAGTTTTGTTTCAACAGTAAAAATCAAGTAAAGTTTACCCAAACAAAAAACATCAACATATAAAATTATTGATATTTGTACGAACTGAATTATTTCAGCTTTGATGAAAAATGTACAGTCATAAAAGCTGAAGATAGCAAAGTGGTGTCTGTAGTGGAAGAAAATAATGCTGTCTTGGAAAACTGGGAAATTAAAAGTGAAGAACTAGATATTAAAGAAGAGTTGGATGATAATAAGATCAGGTATTTTAATAATTTAATCTTAAAGAGAATGTGTGTGCAGACAGTATCTATTAGAAATAACTGTAATTATTTTGAATACTGGAAATACCAAATTTTTTGCTGCTTTTCACATATCCATTATTTTGGAGTTATAGAACACGAATATGAAGTTTTTTTTTGGCGCTTACACCAAAAAAAAAATTTACTTTTACACCAAATTTTTTGACTTAATCTTTAAAATTTTTCCACTTACACTAAAACATATGTATTTGCACATTTTGAAATGTGCTGAAAAAACTATATATAATAGTAAATGAAATGTAGGAAAACAACCTGTTTTTGAAAACATATCGACACTCACCCTTAATTTCAAGGTCTCAGAACATGATTTTGGCCTTGGTTTCCCAGTATTTTTCTCACTTTCCCAGAAAACTCAAAAAATACTACCTGTCACTTTACAAGGCACTCTATTTCTGAAGAACATCCAAACTTCTGTATTCATTTTAAATGGTACTAGTTAAAATACATATATATTTCAACTATGTTTGCACAAATTTTAGCAAACAAATTTAGGAAAAGCAAAAATACGTCTCCTAAACGTCGTTTACCCTTGGACTCATGAAAACGACAAATATTCGTTGCGACGAGATGTAAAATAATTCCGTGATGTAAACTATAAAATTTGTCCGTCTCTGTTTAATTTTTGTAATGTATAAAAAAGGGTAATTTACGGTAATTATTTGAAAAATGGAAACACTGAATTTTACGAATTTTTCGATCATTTTTTACATTCTTCCTATTTTTAGGTAGAAGAGCACGAATATGAAGGTTTTTTTTCGATATAGCATGGGCATGTTTACGATTTAGATCGAAACCATGTGATTTCAGAGGGCGGGAATTCATTGTGTGATATATTATGCAATATTGCCATGTTGATGTGGATTTTAAAATTCATTAGGATAGAAAACTAATTCAAATGCGATTAATTGTGCTCAGTATTGTATCCTGAACTAAACTAAAATAGGTTTGGTTGCAATCACTATAAAGACACACTAAATAATGGATTTTTTACAGTTTTTTTGTATCAAAAAATACAATATTTACGTCACATAAATTTCAGTGCTGAAAATGGTCACTTATTATATAAAAACTTGTTTAAGACATAAAAATGTGTCCAAAAATGTAATTTCCTCTCTGTTTGAAGTAATATATTAAAATTACATGAACTGTTACATGTATAACATCAAAGTATTGGTGTTTCAAAATTAACGCGCTGCACAGTTGCCAGATTTATTTTCTTCTTCATTTTTCAGTATACGGTACGTAATAAATTATAAATATATAAAATAAATGTCCATAAAGGCGCATAAAAGCGATGAGTGGAATATGATTCCAACAATAAACTCCGCTTTTATATTTAAAGTACGATTTAAAGATAGTAAATATCGCTATAACCTAACATTCTGTCTCGAAATTCCGGGCCGTCAAAAGAATTTAAAATATTGGCCACAGATATATTGCAGACACTAATAGCGCTTTTCCGTCTCGCAGTTGCGCACTGGAGCCCTTGGGAACTAGGAGATAAACTTATGGGGATTTATATACATCTGTCCTTTAATGTTGTAATCAAAGATTGTTCACGTAAGTTCAAGTTTTCGTTTTTTGCATTTGTTTGCCCTTGTCATTTTTCCAAAATAACCAAAGAAGGTTTGTTTTTAATATGATTTATTTATTCTAGGTTAGTTTAATTTACTTTTGGTCAAGTCATAGACGTAGAATAAACTAATTATTACTTAAAATGTAATTTTATTTAATTTCTACTACGTCTATGGGTCAAGTTAATCTAGGTTAGTTCAGATTTTTTAAATTTATTGTTAAAATTAGTGATTTTTTTTATTTCCTATGTATTTTCGCACATTTATCTGTAATTGTTTTAATCTCCTTTTTTTCTGTTTCAAAAATCTGGCACCGCTACAAGATAACCTTCATCGTGGCATCGATAATTGGTGGTTTCAAATCTATTTTGCTAAAAAAATACCGGAAATACCTCTATTTTTTTTTTATTTTAATTTCTTATTTAAAATTTAAAAAAAAACACGATATTCATGGGTCCGCATAATGATCATAGACGTAAGAAAAATTAATATTACTTCAGTATAGACTGCGGATCCTATAGAAGGTTGGCTCACGTTTAAAAAGAGATAGAGTTTTTTTTGAGGAGCAGGTCCCCTCTTTCTAATGGCGGAGTTAAGCACCACACTCCAAATGTCACTGGATACTCCTGCTACCTGACCGAAATTAGAAAGAGAGTTAACCTAGACTGACCTAGATATATACTATTGTGGTATAAACTATAAATTTTTTCCTTTTCAGTCAAAAACATAGTTTAATTTTTATAGTATATAAAAAAACGTAAAATCAGTCTTAACCACTCAAAATGTTTGGTTAGTTCAGGTTTAGCTTGGTTTTAGTTGGTTTGGAAAACTGAAATTTATCTGAACTAACCTAAACTGACCTTGATTTATCAATTAAAAAATGTTATTGTCCGGTACAGACCACGCGGGGGCGGGACAGTCTCTGCTAGAAAGGATGTAGGGAGAGGTTAGAGTTAGCAGAGAAGTGGGTTGTTTAAATCTGCTGCAACAACCTCCTAAAAACAAGCTCACAAACTAATATTTGGAGAGAAAATCATGCCTAATATAAATATGATTCTTAAAACCAAAATCGTACGTAATATAAAAATCAAAGAAGGGGAAAATTATGTTTTCGGATCTTTCTGCTTACGGCTTTAATAGAAAAAAAAGAATATATGCTTATTTTACAAAAATCATATTGGCAACAGCGCAAATTATTTTCTTACGGAAAGAAGTTTTGTCGCTGTCAGATGTCAGTATCATGTCAGTGATGATTTCACTTAATCGAAATAATTATCCAGAAAACATTTAAGGCAAACTAAATGAAATTTGAACGAGGCACACAAATTCGCGCATTGTTGCTAAATGTTCAACGACTATTAAATTTCAATTTTAATACCAGTTCAATAATTCACTCTATTATTTTTCTTTTAAATGTGAATATTTCAGAATGGACACACTGATTTTTGGAAAAATTTTTATTAGAAATAAAATATTAGTTACATCACAGAGTGATACATCAGGTTGAAATTAGTGAAAGTGTTCTGAAATTTGGTCGGTGTAAGTAAAATTTTCCAGACACAAATACTTGAACCTTGTATTTTTTAAATACGAGTATATCTATCCCCCTCAAACAATAATAAGTATGAGCCCGGTTAGTTTGGGTTTATACAGTATGTATTTTGTGTATGTTGAAATGACTTGTAGCAAGCAAGACAAAAATTAAGAAAACTGGTTCGGATTTGCATATGATCTCTTAGAAACGGCATACCATCTTTATGCCTACCAAGATCTGACAAAAATTGCTGTAAAATGAATAATATCGTTAAATGCCAAATAAATTTATACTCTGCAGAAACATTTAAACATGCTTAAGCAAAAACAAAAGAAAATGTGTATCCCAGAGAATATACTGTATTTTGGGAAAAATCCCAAGACAGCAAAAAAAGTACCTTGTCTCGCATTCGGAAAATGAAGACTCCTAATTCCTAATCCCGATTTCCTACCACAGAAAACCTTCAAACAAAAGATGTTTGACAAGTTTTTAAAATTGACAGAGCAAACTTACCGTAAAATTTTTTTGTTTGTTGTCATTAAACCCTTGTCTCTAAATCATTTGGTTTCTAAGCCTTTTTCCGTCCTTCTATGAGACAAGTGCAGTTGACCTTCAAATGATTTCTAGATGTGAAAATGCATATGACTTATTTATATTGTTTAACGGAAATTTTTTTTTTTTCAATTTCAGCGATAAAAAATAGAGGCTCCTATTAAGGAAAACCAAGGTGACCTTTCATATAAATGTCTAAGGTCATAAACGTTTAACACCCTCTAAATAAAAGACTATTGTTTTTTTTTTTTTGAAAACGCATAATTTCCTAGATTTTTGAGTGTCAAGGTTAAAATGGAACACCTTGTATATATACAGGATGTCCGGAAAATACGTGTACAACATTTGCTGGCAGACTCTTGACTTCAAAATAGGTCCATTTAAGCCAACTTAGTTATATCCGACACTGCTTCGTTTAGGCAGTTTAGTAAAATTTTAAGAAAATATTGATTTTTATGAAATTTCTTAAAAACGTTGGAACTGAATTTAAAGATTTTTGGTGTGTGGTCTAACACTAATATGATGTTTTTTAGTGATATAGCGACCAGGCGCGGATCCAAGGGGTGGTACATTTTCTTTTATTCTTTTAATGTATGGATTTTTTTCAGTTTTCTGCACAAAACTTTATTCAAAAAAATCTTTCAAAAGTTCAGTTAAATTACTAATTTTGTAAATTGTGTTATTTCTAGCAACTTTTACTTGAGAGAGATATTTCCTTCTCCAACGGAGATTTTCCAGATTCTATAAGAACAGATTTCTTATCTGGTTTTTTCCAGTAAAAATTAAGTTCCCTGAGCCATTTCCAGAGCTCAGTTCTTTTAAATCCCGATCTTCTTTGATTTTAAATAGAATATTGTCGACGGTTGGGATCTACTCATAATAATATGTATATACAACTCCTTTTATTGCAGTTTACATATCTTCTTCCAACGAGGTTTTTCGTCTGGCTGTGATCGAATGTAGCTTGGGAGTACTAACAATTCCAGTCGTTTTTTTCTCCTTCAGTATTCGGTACATAGTAGATTTTCTAACTCCTGTTATGCTGGAACACATCTCAACAGAACTTTTAACATTATTATCTAGATATTGATATCTTAAGGCATCATAAACATTCATCGTAATAAGATTTTCGTTGAGGAAAAAATGCCCTGGTTTAACGATTTTGAAATAAATATATATGTGGAAGCCATATCTTTTGGGTATCTTACTAATCTTAAATAATATATAAAAACAAGCACAAACAAGATAAATCACTAGAGACACACTGTAAGGAGTACTTTGCTCACTGACAGAAATTAAAATGAACCATCAGAAATTTTGTTGTTGCAGTAAATTTATAAAACTTTATAATATTTAATATAATTAGATTTACGGCAGTCCTCAGTTACCTGCGGCACTGGAGCAGGTATGTTGGAGGTTTCGATAACAGTTTTATAACTCTCTCTAGATTTTGAATAGAGTATAGGAATGTGTATGCTTACGATCGCCTCTCCCCTTCCCAAAACTTTCAAGTTCAGGAAAATAGAACCGATTCTGCATTTTATATTAGGAACGTGTATGCTGCTGGCACCCCCCCTCCTCCCGGTTGACAACTTGTTTTTCTTGCGCGATAGCCCGCCCCCAAGAGCTTTGAATTCAGGAAAATAGACCCGATTCTGCCTTTTATACTAGTAATGTGTAGCATATACAGCTCGCATTCTCCCCCCTGTCGGCAACTTGTTTTTTCTTGTGATCGCCCCTCCTCTCCAAGAGCTTCAAATTTAGAAAAATAGACTCAACCCTGCCTTTTACACTATGAATGGGAATGTTGCTGGTGTCCCCCTGGTTTCTCCAGGAAGAAAAATATTTTCAATTACATACATACATCAATTAACTATAATAATAAAAAATACCTGTAACAATAATTTTTCGAGTGACTTTGTTGCTCTGACATTTAATAATTTGAGTATTGACATATTACCATTATTGTCTAATGGACACATGGACAACTACACGCACTCCGAGAAGGTTAACATGCTCCTGGTGTATGGATATTGCGATGGAAATGGGCTTCGAAGTGTTAGGGTTTACACGGAGAGGTTTCCTAACCGCCGAATACCAAACCATGAAACATTTGCCAATATTGAGCGTCCTCTCCGACAAACTACAGCTTTAAGAAAACAGTTAAAAGTAGAGGCCCGATTCTGTACGCATATTTTTTGACGTTCCCTTTGCTTCTCTCTTTTAGGACAGTGACATACTTATGTGTTATTACAGACTGAACAAAGATGGAATATCCTTATTATGACATTCTCTTTTCCTTTACTTTTTTAGAATCGCAGCCTAGGTGTCGTATTCGACCAACTTGAACAGTCGAAAAAGAAGAGGATATTTTGGAAAGGGTTGAAGAAGGACTAAGTGTTAGTACCCGCCGCTTAGAACGTGAGTTGGATATCCCTAAAACTATTGTAAATGATATTTTAAAATAACAGTTATTATATACTACATATATGACTACAATAACGATAAATATACTAGACGCTGCAAAAGAAGCGTTGGGAACAAGAATGAGTAGAGGGAGGAAGAAACTAAGTAAAACACCGTGGTTCACAGAAGAAATAAAAGAACTAGCAAAGATAAAGAAAGACGCTTTCTTGAAGTACAAAAGTAATCCTTGGGCTGAAGAATATCAAAAATACAAGCAAACGAGAAACAACATAAACGAGAGGATTCGAAGATGCAAGGACGAATACTGGGAGCGATACACAAAGGACATGGAGCATGACTTATACGGTGCGTAGAAGAGAATATGGAGACTGATTCAGAAACAGAAAAAAAATGTTAATGAATACATCAGTACTGCTCACATCAAAAAGGAAGAATGGACATCATACTTTGAAAGACAATTTGGTAATAGAAATACGATTCACACTAGCATAACAGCAAAATCCATAAATCTGAGCACTACAAAAATGCAGGTAACATCGGAAGAAATAGAATATAAAATACGTAATTTAAAGAATAGAAAATCTCCTGGACCAGATCTAATTACCAGCGAATTATTGAAATACGGAGGCCAAATGCTTACCGAGGAGTTACAAAAGCTTTTTAATAAAATTATTAAAGAAGAGCAAGTACCGCAAAAATGGAAAACCAGCTATACAATTCCCGTACACAAAAAAGGTGACCACAAAAACCCGGACAACTACAGAAGAATTACACTTCTTAACTCTGTCACTATTTATAGCAATTATTCGTAACAAACTTGAAGAGAAAATAGAGATCTCGGAGGAACAACAGGGTTTTCGAAGAAACAGGGGAACCACAGATGCCTTATTTATAGTGAGAGAAATAATCGAAAAATCAATAGAATTTAACCACTCTGCATACTTATGCTTTGTTGACCTAACAAAAGCATTTGACCGCATCAAGAAGCAGCACATAACGGACATCCTAAAACAGAAAAATGTTTCAGCGGAGATCATAAACATAATTGGTGACTTGTACACAAATTCCAGCACAAAAATAATAACATCCGAAGGTCTAACCGAAGACATCAAGATAAACGAAGGGATAAGGCAGGGAGACTCGCTAAGCCCCTTCTTATTCAATTTGATAATGGACCACATAATAGAGGACATCGGACCGAAACGCGGATACCAGATGGGCAGACACAATATCAATATAATATGCTACGCGGATGATGCGGTCTTTCTCGCAGATAACGAAGACGACCTCCAGAGATTGATACACCTATTTAACATATCAACTAAGAAGTACAATATGCAGATATCAACGAATAAAACAAAGTGCATGGTCATTTCCAAGGAACCAAGAAGATGTAAGCTACAGATAGAAAATGACATAATTGAACAAGTCATGAACTTTAAATACCTAGGCATTGACACAACAAGCTGTCGTAACCTTACTGGAGAAGTACTGTCATAAAATTCAAGAGCCCTACAAGTGGCAGGATACTTAAGAGATGTTATATTTCGAAACAGATACATGAGAATAGAGGGAAAAACAAAAATATATAAAACCATGATACGACCAATTCTAACTTATGCCACGGAAACAAGAGCAGACACTAAGAAGACAAAGCAGAAAATGAGAACCACCGAAATGAAAGTACTGAGATCAATGCTGAACGTGTCAGTCAGAGATAGGCTGACAAATACCTTAATCAGAGAAAAATGTAATGTGCAGGACGTGGTCAAATGGACAAAAGAAAGAAAAAGAGGTTGGAAAGAACACGTTGAGAGAATGAGTTAAGAGAGACTAGCCAAAGTTTGTATGTATGGACGACCAAGAGGAAGAAGATTACCAGGACGACCACCAAAGAGATGGGCCCAGAGCTGGTTGTCTTCATCAGCAGAATAAGGCGGGTGTAGATAGAATGACAAACAGGGATATCCCTAGTCAACGTAGAAGAAGAAGAAGAAGTTGTTATATACATATCCATATACGAAAAATCATTGAATTCAGTCGTCACGTTTTCACGAAATTTGGGAAAAATCAATATTTTCTTAAAACTTTGACGCCTACCGCCTAAACGAAGCAGTATCGGATATATCTAAGTGAACCTAAATCGACCTATTTTGACGTCAAGAGTCTGACATCAAACGTTGTATACGTATTTTCCGGACACCTTGTAGGTATATTTTAGATAGTTATAAACATGATATTATTCAGCGTGTTTTCTTATAATTTCATAAAGCTTTAAAGATATAAAACAGTTTTCCAATCGGGAAACTGCGAAGTATTTTAACAGTAGTGCACCGTTGCTAACGCCGTTACGTTGGGACAGTACATTATTAAAAATATATTCAAAACATTCACTACCTGGTGCACTAACAGGGTATAACTTTAAAACCTGCCTAAGTTGATCTTAAAAACTCAAGGATCAAAAAATTATTATCGTTTATTATATTATAATCAAAACAAAACTGGCCTACTAGAAGGTCTATCTTTCATGGCAATAGGGATGTTGACTATATATTCAAATAAAAATATAATTCTACCGCAAAACGGTAGTTTCCATAATAGAAATTCTAAAAAACACAATATTTTTCTATATTTTTAAGAAATTTAATTTTTATTTAATAATCAAAATGTAATTATATCTCCTTCAAGTCACGTGAAAACGAACACCAATCAAAGTGAATGACGTCACAATGGTCACACGTCATCGCTGTCAAAGTACATTTTTAGGTTAATATTATTTTATAGTAATTTTCGCGCAATTTCTTCGAAATTTGTTTACTACTTGAAAAATAATAACTTGTAATATAAGAAAAATAAACAAATATTATCAAAACTTACATCAAAATGATCTTCACAAAAATACATTTTAGATTGTGTAGGCACAAGTGCTGGATCCCTGCGGGCTAGCTGAAGTCACATTTTCCTATTATTTTCCGAACATGAAACGTGAATAAATAACTTTTCAGGTGTTTTAATTGGAGTACTTGTACACTGAGGCACCACACAACACTTACAAAACTTAGAACTCATCTTTTATTACAAAAATTACGAAAAACCATCGCCTTGTCAGTTTGACAGTTTGTCAGTCTTTTGCACTTGTGTGAACTTAGCAACGTTTTTCGGAAATGTTTCTACTGGGAAAGAATTTTAGAAGGGAACTTGTCAATTGCGCCTACTGTCTGAATAACAAATTAGAGCCGTTTTACACACACGAGAATTATTCCGAAAATTATAACAAAAATTTTCAGCAAATTTTTGCCGAAAATTCTTTGGAGATAATTTTTACAATAAAATACCACTCTGTTTGATACGTACAAGAAATCTGAATATAATTTTGGTGGTAATTTTGTCGGTGCTCATGCCCATTTTCATCACATGTGACGTTCAAGCAGTTAAATAATCTGGGAATAACCTTAAAATGTCATAAATATGAAAGTCTCCAAACATATATAATCAAAAAACCACAAAATAAGGGATATTTTGTGCAAGAAATAATGAGTAAACATTGAGATTAAGTTGATTACCAAACGCGGGTTGTCAATTCACATATTTTATTCTGCGTCGATTTTCGCGCACTTTCTGCATTTTAGCAAAGATTATTATAGCTTAGCGTTAGCTATAATAATCTTTGATTTTAGTCATAAAAATATAGAACACGTTCTATATTTTTATGCCGAAAATTTTCACCAAAATTTTGACAATAATTCTTTGATGTGTAAAACAGCAAATTAGTTTTATGAAAATTTTCAACATAATTATCAGATAAATTTTGGCTATAATTCTTGTGTGTGTAAAACGGTTCTTAGACAATAAAATTTGGACGATTAAGTGTCGAAAATTTAAAAACCGTGACGCATAAATTATAGACAATTAGTTCTAAACAAAAGCCCGTACATGTTAAGATATAAAATGTGTCAACAACAGACAATGGGTTAATATGATGCAATTTTCACGAGGAAAGCTTCGAATCTACAACTTGGAAATATTTTTCAAAAACTTCAATTATGTTGAAGAAAATAGAAAACGCTATAAGAATTCTCAACATCCTGTACGAGTTAAGATACAAAGTTAAGAGTGTCAGCAACGGGGAGTTTTATATTTTTGCAGGGATTATTTGAAATTAACCGTTGAGAATATATTGACATTATTACAGCTAAAATATATTACAAAAGAAAATAAAAACAAAGTTTGAATTGAACACAGCGGATGGTATATTTAAAAAAAATAAACTAGACACTGAAATTAATTCCAGGCTGTAGATTGCGAATATAATGTCGGTTTCCTTAATTAACAATAAAATAAAATTAACGCAGCGAAAAACTGGAAATAAAAATCGTTTGGTCAAGTTCTGCCAACTTGAACTAACCTTGAAATAGAAATAATAATCTATATACTGATTTTATCGCTTTAGATTAAAGCACGGCTCGACTCTCTCACAACTGTTTTTCCCGGCTTCAATCGTACTAGTGGATTTAAACAAGTTTGTTTGGTTGTTGTTTAAGGTCGGCGAGGGAGCAGTTGTTTTGATGTTATAAATATTTCTTCTTAATTTTGCTTTCTTTTTTTTTTGTTTGTTTAGAAGTCTTTGTGTATTTTTAAGGGTGCACTAAGGCCGCCATTTTTGCTAATTTACCTGTCCAACCTAATTAGTTCAAATGTTTATACCAGAGGTTGCCTCTATGCAGAACAGAAGTAATAAAATTATTTTGAAAAATAAGCCCCTAGGTGTCAAATCTGCGAAGTTTATAATTAATTTAAACTAAAAGAAGAATTAAAGAATTTTTTTATCGGTAAGTATTATTATAGATTACTTATTGAAAATAACATAATAATATAGGTAATCAAGAATTTATAATTTTATTTTATTGCCAAGTACTTTATTCACCAGTTCATGTATCGATTATCAAATTGTCCGGATTTAAATCATGCAATTATAAATGAATGGCATTTATTGGCGAGTGTACCAAAAAAATTGGTTATTCTTAAATTAGTGTTGGGATAAATAGTTACAAACTCTTTTACTATGAATTAGTACGAGTCATTTAAAATATATTTGTTTTTTGAGGATTCATCAACTGAGTGTCAAGCATGTAAAGCATGTGGCAGAAAAAGAAAAAATACATTAGATATTTAATGCATCCTGAGTGGAAAATGAGGAATTTAAATATTTTTCAGAAAAATCTAATAATAGATGATGAACATGCGGAATATACATATTGTAAAGAATATAGGGTAGTTGGAAATGAATTTGGTGTGTATAAATCCACAACCAGTAAAGTTTAACAAGAATTTGTATATATTGTAAATATAAAGTTAGCTACAACATTTATTATAACTTCCAAGTGTAATCAATTCCATTAAATAACCAGATCGATGGCCAGATATAGCATTATTATTCACATTAAATTTCTATAAGAAAATATATAGAATTACGCCAGAGATGAGTTGTAGACTCGCAGCTTTCCTTATGAAAATTGCTTATTTCTATATTGACTCACTGTCCGTCGCTGGCAGTTTCTACTCTGCATCTTAATTCCTACAGGTTATTTACAGTTCTTATAAGGTGGGTTATTTTCTTCAATAGAGTAGTCGTTTTCGAAAAATATTTCCAAGTTGTAGACTCGAAGGTTTTCTTGTGAAAATTGCATATTTCTTTATTAACTCACTGTCCGTTGCTGGCACATTTTGTACTTTAATTCGTACGGTATTGTGGTTAGAACGTCTTGTCTATAACTTATGCTTTACGGCTTTTAATTTTTCCACTAGGTACAACATCATAGTGAAATATTTTAGAATATCACGAAATTAAGCACTTAATCTTCCAAATTTTATCGTCTAATTTGTTGTTCAGATGGTAGGCGCAATTAATAAGTTCCCTTCTAAAAATTCGTCGTTGGTTGAAGCGTTTCTGAAAAAGTGGCTAACTTCACATGTTGCCCATGTGACGTCACCGTTTTTTTTGGCTTTTTTTGGAGAGAAATTTGAATCAGAATTGGAAATATATGATTTTTAAAGTATTGGTTGTATTTAAAAAATAATATTTAAATATTACGTTAGGTACTTATGCATGGTTTTAAATACTTTCCCAAAAATAGTCTACATCCCTATTACATCGGGTCTAAGTCAAACTTTCTTAGTGAATCTGGGTGTTAGTGCTTACTGTGGTGTCTGAATTTGGGATGTTTTCTTTATTTTTGAATCGATAACGTATAGTAAGATGGATTGTACACATTTAAAGACAATTATTATAGTGATACAGACAAAGAAAATTTGCAACATACACCTTGAGAAACGTACTTATTTAATAGTGAATCATTAAAAATATTAATAGTTAAAGCATAATTTCAAAGATTACTGAATGTCCTTCAATTAATTTACCTTTATTGGCAAAAATGTGTATTTTGCCTTATTTTAAACGGAAACACTCCACTTCGTTCCTTGACAATTTTAGTGAGGTGTACAATAGGTTGAGAGGGAAAAACCCCTTTGGTCAGCGTCGTTTTTTATTTGGCGAGCCAATTGACTGTATATTTAAGTATACTTTTTATTTTTAGCTTGTTACATGGTTACATATGTCCAGACAAACATGAAATCATTAAGGCTGACAAATATCGCCGATGTGGTCAGCAAAAATTTGAAAAAAATCATCAAAAATCACAACTCGTGCAAGATAAAAATACAAAAAGAGTTCTCATGTATAAGTGTGAGTACTGTAATTATCGAACATCTTATAAAGCAAGCTTGATGGGACACTTCTTTCAACATAAAAATCCTGAAGACGTTCATAAATTTAAATGCAATAAGTGCGATTTTCGGACAATTAGAAAAACTTCTTTAAAGAAGCATCTTCTCATGCATAAAAACCTCGAAGAAGTTGAGATGTTTAAGTGTGATCAGTGTAATTTTCAAACTTAGTATAAACCCTGTTTATACAGCCATCTTATTATACATGAAAAGGCTGAAAAGATTTATACATTTAAATGCGAAAAGTGTGATTTTCAGACGAATAGAAACGATCTTCTAAATGTACACCTTCGGATCCATAAAATAAAAGAGGAACTTGAATATTTTAAATGTAACGATTGCAAATTTCGAACGATTCATAAAGATAGTTTGAAGAGACATACCCTTAAACATAGAAGAGAACCGCATTTAAAAAAGCCTGAAAAAATTTATAAATTTAAGTGCAAAAAGGGTGATTTTCAGACGAATAGAAACGATAATCTAAACGTACACCTTCAGATACATAAAATCCCGGTGAAAGTTGAATGTTTTAAATGTAATGATTGCAAATATCAAACGATTCGTAAAGGTGATTTGAAGAGACATATCCTTAAACATAGACGAGAACAGCATTTAAAGAAGCCTGAAGAGATTTATAAATTTAAGTGCGAAAACTGTGATTTTCAGACGGATAGAAACGATAATCTAAACGTACACCTTCTTATCCATAAAATCCCTGTGGAAGTTAAATATTTTAAATGTAACGATTGTGAATATCAAACGATTCGTAAAAGTGATTTGAAGAGACATATCCTTAAACATAGAAGAGAACCCCATTTAAACAAGCCTTTTAAATGCGAAAAATGTGATTTTCAGACGCATAGAAACGATTATCTAAACGTACACCATCTAATACATAGAATCCCGGAGGCAGTTCATTATTTTAAATGTCACGAATGCGAATATCAAACGATTCGTAAAGGTAATTTGAACAGACATATCCTTAAACATAGAAGAAAACCCCATTTAAATAAGCCTTTTATGGGCAAAAGTGTGATTTTCAGACGACTATCTAAACGTATATCTTCGGATATATAGAATTCGGGAAAAAGTTGAATATTTTAGATGTAATGATTGTGAATTCCAAACGATTTATAAAGATAATTTGAAGGTATATATCTTTATACGTAGAACACCTGAAGAAATTTATAGCTTATGAATATAAATTATTAATTAAGATATTTCCATAATCCCAATATATATACAGAGTGAGCCATTTTAATCTAAAGATCCAAATATCTTTTAAAATACTCCATTTATAAAAAAAATGGCCCAGACAAAAATTGTCAAGGATAGAGGGGGTTATTTATCTGTACTTTTGACCTTGACGTCAATTTTGAAAGTCAATGCGATTTTTTTAAATCGAAAACCCTATTTTTTATTGAAGAAATGAAACGCGGAGAAAATTTCCTATCCAACGGTATGGATAAGAGGTCACATCGCATCTAGCGATCATTTAAAGGTCAAATGCTCTCATACCTTGGATTGATGTGAATGCACCAATAGTTCGACAACTAAGAGTGATGGAGAAACACTTTTTCTGCAAAAGTTTCTGAAAATCTAACTATGTATGTTAAGGTGACCTTAAATTTGACCTTAACCATGAAGGCCGTATCAAGGTCACGATAATTTTTTTAATGGGGCCCAATACTTTTGACTCTGAAAATGTAGATCGTGGAAATTTTACGATCGGATATGACCTTGAAATGACCTCGAAGGTCAAGGCCACTTCAAAGTTATCAAAAAACCCTGAAATGGCAGGATATTGGGGATTGTTCAAGGCTTAGGGGAAAACTATAGCATTGGGGTTTGGATGAGAGTGAAATATTTTTAGTTTTGAAAATGATGTTCAGTGATCCCATCCCCTCTTGGACCTTGCTAGTCATCCACAATGTCAAACTGCGAATAATTCTAGCGGATTTTTCGCAGTTTCCTAGGACAGCTGGAAGAATTCTTGAAGATGATTTGGTTCAATTGACAGTTGTTTCCGGTAATAACAAACGTTGAAGGTGCTTTCGACAAGTTGATAAAATGTAAAGATGTGAGCGACCTAAACCATACTTATGTTCCGGTAAATTTTCAAGGTCAATGCAGGTCGAGTACAAACAGTTTTAACGGAAACCTCTATTTTTGACATCGGATTTGGAAAGAATGGGAAATTTCACGTCAGAAATGTTATTTAGAAATTTGTTATTCTATTTTGGGAAGGCGAAATCAAGCTCAACTATTTAAAAAACACGCAGATACCTTTTTTGACGAATTTTAGTGGTTTTCTGAGCATACTAAATGTTGAAGGTACCTTCAACAAGAACTCTCAAGATATAAAAGTTTTTTTATTTTAAGGGGGCTAAAGGTTTATTACTTGAAAACTGACCTGGACTTCTATTTCAAGGTCAGCGGTGGTTTTTGAGAAATTACCTCCTATTTTTTACTGTAGTTTTCAAAAAATATAACACGGTTTTCTAACTGGGGGACTGCGAAGTATTTTCACACATAATATATAAATATTTGTATAGGGATATTCAGGATAAAAATTTACCAATAAAGCGTTGAAATTTGTCAGAGAAATAGAAATAAATGAAAATCTCCATTTTTGTTGGTTCGGCAAGAAAAGAAAATGATTTTTTGTGCTTGTGTTTTTAAGGTTTAAGAAACTCTTAATTTATTATTGGATTTGTCAGTTTAAACCCTCTACTATAACCTTAGAACGGTTTTAAAGTTCGATCATGTTACCGAATTAGGGGATTCCTACCAATTATTAATTCTAAGGCTTATCTCTAGATTTTTGTTCCCAGTTTTAATATATACACATTTATTTGTTGATATATCTAATACAAATTATGACAATATAATATGCAACACCAAATTGGCCAATCAGAAGATCTAACTTTATTGGCAGCTAGATCGAGTGTAAATTATTAACTTTTTTAATTAAATGAAATGAAATAATTTATTGGTCATAAGACTGATACTTTAGCATTGGTTTCGTCAATAGTATACAATTAAAAAAATATATATAAATAACATACCTTCAAGCTAAAAAAAACAAACAGTTACATTAGTTGGTATCACAAGATACTGCTTGTTACAATTAGTAAAATAAACTTAATCTAATATTTTAATATAAAAGCCACAGATCAGAATCCTAAAACAATAAACAGGAAAGAAAAGAAAAAGAAAACGATAAGAGCATAACCCGTCGCATTGGTCAGCGAAGGATGCAACGAGATAATCCCTCGATACACAGCAAAAAGAGTCAGTATACCCGACAGAATTAAGTATTCATTAAAAGAATAAAATTATCCCTGACCAAGAAATTTTTTTATTTCTGTTTTGAATTTATTACTGTTGTGATATATTTTTCAATTTTGTAGGCAATTTGTTAAACAGAACAATGAAATTATAAATTGAGATCTCTCAGAGAATGCCATTTTATGTTTAGGCATACTAAGAATGTAACTATTTCGTGTATTATATCTGTGACCCTGGTTTTACACTCTGAGAGTAATTTTGTATAACATACAAAACACATTTTAGAATATAAATAGAATAAAAAGTCAAAATGCTGTTTTCTTAAGACCGAATATAAACCACAGTAGTATTCTTTTCTGAGCCAGAAACACTCGATTCACCTCACACCCCCTTCCCCAAGATATGACATTGACGGATGACTGTGTGCCAGAGACTAATGTACAGTCAGCAGTCCAGCTTGGTCTAGAGATGATTTCATCTGTAAAATAGAAAAAAAGGCAAAATTTAACTTTTTACAAACATGCTCAGTATGGGTAAGGAAATGCAGCGATTCATCAAGCCATGTGCCTAAAAATTTAGCATTAGTCGATGTTTCAATATTATATGTTACTTTATACCCTACAAGTAGTGGTTTTTTAATATTGAAGTTTACATATACAGTCTTTGTCGGGTTCAGTATTAACTGATTATGCTGACACCACATTTCCAATTCCTCATACACCCCTCCCACTGCACGCAACAGCTCCTCCGGGGCATCCGCAGATATAGCTATCGTGGTATCATCAGCAAACATAACCAAATTTCTCCTATTGATGATCTAGGTAGGTCGTTAACATAAACCATAAACAAGAGAGGCCCCAAAATCGACTTCTGCGGCACACCCAAGGCGACCTTCTCATAATCTGACTTACTTTTTTGGTATCGGACAAACATACTCCCATCAGGCATATCCGAGTCGATGAGTTTTAGGATATTTCCTCTTATACCCGAAGCAAAGACTTTTCTCAATAACAACCCTCTACGCACAGTATCAAACGCACTTTTTAAGTCATACATTAAACACATCACATACTTGCTCTTGTCGAGTTCTGTATATACAAAATTAAGTTTATTACAGCATGCTGGTTAAAAAAAAATTGCCAAATTTTCATATATTATTTTTTCAAACGTCTTAGAAAATACACTCAGTATGAATATTGGCTGGGTGTGAGGATCACCCTTTTTATATATTGGCGTCAATGCCGCCTGCTTTAGTATTTGAGAAAAAATGTCCTCTGAAAGTGTTTATTAAATATGTCAAGGGAAGTGCGACGAGTCTGAAATTAATTTAAAAGTTTGAAGACTTATGCTATCGGAACCTGAGGAGCGTTTGTTCTTTAACGAATTAATAGTCGATACTATTCTTTCTTGAACCACCGCAAAGACTACTATTGTTTGAGGAATTGATTCAATAGTTGTTGCTGGTAAGGACATGTTTCGACCATAGCCTTAAACAATTTCTACTTGGTAACAGAGCTGAAATATTTCTGCGAAGTGGTTAGAAACTTTCTGAGGGTCATCGCTTATACCATCGGTGAAGCGCAGAGCGACGTTATGGTTTGTTACCCTTTTCTCTCTATTAAGATTTTGCTTAATACAATGGTATATTTCTTTCGTTTCATGGTTTGATTATTTATTTTGTCTCTAATTTGCGTTTTTTATACTCCGCCTGTATATCTTTGTAAGAAATAAAGATGATCTACTTCCTTTCTTTGTGTTGTCAAAAAAGGGCCATCACGCATTGGTTTTTATCATCGATTTTTTGGAACTTCGTCTCACTCCAAACGGACAACTCAAATCCAAGTAATGTCCCACAGTAGATGAAAACTCAGACCAGGCAATATCCATGCTAGGAAGTTCCAATAGAAAAGACTAATCAACACGCTTTAAAGGATCTGAAAAGTGTGATAAGTTGGGCGAGCTTAAATTTCTGCCAACCCTATCTTCCAGTCTGCAATGATTGGTTAAATCAAGATCACAAGAAACACTAATTATATGAGCGAAGTGGTCTGCCAAGTGAGGATTTATTAACTTGCATCTAAAATTAGACCTTGGCAGGTTGGTGCAGACATAATCAATAATACATACCGATTAGAAAATCGATTTAATGCAATTCTAGTAGGCAAGTATGTAGTTATTTCCAGATTAAAAGAATTAAGAATATGAATCCGGTATAAGTGCTTACTGTGGTTTCTGAACTCTGGATATTTTGTTTATTTTTCAATCGATAAGATAGACTGTAAACTTTTAAAGACAATTATTATAGGGGTACAAAAAAAAAAAAATTAGTAACATACTTCTCGAAAAACGTGCATGTAAAATCGAGAATCAATAAACATGATATTACAACAAATAAAGTATAATTTGAAATATTACTTAATTTCTCTCAATTAATTTACCTTTACTCGCAAATATGTGCTGTTTGCCTTGTTTTAAAGGGAAAAACTCCCTTTGTGTGATCTACAATAGATTTAAACAGAAAAGCCCCTAAGGCCAGCGTCGTTTTTTATTTGGCAAGCCGACTTACTTTATATTTAAGTATATTTTTTTATTTTTAGCGCGTTACATAGTTGCATATGTCCAGACAAACATGAAGTCAATAATGCTGACAAACATCGCCAATGTGTTGAGCAAACATTTGAAAAAAATCATCAAAAATCACGGCTTGTGCAAGATAAGAATACAAAGGGAGTTCCCATGTATAAATGTGGCTACTGTAATTATCAAACACCTCATAAAACAAGTATGAAGAGACACCTCTTTCAACATAAAAATCCTGAAGACGTTCATAAATTTAAATGTAATAAGTGTGATTTTCAGACGAATAGGAACGATTATCTAAACGTACACCTTCGGATACATAAAATCCCAGAGGAAGTTGAATGTTTTAAATGTAACGATTGTAAATATCAAACGATTCGTAAAAGTGATCTGAAGAGACATATCCTTAAACCCCATTTAAACAAGCCTGAAGAGATTTATAAATTTAAGTGCGAAATATGTAATTTTCAGACGACTAGAAACAGTTATCTAAACGTACATCTTCGGATACACAGAATCCCAAAGGAAGTTGAGTATTTTAAATGCAGCGATTGCAAATTTCAAACGATTTATAAAAGTAGTCTGAGGGAACATGTCCTTAGACATAGAAAAGCCAAAGAACTTTATAGCCTATAAACGTTAATTTAGAAATGGTTATTTCCATAATCTCCAAAAAATTTACATCATGCATTGGATTTTCAAATTTTTTTATTTACCTTAGAATCGGTATTAATACCATCACGTGTGCCCTTGAAAAGCTCATTTTCGAAGATTTAATTAATTAATTAAACTGGGAAAAGATAATCTCTTGTAGTCCTTTTTTGGTGTATTTTGAAAATTGCAAAATAAAATAGTACTGAAGATGATGAAAAGTTTTATCGACATAATTAATTTATGTTTTTCGAGAAGATTATATGAACATCGTATGACGTCTTTTTGCAGCCGTTTTTTGAGAATTTATATATATATATATATATATATATATATATATATATATATATATATATATATATATATATATATATATAAGAAGTCCTGACTGGCTGACTGACTGATCGATCAATGTACAGCCTAAACGGTTAAAGATATTGGTTTGAAATTTCGCACACATATTCGTGATAAGAGTAAGAGAGGATTTTGTGATATATTTTTATTAGAAAAGGTGAAAATAATAAAAAATGTGTAAAATTAAATGATTTTCGGGATGGTATTACATAGCACTCGACTAATTCAGTCGAATAATTGTTTTTATTATTCTAAACATAATTAAGTCCTGTCTACAATCTATAATCCATTTGTTTATACGATAAAACAAATATTTTGTGGGCGAAGTCGCTACGGGTAATTGTTTTTATTATTCTAAACATAATTAAGTCCTCAATATATGAGCGAAACTTTTTCTACAATTTATAATCCATTTATTTATACGATAAAAGAATATTTTGCGGGCGAAGTCGCTACGGGTAATTTTTTTATTATTCTAAACATAATTAAATCCTGAATATAAGCGAAACTTTTTCTACAATCTATAATCCATTTATTTGTAGAATAAAACAACTATTTTGCAAGCGAAGCCGCGACGGTTGAAATGAATATACAGGGTGGGCCTTAACTGCATGAGCGTTTTGTTTTGTCTATAATTCAAAAACCGTTAGGGGTACGGGGGCACGGGGGGTGTCGTTATACGCGCCATTTCGTGGAATTTTTAGTCACCATGGACGCGTTCTCGGGAGCACAGCGTGCGTTTTGTGTTCGCGCATATTATGCCAACAATATAATTCTGTGACTGTTGCTAGGCGAATGTACCGCGCTCACTTCGGTTTACGTGACATCAGAGAAGCACCATGCGCAAATTCTATTCGCAAATGGGTTAAAATGTTTGAAGAGACCGGGTGTACAATAAGAATTAATAATGCTCGAAGTCAATACGGACGCCGGAGATTATTCAACGTGTTCATGAATCAATCAGAGAAAATCCTCGGCAATCGACTCGTAAAAGAAGCCAAGTCTTGAACATCAAGAGGACCACTTTGCGCAGGATTTTGCACCGTGATTTACATTTAAAAGCTTATAAAATTCAGTCGACACAAGAGTTGAAACCTAATGATGTTAATCTTCGACTTAATTTCGCTAATGTTATGCTTAATCGCTTTAACAATTTTTCTAACATAATCTTCAGTGATGAGGCTAACTTTCATGTCAACGGTCATGTTAATAAGCTACTAATCCTCGCAAGATGCATCAAAGACCTCTTCATAGCCCTAAGGTCGTTGTGTGGGCTGCAATATCGGCCAGTGGAATAATTGGGCCATACTTTTTTGAAAATCAACGAGGAGTGGCTGTGACAGTGAGAGCTGAGAATTATTGTCAGATGTTGCAAGAATTCTTGGCCCCAGCTCTTCGAGAATTTCAAGGTTACAATTCTAGGACCTGGTTTCAGCAGGATGGAGCCACTTCCCCCATTGCTACAGTCTCCATAGTCCTACTGAAAGAAAGGTTTCCTAGAAAACTCATCTCACGAAGAGGTGACATTGAGTGGCCCCCAAGGAGTCCAGATCTGTCTCCGAATGATTATTTTTTGTGGGGATACCTAAAATCAAGAGTGTATGAAAATAATCCAACAACAGTTGAAGAGTTAAAGCAAAACATTGTGCGAGAAATGAACACTATTTCCCGAGCAACTTGTCAACGTGCTTTTCAAAACCTGCGAGTGCGACTTCAAGAAGGTGGAGGCGGTCACTTAATTAACATTATTTTCAAATATTAGATGTTACTTATATATATATATATATATATATATATATATATATATATATATATATATATATATATATATATATATATATATGGGTCAAATTTACTCCGTACCACTTGTATTATCCCGAAAGAAATGTATTGAATTACCAGTAATCCTATATATATATATATATATATATATATATATATATATATATATATATATATATATATATATATATATATATATATATTTAAATCTAAGAAAGTAATATGTGTATTGGCAAATCATTATATAACAATTATTATCAAGTATTTAGACAAAACAAATTATGAATTACAAATGTGAAAAATTGTTGAATCAATTTTACATCAGGCTAAATGTCTTAATAGGTACCCTTTCTAATAATTTATCCAAAAGCTTTTTAATGGCTCGGAATTATTTTATTATACTTTTTACACGATTGTCACAGTCTGGTGAAATTTTTTTACATTTTTTTAAACTCCAAATCCATAATACATTTAATGGGTGCGTTCCACTAAGCACCCACAACGATCACGCTCATGATAGCAGTTTTTCCCGTTCCACTAGCTTGTGAGTATTCTAATCATAAACCCAAGTGGAATGGGATTGTGGACGTCTTAAGCGTTAAGTTAAATATTACAAATGGCGGATTTGAAAATAAATCAGTAGCTTGAAAAGGTTATGTTATAATATTTAAGCTTTAATATTAATAATTTGTTATAATTATTGGTTAACTTGCTTTATATTAAAGAAAAATACTATTTAGTTTCTTATATTTTATTTTAGTGGAATCTTTAAGTAATTTACGTTGAAAAATATTCAAAATATCTTTTGTGGTGACAGTTGGATATTTAATGGTGGATCGTAATCATGCTTCAGAAAGTACTTCATCTAGTCCAGATGAAGAATGGAATGCAGTTTTACAAAGTCGGGAAAAGCGAAAACTTAGACCACGTATTATTGATTATGAGAATGTTATTAATCGTTATTCAGATAAAGAATTCAAGTCATTTTAGGGTAAATTTTATATAATTACTACATTCTATAAATGTGCTTGTATATAATTACTACATTTTTTAAACGTATTTTTCAGTAACACCTTTTGTGGATTGGCATACACCATCTAATTCAGTGTATTTTGAATCTAAACTAAATTATACTTATTTTTTTCTCATATGTTACACTGTAATTTTGAAACTCTTACAATCAATTGTCTTTAAATTTAAAAAACCGCGCCAAAATTCTGAACGTCCACTTTGACCCACCTTTTCAGATGGGTCGTTGTGAGCTTGGCGTGAGCGAGAATGACGTCATTAATGACGTTTTCGCCGCGACCGCGACGACCGTAATCGTTATGTGGAACGACTGAAGGAATATTTTGAGCGTTGTGAGCGCCTAGTGGAATGCACCCAATTACTGCCCTCGATTCATTAGCATGAGCAGCTCGGAGCTGTACAGGTGCAAGAAGCCCTCGCTTTATTCAAATAGTGCATTATGCTTCGGCGCTTGTCAGATCTGCTTTCCCCTTACCCCTCAAGCACAAAAAAAAATATTTGATGTATAAAGCCCTAACAGCTATCAGTTATCATTTTTAGATGCTATTTTTGGGTAAAAAACATTTTATACATGAAATGGAGACACAAAAATAAGATTATTTCACAAAATATCGAACTTACCTACATAGTTTTTTTAACGAATTGCGAAATATTTATGGCCTAAAATGTCATGACACCCGACAAAATTCAAAACTAATAAGTAATAATGTAATATTTTTACCTTTTTGTCTTCAATATGTTTCGCTATGTGTATTAAAAACAGAAATTCTGAAAAAAAATAATTTGTAGGTTATATACTGTTCCAATTAATATTTTTACCGCTTTATTCACATTTGCTCGGAGCTACTCAGGGTTTGATGCACCTGAGCTTAAAACTCTTGAATCGAGGGCAGTAAAAGAAGACAATGGAGAAACATAGATGTTTATTTCAGGATGAGTCCAGACGACAAGAAAAATCTGAGCGTAACCGTATTACGTCAAAAATGAATCGTCCACACGGACCATTTTGCATGCTAGTCGCGAGGTGTGTGTATGTATTTGTCTTAACCTAACCTTTAAAAGTATTTTTGGTAATATTTCTTCTATCTAAAGATTAAAATGAAATACAATAATTAACGTTATTATCTAGAAAAAGAAAATCAAAGAAAAAGTTGCAAAGCGTAAGGAGATTATTGATATATTCTTTAATTAAAAAACAGGCAAGTCGTCAGTACTGGATTTGGTCTTTAGATAGTTAAAATATTCTAAGTTGAGCTGTTAATTTTCTCAGTTATTGTAATTTATTGTAAAGTTTTTTCCTTTAATATCTTTGACAAAATTTATTTAAAATAATACATATTTTTGAAATAGTTTAGTCATATTAATGGTATAACTTTCTGGAAAATTTTAAGATAAAATTTCAATGTAATAGTGTAATTCTAACAATCATTTTAATTATTACAACTGTTTGTAGTTTTTAGAAGAACGTGTTAAATATGATACTAACTGGATTTCTGTTATCAAGGTTCTGTCAATGGTGATTGTTATTTTTTAATATTTTACAATAGGTATATATAGGGTTTGCTAAATGCATGTTTGAGGATTAGCGTCCTGATATCAGAGACTGTCGCTGAATAGAAATTGTATTATATAACGGCCTTTGTTACAAAAGATTTAATTTATATAATAAATAAATGTATTATTGCAATTGTTATATTAATTAAAAATAACATGAACGAAAATTGTTTTTTGGCGATGAAGCATTTGATCTTCGGTAACAAGAATTTTTAATAAATGTAAACAATTTAACATATTTCACAAATATGCATTATTTCGAAACTGATAAAATCAAGGAAAAAAAGTACATATATACATACATAAAGCATTATATATATATATATATATATATATATATATATATATATATATATATATATATATATATATATATATATATATGAAGTAAATCATTGCTGCTATTGTATCTCACACGGAGGAATCCGTGGTAGCCGCATAAACACGTATACGCCATCCGGCGGGAGGTCAGCGAAGCCGCGTTCAGTATTTACATGCTTCCTTCCGATCTGTCCTTTGCACAGCCAGGTGCATGTCGGTACCCTGATGAGTTTAGTAGAGACGTATCTGTCGTATCACTGTGGCCAGGAGGGTAAGTTTTGACTTTCTTCTCGGTATGGTGGTGGAATAGGATAAATTGTGTTTCTTAGCAATTTGTTCTGACTGTGCAACCTCTAACACGGAAAGGATATGGTTGGAACGAAGTTTGCATTTACTTCATTCATATACGGAGCTGCATATAGTTGTACGTTGGCTGCATGTGATTTCAGCACTACAATGGCATAATGTGGATATATCCACTGCTATTGTATCAGGAATCCGTGAAAGCCGCATAAACATATATATATATATATATATATATATATATATATATATATATATATATATATATATATATATATATATATGTGTGTGTATAATGTTTTATATATGAGTGCTGTTTTTCTTGATATCCCTTTTTCTTTATGTATTAGAAGGCTAAAGTATTTGGCTCTCTGTATGCATTTTTGTTTAACAGTTCTAGAATACCAATTTAAGATAATTTTGTAATCTATATTTACACCTAAATATTTGACTGATGGCTTGGTCTATATTACTTGATTGTTAAGTAATATAAAATAAATTTAATACAGGAAAAAACAAACATTTTAATGCCAATCAGTTACTTCAGAACAATAATAATAACAATGACGCCATTATTTAACCTATGAATGATACTATTTTTTTGACTTTTGACTGTTAATTTCACCTATCAAAATTACTTTTTCCCCAAAATGGCGAGGAGCATACTACGGACATTTTCGATCTGACAGCTCAATTTCAGTCTGTCATCAATTTTATTTTTTGAAATTCGTGACGAATATGGATTTAACAAATCTTATTATAAAAAAAGAAAAAGTTGATACTTTTTCTTTCAAAGTACAAGAAGGATGTAGTCTTGAACATGCTATTTTACTAAAAGAGAAAAATACTTCAATAATAAGACCCGAATGGGATTATCTTAAATGTGATGGCTTTCCAGGCAGTTCTCTTAGGTGAGTATAGAGTTCTATATTTCTCCTCTTTGTCCTTAGTTCTCATGAGTACCAGTTGTCAGAAGAGTACTTATATATTACTATTCTGGATGCTTTCTCGCACTTTTAAATATGATTAAACATTCTTCCGACTTGATATTCTGTCCAAATTCAAACATTAAACTGATTCAAAGTTTTCTTTTAATAGTAAAAATGAAATAGAGTTTACTCAAATAAAAAACATCAATATTTTAAATTACTTATTTCTACTACTACATTCTAAATTATTTTAGCTTTGATGGAAAATATTCAGTCAACAAAACTGAAGAGAGCAAAATCAGGTCTGAAATGGAAGAAAATAACGCTGCCTTGGGAAATTGGGAAATTAAAAGTGAGGAACTAGATATTAAAGAAGAGTCGGATGAAAATAAGACCAGGTATTTAAATAATTTAATCTTAAAGAGAGACAGTTTCTATTAGAAATATCGGTGGAAACAACAAATTATTTGATATTTTCGTATGCGCCTTATTTTGAGGGCATAGAATACAAATCTGATTTTTTTTGGTGGTCGCACATAGTTTTTCCAAAAAAAATGTTTCACTTTCACTAAAACACATTTGAACATTTTGAAAAATAACGCATTTTTAAAAAAAATTGTACATTACATTTTTTTAAACTGTATTTGCAATGTTTTACATTCACAATCAAGTCGAAGAAAAACTAAATGAGTTTTAAACTTGGCGGGCAAATTCGTAAATTGGTACTGTGACGCTTTTTACGTAGGAGGAGCAAAGTCGTGCTCTGCGGATCTACTTTATTTACGGCAGCGAAACATCGGTCAGTGGATATTTTTCTTGCAGACAGTCATCGGTTAAATGTTTAACGTAGGGGTATCGGTTTGATGGTATCTACTTATAATCGGGATATCCCTGCTCTCTGAACTGATCAACGGTTTTACTGTCCGAAGGTCAAAACATCCACTCGGGCGCCACCCTCGGGATTCATGTGGTCGAAGGCCCACTTATGCGCCGGCTTATTACAATGGAGAAACGGCAAGCCAGAGGTCAATTGCGCGTATTAGTGCTGGCTGCCGGCTGCTAATTGTTACCTGTAATATTAAAAATGGGACTAGGGAATGATGGATTATCTACAATCTAAGATGGATAATAATATCAACAAATAAATGGTCTGGAGGGCAAGAGTATGTTCACGGTAGCTCGTACTAGTCGGTAGCGCTGGAGACGGTAACCCGGTGGTATCATTCGCGACGCTATTCACGTTACCTCGTACTATGCGGTTGCGACGCTATTCACGACGGCTCGTACTAAAGTTATTGCGCTTCGTGTTTAACATCCGCGGACGCTATTCATGGCGCTTCGTAATAATATTCGACCGACGGCGGTATACACGGTATCTAACAACAACCTGGCATCGATCGGCAGTAAGCGGCGGCTATACCCGGCGGCGGCGATAAACGTCGGGGCGGCAGTTGTTAAGCGCCCTTATCAACGGACATCGGAGGGCATCTGGCGGTAAAACACATTCCTGGTCAATACGGAAACAAAAACAACAACTGACGGCATTCAGTGCGTGTGTGTACAGGTAACGGTAGGAAGGAACGAAAGGAACTGACGCTGCCCGTACTTGTAAGGGTCCTCGACAGCGTCAGCAAGATGGAACGACATTGCCCGTACTTATAGGGGTCCTCGACAATGTGGACCAATAGCGGTAGGAAATTAGGAAAGGAACTGACACTGCCCGTACTTATAAGGGTCCTCGGCAGTGACGGTAGGATGACACAGCATTGCCCCTACTTACAAGGGTCCTCGACAATGCTGGCCACTAGCGGGGTAGGACGTAAGGAAGGAAGTAGATGGTGAAACACCATATATACACAAGCCGAGCCTCACCTACATTGCTAGACCAGGAAGGCGCGGTCCGGCAGGCGACCCAGTCAGTCTGTTTGGACTGTTCACCCGGGTGGAAAACGTGCAGTTCTCAGCGAAATAATGGTCTGCTCGAGCTTAAGTAGTCGGTTCGAGCTCCCACTACGCTGATATGTGACGGCGTGCGGTGATCGCTCATACAATACTACGGCGCGGGATTACTATGGTTGGACGCTCTGAAAATCATCGGAAAATTGTATTTCCCGGCATGGCGCGGCAAATCTAATTATATACCGGTAATATTCAAATTTTAAGCATTCTTGTCCCGCAAGAATCAGATTTTTCGGATGTTAAATAAATAAATTAAATTCCAGCGAACATACTCATGCCCAAAAATTAGTAACTTCGTTACAGTACCTGATATTCAACGACCATAAAAAGTCAATTCTAATACCAATTAAATAATTCACTCCACTCTTTTTTTTTCTTAAAATTGAATATAAAATAATGAACACATTGATATTTGAAAAGAGAAGATACACAGAAATAAAATATCAGTGATATCAGAGTAGTACATCAGGCTGAAATTAGTAAACATGTCCTGAAATTTGGTCTGCCTAAGTCAAATTTCGCAGACTTGTACGATGTATTTTTCAATTCATGGAAAGAATTTATCCTTTCTCAAATAATAATATTAGTCAGGTTAGTTTGTGCAGTATGTATTTGTGTATGCAGAAAGCAAGACAACAATTACGAAGTTACGTCCATTAATTTATGAGATATAAAAAGAACTGTTTAAGATAAAATCTCAAGATCTGTCAATATGCTGTCAATTGAATTGCAGAAAAAATTGGCTACGCCTGCCCCTGATCAGCTTTTTTATACGTTATTATTTTTGTTTTACTTTCTATAAGCCTTTTATAGAACATACATACTGTATAAATCTGAATTAACTTCGCTCTTACTTATTATTGATTTTGAATAAACAAATATTCCAAGTTCTTATGTGGCAATTTGTGGTCACATCTGAAGAAAATACTTTTCAATGAATGATTCACCATCGTCGAATTTAAAAATTTTATGGTAACGTGTATAAGAACGATGGAATTAAGTGTCACCCAATTACTGTAAAAAAATAGAATACATGCTGTTAAAGAGGCCAAAGGTCTCTAGACAAAATATTAAATGTAAGTGTAATAGGCTTCTTAGCCCATCTGAAAATTTCTACAAGAACGAAACACTGAATATTGCCCTGGTATCTACCAAAACGCATCGGGTACAGAGTATCTCGTGGCCTTCGGCCAATACGCGGTTAAGTCGCGCACGGCCTGGACTACGTTTGGACCCAAAATTGCTTTAGTGTGCAAGTTGTTAGTAGAGTCTAAAAGTGTTAAGGTTTTGGGTTGATGCCTTGGCAACATTCCCATTCCTAGTATAAGAGAATCGGGTCTATTTTCCTGAAGTCAAAGCTCTTGAGGGGGCGATCGCAAGAAAAAACAAGTTGTCCACGGGAGGTAGGGGAGATGCCAGCAGCAGCATACACATTCCTCCTATAAGAGGCAGAATTAGGACTATTTTCCTGAAATCAAGGCTCTTGGAGGGGACGACCGCGCCACCCCCCTCCCCCCTTGGGATCCGTGCCTGGTTCGTTCCGGATTTGGATTTAGCGAGTCAAATTTAAAACCTTCGGAAAAGCATTCTTGCTAAAAATGTTTTCGGTCTGTGTTATTAAAAATATATTCTAAACATTTATTACTTAATTCATTATCAGGGTCTAACTGTAAAACCTGTCTAAGTTAACAGGAAGGAATTAAAATTAATAAATACAATAAGTCAATCCAATTCTGAACCTTAAGAACACAAGGATGGAAAACTAAAATCTTGTTATTATTAGACAAGTAAAAACAAGAAAATGTTGTTTATTTTCGAGAGACAACAATTCCTCTTGCCGATTCTAAGACTTTATCCTAGGTTTTTAACCAATATATAAAGATTTATTTCTTAAGATATTGAATACAAATTACTCCAATATCATAAGAAAAACATAATTGGCCAACTGAAAGTACTAACTTTCAAGGCAACTAGATCGAATCTAAGCCATAAACTTTCTTAGTGAATCCGGGTGTTGGTGCTTACTGTGGTTTCTAAGTTTGGTATGTTTTCTTTATTGTTAAATTGATGGCGTATAGTAAGTTGGATTGTAAACGTTTAAAGAAAATTATTCTAATGATAGTAATGAAGAAAATTAGGAAACATACTTCTTGAGAAACTACTACGTACATGTATGATAGTGATTCAATAAACATGAATTAAACAGTTAAAATATAATTTCAATTTTCTTTCAATTAATTTGCCTTTACTGGCAGAAATGTGTATTTTGCCATGTTTTAAACGAAAATATTCCCTTTCGTTTCCTGACAATTTTAGTGTGGTCTACAATAGGTTTAGAGAGAAAATCCTTTTTGGTCAGTGTCGTTTTTTATTTGGCTAGCCGAATCATTTTATACTTAGGTATACATTTTTATTTTTAGCGTATTACATAGTTCCGTATCTCCAGATAAACATGAAGTCTATAATGCTGACAAATATCGCCAATGGGGTAAGCAAACGTATGAAAAATCACAGCTTGTTCAAGATAAGAATACAAAGATAGTTTCCATGTATAAGTGTGACCACTGTAATTACCAAACACCTGATAAATTAAGTTTCAAGAGACACTTCCTTCAACATAAAAATTCTGAAAACGTTTATAAATTTAAATGCAATAAGTGTGATTTTCAGATGAAAAGAAACGATCATTTAAATACACACCTTGGGATACATAAAATTCCGGAAAAAGTTGGATATTTTAAATGTAACGATTGCAAATATCGAACGATCCATAAAGGTAATTTGAAGAAACATGTCCTTAAACATAAAAGAGGACCCCATTTAAACAAGCCTTCTCAGTGCAAATCTAGAAAACTTGAAGAACATAAAGTACAAAAAGAAGTTGCATATTTTAAATGTAACAAATGCAAATATCAGACGATTTGTAAAGGTCGTTTGAAGAGACATAGCCTTATACATAGAAACGAACTCCATTTAAACAATCCTGAAGAAATTTATAAATTTAAGTGCGAAAAGTGTGATTTTCACACGACTACAAACGATTATCTAAACGCACACCTTCGGAGACATAGAATCCGAGAGAAATTCGAGTATTTAAAATGTAACGACTGCAAATATGAAACGATTTGGAAACGCAATTTGAAGAGACATATCCTTGTACATAGAGGAGAACTCCATTTAAACAAGCCTGGAGAGATTTATAAATTGAAGTGCGGAAAATGTGATTTTCAGACGAGTAGAAAGGTTTATTTAAACGTACACCTTCGGAAACATGGAATCTCAGAGGAAGTTGAGTATTTTAAATGTAACGATTGCAAGTTCCAGACGATTCGTAAAGATCATTTGAGGAGACATATCCTTATACATAGAGGGGAACTCCATTTAAACAAGCCTGAAGTGATTTATAAATTTAAGTGCGAAATGTGTGATTTTCAGACGACTAAAAAGGGTTACCTGAACTCACACCTTCGAATACATAGAATCCCGGAAGACGTTGAGTATTTTAAATGTAACGATTGCAAATATCGAACGATTCGTAAAGGTGATTTGAAGAAACATGTTTTTACACATAAAAAATCTAAATAATTTTATGGCTTATATTTCCATAAAGCCCAATAGAACTTACATCTCCCACGAAGACATATGCAGTTTAAAGAATTATGGGTAAATTATCAGTTGATTGATCCAGATCTGTTGAAACTGGTGGTAATGTTTCGAAATTTGGTCGGCCCGAGACTCATGGGTAGGATGTTTTCCAAACTCAAAGATCTGTGCATAATGATCTGGCATGTTTTACCCTTCGAATATACCCCTGTAGAATTAGCATAACGTCAGAACTAGGGTCCGGTTGTCAACGCGGAATAACGTAATAATTTTTTTTTATATTTGAAAAAGTGTTGATAAACAGTAGATATTTTATTAGTTGGTACACACATACCGATTTTATGCTATCCTTTTCTAATTGCATTATTTAAATGAGTATCATATGATAATCAGTACGTTAATTCTAGATATAAATGTATGGTTGCCTAAATTATTATTATTGTTATTTTCAATATGTAAATAATATATAACGATATTTATCGATAAAAATAAGTCTTTAAATCCTCTTTTTATTAATATTAATTGCAAACTTCGCATTTATAGTAATTTCTAATACTTTAAAACACTGAAAAGAATCACGGCAAACAATTAAACTGAAAGAAAAGATATGTAAACCTGTTTAGGCCTGTCAAACATCAAAAAAGCCTCTCCCCCACCGACCCTAAACAGCCTTTAAACAAATCTATTGTTGTTTAAATCTATAGGGTATGATCGAAGGTTTTACCATTTCGGAGATAAATAATAAAACTTATTATAACTTATAATTTGTTATTAATTTTTATTGTTACGGCTGATTATTTTTCTGTATAGAAAATATATTCATTCATGAAGAGGGAACAAGAAGAACATTGGAAAACTTAAGGAAATTATGACAAGTAATAACATTAAATTGCCGAACATCTAGAGTATCTTGTAAGAAATTATGAGGTTAATTTTTTACTGACGTGATAAATTTCATAAAATTATTCTTTATGTAACCTAAACCACATATAAATTGACGAACATTATTTAGATTAAGTTAAATCTAGGAAAACATTTCGGTATTTACCCCTATTTTGAAGTCGTAGACCACTATTCTGCCCTTGGTTTACCATTATTTTTACCCACTTTCCTGAAAGACTCAAAAAACATCAAGCGTCACATCACAATGAACTTTTATTTCTGAAGAATACACCGAACTTACCTATTTATTTTTAATGGTACTAGGTAAAATAAAGTGTATGTAATATGTCTCAACTATTTTTGCTCAAATTTTAACCAAAAATTTAGAAAAATCTCTATTTCCAACCAAAAATATGTTTTAGAAACGCCATCGATCATCAGGCTCGCGAAAAAGACAAATATTCGTTGTGACGTTGTCAGATGTAAAATACTTTCGTGGTATAAACTATAAAATTTAATAATCTTGGTCGAAAACAAAATTTAATTTTTGTAATTTTAAAAAAGGGTAAAATTAAACTTAACCAACTAAAATCCAGGTTTAGTTTGGTTTTAGCTAGTTTGAAAAACTGAAACTAACCTAAACTAGTCTAAACTGACCTACATTTATTAATTAAAAATGTTATTGTCCAACAGAAATCATGTGAAGGCGGGACAATCTCTGCCAGGAAGGGATATTGGGAGAGGTCAGAGTTACTAGGGAAGGAGGTGCAAAAAAATATGGTTAGTAAAATTATAAGACCAAGATGAAAAAAATGAATTAGGATGGAGAAAGGGTATTGTTTGGCGCCAAAAAATAGAAGAAATAGGCGGCATAAAGAAATATATGTAAATTTCACTGAAATCGTATTTGCGATCTAACAACAGCGCAAATTATTCGCCTTTCAGAACACGTCACGACACAATTAAATGTCGCAGACCATTTGGTTTTTATATGTTTTTTGATAATTTTATTGATTTTTTCGATAAAAAAGTACAGATTTATGAATTTTTATATAATGCAGGAGCTTTTATTAGTGTGGAATTTGTGGTGGTATCAAAATTTTAACAATTGAGTGCAAAAAATTTGACTTTAAATTAAAAGTGATTTTACCTATTTTCTGTAAAATCGAAGAAAAATTTTGAAACACCGAGGTCAGAAACGTTCTACGATCTCGAAATGGGGGTACGCGTTTTTTCATAAAAAAAAAAAGTTTTTTCTTAGATTTACTTAATCTAAATAATTACCAAAATAAATTTCTTAAAGTTTAACTAAAACACAATTCCTTATATTGGCACAAATTAAGTGACAAAAAATATTAATCGCCAGATCTGCCCATGTTTCAGTAACTCGTTTTACCGTTCGCTTACTTTCTACCAGGGTAGCTATTCTCGTTCTGGGTAGCTATTCTCGTTCTTGAGAGAACGATCACTTGATGGAAAGTGGGCGTGGTTCTCACGAAAAAGTATGAAACCGTATTCTGGGTGGCTTTTCTCGTTCTCGAGAGAACGATCATCTTGATGGAAAGTGGCCGTGGTTCTTATGAAAAAGTAAGAAACCGTATTCTAAAAACGTTTTCGTACTTTTTCGTGAAAACCACGCCCACTTTCCATCAAGATGATCGTTCTCTCGAGAAGAGAATAGGTACCCTAGAGAGAACGATCATCTTGATGGAAAGTGGCCGTGGTTCTTACGAAAAAGTAAGAAACCGTATTCTGAATACATTTTCGTACTTTTTTGTGAGAACCACGCCCACTTTCCATCAAGATGATCGTTCTCCCAAGAACGAGAATAGGTACCCAGGCGAAAAAGGATGTGAATGATGACTGCGTCGAGAATACAAATTCGCCATTTCTCATGGGTTTGACCGTTCACTTCACATTCCCCAGTTCGAAGATACGGCCCCATGTGACAGGGATATTCAATGACTTTGAAAGTCGAAAAAATAGTGTCATCGGTGTTTTTATTGTTGTGAAGTTATTAATTGTCGTTAAAAATCTTTGTTCTTTCCCTGGATTAAATTTCTTTTATATTATTTATCAACCAAGAAATATAGGCATCAGTCAAATATTTAGCTATAAATATAGACCACAAAATTATCTTAAATTGACACTCTAGAACTGTTAAACAAAAATGCATACAAAGAGCCAAATATTTTAGAAATTTAATATATACAGAAAAGGGATATTAAGAAAAACAGCAACTCATATATACAAAACAATATGCCGACGTCAGTTGCAATACATGTCCCCTGCAGAAAGCCAGCACTGATAAACGTTGAAACGGTGGCTCTACCTAGTATGACTAAAATCCATCATCTTATCAATTCACCACATAGATCATCCAATCAATTATTGTATGAAGTCGCTAAACATCCATCCTCTTATTACAAGACTTCCTGCCTTGACAACTAAGTTTGAAAGAAAACCTGAAACTTGGCGAATGATAAAGAAACTGCGTAAGACCAGGGATCAAAACCAAAGGCCAGCGAGAAGACGTCCATTAAATATACTGACAAGTCTCACATTCAACTTTTAATATACCTTTTTTTTATTTTGTTAAGATTTGTCGAGGCTTGAAGATAAAATGTACTATAAATAAAGTTTTTTTGCCGAAGAACCTCGTTCGTTGTCCTGTAGGGTTCATATTTATTGTCCTAATAAATTATAATTATAACAATATTTATTTAACTATACTGTAGTATATTGTTTAACACAGCGTAAGTAAGTAAAATGTATAACATTATTTGAATAAATAATTTAATGTTACTTATTTAAATAAAAGTTTCAAATATCTTTCAAATTGTTATTTCTCAATTTTTTTTTTAAATTGTGTTAATGGAAACAATTATATTAGACTTAATTATTTAAAAGAAAGATACTCGGGTGTTATGGACATATATGGACACAAGTGTTTATGTTAAATCCATAATCAGACATAGCTACACAAAAATATTTTTAAATAACACACTCATACTATTGAGATATGAACAGAATTTCGCGTAATAATTTTGTAGGTCTATAATCTCAAATTTACTTGAAATTTGCGAGACACATTCGACATTCTAAGGATATTTTAATTAAAAATTAGAAAATACTAAATTAATCAGGTACCACCTAATTAACATTTCAACTGTTTTTCAAAAAATAAAACGTTTTGAAAGAACGGTTCATCAACATATTGTTTTTTTTAATAACGCCTTATTTTTAACAACCAAAAATATAATAAAATTTTTTAATCTATCTATTTTACAACCTACAAACAGGAGCGCTGACATCCGGACGTTATAATCAATTAATACGATTTGGATTAGTCGGGTGAGTTTAAAACATAATACTATCATTTTTCCTTTTTCTACTATTCGTTTCGTTCAACTACTTATGTCGATACAAATTCGGAAAGCTATGCGAATTGCTTCTTGTCAGTTAAAGATAACCGATTATATTTAGCCAGCCAACAACGTATTCACTGTTATTATAAGTGAACTTTCCCCTATATGGCGAATAGGGGTCCGGACATTTTCAATTTATTACACGATCAGTACAGTTACTTTACGCGGGTGTGACTTAGCTCCGCTATTAGAAAGAGAGATACTACTCCTCCAAAACGTCTTTTTACTTTTAAGTGTGAACCAACTTCTCTTACGTCGATGGAAGCGTTTTTTCTGAAGACGCCCTCTAATTTATTTTTTATGGCGCCCTCTTTGTTTTTATTTTTATGTTTTAAGTTGAGTTCTAACCATTAAAACTTATTTTCATAAATAAATAAACAAATATGGATTTAACAAATCTTACTATAAAGGAAGAAGGAGTTGATACATTTTCCTTCAAAGTACAAGACGGATATAGTCTTGAACATGCTACTTTACTAAAAGGAAAAAATACTTCTATGCTAAAACCCGAATGGGATTCTCTTAAAAGTGATGAGTTTCCAGGAAGTTCTTTTAGGTGAGTTCTATATTTCCTCTCTTTGCTCCTAATTCTTATTAGTACCAATAGTCAGCAGAGTACGTATATATTACTATTCCGGATGCTTTCTCCCACTTTTTACTTCTCCAACTTAATATTCTGTATAAATTCAAAGATTTGTTTCAGTACTAAAAATGAATTAGAGTTTACTCAAACAAAAAATATCAACATTTTAAATTATTGATATTTGTACTTTCTGAATTATTTTAGCTTTGATGAAAAATATTCAGCCATCGAAACTGAAAATAGCAAAATTAAGTGTGAAATGGAAGAAAATAACGCTGTTTTGGTAAATTGGGACATTAAAAGTGAGGAACTAGATATTAAAGAAGAGTTGGATGAAAATACAACTAGGTATTTTAATAATTTAATCCTAAAGGGCAATTTGTGCAGACAGTACTAGAGATATCAGTGGAAACACCAAATTTTTTACTGATTTTTGGTACTCCCCTTAGTTTAGGGTCATACAACACAAATCTGAAATTTTTTTTTTGGCGGTTGCACATAATTTTTCTAAAAAAAAATTTTTCACGCACAATAACATATTTTTTGACCTAATCTCTTAAATTTTGTCACTTTCACTAAAATACATTTTGAAATTTAGTGCATTTCTGAAAAAATTGTACAATATATTTTTTTTAAATGTATTGAAAACATTCAAAATCAAGCCGAAGAAAGACTAAATGAATTTTAAATTTGCTGGACAAATTTGTAAATTGTTGCCTGATATTCAACAACCATAAAATATCAATTCTAACACCAATTCAATAATTCATTCTACTTTTTTCTCTTAAAATTGGATATTAAATAATGAACACACTTATATTTGGAAAATATAAGCAGAAATAAAATATCAGTGATCTCACAGAGTGGTACATCAGGCTGAAATAAGTAAACATGTTCTGAAACTTGGTCTGCGTAAGTCAAATTTCCCAGACGCTAAGACTTGTAAAATGTATTTTTTAAGTCCACGGCAAACTATCTTCCCTCAAACAAAATAAGTATGAGCTAGGTTAGTTTAGGTTTATACAGTATGTATTGGTGTATGTAGAAAGCAAGACAAAATTAAGAAAACTGGTTATTACGGTCTGTTCGTTCATCTGTATGTGATAGTTTTATAATTTTGTCAGTTTTCTATCTGAAAAATTTGATGAAAATTTTTAAGGTTAAATTACGTCCAATAATTTATGAAATTTAAAAAAGAACTGTTTAAAATAAAATCTCAAGATCTGTCAATAGAATTGCAGAAAAAATTGACAGTGCCTGCCTCTGATCAGCTTTTTTTATATGATATTATTTTGATTTCATTTTATACAAGCCCTTTATCCAAAATACATACTGTCTCTAGACAAAATATTGAAATGTTGGGTATTCTGTAAAAATTGTGCCGAAAGAAATGCGATAACTTCTATTGAATTCTTTCTGGAAAAATAATTGCAAAATGTTTCTAATTTCAAGGAGGACTGGTTTGCTTAATTCACAATGGAATTAATTTCAGTGGGAATGTTTCAATGACAAACATGAGAGTTTGAAAAAAGAGTTTGTGATCAATAAGAGGAATGATTTCAGTTAATTATGGGCTTTGAGAAAAAGGTAACTAACTGCCACGGTTATTTGGGTTGAATATGCAGCTGATTATTCGTGGACCGTCGAATAATTTTGTTCGAAACGCAAAAAAGATTTTTATTGCATATGCTTATGAATTAATTTCAAACGCAAATTAATTTAAGGTCTTTGTCACAAAATTTGAAAATCAAGAAAATAAAATTTCAAAGTTAGGTCCACGGAGAATATTCTCTGTCCGCATTTAAAAATAACTAAAACTAGTTAAAACTGATACAAGGTTGTATCTTAGCTTAAATGTTCAATGCACAAAATTTATCACTGGTTAAAAATTTTTTAAATTAGAAATCTTGAATTGTTTGAATTTACGCAAAAGGTCGCAACTGTTCTGGACAATAAAGTTTTTCCCTCTCACAAGTTTTATTCTAAACACTATTAGTCTTTAGTTGTTTAAAATTTTGGCATTCTTAAAGTTTCTGAGTTTTCTTTCTTTTTTCACAATTTGTGATGTAAACTAATTTTAAAACTAACTAGTATTAACACAAGTCAAGCTCTGTTTTAAATTAATTGAAGTTTTAATGGAAATCCAATAATTGAAACTTGTTATTTCAAATTAATTTTAATGTTGAAATGGTTTGTCATGAAGAAGTAATTTTCTAGCAAGAAAATATTATTGACCAATCGTCAATGCGAGAACCTGTTATCACTTCAGAAATACTATGGTTAATTTTCTTAATTACCCAGAAAAATTCGAAAGTCTACTTTTGAGAAAGTATCTGTCACTTTTGATTACGAGTTATCTGTCTTACAACGAGAAATTTTGATTATCAGAAAAATCAAAAAATTTCAATAAATTAATTTTGAATAATTAATTTATTCTTTGAAAAACTTTAGAAAAGTTTAAATTGGACTTGGAAAGACATTAATTAATTTGGACAATCAGTTAATATGCAAAATGTGGAAAGAAATGAAATTTAAATTTTTTGAAAAAATTTTCAAAAATCAAAATTTTTTAAAGTATGCCTTGTCAAGGATTTTCAATGATATAAAGAACTAAACAAATTTTCAAAATTTTAATTTTTTCGAAATTAAAAAAAAAAAGTGAAGTCATTTCTAAAAAATGTTTAAAAATCAATTATAAGTCATTTCGAATCGAAATAAAACATTTTTGAGAAAAAAATCAAATATCACCCTTTGGACAAGTTTGTCATCGATAAAAAGTGTTAAAAAATCAATTGGAAGTCATTATGATTTAAAATCCGAAATAAAATTTTTTTGTCAAAAAATCATGAATCACTTTCTTGACAGTGACGTCACGAACTATTCATCAAAGACTCAAAAAAGAAATAAAGGTTTTATCGAAAAAAAAAACAATTTTATAATTTTCCAAATTTCATAAAATCAAGCATCACTTTCTTGACGGTGACGTCATCAAAAGTGTACTTGGCAAATTATTAATCACTCGTAAAAATTAAACATATTTTTCTAAAGCCTCAAATGAGTTTAATTCCGGAAAAATTTTTTTGTTAAACTATCTTTACCGAAATCTCGTTTTCAAAAAATCCGGTTTTAATATCAGAAAATTGCTAATTGTTTATTGATTAAGTCGCTAATTAAAACAAAGCTTAATTTGGGACGTGGATTATCAAAATACTTTAAGTGAAGAGCATGAAATTAATTTGTCAAAGTTTTATAGGAAGATTTGTACAAAAATAATCTTTTTACAATGAATCTGTTTTATCCTAATTTTACTGCCTAATTTACCAAATTCAGCATTTTGCTGTCGTAAAATAAATTCATTAAATTCGGTATATATATCCGAAAAATAAATCTAACTAGTGCCGTATATGAATAAATGATTTTTTAGTGTTCAATGTTGAGAAAGTCTATGTCAGGAAAAGTCACTTGTTGAAGAAAATGTGGTCTTTGATTTCACTATCAAATTCGCATAAATTTCGCACTTGTCTAACACGTAAGTCTTATCGTATACACAACGAATTTTCTGAGTCACAATCGGTAATGGAAAATGTCTAAATCGGTTTCTTTAAAACTTTTTGAACTGCATTCAAGAGTTTTATGTCACATCCGCGGAAATCCCGTACATCGCTATTTACATTCGTATGCTTTCAGGGTGAGACCATAGACGATGCTCTTATTCGCTACTAAATCGGAATAACTAACTTGTGCAGCACGGAAAGTCCAAGTCACGTACGCAATGACTTAAAATGGTCAAAATCAGTATGAGAAAAATATTATTGGCTTTTGTTCGGAAAAAGATGAACGCGTTTTTCATAAAAGTCCGTAGAAATAAAGCACAATTTATTTCTAGTGAAAGTTCATTGAAAAACACCTGTGGAAAAATATAGAACTTTACCCAACAAAGTATAAACGTGTTGCTTACGTTTACCGAGATAAAAATTGTCTTTTTTTATCGGAATTGTGATAAAAAATGTTTATAAAAAATGGAACAACAATCCATAGAAAAAATGCGTAGAAACGCTGATAAATCGTTTTATTTACGATTTAGGAAAAATCGTATATTTTTAATTTACGAGAACTTCGCAATTTTTAACAATAATAAGAATAAGAAGCTGCTAAGTGAGGTTCATCCCCTGTATAGTGTCCTCACTACGTACAGAGTTCTCCGTCATCGAAATATGGGCATAAAAATAGGTTATCTTGGACCTTTTTGCTAAACCGTGGTTCTTGAGTCTTCACTTCAGGATCTCTTCAGCCAAGTTTGTAAAATTTATGAATTTCTTTCGTATAGTTAACGAATAATCCTAGGCGGTTTAACAGAAGAAATCTTAGCACAAGTATCTTCTAAGATATCTTATTAGGGTGTCGTTAACAGATCTACCCTCCAAAGTTGCGTTAGCGTTACAGCTTAACGGCCCTCTTGATGAGCGCAAAAAGATGGCGACCAAGATACCTCTTACTAGTTCAACTTTCCCTATCACGTGTTGAAATCAGAAAATCAAAACAAAATAGCGCGTGGAATGGTAGGCACTAGGCTCCTCGCCATTCAGAATCGAGCGCAGATTGATGTGTGAATCAAGCCACAATTGTAACAGAGAGATTCGAGCTGAATTTCGCTCTTTATACTTGCCGGTAAGCTCCGCCCCTTTTTTACGGAATTGACCAATCCCATTCGTTCCGATTTCAATGTTTGGAATCGTTTGATTTTGTTTTGTTTTTGCTGAAACAAATGAATGTTTTTACAATTAACATTTTAGTTACTATAAAAAAGTCGTTTCTACAACAGTATTTTATTTACCTAAAACATTTTACAGTGACTTGATAGAAAAAGAATTCATATTCGAATTCGAAGACATTATTATCATTATTATTAAATGAGGTTGAAGAAGCGATTGAGAGTGAGATGAATGGCTTGTTCATTTCGATATTCTTCCATATCTGCACGCCATAGACACTCTTGTTTCTTATAAAGTCTAATAAACAATGGTTTCATCCGAATTTAATTTTTGAGGTGCCAATTTAAACATAAAATCTGTAAATCTAACAGTGAACAAAAAACAAGTGTTGAAATATCTAGTATTGGCTTGCCATGCCCATTCACACAGCTGAAAGATAATTGTGAGCGATTATCGGTTTGACAACGTTACTGTCTTGAAAAGTTAGACTGACATTCTATTTACTATCCTTTCTGGATTACTGGGTTGAGGCAGTTGCGCTGTCCTCATATTACCATGCATACGGAGACAATACTGACCTGACTCGACTATTGGCGTCGTGTGCAAACCCCTTATGCACCCTTTGCATACACATGCCATTTAAACCTAGCAACGTTACGGGATTTTACTAATATATATTGAATAGATGTTTAATCACAACAAAGCATGTTTGAATTATTATTCAAACTATGTTGTAATTTTTTTTCTAACCTCGATGTATCCTCAACTTTATATTGCATATTTTTTTAACGTCTTAATCGTATTTTGATATGATTTACAACTTTTATGTAAACTTTTTCGACCTCCTCCATAAGAGTGCGTGTATAAAAACCCATTTTTTATGTTCATTTTCTCGAGTACTAGATTGTGCACCATTCCCAAATTTTATCAGAACATTCATTTCATATTAATGATTGAATTAAAATAGTTCCCAGGACTTTTTTAATCTAGAGGTTTTACTGATTAACCTCCTTAACTGGCTGAACATATGAGGTCTAGAAAGCGGCTACGTCCTCGTCGGAGACCTCGGACGCCATCCGTGTATTCTTTAAACACGTAGCTGTTTAATCTTCAAATGACCTCACGATGAAGTCATAAGCTACTATCTCACATGGATGGTTACACTTTGTCATACTTTTCATTTCTGCGATAAAAATAGAGGTTACATCCAAAAACTTTTTTAATCCAAGTTTATCTGTAAACCCTTTGATTTCTAAGCTTTTTGCGTTGTTTGCCAGACAAATGTGATTGACTTTCAAATGACCTAAAAACGCGAAAAAAGCATATGACATATATCATTGGAGGGGAATTTTCCTTTCTATTTCTGTAATAAAAGAAAGGGGTTTCTATCTGAAAAAAACAATGTGAGCTCGAAATGACACTGAAAGTTCCAGATCAGTTTCAAAGTCATGAACTTTTAGCCCCTTAAAATAAATAAATGTTTGTCTTTTGTGTTTTTTTCGAAGAACGCTTAGTTTTCTAAATTTTTTAGTGCCAAAATTAAAATGGGACACCCTGTATATATAGATATATTTTAGATAGTTATAAAGTTGATCTTATTCTTATTCAACGTGTTTTCGTACAACTTCTTCTTAAAGTTTTAAAAATATAAAACGGGGAAATTGCGAACTATTTTCATAGTTGTGCACCGTTGCTAACGTCGTTACGTTAGGATAGGACGTTTATATTGATGGAATTATTAAAAATATATTCAAAACATTAACAGCCAGATTCACTAAGAAGGTTTAAAACCTAAACCCAGTCTAGTTGTCATGAAAAATAGATCTTCCAGTCGGCCAATATTATTTTGTTTATGATATTGTCATAATTTATATTACATACTTCAACAAACAAACGCTTCTATAGGGATATTAAGGATAAGAACCTAGCGATAAAGCCTTGAAATATGTAAGAGAAATAATTGTATCCCAAAAATAAATAAAATTCTCCATTTTGTCTGGTTCAGTTTAATCAAAGAAAATAACTTTTTAATGCTTGTTTTTTTAGGTTTAAAACTTGCTTGACTTATTAGGAATTTAGGACGGTTTTAAGAGTAAACCAAGTTAGTGAATCCGGAGGTTACTACTTAATTCATTAACAGGGTCTAACTTTAAAACCTATTGTGCCAGAATTTGATCATAGACTCTTGCAAATGATATATTGTGGTAGCGGTAATCATTTTATCTATAATCATTTTTTGCCTCATATTAATTAGTAGCTATTTTGATAACCTATAATTAAATTTTACAGTAATAAAGACACTCTGGAAGTCTGGACGTTTATCTTCTCTTTTGCAGCTTTAGTTCCAAACAACTACAGTTATTTAAGCTTACCAACCATAACTTAGAACTTCAGGACTCAGGCCATGTTGCTAATTAGCTGGACAGATGACTTCTCTTGTCTACAGCTCACACAAGAAGTACGTCTGCGAGTTTAGTCGCGTGAAGGTTATTAATTAAATTAAATAAAACAAGTTTCTTACAACACTTGGTCTATTAACAAAAATAAATAGAAAAAAAAAAAACGAACTATTTACAATGAGAAACTTAACTAATAAATAACAATTATGAATAAACTAACATAATTGCTCTTACGGACCGTTCTGTTAACCAAAAATGTAAATCCCAATTTTGAAAAAAAAACACGTATAAATAGCTTACTAAAATATTAAACAGAAAAAGAAATGAAACGCGAAAAACAGCTATTTATATTACTTAATCAAACCGTATGAAAATCGCGAAATGCCCAACTAAAATAACACACGATATTCTCTTAATTTCCTAAATTAAACAAAGATAACCTTCTTTCCCGACAGTTATACCCGTGACGTAATTATTCTACGGCACTGATACTCACGGTACCGTTTTAACGACGTTCAAATTATGACTGAACTTTAGTACTTCTTGAAGGGCCAGGCTTGTACGCCCTGCACCCCGCGGGTACGCATTTCACCCCCATGTATCCCTGTAACTGTAAATTTCATTCCCTAATAGTTCGAAGGTTTGGGTCTTTTCGTACTGATGGCGTTAGCTATACTATACCGGATGCTTGATTCCCGAATTGGCCTCTGAGCGTCTTAATCTTATTTTTATATAAACACAAATAATAAAACTATTCTATTTCTTTCTATAACTAAAGGAATAAGATAATATAACATCTGTGAAAAAACCTGATTGCCCTTTTATTCCTATTGCTGGTATCTAAATCATTCTTTCTTGCAATCAGGAAAAATAGTCGCTATAATAAATTCCTTTCACAGGTCAAACGTTATATTACAGTATAATGAGTTTATTTGATTATTCTTTTGTTTTCTAATATTGGAAAAATCGTTCAATATTTTAATACATTTTAATGGTATTTCATATACCATATGTTAAAAACTACCCTTATCACGTCTGGTTTTATTTACATAACCAGAGTAGGATTATTTCGACAATTTTATAGCCAAATTTTGGAGAGGGTATTTTATGTCTTCATAAATTGACTGAGTTTATGTATTTTTAAAAAAACATTTAAACGACAAAGATAATAAAAGTTAAGCTCGATACCTGATTTATTTTGCCTCTAGACTTTCTTGGGTAATAATAAAAAAACATTTACTACCCTATTCCCACGGGAAATCTATTCACAGAGTGATTATTTAATTATTAATTTTAACATAATATAGTTCACATTGAACAGCGTAAAATAATTAATATTTGTTCCATTACACTATCTAAGTTTACAAAAAAAAAATAAATTGACAAATATAGTAATACGTCAATCAAATTTTAAACCTTAAAAACCCAAGAATGAAAAAATAATTTTCTTTTATTATTAAACAAGCAAAAATTGTTTATTTTCGAGAGACAACTATTCCTCTTACTGATCTTAAGGAATTATCTCTGGGTTATTGTCACCACTTTAACATATAAAGGTCTATTTGTTAGTACACTTAATATAAATTATTACAATATCATAAGCGAAACATAATTGGACACCTAAAAGACTGAAGGCAAATAAATCGGGTCTAAGTCATAAACTTTCTAAATGCATCCCGTGTTGGTGCTTACTGTGGTTTTTGAATTTGAAATGTTTTCTTTATTTTTAAATCGTTATCATATGGTAAGATGGATTGTAAATGTTTGAAGACAGTTATTATGGTAATATAGGCAAAGAAAATTAGTAACATACTTTTTGAGAAATGTACTAGTACATGTATAATAGTGAGTCAGTAAACATGATAATACAACAGTTAAAGCATAATTTGAATTTTCTTTCAATTAATTTGCCTTTACTGGCAAAAATGTGTGTTTTGCTTTGTTTTTAACGAAAATACTCCCTTTCGTTCTCAGACAATTTTAGTGTGATCTGCCATATTTTTAGAGAGAAAATCCTTTTTGGTCAGCGTCGGTTTCTATTTGGCGAACCGATTCATTTTATACTTATGTATCCATTTTTTATTTTTAGCGTGTTACACAGTTGCATGTGTCCAGACAAACATGGAGTCGATAATGCTGACAGACGTCGCCAATGTTGTGAACAAACGTTCGGAAAAAATCATCAAAAATCACAGCTTGTTCAAGATATGAATACAAAGAGAATTTCCATGTATACGTGTGACCTCTGTAATTACCAAACACCTTTTAAATTAGGTTTCAAGAGACACTTCCTTCAACATAAAAACTCTGGAGACGTTTATAAATTTAAATGCAATAAATGTGATTTTCAGACGAAAAGAAACGATCATCTGAATGCACACCTTCGGATACATAAAATCTCGGGGGAAGTTGGATATTTTAAATGTAGCGATTGCAAATATCAAACGATTCATAAAGGCAATTTGAAGAAACATGTCCTTAAACATAGAAGAGAACCCCATTTAAACAAGCCTTTTATGTGCGAAAAGTGTGATTTTCAGACGCATAGAAACGATTATCTAAACGTACACCTTCTGATACATAGAATCCCGGAGGCAGTTGATTATTTTAGATGTAATGAATGCAAATATCAAACGATTCGTAAAGGTAATTTGAAGAGGCATGTCCTTAAACATAGAAGGGAACCCATTTGAACAAGCCTTTTATGGGCGAAAAGTGTGATTTTCAGACGATTATCTAAACGTATACCTTCAGATACAGAAGACTTGAAGAATATAAAATACGAAAGGAAGTTATATATTTTAAACTCCATTAAAACCATCTTGAGGAGATTTATAAATTTAAATGCAATGAGTGTGATTTTAAGACCAAAAGAAACGATCATCTAAATGCACACCTTTGTACATAAAATCCCGGAGGAAGTTGTATATTTTAAATGTGGCGGATACAAATATCAAACGATTTATAAAGGTAATTTGAAGAAACATGTCCTTAAATATAGAGGAGAAATCCATTTAAACAAGCCTGAAGAAAAGAAATTTAAGTGCGGAAAATGTGATTTTAAGATGAGATACCTTCAGAGGCATAGAATCCCGGAGGAAGTTGAGTATGTTAAATGTAATAATTGCAATTTCCAGACGGTTTATAAAGAGAATTTGAAGAAACATATCTTTAAACAAAGAAAACTCCATTTAAACAAGTCTTTTAAACGCGAAATGTGTAACTTTTAAACAACTACTAAACGCACACCTTCGGATACATAGAATCCCGCAGGACGATGAGTATTTTAAATGTAACGACTGTAAATATCAAACGATTCGTAAAGACAATTTGAAGAAACAAATTTTTAGACATAGAAAATCTGAATAAATGTATGGCTTATAAATGTAAATTAGTAATTAAGACATTTCCATAATACCAATAAAACTTCCTTCTCGCGCTAAGACATGTGTAGTTTACAGAACAATAGGTAAGTTATCCCAGTCTTTTGATTGATCCAGATCTGTTCCTGAACAAATAAACAGTCTTGGACTTAAATAATATAGTGTTTCTCGAACAGACATACACATTCCCGCTATGTGGAAGGTAACCAAGGAGATTGGAGGAGGTAAATAAAAGGAGATTAAAAACCGAATGTAGTTGGGCATATAGAACTGTACTGCTCTCAAATCAGTTATACTGTATGTGAGCAGAACGTCAATTGACCCGACTGGATTTACAAATCTTTTTATTTACCTTGGAATCAATATTAATATCTTCAGATGTCCGGAGGAGTGATACTGTGTGTAAACGCGAACATATATATTCACTAAATTCTCATTAATAAGGTTATTTTTAGACTTACCAGAATGTTTTTTAATTTGTTTAAGCAGTTAATAAACGAATTTTTTGAACTCGTTTTTTTAGTATGGTTATCTATCTGTTATTTTCGGTGTTACACGCGTTTAAATTTAAAGACTCATTTTCGACGCTTTTATAATTAAACGCATTTAGGGTGAGAAAAGATAACCTGTTTGTAGTAATTTTTTAAACATTTTGAAAAAAAAGGAAATGATATAATGTTTGAAGATGATATATAGTATTTTGTTGATATAATTAATTTATGTTTTTCATAAAGATTTTATGAACTCTTTTCGAACATCAGACGACATCTCTCTTTCGATATATATATATATATATATATATATATATATATATATATATATATATATATATATATATATATATATATATATATATATATATATAAACGGCGGATTTAGGCGGGAAATCTTTTTGAAATTATTTTATATTATACAGGGTGTTCCAAAAGCTCTGAAATTATCAAAGTTGTTTTTTTAAATGAAACCCCCTGTATATTATTGCATTTTTTGTATTCTCTGATCAAAATAAGTGCTTATTTTAATAAGGTTTATAGTACCTAAACCTCAAGGATTTTTAAATAATTTGAATTTTGACAAAATCTTATCTAATTTTCATGATTCAAATACTTAAGAAGTATTTCAGTTATGTACTCGAAATTTACAGCGAAGTGTAACAATAAATAATATTTTATATCCCAATTATAATAAACTAAAACTAATCAAATAAGAACTTTAAGTGGCTATAACTTGATTAATTTAAATAGAACGCTATATTTTTTACCTTACTAGAAATGTACCTTTTAAATACTTATCGAATGGTATAAGGGTGTTCTATAGCTGTCTTCTCGTTTTCACAAAACACGCCAAATAATCTTTTTCTGCACTATTGTGTTTTTTTTTTGAATAGATATTTTAATGTATCTAGTTACCTGTGGCATTTAGAAACTTCAGATAATTAATTTAATCTGTCAATTTAGTCTGCAAAGTCTGTTGCTATAATTGCGGTATTATTTTTTGTAACTGTGAAGCTTCGTTTAACGAATTGAATTATTTGAATATTGTTGTGTTATTGCTGTGTCAAAGTGAGTTTTTATCCAAAGGAAGAGCGTATTGATATGATTTTTATACTTGGTGAATGTCATCAAATTTGTTGGCTTCTCGAGCCTATGCTCAAAGGTTTCCTGAAAGAAACTATCCTAAACTAGCCGTTTTTGTGAGATTATTAAACCAGTTTCGGGAAAGTGGAAGTGTCAGTTATAAAAAACCTTTTATAAGAAAACCTGTCACTGAGGATGAAGAAAATGTTTTTACTATACTTGGTTCAGTGATCGAAAATCCCAATATTAGTCAGAATCATATATCGGAAAATACTAACCAAGCCAAGCAAATGTTTCAAGGATTTTTAACAAATACAGATTTTATTCTTATAAAATCCAGCTTTGTCAAGAGCTTCACGGAAATGATTTTGACAACCGAACTGAATTCTGCTTATGGGTGTTAGGTAAAGTGGCAGAAAATGAACGCTTTTTTGATAATGTGGTGTTTAGTGATGAATGTACTTTTCGTAACAATGGTTTCATGAATAGACACAACTTCCATTACTATTCTGATTCAAATCCGCATAAATACAGAGTTATGAGAAACCAAAATAGGTGGTCGGTTAATGTGTGGGGAGGAATAATGGGTCCATACTTAATTCGGCCCTACTTTTTTGAAGGACCTTTAAATGGTTTGATGTTTCGCGATTTTCTTTTATATCAACTTCCAGTGTTATTAAAAGATGTCCTTTTAAGTATTAGAACAACTATGTGGCTTCAACTGGATGGAGCTCTGCCTCATTATCATCGCGAGGTTCAGCAATTTTTAAATGTCAACTTTTGAAACAGGTAGATTGGGAGAAACGGATTTCAAAATAGGCCCCCGAGATCTCCGGACTTAACTCCACCAGATTTTTTTTATGGGATACATAAAAGGAATTGTCTACAACGTGTCTCTGACAACAACACAATATATAAAAATACGCATAAGAGACGCTTTTCAAATTATAATCCCGCAAATGTTGTCCAAGAGTTAGCAGTGGTTTCGAAAAAAGAATATGTAAGTGTTTGGAAATGGATGATCGACATTTCGAACACCTACTAAAAATATTGTGCTATTGTCAATATGTTATTACCATTATTGCTGTTATATCCTGTTGGACGATAATAAATCGCGTTCCGAGTTTCTGAACATTTTTAAAGACATTCCCGATTATTATTCTTATAGTTGTAAATTACCTGTCATTTCCAGTTCGATAGGTATTTAAAAGGTATATTTTCTGGTAAGGTCAAAAGTATAGCGTTCTATATAAATTAATCAAGTTATAGCCACTTAAACTTCTCATTTGATTAGTTTTAATTTTTGGACACCCTGTATAATATAGCAAGTTTATTATAAATGGTATATAATAAATATGATTTATTGTTACACTTCACTGTAAATTTCAAGTACATAACTGAAATATTTCTAAAGTATTTGAAATATTAAAATTAAATTAGATTTTGTCAAAATTCAAACTATTTAAAAACCCTTAAGGTTTAGGTATTATAAACCTTATTAAAATAGTCAGTTATTTTGATCTGAAAATCCAAAAATGCAGGGGTTCCATTTTTAAAGAAAACACAACTTTGATACTTTCAGAGCTTTTGGGACACCCTGTATAATATGAAAATAATTTTAAAAAGTAACTATATTAGACCCGCATATATCCCAAAAGTAAAACTTTTTGAAAGTCATGTATTTTGGCTGCAATATTCCGTGCCCTATAGGGTGAATAACCCTGTATATATTGTTCCGGACGGTCGGTCTTTCTACACACTGTTTTCTTTTATAACCTTTTATTTTCACAATTGTGACAACTTGTCAAACAAGTTACATCAACGGCTTTTCAAAATAAATTGTCCACGAAAGTCGATCTGGACCCTTTATATACCCTTTTTGCCTATACCAGAAGATTCCCGAATCTCCTAGAAGGATTTTCACATTACATAGTGTAATAAAAACAAGAAAAATGAATAATTTGGCAATTTATAGATCTTCTGTCAGAGACGTTCTATGTCGAAAATAAGGAAATAAAATTTTCTAAAAAGTTGGAGACCTTTCATAGACGTCTTATGAGGAAATTTACGTAAAATCTTATTACATACAAATGACCTACATGTGATGTAAGTTTAAAGTCATGTGTTCACTGGGGTTTCATGAGGAAATTAACAAAATTAAAAGTAATTAAACAAATTATGAATTCGTAGAAATTAAACCTAAAACCCTACAGACTACAAACACAATGTATAATGCTATAAAGTCTGTTACATTGCCCCCTTTCAAGTCTTTATCGTCCCAATTAATCTTCTTGATCTTGATAATGAACCAATCTGTCAAGATGCATGACTTTCATCTTTGCATGAGGGCTTTTTTGAATTCGGTATACCAGATCGTTTAGTCGGGTCACTACATTGTACGGACCTTCCCATAACCTTTGAAGCCTTGGTGAATGCCCTTTGATTCTTTTCGGATTGTACAACCAAACATTTTCACCAACCATAAATCCAGTATTGCCTTTGAGGTCATAGCGGAACTTCATTCTGTCACTTTCTATTCGTAATTTTCAACTGACTTCTTCGTGTAAGACCCGAAGCTGCTTACTAAATTGGCTAGTGTAGTTTTCTCAAGTTGCTTCAGTATCGGGTGGACGTCCAGTAAGCAAATTGACTGGAAGACGTAATTCTTTTCCAAAAATTATGCTAGCAGTTGTTTTTCTAGTGGTCTGTTACCGTTTTGATGCTTTGTAGGTGATCGTTTGTTCCAAACCCAGTACGAAACCCCGCTTGCTTTATTTGTTGGTAGAAATCAAGTTTTTTGTCAAGGCGATTCGTTACTATTCTTGTTAGGAGTTTATATAGGTGACTAAGAAGGCTTATTGGTCTGTAGTTTTCCAAATCATGGGATCTCCTTTTTTGTAAATCAAAATTACCTCAGCATTGTGCCACTTGTCGGGTATTGTACTGTCCAAAATGCACATATTAAAAAGGTCTTTTATTTTTTTAAGTAGACAAACACCTCCGATTTTGATTGCATCAGTAACTACACCATATTAGCCTGGAAATTTGCTATTCTTAGTTTTTCTTAGGGCTAGTTTTATTTTGTCTATTGTGATTTCCGGCATTTGTTCTAATCCTTGGTTGACAATGCCCTTTCTCCTTGTCAATATTTCTGGTACTTGATCTTTGCTATTCTCTTTATTTTGGCTTCTGTATAGTAATTTGTAAAAATCTTCGACTACTTTAAGGATTTCCTCTCTGTCTGTTGAAAACTGACCATTCTTATCTTTCACTTTGATTATTTGTCTTGTTTCCGTTCTTAGTTTTCTTCTCAATACTTTCATACTTTTATTGTTCTCAATGGTATGTTCGATATGTTCTTGATTGTATTTCCGAGTGTCTTATCTAACAGCTTTGGATATTTCTTTATTTATTTTTTGTAGTTCGTCAGCTTTAGTGTCCGTTTCGCATCTCATTCCTCTTCTTTTCTGCATTAGTTGTCTGGTATTTTGACTGAGCTTCTCTTCTTTTTGGGTTTTAGGACAAAATTTGTTCTGACTTTCTAGTAAGGCAGTTGTTAATTTATTATTTAGGTCGTTAGCGTCAGTTTCTGCTTCAGGGCTACTAATTAGGCCGGCAATACACTGCTGAAAACCATCTACATCTGATGGTTTCATTCATGGTCTCCCTTTGTTCTTGTTGATCATCCTATACCTCTCCTTTTTTAAACATATTTCTATTTTACCTCGTACCATTCTATGATCGTTATTGTTAGCAAACCTGTTTAATACCGTAATGTCTTTAACTATGTGGTTCTTGTCGGTGATAATGAAATCTATTTCGTTCCTTGTTCTTCCATAGGGACTTTGCCATGTCCATCTTCTATGTGGTTTCTTTTGGAAAAAACTATTCATTTGGTATAGTTCATGTTGCAGCAAAAATATTAACAGTATTTCACCTCGTTCGTTTCTGCCGTCCGAGCCAAAGTTTCCCAGTGGCGTTTCTGTAAGGTTAGATTTCATTCCTATTTTGGCGTTAAAATCACCACATATAAAAGTAAAATGTGCTTGTTGGTCTTCAAGAGCAGCTTCAGTATCATCGTAGAATAGGTCCACCTCTTCCTCATTATGGTCTGTTGTTGGTGCATAAACCTGTATTATTCCCAAGTTATACCTGTTGTTTAATTTGAGAGTAAGGCCAACCACTCTTGTGGAGAACTTCTTTAGTGATACAATATTTGTTTCGTGGCGCTTGTGTATAATGAAGCTTGTTCCTCCCACGGAATTATTATCGTCACCTACGTGGTAAAAACTATGTCCAGATTTTAGTTTTAAAAATTGTTCGCCACGTCTTCTGACTTCGCTGAGACCGACTATGTCCCATTTAATGTTTCCTAGTTCGCATTTAAGTTAGTAATTCTTTCATCTGATAATAGGGAACGTGCATTGCATGTTCCAATATAAAATGTCGTCTTATTCGGGTGGCTTACTGTCTTTGTCAGTTTTTTGTCCCCCCCCCCCCCCAGAATCCGTGGGACAGACTGATAGGTTATCAGTGCAAGATTCTGGAGATAATCTCCTACTTGCCTGGGGTACTTGTGTTTTCAACTGACAATTTCATAAGGGGTATTTAACCTTTAAAACACCGCGCTGGCTAGACGTGTTGGTGAGTGTTAGTTTCAGCCGCCCATTCTGGGTCCGACGCTGTTTGCAACCGCCCACTCTGGGTTAGACGTTGCTATGCTAGTTTTGGTCCGCCCCAGGTAATCACAACACAGCACACCATAATTTGTTTATAATAATATAATTTTTAAAGAAATAACGACGCTTTCCATCTAAAACTGCACTATAGCCATCTAGTAGACGATTGCGAGACTAAAACGTTGCCAATTTGTGATACAGGTTGTTAAAAGGCGATGCATGGTAGATAAAAGTAAATAATAAGTAATATTGATTAGAAATAGTATTGGTTGAAAGATAAGAGTATTGACCATTTAATTTCCTCTAATATTTATTAATAATATTGTGCCATTTGTTTACATTGTTAAATAAAATTTACATTTTGTGTTTTAATCATTCTGTGTATTGATTATCTGATTGATATCTGCTAAACAACTGAACTCACCTGAGAAGGAGTCAATTTACAGGTAGGAACACATCTATATCTATATAGATAATTTGAAAATTGAAAATATTTAAAATTGATAAAGAATAGTTATAATTTATTATAATTATTTTTTACCTGGCGCTCAACAAATAAATATTAAAATTTTTGATTAAATTTTAGCAATATTTTGAAAATATAAATTCAGAAATAAATAATAACAGTTTCCTAAATTTTATTAACTGGAGAGATGTCACTAATGTTTTTACTAATTTTGTTTTTGGAACTGATCAGAACATGGGAAAATCCAGCGTTTTTTCTGAAGGCGCCCTCTTTGTTTTTGTTGATTGTTTATCTGTATTTTTTGGTTAGGAGTGTTTTTAATTTCATAAATAAGTAAACAAATATGGATTTAACAAGTCTTATTATAAAAGAAGAAAAAGTTGATACTTTTACCTTCGAAGTACAAGAAGGATATAGCTTTGAACATGCTACGTTACTAGAAGAGAACAATACCAGCAGTTCAGTGATAAAAACCGATTGGGATTATTTTAAAAGTGATGACTTTCCAGGCAGTTCTCTTAGGTAAGAAGTTCTATATTTCTTCTTTTTCCCCCTGGTACTCATTAGCACCAAATGTCAGCATAGTATATATTACTATTCTGGATGCTTACTACCATTTTTAAATATGATTAAACGTTCCTCCGATTTAATATTCTGTCCAATTTCAAAGATCAAGTTGATTCAAAGTTTTGTTTCAATAGCAAAAATAAAGGATAGTTTGCAACGTTTTAAAATATTGATATTTGTACGTTCTGTATTATTTTAGCTTTGATGAAAAATATGTGGTCATAAAAACTGAAGATAGAAAAATGTCTGAAATGGAAGAAAATAATGCTACCTTGGAAAACTGGAAAATTGAAAGTGAGCAACTAGATATTAAAGAAGAGTTAGTGGATGAAAATAAGACCAGGTACGTAAATAATTTAATCTTAAAGAGAATGTGTTCAGACTAGGGTTTCTGATTTTTTGACTAATTTTTTTTCTCCAGATTCCAGAAATCTCGACTGAAAATTTTCGGAAACGTGTTACAGTTTGAACATTTTATGGAGCCTATAGAAATATAGAAAATATAAAATAAAACACACATTAATAATCAGTAGCATTTTTTATATCATCAGTCTTCCCCAATAGGGATAAGAAGAAACATTCTCTCACAGTCATTCACAGTCACAATGATCAAATCACTTCACTTATTTCCTCCATAATGTTAGGCTATTTATGATCTAATCAATACAAATAGCTTTCAAAATTTTTAAAAATCGACAATTTTAAACTTAACAACTCTCTTTTAATACCTGAACTAGAGCTGTAGGGCTATACTAGAGCCATGCAGTCTTTTAAATATAACACAGGTAAATAAAATTATTAAAAGAAAAGCCAAATCAATCAGATGGTATCTGAGAGGTAGAACCATTTCTGTAGGCCTTTGCCTACTCTTTATGTTTATAAAATAAGCTTTGAAAAATATGTGAGCATTTTTTGTCATCTGAAAATCAGTTTCTTATTTTTGTCATGATGTTTCCCCTTAAAGAAAACACACTTTCGTTTTCTCTTGAAGTAGGCCTTGTACAATCTTTCAAGGTTAGGGGTCAGTTTTTCAGTGGTTTCGAAAAGCTGAAATTTCTTTTTTAAGCTTTTGAAAACATGTGTTTCATTGTTTTCAGTACTAAAAACTGCTGTTTCTATAGCCATCTTAAGTTGCAACTTAAATGAAGCTGTAGGGTCTTGCTCATCATCTCGCGTTGTTGCGAGTTGGATGTCACTGTCATTGTTAGGGAACAATCTATTGACCAGTTCCTCTTTAAAATTTATCAAAGTCGCTTTGCTGCAACTGGGCTTGTTTTTTCCATCGCGGTATGTCTTAGAATTGTGAAGGTAATTCAGAGCATACTAAAACTAATTATAAATTTAAAAAAAAAATGATTATTACACATATTTTTTTTTCCCTCATACAAAAGGGTAGTAGCGCCAGATTAAGTCAAAGTATAAAATAAAAGAAAAAGTCATGGAAAACGTTAAATTAAATACAATACTAAACAAAATAGTAAAAATACACATAATTACTAATCAGCACTTTAAAACAACTGAACAAGCATTAAAAAAACTGTATAATCTTCATGAAATAAAATCCAAATTACTTTGACATAAATATAATGTCAATATAATACAATTTAGAATTAACAGCCAATAATAATCAAGGCAATCAGGGCAACAAGTTAGTCAAGCACGTCATTTAGAAACTCAGGCATAGAGTAGTAGGCCTTGGCTACAAGTATCTTTTTTTACTTTCCTACGGAATTTTCTATAACAGATTACTTGGCAAATTCTAAGAGGGGAAGTGATTAAAAAGTTTCTTATTGTTGTAAATATTTTTTTTTAATAAAGTTGTAGAAGGGATGGGAAGAGATATTGCGTGTGGAATAAGTAGAGTTCTCTGAAATATTCATCTTGAACTTTCTATGATTTAGACAAACTGTCTCCAGTATAAAAATACCTGGTAGTGTTAAAATTTTTTGTTCTAGAAAAATTGGCTTACAAGAACCTGTTGTTTTCATTTTCTTCAGGTATCGTGTTGCTCTTTTCTGCAAAAGAAATACACTATTAAATAGCTTATCTGTGCAGGAACCCCAAAAACACTTCTTACAACACCAACACCCAATTCTTGCAAAGAAGTCCTGACTGGATAGCATCTTTTTTACCCAGTTGTAAAACATGCTGTTCAAATTTTAATTTTTTATCCATATAAAGACCCAGAAATTTGGTCACATGCATGTTATAAACCGTTTGTCCCCTCAGCTGGAGGCCATCAATTTTTCACTTAAAGTTAACATTTATAGTTAGGGTGTTAGCATTAGACAAAGTTTTAATCCTATTCAAGTGGGTAATGACGTCCCTTTCCAGCTGGCTTTCATCAGTATTATACCGTAGAATGGTGGTATCATCTGCAAATATTGTCAACTATCTCGAAATGTCCAGTTTAGCCAAGTCATTGATATAAATTAGAAACAGCAAGGGACCTGTGGACCTCTCGACGTGATAATTAACTTTTTAGACGGACTTCCATTAAATATTACTCTTTGAAAACGTCACGTTAAGTACGATTCAAACCATTCCTGAGATTTACACCTAAAACCATATACTTCAAGCTTACTCAGTAGTATCCTGTGATTCACACAATCGAATGTCTTGGGAAGACCACAGAATACCGCCGTAGTAACCTCTCCATCATTTAGTCGAAGATAAAATCCCTCCAGTAAAGAAAACAAAGCATCATTAGTATTTTTTTTCAGCCATAAACCTAAACTGACCACACTCGAGCAAGCGGTGTCAACTTAAAAAACTGATCATTCTCTTTTTGACAAGCTCTTCAATATTTTTTGCTAATGGAAGCAATGAAATCGGCCAGAAGGGGTTTCAGTATCATCCTTCTTATGTACAGAAATTACCGTTACACTCATACACATCTGTATTCATTAAAGACATTAAGTTCACGTTACTCTTGTTGTTCAAGTGGTTTAAAAATGTTGTACCTAAATCATTCTCCGTGGATTGTAATTTATAAATCATTGCATTAATTATTGCCTCAGATGTCAAAATTGAATACAACCAGTGAATTTTCGATCACATTCTTCAGTTTCAAGAATCGCTCGATCATCTACATTGTTGAATTCTCTGACGTATTGTTGCAATGTTTTATTTCTGAGTAGACTCTTTCAAAAGAGTTTAACCATAAACTGAGTTCTAGGGTCCAGCTTTAAAACCTGTCCAAGTTGACAGTAAATAATTTAAATTGATAAAATAAGTTAATCAAATTTTAAACGTTAAGAACACAAGGATGAAAAAACAATTTTCTTTTATTATTAAACAAGCAATAATTAAGAATTTTGTTTATTTTCGAGAGACAACTATTCCTTTTGCCGATTTTGAGGCTTTGTCTCTAGGTTCTTGTCCCCAGTTTTAACATATAAAGGTGTATTTGTTGATATGCTTATTACAAATCATGACAATATCATAAGCACAACAAAAATGGCCAACTAGATCGGGTCTGTTTTTCAGGGAATCCGGGTGTTGGTGCTTAATGTGGTTTCTGAATTTGAGATGTTTTCTTTATTTTTGAATCGATAGCGTATAGTAACATGGATTGTAAACGTTCAAAGACAATTATTATGGTGATACAGGCATAGAAAATTAGTAACATACAATATTCGTCTGAACTAAATCTAAATTTATTAGGCAATATAACGTTTATATTCATAAAAACCATAAAATGCCTATTGCATCGACGAACGAAAGTAAATAGGATATTGAAAATTCCGCTACATTTTCTGATTAGCTATCAGGAAAAGGGAAAAAATTATAATAGAGATTATACTCTTACTTTCTTACATAAGTGAAAATACCAGTGAAATAATAATAATAATAAATAGATTTGTCAATAAGAAAGAAATTATCACAAAACGCAATGAGGCGGAATTAGGACGCCTTTCCTAACCGAAAAGAACATTAAATATAAGGCAATAAGGTTTACCTGCAAACACTTGAAATAAGAATTTTTTAATGGTACAAACTATGAAAAGTTATTTATAATATTCATAGCTCTTTTGAACGCAATATATATGAAAAACAATAGCAATAATAACCATATAAAATTTAAAAAAATGCAAATAAAATAATCCTTAAAAAAGCATAAAGAACCAAAAAATTATTCACTTATTTATTATCTAAGTACATAACAGGCAAAGGCCCAAATAGTACACTGAACAAGAACTACATGTGTAAATTCAAAAAAAATCAAATTACAATAAATAATTAATCAAGCCTTGGAAAAGACTCAGAAATAAAAGCAATAATATATCAGACCAACAATAAACGATAAAAAATACACATTTTACAGTTCGTCTAAGAAAACTACTCTTGGATGAGAACTATTGAGATTTTCTATATACTTTCGGAGAAAAGGACCTCTTGCAGAGCCAACGCATGCTCTTTTCTTGTCAGCCTTTTTGTATTTGTATCTCGGCAGGATACTTAAAGATGATTTATCCAGAGACACAATATCTTTGTTGGTGAGTTCAGTATTTAAGCTTTTTAGGGTAACATACTTTTCTAAAAATAATAAATATAAAGACATTAATATTATTAAATATAGGCCACAGATACTACTTTCAAGGTTAGCTTGTATTATAACAGATATTATAATTGTAGAGTATATTTCGAACTTCCATTTTGGATCTTTCGGGAACATTGATGGTTTTTTTTCTTGACAAGGTCTATTTTTTCCTGATAAGGAACTAATTGGATTTTTTCCTTTTTCACACGACATATAGGGTTTTTGCTTGAAATTTTAAGGGCAGTGTTTAATCTCTAAAAATAATGAAGCCTAATTGAAAATGTTTATTTCCAAAACTAACATTATTTGTTTACCTCTGGGGCAGAGGAAACTGATTCCACAGGACCACCCTTTCTCTTCTCCAACTGGCAATACACAAATTAAGCACAAGCTGTTGTGCTTACCTGTGAAGAGTTACTACACAGATCTAAAACGACAAATCGAATCTCATTATTTTATTATAATTTTTAATACCTGATTATTACAACTGAATAAAGTAGTACAAAAAACGTTTTAAAATGATACACGTTTGTCGGGCATTTAAACCTCTAAGACTGATTTGAAGATTAGAAATATTAATATGACTAAGTTTAGTTTTCTACTAAAAATAATACATACCTACCGGTAATAAATTATAAAACAATAATAAATAGCTTTTATATAAAACAATCTTCTATTTTTAAATTCATTTGAATGAATGAATCAAAATTACTGAAAAAAACATTGTAAATAAAATTCTGGATGATGACTGCCAGTAAAATAATGTTTTGATTGAAGTCAAAAGAAAGTCCTTAGTCATAAAACGAAATGACTAGGTTGTCTCTTTCTATCTTGCTCTACCTATGATTAGAAGAATAATATTTGTTTCCCACCTCCTTATTGTTTCTATATAAATTAAGATGAACAGGTCTCAAAACTGTCTTTGATTGTTCGTGGATTGATGGGTATTCTCTCAATGCACCAACTGTATTCTTTGAGAAATGTACAGGGTGAGTCAATGATTGGATGAAGTAAGTTTGTGCCTTTTCGGTGAAATTTACAAAGAAACTATATTTATTGTTTGATACAGTTTATTTTTACGCAGATTTTAAAAATATTTAGGACTCTACAGGGTGAGCCAAAAAACTAGGACAGCATAAAGTTGTATTTTTTTAAATAGAACACCCTATATACGAATCGTATTTTCGATTTAGCTTATAATTTTAAATCTTTTCTTTAAGGGTTTACTATAACAAAACTTTATAGTTTCTGAGATAATTAAGTTTAAAGAAAAAAAGTCACATTTTCAAGCATCAATTCAATCCTAAATAACGTTTTCAATTTTGTGACAAATATATTCAAATTTGGAATTTAGCAAGGCCAAGGACAAGCTAACATAATTTTTACCTAATATTTGCAATAAAAGCTACAGGGTGTTGAACACATCGGCTCAAATTTGAACAAGTTTAAATGAATAAATATCTTTTTTTTTTAAATGGTACACCCTGTATATTTTCATGTTATTTAATAGAGTAATAAAAACCCTAAAAGTTTTGTTCAATATATCCTATACCTATTTATAATAGTTTTTGAGATATTTCAGTTTTTCTTATTTTCCATACTTTTTTACAGAAATAGTCTTCATTATCGTAGTAGCCATGGCAAAAACAATGTAAAAGAACATTTTTCTGTGTGTCAAATTTATAACCGCAATCGCTTCTTTTGGTTTTTATGTAGTGTAGTTTGGTTTTTTTTTGCATTCATCTTATATTGTAAAATGAATTTTCCAAAGAATGAGTTAATAGATATGATTTATACAATAGGAGAGGCTCAAAAAAATTGCCTTCTTGCTCAAAGAATTTACAAAATGAAGTATCCTGATCGACGCCAGCCTAATACCCATACTTTTCAAAACTTAATGCAAAGATTTGATTCTTCTGGTATTGTTGATTATCCAAAACGTAAAGTGGTCAACAAACCAGTAACTAATGAAGAAAAAGAACTACAAGTATTGTTAAATGTTCAGGAAAATCCTTATATTGGTAGCCGTCAGTTAGCAGCATTATGTGAAACATCACAATCCACCGCTAATCGTACTACCAAGAAATATAGGTATCATCCATATCACATGGAATTACACCAAGAATTGCATGGACAGGATTTTGAAAGTCGTGTAAACTTTTGTCGTACAATAAATGCGGAGATTCAATTAAATCCAAATTTATTATGCAAGGTAATGTTTAGTGATGAAGCTACTTTTAGAAGTAACGGTGCCGTAAATAGACGCAACATGCATTATTATGCCACAGAAAACCCATTTTGGATTAGAGAGGTGCAACATCAAAACCACTGGTCATTAAATGTTTGGTGTGGTATTCATCATAATCGAATTATTGGACCCCACTTTTTTAATGAACCACTAAATGGCCATAGTTACCTGAACTTTCTACAAGAAGAACTACCCCAACTGCTTCAAGGTCTCGATAGGGATGAGCTCGACAGTATGTGGTTCCAGCACGATGGTGCGCCTTCGCATTACCATCGTGAAGTTTGTGCGTTTTTGGACCAACGATATCCGCAAAAATGGATTGGACGTGGGGGTTTCATTGAGTGGCCACCAAGGTCTTGCGACATCACCCCATTAGATTTCTTCCTATGGGGTTATATTAAAAATAAGGTGTATGTTAATCCACCAACAACAGTGGAAGATATGCGAAACAGGATTAGGAATACCTGTAGAACAATAACGCCACTAATTTTGTCCAGGGTCCGAGAAAATCTGCAAAAAAGACTAAATTTGTGCACTGCACAAGAGGGTCGTTTATTCGAACACTTATTAAAAAGAAATAATTAATCTCAGTATTTAATAGGTAATTTTTTTGTTTCAATTTAGTATAAAAGTAAATATGTATTTGCCTTGTCGTTATTGTTGTGTTAATTTTTTCACATTATGTTTAATTAAACTATTGCCGTCGTAATATAACGAATAATGTATTTCATCATATTTAACCACATTCTGTTTGTTTCTGTAGTTTCTTTTTATTATTTTACATGGCTACTATGATTATGAAGACTATTTCTGTAAAAAAGTATGGAAAATAAGAAAAACTGAAATATCTCAAAAACTATTATAAATAGGTATAGGATATATTGAACAAAACTTTTAGGGTTTTTATTACTCTATTAAACAACATGAAAATATACAGAGTGTACCATTTAAAAAAAAAGATATTTATTCATTTAAACTTGTTCAAATTTGAGCTGATGTGTTCAACACCCTGTAGCTTTTATTGCAAATATTAGGTAAGAATTATGTTAACTTGTCCTTGGCCTTGCTAAATTCCAAATTTGAATATATTTGTCATATAATTGAAAACGTTATTTAGGATTGAATTGATGCTTGAAAATGTGACTTTTTTTCTTTAAACTTAATTATCTCAGAAACTATAAAGTTTTTTTTATCATAAACCCTTAATAAAAAAGATTTAAAATTATAAGCTAAATCGAAAATAAGATTCGTAAATAGGGTGTTCTATTTAAAAAAATACAACTTTATGCTGTCCTAGTTTTTTGGCTCACCCTGTAGAGTCCTAAATATTTTTAAAATCTGCGTAAAAATAAACTGTATCAAACAATAAATATAGTTTCTTTGTAAATTTCACCGAAAAGGCACAAATTTACTTCATCCAATCGTTGACTCACCCTGTACATGTATAATAGTGAATCCGTAAACTTGATGTTACAGCAGTTAAAGCATAATTTGAAATGTTACTTAATTTCTTTCAATTAATTTGCCTTTACTGGCAAAAATGTGTTGCTTTGTTTTAAACGAAAACACTCCCTTTTGTTCCCTGACAATTTCAGTATGGTTTACAATTGGTCTAGAGAGAAAATCCTTGTTTGTCAGCGTCGTTTTTTATTTAGCGAGCCGATTCATTTTATATTTAGGTATACTTTTTTTTATTTTTAGCATGTTACGTAGTTGCATATGCCCAGACAAACTTGAAGTCGATAATGCGGACAAACATCTCCAGTGCGGTGAGCAAACATTTGAAAAAAACCATCAAAAATCACAGCTTGTTCAAGATAAGAATACAAACAAAGTTCCCATGTATAAGTGTGATCACTGTAATTACCAAACACCTTATAAAGCAAGTGTAAAGAGACACTTCCTTCAACATAAAAATCCTGGAGACGTTCATAAATTTAAATGCAATATTTGTGATTTTCACACGAAAAGAAACGATAGTTTAAATGCACACCTTCGGATACATAAAATCCCGGAGGAAGTTAAATATTTTAAATGTAACGATTGTGAATATCGAACGATTCGTATAGGTAATTTGAAGAGACATACCTTTAGACATAGAAAACCTGAAGAACATAAAATAAAAGGGGAAGTTGTATATTTTAAATGTAACGATTGCAAATATCAAACAATTCGTAAAGGTAATTTCAAGAGACATATCCTTATACATAAAGGAGAACTCCATTTAAACAAGCCTGAAGAGATTTATAAAATTAAGTGCAAAAAATGTGATTTTCAGACGACCAGAAACGATTATCTGAACGTACACCTTCGGATACATAGAACCCCGGAGGCAGTTGAGTATTTTAAATGTAAATATTGCAAATATCAAACGATTCGTAAACTTAATTTGAAGAGACATATCCTTAAACATAGAGGAGAATCTCCTTTAGACAAACCTGTAGAGATTTATAAATTTAATTGCGAAAAGTGTGATTTTAAGACGAGTAGAAACGATTATCTGAACTTACACCTTCAGATACATAGGATCCCGGAGAAAGTTGAGTATTTTAAATGTAACGATTGCAAATATCAGACGATTAGTAAAGGTAATTTGAAGAGACATTCCGTTAGACATAGAAGAGAACCCCATTTAAACAAGCCTTTTAAGTGCGAAAAGTGTGATTTTCAAACGACTAGAAACGATTATTTGAACGTACATCTCCGGATACATAGAATCCCGGACGAAGTTGAGTATTTTAAATGTAACGATTGCAAATATCAGACGATTAGTAAAGGTAATTTGAAGAGACATTTCCTTAAACATAGAAAAGGACCCCATTTAAACAAGCATTTTAAGTGCGAAAAGTGTAATTTTCAGACGACTAGAAACGATTACCTAAACGTACATCTTAGGATACATAAAACCCCCGAAGAAGTCGAGTATTTTAAATGTCACAATTGCGAGTTTCAAACGACTTATAAATGTAGTTTGACGAAACATATTTTTAGACATAGAAAACCTGATGAACTTTACAGTTTATAAATGTAAATTAGTAATTATGATATTTCCATAATCCCCTATAAAACTTACATCTTGCATTAACAAGGAAGGTACCTGAAGTGCCCAGCTTCGATTTTAATGAAACTTTAATATGCTGTAGATACACGTGGTTTTTTTATCTGCAAAAATTCATTATAACGGGGTGAAAACCGTCCGTAAAGTTCACTTCTAAAAGCAGTATTTTTTTTTAAATATCTCAGGTTTTAAGCGATATGTCTTTACAAAACAAAATGAAAATTACTGGTTATTCAAAATGATGTTAAACTATGGTATTTTCACCCCAAGAATATCATCCCTTGTTTTTTTTATTGGGGTAAATCATATATTTGCTCACGTAATTTAATTCTGAAAATTAAGAAATTTAGTTCGATTGTTTGAAAATATTTTTTTCATCATTACTAAGTAACTTAAGTTGACGTGTTTCAGGGTTTATAAAAATGAACCACCCCTAAATAATATTTTTTTTTAAATTTCAAGTTCTAATTGAGATAATTTTACAAAACAAAATAACAAACATGATATTTCTTAATTTTTAGAATTAAATTACGTGCGCAAATATATGGTTTACCTCAATAAAAAATAAGGGATGATATCTTTGGGGTAGTTGAACATCATTTCGAATAACAAGTAATTTTCTTTTTGTTTTCTAGAGATATCTTAATTAGAACTCGAGATATTAAAAAAAAGTATTTGGGGGTTACTTACTCTCTTACTAGTTTATTTTTGGAAACTCCAAAACATGTTAATTTGAGTTCTTATATTTTCCTATATTAATTTCAAAAAAATTCTGATAATTGCAGTTTTTTCCTGTTTCCGTAAAGGGGGCTAAAATTGCAGACATGTCAGGATATTTCCTGTAGTCTGGTACCCTACCCTTGGCAAACTTTATATAAACCTATAATAAACAATTGAAAATTAACACTGATGGAAATTTAATAACAGAAATCCAGTTCGCGTCATATGTAATGTATTCTTCTAAAAACTACAAACAATTGTAATTATTAAAACGATTGTTAAAATTACACTGTTATATTGAAATTCTCGTTTTTGAACTTCTTGGCAATTCTTTACCAGGTAGAAGTGGTAAACTTTGAAAATAAAACTTCTTTTAAAGAGTCTCATATTACCGCACAAGTAACCTGAATAATTTCAGAAACACTGTTTACCGACTCGGAATTCGCACTGTTGCTTTCACTGTAATGGAACAAATGTTAATTATTTTTCATTGTTCAATGTCAATTATATTCTGTTAAAATAAATAATTAAATAATCACTCTGTGAATAGATATCCCGTGGGAATAGGGTGGTTATATTTTTTATCACTATCCACGAAAGTCTAAAGGAAAAATAAATCAGTTATCGAACTTAACTTTTATGATCTTTGTCGTTTAAATGTTTAAAAAAAAAAATACATAAAGTCAGTTAATTTATGAAGACCTAAAAGACCGTCTCTTAGAATTGTATATAAATCTGTCCAAGTAATCCTGCCCTGGTTAAGTAAATAAAACCAGGTGTGATAAGGGTAGTTTTTAACATATGATATGCGGAATACTGTTAAAATGTTTTAAAATATTGAACGATTTTCCCAATATTAGGAAACAAAAGAATGATCAAATAAACTCACTGTAATAGAAATATATCGTTTGGTCATGTGTAAAAAGAATACCGAGTAATCACTGTTTTTTCTATTCACAAGAAATAACGAGTTAAGATGTTTATTGCCAAAACAGCCAAGAAAAGTGAATAGTTCTTTTTACAGTCTTTAACATATATTCTTTTAGTTATAGAAAGAAATAGAATAGTTTTATTAATTATGTTTATATAAAAATTATTATTAAGATGCTCACAGGTCAATTCGTGAACCAAGCATCCGGTATAGAATAGCTAACGCCCTCAGCACATAACGATTGAAACCTTCGAACTTTAAGGGAAAGAAATTGATGTTTACCGGGTTCCATCGCGTAATATGGGTACAAATGGAAAACAGAGGGGTATCGGGGGTGTAAGATTCGAAGACACTCTTTTAAGGAATAGTAAATGTCAGTCACAATTTGAATGTCGGTTAGAACGGTACCGTAGTACCAGTGCCGTAGAATAATTACGTCACGAGCATAATCGTCGAGACAGAAGGTTATCTTTGTTTAATTTGGGAAATTAAGAGATTATCGTGTGTTATTTTAGTGGGGCATTTCGCGATTTTCATACGATTCGATTAAGTAATATAAATAGCTGTTTTTCGCGTTTTATTTTTATTTTTTTGTTTAATATTTTATTAAGCTATTTATACGTGTTTTTTTTCAAAATTGGGTTTTACGTTTTTGGTTAAAATAACGGCCGAGAAGAGCAATTATGTTAGTTTTTCGTAATTGTTATTAGTTTTAAGTTTCTCATTGTAAATAGTTCGTTTTTATTCTATTTATTTTGTTAATAGACTAAGTTGTTTTGAGAAACTTGTTTTATTCAATTTAATTAAAACCTTCACGCGAATTAACTCGCGGGCGCGCTGTTGCGAGACCTACAAAATAAGAGATGTCTACTGACCAATTAACTAGCAGCCTTTCCTGAGTCCTGAAGATCTGAGTCATGGTTATGGTAAGCTTTAATAACCGTAGTGTTTGGTACTAAAGCTACAAGAGAGAATTTGAACGACCAGACTTCCAGAGTGTCTTTATTACTATGAAATTTAATTATAGGTTATTAAAATAGTTACTAATTAGTATGGGGCAGAAAATGATTATAGATGAAAGGGTTAACGCTACCACAATATATCATTGGAAGGAGTCTATGATCAAATTCTGTCACATCATATGCTGATTTCATCAGCTAAATATCACAATGTTATTTCCAATCTAGTAAGGGTATAGCTCTACATATTTCCATATCGTGTTTCCTAATTATTGGCCCAACAACAGCGAAGAGCTCTTCAAATTCACCAATAGAATCAGGAAAATATTTTTAGAAAATCAGGATCATTTTCTCACATTTCTTGAATTAAATTATTAGTATGTCCAAGCATTTCTCCAATGTTTTCTTCAAATATAGACCGGACCCAGTAGCCACGAGTTTCCTGTTTTTTTAATAAAGAATATATCAATATTCTTACATTTTGTAACTTTTTTTCTAGATTAAAATACTGCCGCAATTAATGTTTTATTTTGCTTCATTTTAATTTTTAGATAAAATATAAACAAAAATCCTGATAAAAGTTAGGTTAAGACGAAAAAAAACCACATCTTACGACCGCGTCACGAAATGTCCTATGTGGACGATACATTGGCTGTATTCTTTTGAGTAAATTATCACTGATCAAAAGTGAAAAAAAGTGAAACTGATAACCTCATGTTCTTATGAATATGCATTTACTTGTCATTGGGTCGAAGTGATCTTAATTACTTTAAGGGACAGAACTGAAAGTGATAACTACTCAAGAGAATAAACCTATTTTTAACACAAAAGCGCGGAATACGCCTACGCTCAAATTTTTCTTGTCGTGTGGACTCACCCTTAGAAGTCTTGTTAACCAATTAAACTTATTTTTATAAAAAAGTAAACAAATATGGATTTAACAAATCCCATTACAAAAGAAGAAAAATTTGATACTTGTTCCTTGAAACAAGTACAAGAAGGCTATAGCACTGGAATGATAAGACCCGAATGGAATTATCTTAAAAGTGACAACTTTCCCTGCAGTTCTCTTAGGTAAGTACGACATTCTATATTTCTCCTTTTATTTAAAGTAGGAAATTAAAACTTGTGTTTTGCCCTTAGTTCTTATTGGTACCAATTATCGACAGAGTATATTTTACTATTCTGGATGCTTTCTCCCATTTTTAAATATAATTAAACGTTCTTCTGGCTTAATATTATGTCCAAATTCAACTATCAGGTTAATTAAAAGTTTTGATTCGATAGTAAAAATTTACTAAAATTTACTCAAACAAAAACAAAATTTTAAATTAAGGTATTTGTATGTTCTGAATTATTTTAGCTTTGAAGAAAAATACACAGTCATAAACACTGAAGATAGTAAAATGATGTTGGAAATGGAAGAAAATAATGCTGCCTTGGAAAATTGGAAAATTAAAAGTGAGGAACTAGATATTAAAGAAGAATTGGATAAAAATGCGACCAGGTATTTAAATAATTTAATTCTAAAAAGAATGTATGTAGATGGTTTCTATTAGAAATAATGGCAATTATTACGAAACTGGGAATAACAAATTTTGGAAAAAATTCGTATAGTGAAATGATAGGAAAATGAAGTTTTTTTGAAAAAATTTTGATACATACCCCCTATTTCGAGGTCGTAGAACACGATTCTGACCTCGGTTTTCCATAATTTTTTCTCAATTTTGCGGAAAACGGAAAATAACTTTTCACTTTAGGTTCAATTTGTTTCACTAAATCGTTAAACTTTTGTTATAACAACGAATTTCACAGTGATAGAAGCTTCTGCATTATACAAAAATTCAAAAATATGCACTTTTTTTAATCGAAAAAATCCGAAAAATTACCATGACAAAAATCAAAAGAAAACGGCCGGCCCCGAAAAATAATAGTTTGCATAGTTCGCTAAAGATGGCGTACTGTTGAAGTCGGCGATGTTGCCAGATTGCAAAAACGATGTCTTTAAATATTCTTCGCTTTCTGTTTGAATTGGAAAGAAAAGGTTCCAAAAAGAATGTTTTCCTTTCCTTTGATTATTGAAGTACTATTAATTACTCTGTCTATGCCTTCGATGTGCGATTTTGACTCTAAATAAGAAAGGTTTTAAGGATTATAGTTGCTTTTGTTTGTCTTCCTCCAAATACCAGTACTTTGATGTGCGATTTTGACTCTAAATATTAAAGGTTTTAAGGATTATAGTTGCTTTTGTTTGTTTCCCTCTAAATACCAGTAGTTTTAAATGGATAATATGAATTGATCATATTGCTTATGTCCTTTAGCAGAAAGTGTCGAGTGGCAGAGCTTGTCCCGCCTCCACGTGGTCTCTGCTGGACAATGACATTTTTAAATTAATAAATCTAGGTCAATTTAGGTTAGTTCAGGTTAGTTTAGGTTAGTTCAGGTTAATTTCAGTTTTTTAAAGTAACCAAGACTAATGTTAACCTGTACTTACCAGAACTAACCAAAAATTTTGGAAGGTTAAGATTCATTGTACCCCTTTTTATATGTTACAAACATTAAACTATGTTGTTAACTGTAATGGGTTAATTTTAAAGTTTATACCAGGAAACTTTAAATTTAGGTTAATTTAGATTGGTTCAGGTTAGTTTCTGTTTTCCAAATTAACCAAAATCAAGCTAAACCTGAACCAACCTATCTTAACCAAAATCAACCAATAATTTTGAAGGGTTAAGATTATTTTTACTTAGAAACTGTTCTGATTATTAAAAAAAAAATTAAACTATGTTGGTGACTGAGAAAGACAAATCTTATAGTTTATATTATGAAGAAATTTTACATCTGGCAACGTTGCACCTTTTTACGTGATTCGGCGGCCAGTTTAGATAGTCTGACCGTAAATGACGTTTTCGAGATGGGTTTTTGATTTTTCACTGAAAATATAAGTTTTTCTAAATTGTATTGCTAAAATTTGTGCAAAAATAATTGAAATATATTACGTATAATATTTTTTAACTAGTTTCATTGAAAATAAATACGTAAATTCGGTTTTTAACTGAAAAGAAAGTGCTTTGTGAAGTGACGCTTTTCTTTTTTTGAGTTTTCCGGGAAAGTGAGGAAAAATTATGAAAAGCAAGGCCAGAATTGTGTTCTAGGACCTCGAAATAGGGGGTGTGTATCAAAATTTTTTCAAAAAAAAAAACATAATTTTCATGCTTTTCACGCTCTGCAAATTTTTACCCAAATTTTTTGCATACTCCTTATTTTGGGACTGTAGAACACGAATCTGAATTTTTTTTTGTGGTCACACATCTTTTTCCTAAAAAAAGAATTTTTCAATTTCACATCTAGTCTTAAATTTTGCCATTTTCACTAAAACATATTTGCACATTTCTGAAAAAACTGTACATAACATTTTTTCAAAATGTAGCAGAAAACACTTGAGATCAAGCTGAAGAAAAATTAAATGGACTTTGACCCAATTGTATGGTTTTCCCCTAGACATTTGTAAAAGCATAATATGCGCGGAATATGCTGGGACAAGTCCATCGGAAGTATGTATTTTGATCATGAAGAAAAGATTTCTTCTTCATTTTTGCCCTAATTCTGTAGACAAATTGTTGAATGCTATATCAAAACTAACTCAAAAATTTACTGGGATTGAAGATGAAATGAGGAAAATGAAGAACAGTGCAAGGTCCAATGATTTGGAAAAAAGAACTAAATGAATTGAGGATGACTTAAAATAGATAAAACATCCAAAGCTGGATGATCATATTGCAGAGATCAGGAAAAATGTTAAAATTATTGAAGGGAATATTAAGTTAAGAATGTCCAGAACTATTGAGAGCAGTCAGCTTAAAGATTTGAAGGCTAGCTTAACTACAACTTTGTCTGAAACTTTGAACAAGCATATGGAGGGAGTGTCAGATCAGTTTGAAATTCTGGCAAAAATAGTTAAGGAGGAATTTTCTAAACTTATAAAAGCCTTTGCTAATAATAATACACCTGCAAAAGGTATTGTTAAGGAAGTTGATGAGAAGGGTGTAACTTCTAAAAATGTTCGCCGTGCTGTATTGGAAGCTAACTAATGACGTACCCGAGGCGCCGCATATGTTTAAACCAGAGTCACGTTCACACGAGAAGGTCAGTAGAGGCTCCTGAAGGGAAATTCATAATTTCTGCTGCACAAGGGGGAAATGTGTGTGTGTGTGTATATATATATATATATATATATATATATATATATATATATATATATATATATATATATATATACAATTACTTGTCATAATTATTTTGTTATTCTAAACATAATTAAGTTTTGAATGTATAAGCAAAACTTTTTCTATAACCTATAATCCATTTATTTATACGACAAAACAAATATTTTGCGGGCGAAGCCGCGACGGATAATTATTTTTATTATTCTAAACATAATTAAGTCTTGAATATATGAGTGAAACTTTTTCTACAGTCTATAATCCATTTATTTATATGTTAAAACAAATATTTTGCGGGCGAGGCCGCCCGCGCCTCTTGCGCGTTTCGTGTCATTGCTTTTGTATTGTCGTTACCTGTTGAAATGGTAAGTGGGCCTGTTACCTTTAGAGTGAAAGGGCCTTACAGTTTCACCGACCACCAGGTATGGCAAAAGTCCGCAAATGCGACAATTCTGTATAATCAATGTGTAAGCATGTAAAGCTTTAAACGCGTTTTTCTCAAAACTGCTTTTTTCAAATTGGGCGAAAACGTTACCCAAACACTATTGCACCGATCGATCTGAAATTTAACATCTTCCCTGCTACTTAGCCGTTTTTTGATTGAATATAATTTTTTTTTTCGACTAAATTTTTTCAAAAGTGCGCCATTTCTAGAAAATTCGATTTAAATAAAAAACACGTCATCGGGAAGCCAAATATATACAGTGTGACCAGTAAAGTCGGCATCATATGGGATTTTTTTTATAAATAGTTTTATTCGAAATTTGACTTTGGCAACAATTTCTGCTTCGATCGACATGAAAATTAACAAAAAAAAAATAGTAGTCACGTGATTGGTATTATCTGTCAAATTTTAATTTTTTTCCAAAAAAAAATTCAAAAGTGGGGTTATATCTCAAAATATCGAAAAAAGTTATTAGAAAAAGTTTTATTAAATGCAATTTTTAGTCTATATACAACATTTCAGCTGTATAAGATAATTTAGATTTTTTGCCCATTTTTTGTAAATTGCACCACTGTTGCAAAATAAGACTCGACGTAACCTACATAAAACTTCTTAATTTTGACAATGCTTCAACCCAGACATTTTTTGTTTAAAGTAGCGCCATATTAAATGTGTGTTTTTCTACAAAGTCCAAATAGGGCTATTAAAATTTGGTCACATGTGATGCAAATTTATTTGTTTTTGACCCTGTATATGGTAACTTCATAAAATAACTATTTTTGAAAACATAGTTTGTGTCTAAAAGTAATACACATAATATTAAGAAAATAGATTAATTGAAAAGACTCAAATTTTCTAATAAAAAAAGCATAATATAAAAATTAAACGCATTTAAAATTTATTTTCCACCTAATCCAGACTTTACTGATGACACTGTGTACTCTTTGTCGTAATTATAATGTGTATTACTTTTAGACACAAACTACGTTTTCAAAAATAGTTATTTTATGAACTTACCTTATACAGGGTCAAAAAGAAATAAAGTTTAATATCCGTATTTAGATTTTGTAGAAAAACACACATTTAATATGGCGCTACTTTAAACAAAATATGTCTGGGATGAAGCATTGTCAAAACTAAGAAGTTTTATGTAGGTTGCGTTGAGTCGCATTTTGCAACAGTAGTGCAATTTATAAAAATGGGCAAAAAATCTATATTATCTTATACAGCTGAAATTTTACATATGGGCTAAAAATTGCATTTAGAAAAACTTTTTCGATGTTTTGAGAAAAAAAAAATTAAAATTTGACAGATAATGCTAATCACGTGACTACTATTTTTTTAGTTAATTTTCGTCTCGATCGAAGCAGAAATTGATGCCAAAGTCAAATTTCGAATAAAGCTATTAATAAAAAAAATCCCATATGATGTGGACTTTAACTGGTCACACTGACTAAACTATAAATTTTCTTTGTTTTTTGTTCCAGGTCCCATAGTTCACGCAAAATGATTTTGATCGTTTTTCAATTTTTAAGAAAGGTGATTTCTGAGATCTGCTCAGTCGCCGCCATTTTGTATCAAAATAATTATAAAATTTTTTTTTCATACTTCATTATGTGTTGAATGAGCTCTCTGAAAAGAATTTTCCTACTTCTCTTCTACACTCCCAAAAAAAATTGTCAAAATTGGCTCTATTTTTCGACCGTTACAGTGGTGTTACCCTCTAAAGCATAATTTGAAATGTTACTTAATTTCGTTCAATTACTTAGCCTTTACTAGCAAAAATTTTGCTTTGTTTTAAACAAAAACACTCCCTTTCATTCCCTGACAATTTTAGTGTGGTCGACAATAGGTTTAGATAGTAAATCCACTTTGGTCGGCGTCGTTTTTTATTAGGCGAGCCGATTTACTTTATATTTAAGAACACTTTTTTATTTTTAGCATGTTCCGTAGTTGCATATGTCCAGACAAACATGAAGTCGATAATGCTGATAAACATCGCCAATGTTGTGAGCAAACATTTGAAAAAAACCATCAAAAATCACAGCTTGTTCAAGATAAGAATACAAGGAGAGTTTCCATGAATAAGTGTGACCACTGTAATTATCAAACAGCTCATACAGCAAGTTTAGAGCGACACTTGTTTCAACATAAAAATCCTAGAGGCGTTCATAAGTTTAAATGCAAAAAGTGTGATTTTCAGACGACTACAAACGATTGTCTAACCGTCCACCTTCAGATACATAGAATCCCAAAGGAAGCTGAGTATTTTAAATGTAACGATTGTAAATATCAAACGATTTGGAAAAGCAATTTGAAGAGACATATTCCTAAACATAAAAGACAACCCCATTTAGACAAGCCTGAAAAGATTTATAAATTTAAGTGCGAAAAGTGTGATTTTCAGACGAATAGACACGATTATCTAAATCTACACCTTCAGATACATAGAATCCCGGAGGAAGTTGAGTATTTTAAATGTAACAGTTGCAAATATCAAACGATTTGGAAAGGCAATTTGAAGAGACATATTCTTAAACATAGAAAAGAACCCTATTTATACAAGCCTGAAAAGATTTATAAATTTAAGTGCGAAAAATGTGATTTTCAGACAAATAGAAACGATTGTCTAAACCTACACCTTCGGATACATAAAATATCGGAGGAAGTTGACTATTTTAAATGTAATCATTGCAAATATCAAACTATTCGGAAAAGCGATTTGAAGAGACATATCCTTCAACATAGAAGAGGGCCATATTTAGAAGCCTTAAGAGATTTATAAATTTAAGTGCGAATAGTATGATTTTCAGACGAATAGGAAGGGTTATCTAATCGTACACCTTCGAATACATCGAATCCCAGAGGAAGTTTAGTATTTTAAATGTAAAGGTATTTTGAAGAGACATATCCTTAACATTTAAACAAGCCTGAAGATATTTATAAATTTAAAAGTGCAAAGTGTGATTTTCAGACGACGACAAATAATTATTGAAATGTATATCTTCGGAACGTAGAATCCCGGAAGAAGTTGAGTTTTTTAAATGTAACGATTGTAAGTTCCAAACGATTTATAAAAGTAGTTTAAAAAATATATCTTTAGACATAGAAAACCCGAAGAACTTTAGAGCATAGCAATATAAATTAGTAATTAAGATATTTCCATAATCCCCAATAAAAGTGATATCTTCCACTAGGACATATGTACAGGTTGGTTGAAAAGTTTTGAAAGCGACACCTATTAACCAGTACAGGAATTAAAATTTATACGCAATTTTATTATTTCATCTTCTATATGAACACACACAAATGTTTATTTCTATCTGTCAATTCATTCTTTGTTTACAAGCCATTTGAAGTCGACGTGTCAGTGAATTTTTATACAATGAATAAAACCGAATATCGTGCAGTGATAAAATTCTTTGTTTTGGAAGATTTATCAGCAACAGAAATTCATATAAAAATGGTGAAAGTGTTAGAGGAATCTGCTCCTTCATTTCCAAATGTGCATCGATGGGTTTTAGAGTTTAAACGTGGTCGTACAAGCGTTGAAGATGAACCAACTAGTGGACGTCCAAAAAGTGCAACCACACCAGAAATCATTGAGTAAGTGTATGATATTGTTTGTAAAGATCCAAGTGTGACAAAGCGTGAAATTGCTGATACCATAGGCATCTCAGAAGAACGAGTACTCTATATTTTACACGAAGAATTACGTAGCTATTCGGAAAGATAGTGCCGCATTCGTTAACGATTCAACAAAAACTGAATCGAAAACAAATTTGTAAGCGTAATTAAGCAGAATTAAATCGATTTTGTGCGTCTTTTTGTAACTATGGATGATACTTGGATTTACCATCATGATCCTGAACTGAATCAACAACGTTTACAGTGGACTGAAGCTGGTTGTTCAGCTTTAAAACAGGTCAAGTCAGAACGATCGGCAAAAAAGGTTATGGCATCAGTTTTTTTGGGATTCAAAAGGGGTTTTGTTGATTGATTATCTTGAAAAAGGTAAAACAATTAACTTTGAGTATTATTGCAACCTTTTGGACCAGTTGGATAAAGAAGTTCGTGAAAAAAGACCCGGCTTACAGAAGAAAAAAATCATTTTTCATCAAGACAATGCATTTCCTCACACAAGTGGTTTGACGATGGCTAAATTGGAAGAATTAAAGTATGAATTGCTTGAACACCCACCGTATTCACCAGATTTGGTTCCCTCCGACTATTACCTCTTCAGGAATTTGAAATAATTTCTTCGTGGAAAGCGTTTTTCGTCGAATGAAGAAGCTATTGCAGCCGTGAAACATTATTTTGCAGAGCTTCCGGAAAATCATTACAAAGATGGTATAAAATTATTGGAGGATCGTTGGAATAAGTGTGTTGAAGTTGAATAAAAAAACTAATTTCATTAAAAAATACACGTTCTTTCATTTTCGCTTTCAAAACTTTTCAACCAACCTGTAGTTTAAAGAACAATAGGTAAGTTATCGCACTCCATCCCTCACACAACAAATAAACGGTCTAGGACTTAAATAATAAACTGTACCTAGAACAGACATAGACATTCGCGCAGAGGGTAACTATGTGGGATATAACCCAGGAGATTGGAAAAAAATGAAAGTAGATTACAAAAAACTGAATTTAGGCGGGCATATCGAACTATACTGCTTTAAAATCGGCTATACTGTACTTGCACAGAACGTCAATTGTCAGGACTGGACTTAAAACCTTTTTCTTTACCTCAGAATTATTATTAATATCATCAGATGTGCCAGAGAAGTGATACTAACATCCATTTCTACTAAATTCTCATTAATAACATTATTTTTAGGCTTCCCAGAATGTTTTCTAATTCGTTTAAGCAGTTAATAACCGAATTCTATAACTAGTTCTTCTTTTAGTATTGTTATGCACTTATGTTATAGATGCAAAATGACATAATACTTAGAAGATGATGGAGATTTTGTTGATAAAACTAATTTATGTTTTTCGAGAAGATTTTATAAACTTTTTCCGAACATCGGATGACGTCTTTCTTCTAATTTTTTTGCTAGACGAAAGCAGTTCTTTTGAGGATTTTAGAATGTATATATATATATATATATATATATATATATATATATATATATATATATATATATATATATATATATATGTATATATATGTATACAGGGTGTCCAAGATAAGGATCCTAAGCATGGGGATCTCGGAAACAGTTGGAGATACGAGGTCGGTTAAATTAGAGAAAAGTTGGGCAATTTAGTGCTAAATTAAACGCAGTTAAAAAAATTTAAAAATTTCAAACACTTCCGGAGATTTCCGGAAAAAAACGAAATTTGGCAAAATCGTTTTTAATTTTTGCAGGCTTTATTTAAAGAGATATCAGAAAATAAAAGGTAGATTCTCATTGCCACTTTTTATTTTTTATAATATGGTCTAAACAAAATTTAAATCCGACGTTTCGTTTCTGAGATACCATCATGAACTTTCATTTTTTATATGGAACAAAAAAAAGTATCCCATGTATTTGATAGCATTTTTTACTACAAATTCAACGATGTATCACCCTTGCATATCGAATACGTAGTTCAAGTACTTTCCATAAGAGCTCCATGAGAGCGAGAGAGAAAGGTATATCAGTTTTATAAAAGCCAATGAACTACACACTTGATATGCAAGTGTGATACACCGTTGAATTTGTAATAAAAAATGCTATCAAATACATGGGATACTTTTTTTTGTTCCATATAAAAAATGAAAGTTCATGATGGTATCTCAGAAACGAAACGTCGGATTTAAATTTTGTTTAAACCAAATTATAAAAAATAAAAAGTGGCAAGAAGAATCTACCTTTTATTTTTTTGATATCTCTTTAAATAAAGCCTACAAAAATTAAAAACGATTTTGCCAAAATTCGGTTTTTTCCGGAAATCTCCGGAAGTATTTTGAATTTTTAAAATTTTTAAATTGCGTTTAATTTAGCACTAAATTGCGCAACTTTTCTCTAATTTAACCGACCTCGTATCTCCAACTGTTTCCGAGATCCCCATGGTTAGGATCCTTATCTTGGACACCCTGTATATATGTATATATATGTATATGTATATGTATATATATATATATATATATATATATATATATATATATATATATATATATATATATATATATATATATATATATATATATATATATATATATATATATATATATGGAAAAGATGTTTTACTCTTTTGTCGACCGGTAAGAAAGGGGACGACAGTATATTGTCTACGGATTCCACTCTGGTTCTCTCCATACTAGTTTCGATCACCTAATGGCCTCATTAGTGGAGCTGTAACGAACCGAGAGTAAAATGGACAGAAAACGACCGTCTACTTAAAATCTCCATATCGTAAAATATCGGCAGGATATTACGCGCAGAACTTGATGCCGGACTGTTATCTTAAACAGTATAAACGAACATCTGAATATACCTCGGAAAGGTAGGAAATTTATTAAAAATAAACAATTTCACGATCTATGTATTTGGAAAAGATATTTTATTCTCCTTACCACCGTTTCCAGAGAATATACTGTCCCTTTCTTAACGGTCGCAAGGAGAATAAAATATCATTTCCAAATACGACGATGGTTCGATAAGTTCTCGGCCTGAAACAGAGAGGGCGCTAGTAGGATCAAATAACTATAATATTTTGTAAGCATTAACCTTGAGATGACGTCCTGTAAAGTTTCAGATGTTTGCGTTCAATTGCTTTTTTGTGGCGATCGAATGAACACATAAGGTTCGATATTTTGTGAAGGATGGATAAAATTGAAGTTCGTGCGGTTATAAACTACTTTGTTCTAAAAGGGCTTTACTCGTACGGACATTAAAAATGAGTTAGATTCCACTTTAAAGGATTCTTCTTCCTCGTTTTCGACAGAAAAAAAATGGGTTGCTGAATTTAATCGTGGTCGTACATCAATTTAGGATAAGCGCTCGGGACTCCCAAAAACCGCTACAACTGACGAAATTGTCACAAATTCACAATGTTATACTTCATGACCGCCGACTGAAAGTACGAGAGCTTGCTGGTATAGCAAACATTTCGATAGATCATGTCCACTACATTTTACATGATGTTCTTGGCATGAAAAAGCTTTCTGCGCGATGGGTGCCGCGTTTGTTAACAGTCGACCAAAGACGTCTTCGAATGAACACTTCACAAGAATGTTTAGACTTATTCAGACGTAATCCTGCTGAGTTTCTTCGTTTTATAACTTAGGTGAAATATGGATTCTGAAAGTGCGCCAAAAAAAGAAAAAACGGTTCTGTCTGCGGGAAAAGTCAGAACAAGGCAAGATCATTACGCTTCACTACTGGACCATTTGCAGCATGTGATTAAGGCTAAATGTTCACATCTTGCCAAAAAAAGGGCTCTTTCATCAGGATAACGCGCCTGCACACAAATCTATGGTTGTTCCTGCAAAACTCCATGACCTACGTTTCGAAGTGCTTCCACATGTGCCATATTCGCCGGATCTGGCTCCCAGCGATTACGTTCTCTTCCCAAACTTGAAAAAATGGCTCGCTGGATGAAAATTCCCTTCAAATAACGAGGTCAGAGCAGCGACAACCGCTTATTTTGCAGATTTGGACAAATCACATTATACTACGAGTAGTAAAATGTTAGAACATCGTTGATCTAAATGTATTGAAGTACAAGAGGATTATGTTGAAAAATAAATAAAAACATTTTCAAAAATTTTTTGTTTTCTTTATTAGGCCGAGAACTTATCAAACTATCCCCGTACATAGACCATGAAATTGTTTATTTTTAATATATATATATATATATATATATATATATATATATATATATATATATATATAAATAATAATAATAAACTAAGAAATTTTCGGCTATGCGGACCAAGACCGTTAATAATTATTATTCTCATGTTAAAAAGTGCGGAGATCTCCAAAGAACATGGAAAAACTCCGGGTCCGAAAAATGACGACAGCGCTGTTTCGTCCTAGTATGGAACTCGTCAGGCCATTGCATTCGGTACAAACCATCATCTCGTAACTGTGTCGTATAAGTAGACTTCACAGTTGAAAAATAGTAAATAAGACACAGTGGCGACATCTCTATGGCTCACTCAATAACATACTAGGACGAAACAGCGCTGTCGTAATTTTTCGGTTATTCAATGGTCTTAGTCCGCATAGCCGAGAATTTCTTAGTTTATTTTCAAATTACACGGACGTTAACTTCTCTTTACATATATATATATATATATATATATATATATATATATATATATATATATATATATATATATATATATGTAATTTTTTCTTGGGTGTAAGTTTTTTGAAAGACGACAAAAATTTTCAATATCTCTTGTCGTTTCGCTCTGCATGGTGAGCTTTTTCAAAGAATTTTTATTTATCGTATGTTTATATATACAGGAAATCAAATTAGCCTTCTGAAAATGAGCAGTTTAAAATTTTCGAGAGAAGGCTTCTTTTTAAAAATGTTTTGCCATCATCTCCATGGTGGTGGAATGGGATGGATTGTGTTTTATCACAATTTATTCAAACTGTGCAACCTCTAACACGGAAAGGATATGATTGGAACGAAGTTTTACCTCATATATATATATATATATATATATATATATATATATATATATATATATATATATATCTTCTAAGTTAAAATAACGTTGATTTTTAATGAATATGATTATATTATCTAGTTGATTTTGGCTGTATTTATTTAAGGAAGGGTAGATAGTTTGTTCTCTGCAAATTTCACTCTCCACGGAAAGAGAGCCAGAGTGGAATTTGCAGAAAATAAATTTACTTATTTAAATATATTAATATAAATAAATGTGTTCTAAATCATTTTTAATTAAATTACTTCGTAGAACTGAACAATTAAATATATTTCCCTACTCGCTTTTATTCTCTTACTTTCATGCTAGTTTTGTTTTCGTATATTTCAAAATTCTTTGAAATGCTACGATGTTTTGTATAATTCCAAGTTTTTATTTTCCGTTATTAAGCTGCCATTAATGTTGCGAAGTAAATGTCGGCAATGTTTGATTCATTGTCTGTTCTTAATCCGTTCCGTTGCGAAAGAGAGAGAGCACTATTTTATTTGGGACCTACCCTTTTGGTAGCTGTTGACCCAGGGTGAGTCCACATGATAAGAAAAATTTCAGCGTAGATGTATTACGCGCTTTTGTGTTAAAAATGTATCGTCCACACGGGACTTTTCGTTATTGGGTCTGGTCTGTATTTGAGGAAAATATTGGAGAAAGGCTTGAACATTCTAATATTTTAATTCAAGAAATGTGAAAAAATGATCCTGACTTTTAACAAATATTGTCCTGTTACTAATGGTGAATTTGAAGAGCTCTTCGCTGTTGTTGGGCCAATAATTAGGGAACACCATATGGAAATGTGCACACCTATACCCTTTTTACTAGGTTGGAAATAACATTGTGAAATCAGCATATGAAAGCAACAGTGCGAATTCTGAGTCGGTAAATAGTGTTTCTGAAATTTTTCCGGTTACTTGTGCCGTAATATGGGACTCTTTTAAAGAAGTTTTATTTCCAAAGTTTACCACTTTTACCTGGTAAAGAATTGCCAAGGAGTTCAAAGACGAGAATTTCAATATAACTGTAATTTTAACAATCGTTTTAATAATTACAATTGTTTGAAGTTTTTAGAAGAATACATTACATATTAGACTAACTGATTTCTATTATTAAATTTCCATCAATGTTAATTTTTACTTTTTAATTGTTTATAATAGGTTAATATAAAGTTTGCGAAAGGTAGGGTTACCAGACGACTGGAATTTTCTTGACATGTCTGAAATTTTAGCTACCTGTTTGAGATACAGGAAAAAACTGCAATTGTCAGTATTTTTTTTTTAAATTAAAACAGGAAAATGTAAGTAAAAAAAAATATTTATTAATCATTTTAGTAAGAAAAAATAAATTAATTAAACGTTAACAAAATGAGTGAATTGTTAATTTAGTATATTAATAAATTTAGTTTCGTACTTTTTCTTGCTTGATGTTTCTTTTGGCAGCTGCTGGTCTTTTATAACCATTTCATGACATTCTTCACATGATATGTTCTTCATGTTTATTTGTGTCTAGAATAGAACCTTAACAGAATATATTGTTGTAAACCAACTATTACTACAAATTATTAATTATTAAATTACTATATATAAATATTTTTAAGTTACTCTTATGGATTAATAGATAATTATAGTCTAATATTTAATACACTCTTAAGAAGTTATATCTTAAGTAAATTTATATTCTAATAGGCTCAAACATAAGTATGCGTTAATCTCCGAAACTCTAAAACTTTACTTTTTACAGATACCATTAGCTCTGTTCATATTGTCATCGTCCCATAAATACACACTTTTTCATTTCAGTAATCATGTAAATAAATAGTTATGTTAAATTTGTTAGTAAGCAAAATAATAATTTAGATACAGATATAGAATATAACTAGGACATGAACATAGAGACGAGGGGAACTAAAAATAAAAAACTACAATAGTGACATTAAATTGGCAAGAAGAAAAACTGTTGTTACCTCATGATTTAGTGAACATTTTAATAAAATATTAAAAGTAATATTAGAAGATTTTTTTGAATTCATCGAAACCAGTGATGAACAAAAAGCAGAACCAGCAAAGTTATAACATTGGTGGCAGCGAAAAGAAAAGCTTATAACAATATAGACAGCCTATTTCTCTCCTTACTCCACTACGTTCCCATTAATGAGAACACTCGCTCGATGTTCGCATTTGGTGCTTCGATTGCACATATTTTGAAAATCTTGGGCAAATTATTAGTATGCCCAAGCATTTGTCCATTGTTTTCCTCAAATCTAGATCGGATCCAGTAGCGACGACTTTCCTGTTTTTTTAATAAAGAATATATCAATAATTTCCTTACATTTTATAACTTTTTTTCTAGATTAAAATACTGCCGCAATTAATGTTTTATTTTGTTTCATATTAATTTTTATATAAAATATAAACAAAAATCCCTATAAAAATTAGGTTAAGACAAAAAAAAGCACACCCCTTATGACCGCGGAACGAAATATCCCATGTAGATGATAAATTTTTAACTTAAAATGGCGTAATATGCCTACGCTCAAATTTTCTTGTCGTGTGGACTCACCCTCAAAAGGACATAATTACTGCCCTCGATTCATTGGCATGAACAGCTCGGAGCTGTACAGGTGCAAGAAACACTCGCTTTATTCAAGGAGTGAATTATGCCTTGTCAGATCTGTTTTCCCCTTACCCCTCAAGCACCAATAAAAGTATTTGGTGTATTAAGCCCTAGCAGCTATCAGTTATCATTTTTAGATGCTATTTTTTTGGTAAAAAACATTTTATACATGAAATGGAGACAAAAAATTAAGATTATTTCACAAGATATCGGACACGTTCATAGTTTTTTTAACGAATTGCGAAATATTTATGGCCGAAAATGCCATGACACCAGACAAAACTCAAAACTAATAAGTAATAAAATAATATTTTTACTTTTTTTCTTCAATATGTTTTGCTATGCATATTAAAAACACAAATACCAAAAAAAAAATAATTTGGAGGTTATTTACCGTTCAACCGCTTTTTTCATATTTGCTCGGAGCTATTCAGGGTTTGATGCATCCGAGCTTAAAACTCTTGAATCGAGGGCAGTAAATACGCTTACGCTCAGATTTTGATTGTCCGGACTCACCTTCACCCTTAGATTAGAAGAGATAGGGCGAAATTGGTAAATAGTACTTCTCTTTCTATTCCACGGAACAGAAAATGAGATTATGTTCTACTCTGTCTCTTTCTAAGCGGTAGCCAACACGCAGTCAATCTTTTATTTCTATGATTAAACCATAGACAAAAGTATGTTTACTTTTATGTCAATGAGTTAGACGTGTTATTAACCTCTAAAATTTTTTTTTTTTTACCCAAGTCCACAAATATGAATTTAACAAATATTATTATAAAAGAAGAAAAAGTTAATACTTTTTCCTTCAAACAAGTACAAGGAGGATATAGCCTTGGACATGCCACTTTATTAAATGAGAAAAATACCAGTGCTTCGATGATAAGAGCCGAATGGGACCATCTTAAAAGTGGCAGTTTTCATAGGTGGGTATGAAGTTCTATATTTCTCCTCTTAATTAAAGAAGAGAGCTGAAACTTGTGTTTTGCTCCTATTTCCATTAGTACTAATTATCAGCAGAGTATATATTACTATACTCCCTTTTATTAACTATTAATAAATATTTCTCTGAGTTAATATTCCATCCAAATTCAAAGATCTTTATGATTTAAAGTTTTGTTTTCATACCAGTAATGAGTAAAGTTTACTGAAACAGAAAAACATTAACTTTTTAAATTATTGGTATTCGTACATTCTGAATTATTTTAGCTTTGATGAAGAACATACACTCATGAAATCCGAAGATAGTGAAATTATGTCTGAAATGGAAGAAAATGCCTTGGAAAATTGGAAAATTAAAAATGAGGAACTAGATATTAAAGGAGAGTTGGAAGAAAATAGGATCAGGTATCTAAATAATCGAATTTTTTGATGATTTTTTACCTACCTTCCATTTTCGAGTCATAGAGCATGAATATGAAGTTTTTTTGCTGATCTTACATTTTTCCAAAAAAAAAAATCAGTCATATAACTTGTATTTTCCGATAACCGAATTTACAAATACAATATTTAAAAAAAATCGTTTTGACTATATATTTTGTTATAATAAAATATTAAATAACAAATTTTGCAATTTAAATACAAACTCTTTAACGATATGCATTTGAAGACTTTGTATTTGTAGAATATGGTTTTGTGAATTCTGTATATACATTCTTAATTATTTTCTAATGATCACTTGAGTGTTTTTTGAATTGCAAAATTAAATGGAAGCATTTATTTAAAAAATAATGAATTTGGCAATAATATGTTTAACCAAATAATAAATTTGGATTTAGCGATGCTTGACTATTCTTATTGAGTGTACAAATTTCATGTCGTGCTGTGTTATCTGTAGTATGTTTACTTTTCTTTTTGGACATGTGATATCATAACAATATGAAAATATATTGAAGAACAGATTCCGTGCCTTGTGGGCAGAATTTCTAATGAAAAAGTCCGACTCGTAAAGTAATTCTATATATTACAATAGGTGTCATTTTAGGTTTAGGCGCTTGAAATTCTTCAATATTTAGCGACGACTTCCTTTATACATTTTGTATTTATGTATACTTTTTTGTTTTTAGCGTGCCACATAGTTGTGCATGTCCTGACAAACATGAAGGCGATAATGCTGTGCCACATTGCCAATGTGATGAGCAAACATTTGAAAAAAATCAAAGATCACAGCTTGATCGACATAAGCATACGAATAAAGTTCATAGGTATAAGTGTGACTATTGTAATTATCAAACACCTTATAAGGATAGTTTGAAGCGACACTTCTTTCAACATAAAAATCCGGGAGATAATGATAAATTTAAATGCAGTAAGTGCGATTTTCAAACATTTATAAAAAGTTCTTTAAAAAGACACCTTCTCATACATAAAAATCCTGATGAAATTCAAATGTTTAATTGTGATCAGTGTAGTTTTCAAACTTATTATAAACCGGGTTTAAACAAGCACCTCCTTCGGCATAAAAAGCCTGAAGAGATTTATAAATTTAAGTGCATAAAGTGTAATTTTCAGACTATTAGAAAACAATCCATAAAAGTACACCTTCGGAGACATAAAATCCCAGAGGAAGTTGAATATTTTAAATGTAACAATTGTCAGTTTCAAACGATCTATAAAGATAATTTGAAGCGACATTTTCTTCAGCATAAAAATCCTGGAGATGTTCGTAAATTTAAATGCAATAAGTGCGCTTTTCAGACAATTAGAAAAAGTTCTTTAAAAAAGCATTTTCTTCAGCATAAAAGTCCCGAAGAGGTTTACAGGTTCAAATGCGAATATTGTGATTATCAAACGATTCAGAAATACCATTTGAAAAATCACCTTATCACGCATAAAAACCCCGAAGAAGTTCAAATGTTTACGTGTGATCAGTGTGATTTTCAAAGTTATTATAAACACTTATTAAACAAGCACCTTATTATACACAAAAAGCCTGAAGAGATCTGTAAATTTAAGTGCGAAAAGTGTGATTTTCAGACGATTAGAAAACGTTCTTTAAACTTACACTTTCGGTTACATAAAAACCCAGAAGAAATTGAAAATTTTAAATGTAACGATTGCAAGTTTCAAACCATTCATAAAGATAGTTTAAAGAGACACCTAGTTAAACATAGAAAACCTGAAGAACTTTATAGCTTTAGATGCGATCAGTGTGAGTATCAGACATTTCGTAAAAATAATTTGCAGAGACACCTTCTGAGACATCAAAATCTTGAAGAGTTTGTAAGTTAAAGAGCAAAAATGTTTTCTAAAATTATAACATATTCTTCAGCATAAAAATACTAAATTACATAAATTAAGAAGTTTTCACGAGTTCACCAGTCACTATAAATTTGATAAAATAAAATGGATGACAGATTGAAATGGAGCTGTCAAACCAAAAATGTCCAATGTGCTTCGCCATTGTGGGAATAAAGAAGGCTTGGCAACAATGGAATTTTGATTATTTTTTTTTGTTGATAATCCTCATACACGTCAAAATAACCATTAGAAGTCAGAAAAGTACTGTCACTCTTATTGTTGTGAATTTGTTGTTTACCAATGAAATTTTTGTTCTTTCCCTGTATTCTATTTATTTTATATTACTTAACAATTAAGTAACATAGACTAGACCAAGCCATCAGTCAAATATTTAGATGTAAATATAGACCACAGAATTGTCTTAAATTGACAGTCTAGAACTGTTAAACCAAAATGCATACAAAGAGCCAAACACTTTAGTAGTCTAATATACAGTGTGTCCGAAATTGGTGATGACATCGTTGTAATCTCAACAACTATAAGAGATATAAAGGCGGTTAAATCGGAAAAGTTTTAGACAAATATGTCAATAGGTTATTGATGCTTGTGCATCGGTTCGGTTTTTTTTTGCGTCTTTGAGATTTAAAAAAAAAATAAAATGTTACTTTTTTTTTAGATCAGCTATAACTGTTTTATTTCACAATATTTTTCAAATCTGTAAACACTTTTGTATTGCCACATTTTACACAGTGCCGTCTATTTAGTCAAATTTTAGTTACAACGTTTCAGTTGTGACAGAATTTGATTATAGACTTCTGCTAATGACATATTGAGGTAGCGTTAATCATTTTATCTATAATCATTTTTTTGCCCCATATTAATTAGTAACTATTTTAATAACCTATAATTAAATTTCACGGTAATAAAGGCACTCTGGAAATCTGGTCGTGCATCTTCTCTCTTGCAGCTTTAGTACCAAACAACTACGGTTATTTCAGCTTACCAACCACAACTCAGAACTTCAAGACTCAGGAAAGGCTGCTAATTAGTTGGTCAGAAGACATCTCTTGTTTTGTAGGTCTCGCAACAGCGCCCGCAAATTAATTCTCGTGAAGGTTTTAATTAAATTGAATAAAACAAGTTTCTCTTAACACTTAAATCTATTTAATAAAAATAAATAGAAAAACGAACTATTTACAGTGAGAAACTTAAACCTAATAACAATACAAAAAAAAACTAACAGAATTACTCTTATTGGCCGATTTAATAACCAAAAATATAAAACCCAATTTTGAAAAACACGTATAAATAGCTTAATAAAATATTAAACAAAAAAAGAAATAAAACGCGAAAAAACAGCTATTTATATTACTTAATCGAACTGTATGAAAATCGCGAAATACCTCACTAAAATAACACACGATAATCCCTTAATTTCCCAAATTAAACAAAGATAACCTTCTTTCCCGACGATTTTACCCGTGACGTAATTATTCTACGGCACTGGTACTCACGGCACCGTTCTAACGACATTCAAATTATGACTGACATTTACTATTCCTTAAAAGAGTGTCTTCGAATCTTACACCCCCTCGACACCCCTCTGTTTCCCGTTTGTACCCATATTGGCCGATGGAACCCGGTAAACGTCAATTTCTTTCCCTTAAAGTTCGAAGGTTTCGATCGTTACGAGCTGAGGGCGATAGCTATTCTATATCGGATGCTTGATTGACGAATTGACCTGTGAGCATCTTAAGCTTAATTTTTATATAAACACAATTGATAAAACTATTCTATTTCTCTCTATAACTAAAGGAATAAGATAATATAACGTCTGTGAAAAAACCTGAGTGCCCTTTTATTCATAATGCTGGTATTTGAATCATTCTTTCTTGCAATGAGGAAAAACAGACGCTACATACCTCCTTTCACAGGTCAAACGATATATTACAGTACAATGAGTCTACTCGATTATTCTTTTGTTTCCTAATAATGGCAAATTCATTCAATATTTTATTACATTTTAACGGTATTTCATATACCATATATTAAAAACTACCCTTAACACGTCTGGTTTTATTTACATAATCAGAGTAGGATTACTTAGATAGATTTATAGGCAATTCTAAGAGAGGGTCTTATTACGTCTGACTTTTTGTATTTTTTTAAGAAAATCTTTAAACGACAAAGATCATAAAAGTTAAGCTCGATAACTGATTTATTTTTCCTTTACACTTTCTTGGATAGTGATAAAAAATATAACTACCCTATTCCCACGAGAAATCTATTCACAGAGTGATTATTTAATTATTCATTTTAACGGAATATAGTTCACGTTGAACAGTGTAAAATAATTAATATTTGTTCCATTACACAGTTTTAAGGAACTCTCCATCAACTTTGTTTTTCCTTATGACTGCCATATTGGATTTTTAACCGATAGAAAAATATTTAATTTTTTTCTATAACACTGTGTGAAACATTAATGCAAAAAAACAACATTATACCCTAAAAATACTTAAAAACACTTATTTAATTAAAATTTTGAATATTCGACAACGCCGAAATTTTAAATAATTGGGATGTTGACTGTATTTAAATAAAAGTATAATTTTGCAGCGAAACGGTAGTTTCCACAATAGAAATCCTAATAAACACAATATTTTTCTTTATTTTTAAAGAAATTTTAATTTTATTTAATAATTAAAATGTAATTAAATTTCCTTCGAGTCACGTGATAACGAACACCAATCAAAGTGAATGATGTTACTCCATACTAACGTCATCGTTGTCGCTTCGTTCTGATACGGTTATTCTTTTGAGTCATTATTACTCTCAATTCTAACACTTGAAGTAATCATGATCACTTTGACCTAATGACAAGTAAATGTATATTCAAAAGAACATGGTTTTCAGTTTCACTTTGATCATTTGATAATTACTCTAAAGAATACAGCTAACGTCATGGCTGTCACGAACGTTGCCTCGTTCATATTTTATAGTCATTTTCATGTAATCTCTTCGAAATTTGCTTACTTTTCCCTTTGAAAACTATTCTAAGAAATTTTTTCATGAAAGAAAGTTGATTTATTAAGGCAAATAGTTCGAATTTGCCGAGAATTGATTGTTTTATGATAACCAATTTCTTCGAAACAAACAGTAACTTCTGCTCTGCTGAATTTATAAATATGAAGACCTTCATGTAAGTAATTTATCAAGAATTGTTATTTCGCCAACGGATAATGAATACATAATAGTAATAATCAGCATTTATAAGCCCAAAACTAAAATAAAACGAGTACTGCCGGGCTAGCTGAAGCCACATTTTGCTATTATTTTCCGAACGTGGAACGTGAATAAATAACTTTTCAGGTGTTTTAATTCTAATACTTGTACACCGAAGCACCGCACAACGCTTAAAATAATTTAGAACTCATATCACAAAAATTACAAAAAAAAATATATTCTTGTCAGTTTACCAGTATGACTTCACATCGGTCAAGTGGCAAGTATTGGCGTTTTGGCGGAAAATTTGAAAGGGAACTTAAAATTTTTGATTTTTAAAGTACTATTGTATTAAAAAAAATTAAAATGTTTTCGGCTATATTACGTACTTATGCATGCACACTTTACCAAAAATAGTCAATATCCCAATTGTAATCATTAAAGTTGTTAGCATTACACTCTTACATTGAAATCATATCTTAAAACTTTCGAGAAAAGTATATTATTAAAATAATTGAACTATTTAAAATATACTTCAAAAAAATACATTTTGTCAGGGGTATTAGAAATGAAAACTTTACAATAAATTGCAGTCATTCAGATAATTGACATCCAAACTTGGAATATTTTAACTGTATTGAGACCAGACCCGGTAGTGACGATCTTTCTGTTTTTTTTTTTTTAATAAAGAATACATTAATAATTACCTCATTCATAACATAACTGAGTTTTCCCACACTCAACCAAAAATAACAAAACAAAAATCCAAGTAATTTTTTCGCTGAAAATAAACGACCAAAGACATCCTTATTTTCGTGAAAAATGAAAAGTTAGACAGAAAAAGTTAACCCTGCAGAGACATTACGATATTTTACTTGCGGCAAACACTTAACTTGTTTTTTAGGATTGTCTAATTTTCAACACTTGTTTTAGCAAAACGATCACTTACCCATACTTTTTTGTGAACTTGCGACAGTGATTGTATTATCCATACTTGTTTTGCGGAAATACAAAATTAGTGCTTAATCGGTACCACAACAGGACTTTGAAACAAAAAAAAAACGGTTTTTGCGCCTAAATAAAAAATACTTCTTGAGCATCTCAGTTCACCTCTTAGATGCACCCTGAAAAATCCCTTTTTAATTTTTGGCAAATAGAAATCCACAAATGCCATTTCCCAACAGGCAGAAAGGTGAGGCGACTTGGCTTCTCGCTGGGTCGGGCGGTTATGTCCTGGTTATGGTCTTCTCGGGCACCCCATGCGGGCTGCCCTTTTCAGCAACCCGAACATTTAATCTTCCATTCTACAAACTTAAATCTTCTTCGTTCAGATTCTTTCAATGCGGAATTTCAACAATTTCCTCGATTCAAGGACGAAAGCAGTGTTCAATTTAACATAGGGCCAGCAAATCCAGGATTATCGGCACCTAGGCTTTACCAAACATACCAGCAAGAGATACAACCTAGTGGAAATGAACGACTGTGCTACAGAACAAATGAAAATTCTGACTCTTGTATGGAAACCAGCAGTAATTTGATTTGAGATTTCCTTGTGGCTTCTACGAACGTCAACATTCCTGTACCCGTAGAACAGGTACGACATCCGTACGATAACCGCGAGCCAATGCGATAAGTAGCTTGCCGAACGACCTTTTTGTATTCGGCATTCCAATTGTGTACGTTTACCCAAATTTTATTCAACACTTCTGAAATGCACAGAACAAAAAAGTAAGCTGATATGAGCACAATTAATAGCATTTTCCGCCATGGTTCCGTCCAGAATTAAAGTCTCTGATTTTTGAAAAAAAGGAAGCCCATAAACAATATAAAATTTCCAATTCTGATTATATTTTATTTTCAGAATTACGTAAGTGCACATATAAATACAATTATCAAAACCATATATCTGACATTAAAAACTCTATTAAGTCTGATAGTAGGTTTTCCTGGAGGTATGTTAATACCAAGAATACGAAATTTTCTCTTCCTAGTTAAAGAGATAATGTTAGAGCGGAAGACTCCACGCTATAGCAGAACTCTTTAGAGCTTTTTTCTCCACAGTCTACACGCATGAGAATTGTGAGACCCGTACTTTTAATTACATGAAAACTGTAAACCTTACTTTCAAGTTGAGCCGGTGGACGTGGTTAATGCAATAGATCACTTGAACAGTAAATTGGGTACTGGACCCGACGGGATACCAGTCATATTTGTTAAGAATTGTCAGGGTGTTTTGTCTGCAGTGTTTGCTCAGATTTTTAATATCTCTTCATCATCGGGTGTTTTCCCAAAAGTATGGAAAACTACTTACATTACGTCAATCCATAAGAATGGAGACAGAGCTAACGTCGAAAATTATCGTGGAATTTCGAAATTTTAACTATTTAGTAAGAGTTTTGAGGGTATTGTTTACCAAAAGATGTGTCCTCTTTTTAGGCATGTGTTAGCAACTTCACAGCATGGCTTTATGGCGGGTCGATCGACTACTATTAATCTGCTTGTTTATGAGCATTACTTGGTGGACGCTTTGGAGGGGAGGTGTCAAGTGGATGCTATTTACACTGACTTCTCCAAGGCTTTCGACAAGGTTAACCATCAACTTCTTATTTACAAGCTGGAAGGCGTGGGCATCCATAGATCATTTCTACAATGGATAAATAGTTACCTGTCTGGTAGAGTACAGCGAGTAAAAATTAGTAACTGTGAAACATCTAATATATGTGTTACCTCTGGTGTTCCTCAGGGTGCTCACCTCGCTCCGCTCCTTGTTAACTGCTTTATTAACGATATTCAGGACATCATAACTTTCAGTAGATGTCTTCTTTATGCAGATGATTTAAATCTATTTCGGGTTGTCGGGAGTAGAAACGATTGCGAGGGCATTTAGCAGGATCTAGCTCCATTCTCTGAATGTTGTAAGTTAAATTTTATGCACTTCAATGTTAAAAAATGCTCCATTATAAGTTTCTATCGTAAAAAGGATTGGATAACTTTTGATTACTTTCTTGATAATAATATGATTAATCGCGTTGAATGTGTGAAGGATCTGGGTACCTATTCTCGTTCTTGAGAGAACGATGACTTGATGGAAAGTGGGCGTGGTTCGCACGAAAAAGTATGAAACCGTATTCTGGGTAGCTTTTCTCGTTCTCAAGAGAACGATCATCTTGAAGGAAAGGAGCCGTGGTTCTCACGAAAAAGTAAGAAACCGTATTCTGAATACGTTTTCGTACTTTTTCGTGAGAACCACGCTCACTTTCCATCAATATGATCGTTCTCTCAAGAACGAGAATAGCTACCCTGGGTGTTACATTTGATCGGACCCTTTGCTTCGGCACACATATTGATAATATTGTGAACAGGGGTTTGAAGTTGCTCGGGTTTGTGAAGAGAATGCTTACAGATTTTAATAGTGTAGACTGTCTTAAAGTGATATACTGCTCTGTAGTTCGATCAATCTTAGAATATGCGTCCCAAGTTTGGTCACCTCATTATTTTACATACAGAGAAAAAGTAGAAAGAGTACACAGAAAGTTTTTAAGTTTCAATGCCTTTAAACAGGGAATGCAGCAGGAGCGGTCTGTATATGATGATAATGCTGATGCTTTGAGGTTGCTACCATTGTGTGTGAGACGCATATATCTTGACCTCGTTCTACTTTATAAGATTGTTAATTCTTGTATTGATTCTCCGGAACTACTCAATAATATTGGACTATCGGTTCATCAAAGAGCTTTTAGAGTGCACAATTTGTTTGAGGTGATATATCACCGAACGAATTATGGCATTAACAGTCCTATTTCTTTAATGTGTAGGGAAATTAATTCAGTTCCTACCGAGGTTGATATTTTTCATTTGCCAGTTAATGTCTTTAAATTAAAAATTTTACAATTCTTGAAAAACTAGTTTTGTCAATACTTGTCTTTTGAACCCTTTAATGCATGTTTAGATTTGTAAGTTTTTTAATTCTGTTTGAAATAGTGTTTGTATTTTTTTATTTTTGAAATGGATTGTATCTATTTAATCCGTTAATATACTATTATTATAATTATTTGAATTACCACATTTTTCAATTCGGTTTTCCACTATTCGGAATAATTACCCGCAAGTATTATCAAATTAAATCCTAATTATATATATATATATATATATATATATATATATATATATATATATATATATAAACTCTCTCGCCTTTTTCCAAAATGCCCTACGTTTTTCATCGCTACATGCTCAATAAGATTTGCCAACACTAATTCTTACTGAACTGATCCGAACATGGGAATAGTTCTGGCGTTTTTTCTGAAGGTACCCTCTTTGTTTTTGTTTTTTTTTAGGTTAGGAGTGTTATTAACATTTAAAATTTTTTCCATAAATAATAAATAAATATGAATTTAACAAATCGTAATATAAAAGGAGAAAAAGTTTATATTTTTACCTTTAAACAAATGAAAGAAGATCACAGCTTTGGACATGCTACTTTGTTAATAGATGAAAATAGTACGTCAGTGATAGAGCCCAAATGGGATAATCTTAAAAGTGATGACTTTCCGGGCAGTTCTCTTAGGTGAGTATTAAGATCTATATTTCGTCTTTTTTTTGGTAATAATTCGGAAAAAAGTAAATCTAGAGGTGAGCGCCATTTTGGTTTTGTTTGTTTTGATTTTTTTTTGTTAATTTTCTTGATTTTTCCAATAAAAATTTATGAAATTTTATATAATACAGATGCTTTTATTAGAGTACACTCTTTTTTATCAGAAAAATGATGAAAATTATCAAAAAAAAATCAAAACAAACAAAACCAGAATGGCACCGACCTCTAGATTTGCTCTTTTCCGAATTCTTACCCTTCTTTTAATTGAAATAAAAAACCAAAACATGTTTTGTCCCATGATCTCATTAATACTAATTGCCAGCAGAGTATATATTACTACACTGGATGCATTCCTCCCTTTTTAGGTATTAATAAAAATTCCCTCGATTTAATATTCCGTTCCAATTGAAAGATCGCACTGATTCAAAGTTCTGTTTCTATAGCAATTATGAAGTAAATTTTACCTAAACAAAAAACATTAACGGCTAGATTCACTAAGAAGATTTAAGAGTTAAACCCGATCTAGTTGCCTTGAAATTTAAACCTTCCAGTCAGCCAGCTTTGTTTTGCTTATGATATTGTCATAATTTGTATTACATATGTCAACGAATAAACGCTTATATTAGGACATTAAGGATAAGAACCTTTCCATAAAGCCTTGAAATATGCAAGGAAAATAGTTGTATACCGAAAATAAATAAAATTCTGTTTGGCCTGTTCAGTAATAAAACGGAATGATTTTTTTATGCTTATATTTTTAGGGTCTAAAGCTTGCTTGACTTACTCTTGTTCTTGTCAGTTTAAGCCCTCTGTGGTTTTAAAATTAAATCATATTAGTGAATCCGGCTGTAACATTTTAAGTTATTGCTATTGATTAGTTCTGAATTATTTTAGTTTTGATGAAAATCATACATTCGTAAAAGTTGAAGATAGCAAAATGGAGTCTGAAATGGTAGAAAACAATATCGACTTTGAAAATTGGAAAATTAAAAGTGAGGAATTAGATATTATTGAAGAGTTGGAAGAAAATAAGATCAGGTATTTAAATAATTTAATCTTGTAAGAGAACGTATTAGAAATAAATTTGAAATAGTATAAGGAATATATATATATATATATATATATATATATATATATATATATATATATATATATATAGATATATATATGTATATATACAGTGTGACCAGTAAAGTCCGCATCATATGGGATTTTTTTTTGTTAATAGCTTTATTCACAATTTGACTTTGGCAGCAATTTCTGCTTCAATCGATTGGAAAATTAACCAAAAAAAATAGTAGTCACGTGATTAACATCATGTGTCAAATTTTAATTTTTTTCCAAAAAAGAATTCAAAAGTAAGGTTATATTGAAAGAAGTTATTGGAAAAAGTTTTTCTAAATGCAATTTTTAGCCCATATGCAAAATTTCAGCTGTATAAGATAATTTGCAATTGCAAAATAAGACTCAACGCAACTTACATAAAACTTCTTAGTTTTCATTTCAGACATATTTTGTTTAAAGTAGCGCCATATTAAACGTGAGTTTTTCTACAAAATCCAAATGGATGCAAGATTTATTTGTTTTTGATCCTGTATAAATTAACTTGATGAAATAACTATTATTACTTATAGACATAAACTACGTTTTCAAAAATAATTATTTTATGAAGTTACCGTATACAAGGTCAAAAACAAATAAACTTTGCATCGCATGTGACCCAATTTTAACAGCACTATTTGATTTTGTAGAAAAACACACATTTAATATGAGTAGTGGATATATGAGAGAAGGAAAGAGGAGGAGGAGGAGTAAGAGTAAATCATCAACACTTTTCATCCTCCTCCTCTTTTCTTCTCTCATTATACTTTTCAAATCTCTCATTATACTTATTAAAAAACCTCGTATCATCAACGCTTTTCATCCTCCTCCTCTTTTGTTTTCTCATTTGAATTATCTCGTATACATTCGAGTTACTTCGTATACATTCCAGTTACTTCGTATACATGTTAACATGACCTTGTATCCCTTCTTTAAATTTTGATTATAAAAGCAACACTTTACCAGCTTAAAACATACTAAAATGAAATATGTCTTCTGCTTCTAACGAAAGTGAATTAAATTTATTAATTCAAAAATTTTATAAAAAATGTAAAAGTTCTGCTTTTGAGTTCGAACATTATGCAGTTGATAGTGGTCCATCTTGGTTTCAATATTATTTGGATATATCCAAAAACCATACAGAGGCTGTGAAATTGTGCGAACGTTATTTTCAAAAGAAAGATATTGTACAGTTTATACGTGAATTAGTGAAGTTAAGTTGGTTTCATCATGAAGTTCGTCATTTAAACCAATATATTAGAGATCCTGTTGTATTACAAGAACTAATCAAATTGCGTGGTGAAGATGATGCCTAAAATTGAAAATTTTGTGAGGGACCTTTATGAAGGGTTCATTATGAACGAAGCATGTTCCAGATATTTATCTTGTTTAGTTGAAGAAGAAAGTGAGGGTCAAGATTTATTGTTATATATAAAATATGTTGATCATGCAAATTTTTGTAAAAAAGCAGCAGAATTGTGTAGTGAATTTTTGAAGACTAAAAATGTGTTAAAATTCTTTGATGAACTTAAAAAAATTGGACTCAATAAAGAAATAAATTTATGTATTGATTTATTGGTTAATTAAAGTTAGTGTGAAATAAAATATTTAAATTTTTATAGTTGTTTTATTATTGTGTAACGGCTGTTATGTTTAAATATTTAATTATGTAAAGATAGGAAAATATAATTTTCTGTTAGTAATGTGGGGATGTGGATAAATAAAAAAAATATTATTACATTCATTGTTAATTTATTCATTCATAAAAAAATTTTTATACATAAAGAATACATTAGAAAGGGCACACATTGAAGGTGATTGAGAATGATAAAAACATTTAGGAGATGATTTAATTAAAACAGGTTGTTCGTCCAATTCAATTATTGGCTTAGTACAATATTTTCTAATAAAATTAGCTTTCTCTTCTCCTTTAATATAAATGAATTCTCCTTTTTCTGTTAAGTTTTTTACTATAGATGAAAAATTATGAAGAGGAATATATCCTGTATTCCAATTGATGCAGTGATGAAATTTCATTAACCATTCTGCTTGCTTGTATGTTTCTGGTGGAAGCATTTGTAGTGGATACGGTGGTTTAAAAATATAATGACTCATTTTATGTCCATCAAACATTGCAAGTTCTTTAGGAATAAACTTGTTGTGTTCATCCTTAAATCCTTGAACATCCATAACTATTCTCATTTTTATTTAGCAAATTTTTAAAGTACTAAATTTTTTTATTACAAATTGTTTTTTCGAATAGTCTTCAATAAGATTTTTTAGATGTTTAATTTTTTTTAAAAATAGTTCTATTTTTTCTTTTTGTATTTTGTACATTCCATTTGATGTGCAACAAACTATGGTATAGAAACAACTGATCTTATTCGATATATTTTCATTTTAATAATGATATTTGATGTGGTGGGAGAAGTTAAAGTTGTTTAACAATTTTTGTTAATGGATTATAGCTAAATACTTTATCATGTATTATAACACAATACGCAGCTGTTTTTCCCGATATTTTTTCTTTTGTCTCAAATTCAATTCTCATGGTTACTGGGCCGGATTGTAATAAATCTCTCTGATGAGAGCAATTAATGTAAGCAATAGGTGCATTATCTTTAAATTCTTTGGGATTAAATATTGGTTCTATTGGAAAGTTATAATATACTTGACGAAATTCAGAAAACATTTCATACAGGGTAGCAAACTTATTATTTTTAAAATCAAGCTGAAGATCCTGGTAAGGATATCTTTCTGAATTTAAAAACACATTTATATTCCTTAGGTCACAATGATCAAATTTACTCATATCTGATTTTAAATTACCACGTCTATCCTTTTGAAAAGCAATTAGTACATGTCTTGGTGTTTCAATTTTTGTGGAGGTTTTGACAGGCCAATTATGTCTTGTATTTTCTAATAACTCTGGATATTCAATTAATTCCCAACTTCGGAAAGTAAGAAGAATATCATTGTTTTTATCAATAATTTTCGTTAGTGCCAATTCTTGGGGAATGGCCACAGTAAGATGTGGAACTCGCCAACAAAGTTTGGTTATTTTAATTTTCGGTTTTTCATCATCACTTGTGGTTACTAAAGCATTAGTGTCATCATTGCTTATTAGTATTAGTTCTTGTTGTGAATTTAAAATTATTTTGTTATAATCTTCAAAAAATCCCGAGTACATTTTTAATGGGACGCATAGGGAAACGTTTCCTTTTTCATCAGTCATAATTTTTTCTTTAGGTTTCGTTTTTGGATACCATCCAGCATTTTCCAATTTTGCACTTTCGTTTTGATTAAATGATATGTATCCTTTAAGAGTTGAAGTAATTCCTACATCTCGAACTGAATCAATTGTAACACCATTTAAAATATAACGTAATTCTTTAAACAAGAATGCTGGAGCATTGTTGATTAATACCGTATTAGCCAATGGAGTATCATCTTCTTTGGTAACTTGAAATTCTAAATATAATTCACTTTTGCAAGGTAAAGGATATTTTCCTGTTTGTTGTAGAGCAATTCTAATTTCATCATTTAATCCAAGTTTTGTAGGATTGAAAGGTTCAAATGATAGTATTTCCCAGCTTAATATTGATTCATCTACAAGAATATTTTCTTTTACATTTAAATATTCCATTTTATTTTAGTTTGAAACCTAAACTTATCAGAAATTTTTTATTAGAAGGTGTTAACCTTTGAGAGTTTAATTTATTACTAGTTAAATGTCGTTTAGTATCTTTCTTATTAATGTTTTTAGAGTAAAATTTTTTTGAAAAATTATAATTTGAGACTTTTTTATTATATAAAATAACCATTATTCATCTATTTTTTTAAGATGTAGTCTTACTGTTACCGTTTCTCCTCTGAAATTGATGAGATCACCATCTTGATCTACTATTTTAATGTTTATATTGTCTATTACCTTTACAGTAACAGGAAAGTAAAGGACATTTTGTGGTGATTCTATTATTTTAAAACCAGGAGCTACACTAGGAAAAAATTGATGTATTATATGAACAGGTTTTCCATTTAAATATGATCCTTCGGCAATATTACAATCGATGTTTATGGCGTTTACTTTAATAATTTCCGCTGGAAAATCTGAAATGTGCTCCTTAAGACCTTCTAATTCCTTATTTTTAAAACCTAATATTTTTCCTATAGTTCCATCACGAAACGAGATAGGAATATCTGTTTTAATATGTGTTCGTAAAGTATTATTATTGGCATAAATATGAAGAAAAGTACGATTGTCCAAAAATTTTTGAATAAAATTATTTACATCATCTATTTCATAACTACCTGGTGGTATTCTTATTTCTTTATTTGAGTCATAAATGAAAAGATTATTAGTCTCATCAATATTTGGAATAGCATTAAAAGTTTCAAAATTTACAAGTCCAATGGAATATTCAAAATTTTCATCTAAATATATTGGAGGATGAATATTAACAGAAAGCGTGGGGGAATTACCACTAATGACAAAACTGTACGACATATCTCTTTAAAAATTTTTAACAAAATGAATTAATATTGTTTTTCAACCATTATTATAAAGAAATTTAAGACAGAGCTCACCACAATTTGTTTTGTTAATTGATTGATAATGATCGTAGTTATATTTCACAATATTTTTCTTTTTATCGCTGAAAAAATATTTTGTTAATTCGGTAGATGGTCGCAAATTGCCATAACTATCAAAATATAAAATATTTTTCCCTTTTTTTATGTATGCAGTCCAATGAGTTCCATCACCACTATTCTTATCGAGATTAACAATACCACTTTCATTTTTATTAATTTTTTTTGGTAATTTATCTCTCATGAATATACCTCGAAAGTTGGGAATTTTAAGTAGATTAATATATTTACTTAAATCATAATTTGTAAGTGGTTTTCGAGGTATTTGTTTTAACAGTTTTTTGAATAAGGTTTCAGATATAATCCACATCCAGTTTTATATGGTTTTAAATAAAGACCACTTCCTTGTTTTCCTACTGCTATAGATTCCATCATTTTATTATGTCTTTTGGACTCTTCTAATTTTTCTTTAGCAGCTTTTGCATCGTTGACAGCTTTCGCAATACCTGCTGCTCCTCCTCCAAGAGCACCTAAAGCGGACAAACCAGCAAATAAAGGAATAAGAGGTAGAAATCCACCAGTTTTTGGAATTGGTATGATTCTATTTTTTGGTGATAATATTCTACTATCTCCGATAGATCTAAGTGCGGTTTGAATAATATCAGTCAAACTTTTAAATTGTTTTCCGTTTAGTGCTTGTCTTGCTTTTGAAATAGCTTGAGATAAAGTTATTCCTCGTCCTAGACGAGTTTTTCGACTTCTGTTTTTCCTTCTTTTTTTTAATCCCATACCAAATTTTCTTTTAATTTTCATTGCACCTCTTATTCCAAGTGCAGCAGTTTTTTCTCCAAAAGTGGCGTCTTTTGCTCTGAACCTTTCGGCAGCTTTGTCACCTAATAATTTATCAGCAGCGTGTCGGCTTTTTATATCATTTGATTGTGCATAGGCAATATCATGCTCTTTACAAGCTTCATCCAATAAGTTTATGCCTTTATCGCCTCTAGCTAGTCTCTTTTCTAGTTTGGTTCCAGGTCCACAAAAATTATACCCAGGTAGATGTAATTCAAAAGGTAACTTATTTATTAGAGTATTAATTAAACCACTACCTCTTTTTCTGACTCTTCTTTTATAAATGGATTGTTGCTTATATGAGATTGGCATTATATAATTGAAATCTTGGAACAAACTGACTAGTTTTAAATTAGAACTTACCCTTTATACATCCTCTTATATATGAAAATTGTCAAACAACCTTATTCAATTATTATTAAAGACCATGAGACTTCAAGAAATAATTTTAGAAAACATGGAAAATTGTTTGAAGGCTCTAGTAAAAGGGGGTTAATTATTGGTCCATCAGGGTGTGGTAAAACTAATATCATTATAAGTTTAATTGAAGATCCCAATGGTTTACGGTTTGAAAATTTATATATTTATTCAAAGTCTCTATATCAACCAAAATATGAATATTTGAGATTACTTTTTAAACCATTGAGAGAAATTGGATATTATGAATCCGAAAATGAAGAAAATATTGTTTCTCCACAAGAAATAAAACCAAATTCCATAATTATATTTGATGATATAGTGTGTTGCAATCAGAATGTTGTAAAAGATTATTTTTGTTTCGGAAGACATAAAAATACTGATTGTTTTTATTTGTGTCAAACGTATTCTTCGATTCCAAAACAATTAATTCGTGACAATGCGAATTTGATTGTTATATTTCAACAAGACAAAACGAACTTAAAACATATTTATGATGATCATGTTAATGTTGATATGTCATTTAATCAATTTAATGAGTTATGTTTGATGTGTTGGAAAGATAAATTTGGATTTTTGGTAATAGACAAGGATTCGAATTTAAAATCCGGTCGATATCGAAAAGGATTTGATTCATATATTTTCTTATAAAAATAAAAGTTTTCTGAAAAATTTAACTAATCATGAATGAACGCTTAGCAAGAGAGCTTGTTAAGTCAAGGAAAGCTGTTAAACAAAAATATCAAAGTTTAAAAAATGCTGAATTTGAAGCACAATCCAAATTGGAGGAAACCTATAAACCAATAACTCAACCCCTACAACAATTAATTTCAACAATTGGTAAAATTGAATCGGCTGAGGTAAAGGAAGAGCTACAAACACCCATTAAAAAAAATTATGAAACACCAGAAAAAAGATTGTTTCCAACACTAACACCAAGAAAAAAACTACAGTATGGAACATCAACACCAGAAAAAAGAAAGACAGGGAAAACTCCAATTCTTCCTACAGAAATACCAACAATTATTGATTGGGAAACCAGTATAGCTTCACATAGTCAGATGCCATCTTTACAACAAACAAGTGTCATAGCAGAAACCACCCCTTCTTCAATTTCACAATCTACGGTAGGAAATCTTTCGGATATATTAGAACAAACACGCCAAACAATTCAAACATTTGTCAGTACACCTTTATATCAAGAATATTTATCAGGATTTCATGAATTACCTCGTCAATATATTGACGGAGGGGTAAAAGATGTGGAACATAAGTTTGATCACCTCTATGGAATAGTACATGATTTTGAAACTGAGAAATTCTTTTTGGGTTTAACACAAAGACCTATAGAAATTATCGGTAAAAACATAAAAGTTGAAGGTATAACTTATACAGGTACACCAGGTTTATATGAATTATTATTTAAAAAGGAACCAGTAGGTTATAAAAAACAAGATTTGGAAAATTATATGGATATTTTAAAGAGAACCAATGCATACCGTAGAAATTATGATCCAAATGAGCAGGTACAGGGAAATGGATCACAAAAATATATTTCTATAATAGGGCCTTATTTACAAAATAAAGGAATTACAAAAACTAAAACCATAAATCCCGAAACGCATAATATAGTTCAAGGATTTTTTGACAGACGAAAAGCTCCATACAGGGAAACTCGAATATCTTCGAAAAGAACAGGATCCGGAATAACTTTAAAAGTTAATAAACCTTATACCGATTACGTATATTGGGATAACGTAAATGAACTTGTTGATAGACTTCGACTGTTGGTAGCATCTATGATGGCTGGGAATACAGGACATAACAACGAAATTATTTCTATTATTGAAGAATTGAAAGAAGCCAATATAATTGTATAAAAGAAAGTAGTAAATATTGTTACATAACATTGTTAAAATGACCATTGATAAATTTGGACGTCATATTTCTAAAAAGTATACAGTAGATATACCTACAATAGAAAATAAAATACTAGCCAATGTTGAAAATGGAATATTAAAAAATTTTAAAAGTGATGATATTGTTCAAAGATTTGAACCTGTGTTAAAAAATGATATTGTAAATTTAAAAAAGAGAGTTAGTGAAAATGATGAAAATGTGGAATCTATTTCGAAAAAAATTAAGTTATTTGAAGAAAATGTGTCAAACTATGATAACAGGATATTAAATATAAAAAATATTGTCAAAGACAATGATGAACTATTAAAAAGTTTTTCTCAAAAAACATCGAAGTGTGAAGATGATTTTAAAACAATAAAACAGAAATATGATGAAGTAAAGAGTTTTGAAAATAACATAAAAAATGAAATAACATTGGTTAAATCAAAAATAAATGATACTTCTGCAATAGAAAATGTTAAACAAATTATTATAAAAGATATGGTATCAAAGTTCCAAGAATTTACGAACAAACTTAATAATAGGGTTTCTGAAGAAATAGGTAATTTTCAAAACGTTCATGATGGTATGAATAAAAACACACAACAAATAGAGAGAGCTATGAATACACACTTTATAATCCATAAAAAAGATAGCGATAATATTAATGAAATAAATCAGAAAATTAATTCAATTGAAAATAATGCTGAAATAATTCTATTAAACTTGAAAAATTTGGAAAAGAAATTAAACACAGATTTACAAAATGTAGATGAAAAAATTGAAAATAAATTTAAAAATGAAATTTTAAAAAATAGTGAACAAATCATGGAGATAATCTCACAATTAAACAATCTAAAAACAGAATTAAAAACCACTGTTGACGATGAATATTTTCAAAAGATGTTGAATAAAAGATTAGAAAAAGAATTAGAATCTTTAGCAGAACTAATACAAGCTATGATTAACACCTCTATCCATGATTTAAAAAAAGGACTTGCACAACACAGTTCAAAAATTGAAGAAATTTCAACAAAGTTAAATGATTATGAAAAATCTTTGAACGATGTAAGAATTGAAATTGAAAAAGCGATTTTAGATATAAAGAAAATAGAAAAAAAATTGGTAGAAATAAAATTAAATTTAACAAATGTAGAATTTCAATTAGGAAAAGATATAAAAAATCTAGAAAATAAATTGGTAAAAGAAATAAAATCACTAAACGAATTAGTTCAAAGAGCAGCCGAAGTTTCTAGAAAAGAGTTTAATGACACAATGGCATATGCTAGAGAAGAATTAAACGCAACAGTAAGAGAAATGAGAAACGAAAGTATAAAATCACTTGTTGTTTTTGAAACTAAAATTAATGTAAGAATTACCAACATTGAAGATGAAATCAAAAAAGTCAAAGATTCGAATAATGCATCTTTTAAAAATTTGGAATATAAAATCGAAGATGAAATCAAAAAAGTCAAAGATTCGAATAATGCATCTTTTAAAACTTTGGAATATAAAATCGAAGATTTGCTAAAAAAAGATAACAAACAAATAAAATAAGTTATTTAAAGAAGGTATTAAGAAATTTTATTCTAGTACTATGAGTAAAAATATTAAAGAAACAGTTGTAGATGAATTACATAAACCGGCAAGAAGAAGATATAGAAGAAGACGAACTATTGTTAAAAGCCTTAATGACTTATGGCAAGCTGATTTGGTAGAGATGCAACCCTATTCCAAATTTAATAAAGGTTATAGATATATTTTGGTGGTGATAAATGCATTCTCAAAGTATGTTTGGACTCAACCACTTAAAAGTAAAAAAGGAAAAGATGTAACTGAAGCTATGAAAAAAATTTTAGAAAAAACAAGTAAACCGCAAAATTTGCAGACAGATTTAGGAAAAGAATTTTTCAATAAAGATTTTAAAGATCTTATGAATTATTACAAAATTAATCATTATAATACTTACTCTAATCTCAAAGCGAGTATTGTAGAACGCGTAAATCGAACTTTAAAAAATATAATGTGGAAATATTTTAGTAATAGAGGGAATTACCAATGGTACTCTATTTTACCCACTATTATTGAAAAATATAATAATAGTATTCATAGAACTACCGGATATAGACCTGTTGAGGTTAATAAAAAAAATGAGAAAACTATACTGCAAAATTCTTTTACTTTTAAAAAAACATTTGATTTAAAGCGCACTAAATTTAAAGAAAATGATTTTGTTAGAATTTCCAAACAAAGAGAAGCTTTTGAAAAAGGATATACTCCAAATTGGTCAACTGAAATTTTTCAAATTAGAAAGGTTCAGTTAACAAATCCACCCACCTATTTATTAAAAGATAGTAAAAATGAATATATTGAAGGAGGTTTCTACCAAGAAGAGTTACAAAAAGTTAAACATCCAGATGTGTTTTTGGTTGAAAAAATTTTAAGGAAGAAAGGGAACCAAGTTTTTGTTAAATGGTTAGGATTCGATAAATCACATAATTCATGGATTCTTAAAAAAGATGTATTGTAATTAATTTTAAGTAATATTGTATATCAAATTTTTAAATAAAAGACCTATTTATATAACATATTTTTTATTTACGATAATCCTTTTTACAACAAATACTAACAATATAATTTTTAAGATGTTTACAACTGAGATTAACAATATAAATTTATATTTTTACATTAAATCTTTCAATATATATTTTTTTTCTATGATCTACATCAAAAATACTTTTAAGAATACTTTCACATTGTTCAACTCGTTTTTCAAATCTTAGTCTGTCAAGATAAAATTTCTGATATTCACTTTTTCGAGCTTGTCTAAATGCAAAGTCCCATGTCACTAATATATAAACTTTATTATTGTTCTCACTGATTGTCACTGATTTCTTCATATTTCTATTGTAATGCACCGGATTTTCTTAACTTGTTTTCTAATTCCTGTTTATGTAGAGATAACATTTCTAAAACAGTTCCGACATTTTCACTGTTTAAATTCTGACATGGATCCAAAACACTATAAATATGAGACAACACATCTCCTGACTGATAATTATAGTGATGAAACAAATTAAAATATTTGGAAAATTCTTGCTTTTTAATTATATGAATTCTGTAGTCAACAAGTTCATCGATTTCAACTAATTTATCTATTGATTCTTTTCCCAGAATCACATAATGTTCATCCTTTTGAATTCTGATAACAGGAGAATGATTTATTTTTTCAAAAAACACTGTGATTTTTTCAATTTTTAGTGGGTATGCATATGCTTGAGCAGAATAAAAATAATTCACCAACACTCCTTGATTTTTTTGAAGTTCTTTCCATTCTTCTTCATTCAAGTAAATGTGAAATCCATTTCGACCTCCAATTAGAACTTTTGGTGTAAAATCATTTATACCAATTCCAACACAAACAAATTTTGATAAGGAATTGTTAAGATAGTAGATTTTTGAATTTAATAATTTTTCATTACACTGACTAATTTTATCATTGGTTTCACTAGAACTGGATTTATATCCATTAAAATTGCTACTATTAAACATGATGTCTTGATGCTAACTGAAAACTAAAATACTGAGTCTGAATATATCTTATCCACCCCACTCCTCTATAAATTTCAAGGTCAAGCAAGTTTATTAAATTTTTATGACCTATCTTGATAAAACAAAATTGTCAAGAACGACAAAAGTGAAAAACTACCTATTGATAAAATTATATTGAAGATAAATAGAATTAAACAGTTTTTACCTTCCTCATCATTTTTAATATGATCACAGCTAGAAATCGTAAATGGTTTTTTATTTTTTTCAATCCAGTTAGTGTCAAAAATTGTATTATTTGGATAATGAAAGTAAATTTTGAAAAAATTACTATTAGATTGACTATTATTCATATTATATGCGAAAGCAGTTGAATAATTATTAATATTCATAGCTTTCATATAATTACATATTTCAGGTTTAATAGTAGAGGTTTCGTTTTCAAAACACACCATTCCATGTAAAACCCTTGGAGGATAAAGTACATATAAAGTATTATTTAAAATTGAATGTAAAACAATGTAGTTGATAAGGGATGCCATTAAAACACTTTTCAATTTTAAATGTCTATTAACAAAACAATAAGAGATTGAAATAAGACTGAACAGTTTTAATTAATTTTCTACAATATATAGACATTTTTTTTTTCAAAATATTAAATAATTTGTTTACAAATTAGAGATACAAACATGGTTATTAAAACTATTAAAAAATGAAAGATGTTGACATATTTTCTTTCACTTTAAGGACATTAAATAATTTGTTTACAAATTAGAGATACAAACATAGTTATTAAAACTAATAAAAAAATGAAAGATGTTGACATATTTTCTTTCACTTTAAGGACAACAGGTTCACATTTTTTATTTTTTTCACCTAACCACAAACACTCGATTAAGTCACAGTTCTTCCAGTGACGATAATGTTCCTCAATTGGACAATCATCAATTTTCCAGGCAAATATTTCTGCACCACAGTAAAAACATTTACAAACATCATGAATAGCTAAATAATAAAACCCTGATTGGGCTAACACTTTAGGATTTAATTTTCCATTCCAGAATTTAAATGAGGAAAGTCTTTTTTCATATGTTCTATATAATTTGTTATCAATTTCTTTTTCAAAAGATTCTAAACACATATTTATTCTAGACGGTGGTATATTTTATACTGATATAATTTTAAAATTTACCATGTTCTTAAATACTTCAAATTTAGCCTTGAAGAGTAAAACTTTTAATCTTAAAAGAATTTTTTATAATTCATTTTCATGGTCTATTAACCACTGAAAAAATGGAATATCTTGGTGACCCCACGCTAATGTATCATAACTATTGGGAATTTTAAATCTTTTATCATCATTAGAAGTGAGAGCTAATTTGTTAACTAATTCTGTATAAATATTGTGAAGTCGAGATCTAAACAAATACATTGTACAGAAAGCTTTTGAATTTTGTTCTACAACATCTTTATAATGTGTTAATTCTAATTGTTTTTTAATGCTACTTTTCTTTATCCCCTTAGCTTTTTTAAGCAACCCATTTTCTGACTTAACACAATAAGCTTTGGCCCCTGTGCCATAAAAGCTTTCTATTGGTTCACCAGCATATTCATCCTTAAACTTTCCAACAACAGATTCAGTTATTGGTATTTCATGAATATTATTAACATCATAATTTGAAGTATCGAATTTATCAATATTAACCCTAATGTCTTCATAAACATTACTTGTCTCAATTTCCAAAATAAAGGAATCTGTATCTGTGTACAGAAGTTTAATATTATTCTTATATAAAGGTTTTAAAAACCCATAAAAAAAGTCATACATCACCGTTTTTGATATATCTAAAATACTAAAGCCTACATAGACAGGTTTATCATATTGCACTAACACTTTACGCATTTGCACAGCTACTAAATTCTCTGAAAATATTGTTACATCTTTAAAGGATGGTTTAGCAATTAAATTTTCTGCCCCATCTTTTCTATGATTTTTTGCCCATTGTGTAACCAATCGTATATCTGTCCTTTTATCCACATTTTCCATTGTTTTTCCGTAGATGCTATTATTTGCCAATTTATAAGAATTTTTCTGAAATTGATTTTTAGATTGATTTCTTAAATTTGTATTTAGATCAATAAATTTTTTTAACCATTGAGATTGTGTAAACTCTACAACCCGATGAATTTTAGTTAGTTTAATTCCATATTGAATACATTGTTTTAATAAAGTATAGTGAATTACATATTTTTCTTTATTTTTTAAATTTGGAATTAATTTAAAAGTTTTAGAATTTTGAGGCTTATAATTTTCTGGACAGAATGGAAATTCATTATGTAAATTGTGTAAATTTTCAGGATATTCTAAATCAACCTCTAGCACATAACCCTTGTCATTAGTCTCAGATATATTCATTATATCTAAATTTTGAATTTGTTGATTTGATAACCAAACAAAATCTTTTTCGGGCAGATATTGAGACATCGCATATCCGTAAAGATTAGTTGCATCAAAATACATAATATATTTAGATGGTTGTAATGGATCATAATTTGAAAGAAATAAATTGTTTGCTATAGATTTCCTACATACACAGGTACTGATTCCTCCTCTTACACTACCTTTAAAAAAATGTAACATATCTGGGTCTGTTATTAACTCCAATTCGACTCCAGTATATCTTAAACAAGCGTCAAAACTTAAACCTGGAAAAGTATAATAATGTGCAGGATCAAGTTTGTAAGTTTCCATACACGTTTTTCTAAAATTTTGAAAAACATCTGCCAAAAGTAATACATCAGATTTAAGATATAAATCGGAATATTCACCGATTGTTTTACATTCAAATAAATTCCAAACATTTTTAGCCCTCTCATATTCTTCATCAGTAATGTGTTCATCCGTGAGGTCATTATAAAAATTTTTTTTATTGGGTAACTCCGTTTCATTTAATTTGTCGATATTATCAATATATTTATAAGGGAAAACGCCTTTTTGACGGATATACTTAAATTTTTCCTTTTCATTAAAATATTTGAACACTTCTTTGCATTGTTCATCATTAAGGATGGAAGCTAAATTTGACAAAGAATATGGTAGGAACTGAAATGAATCAATAAACTTAAGATATAGAAATTTTGACTTGGTGAAACCAGTCTTTTTATCTAAATATTGATCTACTTCAATAGATTTTTGAAATGAAATGTATTTCTCTTTATTCTGGGCTATGACAAATAATTGTTCATGATTTGGACATAAATTTTTTATAAACAGATGAGAATCATAATTACGCAAATTGTGTAAAACTACTGGAATGGAATTAGATAATTTATAATTTAAGTTGCATATAGAGTGTGACGGACCTCTATAGGAACCTGTTAAATGACAATGATCAGCAACCTTATCCGAAATTATAGGTTTATCACATATATGACAATCATTCGTATATTCAAAATGTAATTGTTCCAACACATTTAATTTTTTCATTGGTATTAACTTTTTCATATATTTATTGTAAATATTAAGAACGTCTCTTTCTAAGTAAGTTATAAAAATTTGTGCACAATTGGGACCCATATAATTTTGAAATTTGGAAATTGAATCATCAAATGAACACTTTATATAATAAGCAAACGAATATGGAATATGTTGACATTTTTTTTCAGTATATGGAGAACTTGGATCTACATCATTAATTTCATTATTTAAAGGCTTAAGAATGCATTCAAAATCTGCATATATAACAAATGGAACTTCAATTTGTTTCTGTATATTCTGAAATTTTAAAATATTTTCGGGAATAATATTTCCAAATCTATCTATTTTGGTTTCAGTTGAAGGTAGATTTATTCTTACAAAATCGCAATCATATGTGTTATGCCTGACTAATAATTCTTCAGTAGTAAAATATTGTAAACAACCGTCGCATAAAAATTTTTTCCCATGATGTTTAGATAATTGTTTTGAAATTAATCTAGATAAATCCGAAATATAACAGTAATGGAAATTTCCATTATCATCTCCAATTAATAATAAATTAAGGTGACGTTCTCGCTTATTTTTTGTATAATGTAAAGGTCCTATAATTTCGAATTGAGTTTTTAAATTATTCTTGATTTTTTCTAATCCATAAACATTAACCGAAATATTGTTTAAATTTTCAAATTTACTTATGTCTTTTAAAGTTAAAGGAAAATTGATACCTTTAAAGTTTAAAATAGTGGTGAAATGTGGATACGACTCCACCTTTTCAATTGGTCCGTTAGGTGAATGAAGAGCTGCAACCACAGACCAGGCGAAACAACATTCATCATTGTTTTGAACGTTGACTACAGCATTTTTCAACTTGATCTCTGACGATAGCGGTATATATGAAGAAGCTTTTAAGGGGTTGTACTTGTTGATGTTAAGCTCAACGTGTAATATTTTTATTAAAATCCATCCTGAAATTAAAGAAGAATAATTAACAACAAATTTATTTTTGGTTAAAGTTTAGTTACTAAATATTTAATAAAAAATAATTTACCCGAATCTTTTTCTGCCAGTTCATCAGCTTTCCGGTCAATAATTTTAATAATATCTTCTAGTTCTTGCGTTAATTCTGAACTATTACATAAAATCCGAAATGGGGTATTGAAAGACTTAACTTCATGACTTTCATTGGAAGGATTTAAGTAAAGACCAAATAACTCCATGTTGAGTTTGATGCAGGTGTGTCTTTGGATTTCATAATTGATTACCTCAATTATTTTTTGTTGTATTTCGGAGAAAAAATCATAAATGTTGATTTGGTATTGAGTCGATGATATTTTATATGAAATGATTCTTTCCTTAAATGCCGATTTTATTACAGACACATTTTCATCCCTAACCACCATTGAATTGGTTTTGTGTTTATTTGTTCTCAAATGACAGAACCATAATGACTTTTTTATAAATATTTTGCAGAATTGACAATATCTTCTTTCACCTAAAATTTAATAACTTCTTTATTAAATTTGCCTCTAATTCATCAAATTAATAACTAATTATTAAATTGAAACAAAATTTCTATTTAAAATTAAACTTACAGCTTTTCTTCTTCTGTTCTAACTGGGAGCCATTGTTAGAGTGAATTATCTTCTTGTGGCGATTCAAATTGTCTTTTCGAGTAAAAATTTTGAAGCACTCTTCACATTTAAAATCCATTTTTCTAAAACGAATCTCTTATTGTGAAGCCCAAGTCGATTTTAACACACTGAAGGTGACACGGTCAGGTATGAATTTAAATGGTGGAAAAGAAGTAGGAGGGGAGTTAAGGAATGGGATGGAAAAAGCTAAGAGTAGCTTTATAAAGTTCTATCGCCCTTTCCCACATCTTCCTTTTCTCCTCAGCTGTTTTATTAGGATCGCAATTTAAAATAGAATCCAAAACAAATCCTAATGATCTTTGATAAGACAAATGTTTATTTTTAATTTTGAAATTTGATTTTGAATGAAAGCTTAGTTTCGGATAATCGTTTTCGAAGGGGATTGACACTTCCGTTTGTGTTAAAACAGAATTTTGAACTGTCTCTGTTTGTGTAGAAACAGAATTTAAAATTTCATCGAAATCTGGTGGCGAGTTTTTAAAAATTATTGGAGAATTTGGAAAATTTAATTCACAGTAGGTATTTTGGCCGCACGGAATTGAATTTTGACTAAAATTTTCATTTTTTTCAGATGGTTCACTTATTATTGGAAGAATTTCTTGGGAACCACCACCACTAGTAAACGATGCTCCCAAATCTTCACTACAATCTGAAATTTTGTAACTATCCCGTGAACCATCCTCCTCCCCCAAAACATCAACCCCCATATTTCCACTACTAGTCGATTCCGAAATTTTATTTTTTTTTTGATTAGTTGAAATTTTGAACAGAGATAGAGGAGAAAATGAAGAATTACCCGGTATTCCTCCAGAATTGTTTTCACTTTCAAAATTTCTAGTTTTCAACATTCCAAAAAAATTTTGTGATTTATTTGAACTCGAATCATTGTCACTGTCACTGTCACTTTTACTCTGATAATTTGTTAAATTTTTATTAATTTTGGGAATCCCCATTAGCTTTTTAAAATTGTCGATATTATCTAAATCTTGAGTTAATATGTCGGGAGTATTTGTAATGGGAGTGTCCGTTGTTACATCTAAATCTTGAGTTAAAAAATTTGGGGTTTCCGGCGTTAAAATATTATTAAAATCTAAATTTTGTGATAAAATTGAATTTTGAAAGTCAAAATCTGTCTCCGAAATATTCTCTAGTTCAGGCAAATATTCCAAATTTTCTAAAAATTTTATGTTCGTTTCTGAACAACTTTGGAGTAATTTGTTTTCTAAATTTTTTTCTTGCATCGTATTAATCATCGCGTTAAAATTTTGGGTTCTCTGACTTAAATTTTGGTTGTCACTTTCATTTTCATTATTCAAAAAAGCAGGCTGAATTATTATATTTGAAATTATATTAATTTTGTTCACCACTCCTAACTGTTCAGTGGAAGTTGAGGCAAAAGGAAAAGACATACCTTTAAAATTTGAGTACACTTGACAGCAACAAACTAAAACACACTAAAACAAACTAAAAGAAACTAAAATTGGAGACTTTAAATTTAAAGCGTGGTAAACTCGACTTAAGCTTGCTATAAACTGATCCTCGACCGTTTTATATGAAAGCAGGCCACGGTTTGTCCTCGTACGTATAGTGACCTCAATAAAGGTCAATGACCTCAATTCTGCGCGTCACACCCCGCGGAGCCCCCCTTCCCCCTCCCCCCTTCCCCCGCAAAATTTTTTCCCCGCCCCCTTCCCCCGCAAAGCCTCCTTCCCCTTTCCTCCCTTCCCCCCGCTGAGCCCCCCAGCTGAGTCCCTCTGCTGAGCTGCTTAGGGAGTTACGTCCCCTATAAGTCTCAGTGAGACGTCCTAAAATGTGCTGTAATTATAAAAACTCGAGAGGTTTGCGGGCGTATAAAACACAAAATTCTCTTCGGAGCATCTTACCTTAGGGTCCCCTATAACTCTCAGTGAGACGTCCTAAAATGTGCTGTAACTATAAAAACTCGAGAGGTTTGCGGGCCTATAAAAAACACAAGGTTTTTTCGGGGCATCTCGACTGGGGAGGGGTCCAGGGGGCGGGGGGCCGAAGGCCCCCCGCTCCCTGGAAGGCAGTGCGCGCGGCCGAAGGCCGCCCCCCCCCCCCCCGCCCCTCCCCCTTCGGGGGGCGGGGCGGGGGCGGGGGGGGTATAGGAGGAGTATAGGGGCGGTATGAGGGGCCCTCTCCGCGATTTAAAAATCGAAATTTTACCTTGACCTACTTTCATAAAATGACTGTTTTGCGAGGTGACTTTTTCATTTTTGGTTCATCACCAGTGCTGTCTTCCTAAATTTTAATTTTTATTATTTAATTTAATTATCAATATGTTCAGGAACAGAAATTATGAAATTCAGGTTATGGATGGTAATAGACTTGTAATAAGAAGGAGAGTCAACGTTCCTCCTCCGGTACAAGTACCAACCATAACCTCCTCGACAAATCCAGAGGAAAATGAGGATCCTCAAGTGGAACCTCAGATAAATCCGCCAGTCCAGTGTGACGAAGTCGATTCCACTACAAAGTAAGTAGCTTATATTAAATTTATTATTAGTCTTCCTAATATCAAAATACTAATTGATTTTTTTTTTTCAGTTGACAGATACAAACAATAGACCAAGTTTAGGGACAGTGTTAAGTGAAACTATTTTTAGGTTAAGTTAAAGTGTTTAAGTGATAGTGAATAGTAACGGAGACGATTTAAGGTAATGTAAATTTTATTTAATTGATCTAATTATAAAGGAGTATGAAGATAACTGTACCTAAATTTCCTATAATATTTTTCTTTCATATTTATAAACTTATTAATTTTAGATTTAAAACTCTCTAAAATAAGAAAGGATTAAGAATTTTTGAACAGGGCGGTTAATTTAAAATATTTTTTCAATCTATTATGAATAATCAAAACTCTTGTATTTAGTTGTTATGTTTGTTCGTTATTCTTATAAATAAAACATTTTTTTTCGAAATTGTTCAATTCTTTATTCCAATAAGATAAGAATAAATGGATAAATTAAATACAAACAATAATAATTTTAAAATAATAAAAATTAAATAATAATACATTTTAAAATAAATATTCTAGGATTATAATTTCTTCATTTTCACATTTATGAAGTGGTTTGCAATACATAAATATTAAATAATACATTCTAATCTAAATATTCTAGGACTACAGTTTCTTCATTTTCACATTTAATTACACATAGTTCATTGCGACAGATTGGACATGTTTTATTAATTAACATCCACATTCCTAAACAAGGGATGCAAAATCTGTGATTACAAGGTTCTGGTGATATCATTTTATTAGATAATATATCTTCAAGACATATAGGACATTCTTCGGTTTTATTTTCAATTATTTCATTAACAACTTTTTTTTTTACCCTTCGCGACTTCCTACCGTTTTTATATATTGGTTTTTTACCAGGCATTATATTGGCACCACTGGAACATTTGCGTCCCAATCTAAATCAATATTTTTAACACTACTATTGCAAATTAAACAAACTTTGGGGGTAATAATTTGATACAACTGTCTTGAACACATATCGCAATGTAAATCATTGCTTAAGCGTTTTAATTTTCTCTTATTATGAGTATTTACATGTCTATGAGCCCCTGCCCTTTGATAAAATTGTATAATTTGATAGCATGCGTGACAAAGAGTTTTTTCTTGATTTTCCGTCACTACAAACACTACGATATAACTCTGAGTAATACAGAACACAACTTCTTTGGGATCAGTGTACTTATGTTTCACTAAACAAAATTTAGCACTAGCACTGTCTTCTTCATTATCTTCTTCAATATCGGAGTCACCAGAGTCAGCTTCAATTTGTTCGAAATTATTTATATCGTAGTTTAAACAATTTCTGAAGTTCTTCTGAAATTTTTCTTCGTTAAGATGTGTATTGTAATCCAATACTCCAATTAATTCATCTAGATCTGGATCTTCTTCTTCAATATTATTATCCATAAATTTTTGAATGAATTTTTTAATATTTACTTTGTAATATTTACTATTAAATATAAAATTATTTACTTATTATTTACTTATTATTTGTTGGTATTTAATTTATCATCTTTTGTTGCTCCACGTATCTATTTTATAAATTTACTGAAGTGAAAATTCATTGGTGGTAGGACTTTATATCGACTTCATGGTCAAATAAGGTTATCCACCTCAAGGTCAAACATAAGGTTAGATCTCCTACTATGATCGGATTCGATGAAAGGTTAGCCATGTTGTTAACTTTAAGATTAAACTCAAGGTGATGTATACGAGGCTTTTTGAAAAGTATAATGAGAGAACAAAAGAGGAGGAGGATGAAAAGTGTTGATGATACGAGGTTTTTTAATAAGTATAATGAGAGATTTGAAAAGTATAATGAGAGAAGAAAAGAGGAGGAGGAGGATGAAAAGTGTTGATGATTTACTCTTCTTACTCCTCCTCCTCCTCCTCCTCTTTCCTTCTCTCATATATCCACTACTAATATGGCGCTACTTTAAACAAAATATGTCTGAGATGAAGTATTGTCAAAACTAATAAGTTTTATGTAGGTTGCGTTGAGTGTTATTTTGCAACAGTGGTGCAATTTACAAAAAATAGGTGACAATTCTAAATTATCTTATACAGCTGAAATTTTGCATATGGGCTAAAAATTGCATTTAGAAAAACTTTTTCTAATAACTTTTTTCGATATTTCGATTTTTGAATTTTTTTTTGGAAAAAAACTAAAATTTAACAGGTAATGTTAATCATGTGACTACTATTTTTTTGGTTAGTTTTCATGTCAATCGAAGCAGAAATTGATGCCAAAGTCAAATTTTGAATAACTTTATTAATAAAAAAAAATCTCATATGAAGCGGACTTTACATGTTACACTGTATATATACACTGGCAATCAATTTGATCTATATATGGAAAACAATATATAGGAAAATTTCGAAAATTTTACAGTATACTAATGTCAATGGGGGCAAACTGGCTAAAATATGATGGTGTGGCACTTCTGGTTATACTGGAAGTAGGTGTCAATTTGCTTATTTTAAATGGAACACCCTATATATTATAGCATTTTTGGATTCTGCACAAGATTCTAGGCACGTTTTGTGTGTCATGTCCTATATCTAAGTCGTTTTTAACATATTTAAGTTTTTATGTCAAAAATTAGTTTTGCAGGCCCAAAAATTATTATCAGTTTCTCCTATAAAAAAAGCCGTTTTTATTTAATTTGGGTCCGATTCCTTGTTGAATAGGGCTTACTTTATTAGATTTTTATAATATTTTGATAATAATACAGGGTTTAAAAAAAATAAGATTAAAAATTAAATTGAAGGTATCGTCAAAAGTCAATTTTTTCAAATCGAAACCCACAAATTTTCTAATTTTATCTTATTTAGCATTAAAAATAAGGGTAAGTTTGTGTAAGGTTGTCTATGTCGAAAATTTTTAGTTTTCGAAATATTGCCAATTTAATATTTTTATATGGCGATTTTGCTTGCTGCGGATTTTTAGTTCAGTTATAATCTTAGTTGGTTATACGTTTTACTCACAGCTGGTCATGACAGTTTTGAAAAACTATCAAAGTCTAATGAAATATACGAAGCTTAAATTATATAAATGAAAATTATTTAAACTTATTTGTTAATTATTGAGAATGTGATAAATTTATATCAAGAACATGTGATACATTTACCATTCGATATTTACAAAAACAGAAGACATCACTATGTGCTGTTAAACAAATTATCGAAAATTTTAGAAACTTTGAATATGTCAAAATAACAGTATCCGCTTAATTTAGACAGAAAATAAACTTAAATTAGAGAACTCTAGATTAAAAAGAATATTTCTTCCATAAATGTTCGAACTGACGTTCTGGAACGTCCAGACATTTTTCGCATCTGAGTAGCACTTGTTCATCGGTCGCTTTTCTTATTGACTCGGGACTTAAACTTGCAAATTCATTCCCCACTTGCTCCACGCAATCTTCCATAGTTGTTATAAGAGTAATCAGGGTGATCAAAGGAAAGGACCATTGTTGCCTATCCACTGATCATCAAAAGTATTTGGCAAAAAATTGTCGATTAGGTGCCATGCGTCATCATGCTGGTAAAACAGGAGAAACGGCGAGCCGCAAACTGTCCAAATAAGCGTTTTCAAAATTATCTAAGATGTTCAAATAGCCTTCACGTAAAAGCTAATAAGCACATTTTATATCCAGAATAATTCAGAAACGTCTAACTTACGATTTAAATTTTCTTGATAAAAATTTAGTGTTACGACGCCATCATTTATTGTTGCAAAATAAACATACCTATCTGATTATCACAAAAATTTGAATGATAGTAAGATTATTAATTCCAAAAATAAAATTAAAACTGCCTGGAATATCCTTAATACCGAATGCAATGGGATCAAAAAGAATTATGACATAATCCTAAAAATAGATGATCATATTCATAGTGACCCAAAATATATTGCTGAATTATTTAGCAGACAGTTCAATATATTTTCAAACCTTATATTTCAAATTGAAGTTAATTATCCTACAATATTTTTATCACCAGTAAATTCAGATGAAATTTATCGAACACTTATGAGTTTACCTAATAAATTTTCAGCGGGACTGGACGACGTGCCCGTATATGTTTTAAAATTTGTTGCACACTGCATAAGTAATCTCTTGGCAAATATTGTTAATGAAAGTTTTTCCACACAGGTCTTTCCCACAAATTTCAAGACGGCCAAAGTGATTCCTAAATTTAAGAAGGGGGATCGCCAGTGCATCAAAAATTATAGACCAATCTCCCTACTTCCAGCAGTGTTAAAGGTCTTTGAAAAAGTTATATATACTAGAATATTTGAACATCTAAACAGACTCAGTATACTGAGTAATAATCAGTTCAAATCTACTGAAATGGCAATATTCAATACAATTTCCTATATAAATGAAAGGATTGACACGAATGATAGAGTGGCAGGGCTATATTTTGATTTGTCCAAGGCCACTGTGGATCATAACTTGCTTTTAACAAAGCTTGGTGCGTATGGGATCAGAGGTGTTGCTGCCAATTTGTTGCAATCCTACTCGGATAGGCAGCAAACAGTCTGCTTTACTAAAAATAATTATCATTACTTTTCAGATAGAACTAAATCGTTGCTGAGGGTACCCCAAGGCTCCATTCTGGGACCCATATTATTCTTAATATATGTAAACAATCTGGGAGATGGATTGGCCGCGGATAGCGGTTGCCAGTTTGCTAATGACAGATTAGTGATTCTGGCGGACATTTCTATGGCGGGACTGTCTCAAAACTGCACAAACTCTTCATTGCAAATGCAGCAGTGGTGTTCTGATAACAGCCTTACTCTAAACGTAGATAAAACCTGCCTCATTCTTTTTTCAAAATATGCAACAAGGTCTGAGTCACGGCTTGTGTGGCTTGGGGGTAGATCTATACTTACTTTGGAACACGTTAGGTTCTTGGGTGTTCATTTGGACCCCTCTTTAAGCTTGGAACATCATATCTCAGCTTTTGGGCCTAGGCTTAGCAGTTTGTGTGGTGTAGTCCAAATGTTTCGTGACGTCGTCACTGCCGACACTGTTAGGCTTTTCTACCTTGGGCAAAAACAATCCCTTGTCTCTTATGATATTTCCTTTTGGGGATCATCAAGAAAGGCTGTTAATATATTTAAAATTCAAAAACGCATAATAAGATGCATCTTCCATCCTGTTTTTCTTGGGATTATGGTCCGTTAAAAATGAAATCATAATATAATGGTGGTGTTATACTTTTTATATTTTACGTTTTTTTAAAAGATTAACGTTTCGGTGATTTTTTTACCTTCGTCAGAATATACAGTGTGTAGCTAAAAACAATAAAGTACTTTGTTGATATAACTATCAAATTATTTACATATTGTGTATTTACCTTGAACAATAATTCAGGAATAACACTACACTCACGTATAAAAATTAGTTTAAAATTTGTTCTAATGAGAATTTAACTTTTTAAGATTTTCACTCTTTCAAACTGAAAACCACACACCAAAATGAGAAATTCTAGAAATGATAGCAATACAAAAAAGTAAACATGCAGTAAATGCTAAGGCAGATAACAAGCAACTTAGCAAAATATATAACAACATTATAAAATTACAATTAAAAAATATAATTTTAAAACTAAAAACGCATTGCACTTTCGGGACTAGACCCCTTAAACCTTCATTAGCCAAAACAATTCTCATTACTTATAAAAAATCCCATATGTTTCTTTCAATACCACTTTAACTTCAAGATGACACACGTGGTCATCTTAACTTCTATTTACGAAAGTTAAATTCTAAATAGAACATAATTTTAAATTAATTTTTATACGTGAGTGCAGTGTTGTTCCTGAATTATTGTTCAAGGTAAATACATAATATGTATACAATTTGATAGTTAAATCAACAAAATATTTTATTGTTCCGCGTTACATACTGTATATTCTGACGAGGGTAAAAAAATTACCAAAACGTTAATCTTTTAAAAAATGTAAAATATAGAAAGTACAACACACATTGTTTTTCTTGGGATTATGGTCCCTTAAAATGAAATTAAAATATAAAAAATATATTATATATATATATATATATATATATATATATATATATATATATATACGTTGCTTTCGGTTCGATACAGCACCACTGACGTGGCGTGAGGTGGTCGAAACGCTTATGGAGTGAAGACCAGAGTTGTATTTGCAGGAAATAAACTGTTTCTATATATTCTTTCCTTTTTCTATGCTTGAAAAGAGAATAATATCTAGACAACTATTTAAACACGGCAGATATATTTCATTTATATCTTACTGAAATTTTGTTTTTTTAATAGATTTATATTTATTTATACTCTTTTGGTTTTTAGCATATTTCCAGGCAAACAAGAAGTCGAAAATGCCCATAAACATCGCCAATGTGATGAGCAAACATTTAAAGAAAATCATCAAAAATCACAGCTTGTTCAAGATAAGAATACAGAGATAGTTCCCATGTATAAGTGCGATGACTGTGATTATCAAACACCTAATAAAGTTTGTTTGAAGAGGCACTTCCTTCGACATAAAAATCCTGGATACGTTCATCAGTTTAAATGCAATAAGTGTGATTATCAAACAATTAGAAAAGGTTCTCTAAATATGCACCTTTTCATACATAAAAGCCCTGAAGAAGTTCAAATGTTTAAGTGTGATCAGTGTAGTTTTCAAACTTATTATAAAGTTGGTATAAATAAACACCTTCTTCTTCATAAAAAGTCTGACGAGATTTATAAATTTAAGTGCGAAAAGTGTGATTTTCAGACGATTAGAAAACAATATATGAAATTACACCTACGGATACATAAGATCCCAGAGGAAGTTGAATATGTTAAAGGTAAAGATTGCAACTTTCAAACACTTTATAAAAATAGTTTTAGGAGGCATCTCCTTATACATAAAAATCCTGAAGACGTTCATAAATTTAAATGCGATAAGTGCGATTATCAAACAACTAGAAAATGTTCTATAAAAAGGCACCTTCTCACACACCCCCGGAGTTCAAACGTTTAGGAGTGATCAATGCAATATTTAAAGCTAATATGATTTTCAAATGACTAGAAGTTTGCAAGTTTCAATGATTTATAACTTTTTTAAGCAAGATCGTGAAAATAGGCGTGGTGGTGGTATATGTTTGTATATTAAACGTAATATTGACTCTTAAATTTTATTTTCGTCATTATTATATTATTTAGAACAACTCTGGGTTAAACTTATATTTCAGAATAAAATCATAGTATTAGGTATTATATATATGCATCCAAATTCCATTTGAATGTAGTTGTTTGGCTCTCTTGAGGATACTTGTTCTGATGTATATATAGAATGTGATAACGTCACATAACTTCTTAGCGATTTAATATAAATATGCTAAACTTAAATATAAACTCGGGATCCCGGTAGAAGAAATTTTTTCTACTTGTAATATGGAATAACTTATAAAAGAGCCTGTTACTTGAAAATCAGCATCTCTTTTGGATTTGATTTTTACCATTATCGAAGAAATTATCATGCTATAATTGATTAGAATAATGCTGACGACTTTTTATTTCACTAAAAAATACATTTAGATATACCGGCTGCTGAATCCGCAATTTTTTTTATAGAGCACTAAAAAGAATACATTTTAATGAATTTGAGTTAAATTTGGTGTAGCTACCTTGGCAGGATATTTTATATATGCGCAATATATATATGTATATATATATATATATATATATATATATATATATATATATATATATATATATATATATATATATATATATATATATATATATATATATATATATATTGTTGTAAAATAGCAATTTTACGATACTTCTAAAAAATTTAAATTTGGGACACGCTCCGCTTTTGCGGTGTAAAGGGCCAGAAGCTTCGCTGTTTAACCCCGTCTATGGTCACTCGGGTAAACAGCGAACCCCGAAACTATAAATACCGTCGGAACGCGACGCTCGCTCTCATTTGCCAGGCTTAACACCGAGGGAACACAAGTATTAGCCGTGAGCTTGGATCGGTTCTACAGATATGACAGATCAATTTCACGCTTTTTAGCTGATTGATCCACGGTTTTTATAAATAACTTTCGCAACTTACCGGGGTTAGGGAAGTTGAATTGCGTTGAAACTATTAGGCAATTTACACCGGATCTCTGCAGAAACCGGAAGGTAAGAGCGCGTGTTTTGCTCGACCTCCGTGGTAGCAGAATTATTATTCGAAAGCCCTGATAGTTTCTTTTGATAGTTTGAATTCGTGGTGCGGCTAACCTAAGTATACGATAAGTGTTCGGTACTTAGGGATAAACCACCATTAGATTTTTCTACATTTTTATTGACTTTTTCTCCGTTTTATTGACGTGTAAAAAACTTTATTTGTTCTTACTGAACATTAAAATCTCGGTCTTATTGACGTGTATAACTTTTTCTGTGTTCTTATTGAACTATTATTCAGTCTTATTGACTTTTGAATAAAACATTTGTTGAAACCTTATTGGTGGCATTTAAATTAAAATAACCATGGATCTATAGTGAAAACTAGAAACAAAAACTTTTATTGACATTTTTTAAATAAATTTGTGACTTTCAAATCTAAAAACTTTCCGTTAAATAACTATCAAACTTGTATTTGGAGTGCACGCGCACCTTCACATTCTCGGCCTAGGAAAAAAACCCGGCCACGTCATAAAATATTCCATAGTGGAAATGTTTAAACCTTATCCTGGTTTTGATTTTACTATTTTTAATAAAAAACTAATTGTTTTTGTAAATGAGCTTTTGCCGCTCATAATTATTTATTGTAAAGGATTATCATTTATCCTTATTTAATAATTAATAACTTTTAATTATTTACTTTTAAAATAAAAGGGCTCATTGCTTTTTGTTTTAATTAATTGAATATTACAACTATTATTATTGTTGCCGGATGCAACATTAAACAAATTTGCTTTTGCACTTTTCTTTTAATAATAAATTTGGGAATTTTATTTTATTTTATTTATTTATTAAAAATCACGTGATCTAAACTTTAAGAATTTTATAATTTAAAATCCGATAATTAAATTGCAACAGTATTTAAACAATTAGCCTTTTGGGATAATTAGTTCTAAATTCAATACGTTTCTTAAAAAATCATATTATATTTCACTTCCTCCATTTTGTCAACATTTTGCAATAAATAGTTTTTCTAACAATCTTTAAAAATAAAACATTTCCAACTTTGTAAAATCTGAAAACATATTAATATTTTTTGTTAGATTAAAACCAATAATTTTAATTGATTTTAATTTTGTTAACAACTTAAATTTATATTTTAAATTCATAACAAAAACTTGCTTGGAATTTTCCATTAGAAATTTCAATTAGCTTTGCTAAAACCTTAGATCTTGTGATAGAATTAAGTTTCAGTTCTTCATAGTTAACTAAATCTTAGTTAACTATTCTTATTGTAAATCAAATATTCTTATAAAAACCTTATAAACATTATTTTGTAAAAGATTAACGGGACGGCGTTTGTCCTTAGATTAATTATTTATTATTAACATCTGCGTTCAGAGCTCTTTTAAAAATTCTTGGGAAAATACGGGGGTTGATCAAAAAATAATTTTTGTTTTTTTTTGAAAATAAAATAACATCGGTTTTTATTTTTAACAACTTATAAATAAAGGCCTATAACTGACAACTATTGACTTGACAAAATTTTTTCTTAAATAACAAATTTCCAACTTGTTAAAATCAAAATATACAGGACTGATACTTATTAATTAAATCGAGTAATTCAAAAAAAAATTCCCACCGTGATTAGATATTTCTTGCCTGTAAAATGCCCAGAATATTCTGCAATATTAAACAAAAGATAATTAATTAAAAAATTCTTTCTTTACAATGTCCATCCCAAAAATATTTCAGTCTGTGTCCAATGAGGTGAGTGGCTATCCACGTCACTCGGGTGGAAAAGGAGCGTCCTCTGCGGCCGGGAAACCGGTCGCCGATATAATGGGCATACCGGACTTGACACACAAGACAGGAATTGACAAGACAAAAACTATAAATAATAAAACTTTGGATAATAATAATTCCGATTGATCGGTAGTATTCGGTTCGGTTAAGAAACTAATTAATTTCTTCAACTCAACACCTAATCAAACAGATTCCCGAGAGTAACGCTAGTAGACATTTCTTCGCAACCAATCCTAGCATTACTGGGGGCGAGAGTGGAAGATCGTGGCGCGGCGCGAAATCCAATGCTCCAATAACTTCTCACGCGTTCTACAACTTTAACTTAAGAAATGTAGAAAACGACTATAAAAACCGGATCAAACCGGAATCAAATTTAAATACTTTTAGATACGACTCTATACGTAAGTCGTACAAGCCGCGTTCAATTTCACGAATATATATATATATATATATATATATATATATATATATATATATATATATATATATATATATATATATATATAATTTTTAATAATTGTATTTTAAGTCTTTTTGATAAACATGCGTCAATAAGGCAGTTTCCTAAAAATAGAAATTATGAATATGCACCCTGGATAACAGAAAATATTAAATTATTACAAAAATTGAAGAATAAGGCCTTAAAAAAATATAAACACACAAAATTGGCCACCCACTATGAGTATTATAAACAAATAACAAATTATACTATGGCTGTCATTAAATCAGAGAAGAAGGCATATTTAAAAATAAAATTTCAGAACTCTAGTTCTAAAGAAAATAGTGAATTATAAAAGCTTAGTATTGCTAAAGACAAACAACTCATTCTTCCCGATCATCTGGCAGACACTAACGAAATAATTTAGTTTTTGTTAATTTGGTACAAAATAATAATTTTCCTGAACTAGAACTTCTGGATTACTATAGAAATAATAGTTTAAACAAAATAAACGAACCATTTAAGAAACGAGACTATTGTGTGGGCTCAAAGATCTGAAGAGCAGCAGAAGAGAAGTTATGTTTTTGTTTCTTTATAATATTTAATAACCTAACTGACTGACATTTTACTGACAAGGAAGGTACCTTAAGTATCCGGCTCCGATTTTAATGAAACTCCAATATGTTGTAGAGGATACAAAAATAAGAGGCACGTATCTGCGGAAATTCATTTTAACCGGGTGAAAACCGCTCCTAAAGTTCACTCCTTAAAACAGTATTTTTGAGATATCTCAGGTTCTATGCGAGATATTTTTAAAAAACAAAATGAAAATTACTTATTGTTCGAAATGATGTTAAACTATGGTTTTTTTTTGACCCCCAAGGATACCATCCTTTATTTTTTATTGGGGCAAACCATATATTTGTTCACGTAATTTAATTGTAAAAATTACGACATTTAATGGGATTGTTTGAAAATATTTTTTTTTACGAATACCATAAGCAACTTAAGTTGATGGGTTTCGGGGGTTTCTAAAAATAACTAGTAAACAGGGTGAGCCGCCCCCATATATTCTTCTTTTCTTGGTCGCAAGTTCTAATTGATATATCTTTACAAAACAAAACGGAAATTACTTGTAATTTCAAATGATGTTGAACTAAGGTATTTTTATCCCCGAGAATATCATCTCTTGTTTTTTTTATAAGGTAAACCATTTATGAGCGCACGTAATTTAATTCTACAAATTAAGAAATTTAATAAAATTGTTTGAAAATATTTTTTTACCGATATTATAATTAACTCAAATTGATTAAGATAACTCTTCAAAACGAAATGAAAATTATTTGTTATTCGAAATGATATTAAACTATGGTATTTCCACTCCCAAGGATATCATCCCTTATTTTTATTAGGGTAAACCATATATTTGCGCGAGTAATTTGATTGTAAAAATTACGAAATTTAATGGAATTGTTTGAAAATATTTTTTTTTTCACGAATATCATAAGTCACTTAAGTTGTCTTATTTTGGGGTTTCTAAAAATAAATTAGTACTAATACTTTTTTTACATCTTAAGTTCTAATTGAGATAACTTTACGAAACAAATTGGAAATTATTTATTTGATATGAAGTTAAACTATAATATTTTCACTCTCAGTCCGAAGGATGTCATTTCATACATGTATAATTATTCTTAAAATTGCCAAATTTCAGTTGATATGAACGTTACAGAGTTTACTGATTTTTTTTTTAATTAATAAGAAGATATAAACTTATTTTACTGGTTAAGAATTTATGTCTGTATATTATTATAATTCATGCCAAATAGTGATTTCTAATTCTGTAACGTTCACTTAAATTAAAATTTGACAATTTTAAGAATAATAATATATGTATGAAATGAGGGTTTACTTTTATAAAAAATACGGAATAATCCTTGGGAGTGAAAATACCATAGTTTAACATCATTTCGAATAAAAAGTAATTTTTATTTTGTTTTGTAGAGATATCTTAATTAGCACTGGAGATCTTAAAAAACATATTTGCGGGTGGCTTACCCTCTTTGATAAATTTATTTTTGGAAACCCCGAAACGCGTCAACTTAAGTTACTTGTTTAAAAGTTGTAGACAATGTTGAAGATTGACTAAAATGTGGTCGGACTTGCATTGTCTTTATTTTTACGTTTCGATTAGATTGTATCTCTAATCGTTATCAAGTATAAACTGAATGTTTTGTTTTAAGACTACGAGGTTATCTAGGGACTGTGCCCATTGAAGTGCAAAGTTTTACTTCACTATACAAACCTCAATGATTTCATGTTACAAAGATTAGGTATATCAACACTAGGTTTACTGAAGATTCCATTATTGTTTTTAATGTAAGTTGCTTCTATAAATTTGAGGCTGCGGCAATATATATGGAACCCAACATGAAAAAAAGAAAATTTATAGAAGCAGCTTACATTATAAGCAATAATGGAATCTTCAGTAAACCGAGTGTCGAGATACCTAATCTTTGGCAACCACTACTGTGTAAAATCAAATCACTGAGGTTTGTACAGTGAAGCGAAACTTTGCGCTTCAATGGACACAGTCTCTATATAAGCTCGTAGTCTTAAGACAAAATATTCAGTTTATACTTGATAACGATTAGAGATACAACCTAATCGAAACGTCGCAAAAATAAATAAAAACAAAACCAAAGCCTACGAGAAAATTAGGATCAAACTTGCCAAGGAGGAAGCCTACTCTTCATTTTTACTTCAAGCACGAGACAGCAACGTCATTCCTATGGTTTCAGATTGAAATCACCAATACCAGGTAATAGAGCACGCTGTATTCTGGACAACGCTAGTAAAGCACAACTAAGAACACAAATAAATTATCACCGATGGCGAAAAGCCCTTCTTCTGAATGAAGCTATAGAATACTACGAAGAAATTAAAGCCGAAACTTTGTCGGATGATCATGAGTCATTTTTTCATAAAATAGATAACATATGCAACAAGTTGAAAGAAAATATGACGAGGAAACACCTAAATAAACTAGAAAAACTAAAATCACATCAACAACCGACTCTACCTGAAAAAATTTCAAGAAAACCATCATAAACTTATCTTCAAGAATACTCTCAACAGCAGAAGAACAACTACTAAGCAAGGGGCGTAATTTCAGACATCATAAGCTCTGTAGAATTTATACAAGTCGACGAAAACCATTCCGACGAGTTTAGGTGGAAAATAAAATCAACTTTGGAAGACAAGAAAAATCCAGTTCAAAATCTCTCAAAGCTCAAAGCATCATCCTTAAAAGAAATTTGTAAGGATAAACCCATAAAGATTTTACCAGCGGACAAGGGAAATGCAACCGTGATAATGGACATCGTTACGTACGACCAAAAAATCGGAAATATCCTGGAAAAAGGAAAATATAGACAATTAGCTTGTGACCCCACTAAATCTATAGAGTCAAAAATCCACAGAACACTAAGGAAATACCAAGACCATATACCTGACAACCTACGATCGCCTCACCCAACACTACAGTAAACCACATCTTTACGGACTACCAAAAATTCATAAAATGAACATACCATTGAGGCCAATAACCAGCTGTAGAGGATCCCCAACAAATGCACTGGCGAAGTTTCTTTTAAAAATCATACAACCTTTAGAAGGTAAGACGAACACATATGTTAAAAAATCTACACCTTTCATGAAGATTATTAGTAGCATCAATCTAGAGCCAGACGACAGATTAATAAGCTTTGATGTGGAAAGTCTGTATACTAATGTACCATTTGGGGAATCACTAGACATAATCAAAATTAACCTTTTAAATGATACTACTTTATCAGATCGAACCACGTAACCACTGGACGGGGTGATGCACCTTTTGGAGTGTTGTCTGCGTAGTGTTTACTTTCAAGTAAAGGACAAATTCTACGCTCAGGACGACGGGCTTCCGATGGGTTCTTCACTCTCTCCAGTCGTCGCCAATATATATATGGAATGGTTCGAAACTCATGCCATAGAAACGGCAACAGTAAAACCGAAAGTTTGGTTGAGATATGTCGATGATACCTTCATCGTATGGAAGGGCACTGATAAAGAACTTAATGATTTCTTGAAACATCTAAATAACATTCGACCTACAATTAAGTTTACCATGGGAAAAGTGTTAAATGATCAATTGCCCTTCCTAGATGTCATGGTAAACCATTCAAACGGAACTATTAAAACTTCAGTATACATACTGGACAATATCTTAATCATAGTTCTAATTATTCTGTTGTAACAAAACGGAGAATTATACGCAACCTATATAATCGCGCTATATCTATATGAAATAATGCCGATTCATTGGAAAAAGAGGTAGCAAATATTAAATCCGATTTACAACAGAATGGTTATCCTTTAAAACTAATTGACGATGTTATAAATAACTTTAGAACAACGAACACTGGACAGCAAGAAACACAATTCACAATTCCATACATTAAGGGAACTTCGGAGAAAATAAGACGAATTGCCAGTAGTTATAATATAAAAACAGCCTTTAAATCAGGAAATACACTTAGAGGTTATTTAACAAAAAGAAAACCAAAAACTACCAATAAGAAAGAATGTGTTTACAAAGTTCCATGTGAGTGCCGTGAAATGTATATTGGAGAAACCAAACGACCACTAGAAGTTGGAATTAAGGAGCATAAAACTCATATACAAAAAGGGGATTGCAGAACACGTCTGGGATAAACAACACCATATAAAATGGTCTGAGGCTGCGGCAATATATATATATATATATATATATATATATATATATATATATATATATATATATATATATATATATATATATATATATATATATATATATATAATCCAACATGAAAAAAAGAAAATTTATAGAAGCAGCTTACTTTAAAAACAAACATGGAATCTTCAGTAAACCGAGTGTTGAGATACCTAATCTTTGGCAACCACTACTTTGTAACATCAAATTATTGAGGTGTGTACAGTGAAGCGAAATTTTGCGTTCGTAGTCGTAAGACAAAACATTCAGTTTATACTTGTTAAGTTACTTATTATATTCGTAAAAAAAAAATATTATCAACAAATTTGGTTTAATTTCGTCCAGAATTAAATTATGTAAATGAATTACGAGATTAACCCTCCTAAAAGTAAGGGATAATATCTATGGGGTTAAAATAACATGATATAACCTCACTTCAATTAACAAGCAATTTTCACTTTGGTTTGAAAAGATATCTCAATTAGAATTTGAGATTTGAAAAAAATGTGTTTGGGGGTGACTCACCCTCCTTTACTAGTTTATTTTTGGAAACCCCGAAAGATGTCAACTTGAGTTAATTATGGTATTTGTGAAAAAAATATTTTCAAACAATCTTATTAAATTTCATAATTTTTGGAATTAAATTACATGTGCGAATAGATGGTTTATCCTTATAAAAAAATAAAGGATGATATTCTTGGGGATGGAAAAACCTTAGTTCAATATCATTTCAAATAGCAAGTACTTTCCATTTTGATTTGTAAAGATATCTCGATTGAACTTGAGATTTAAGAAAAAAGTATTTGGGGGTGGCTCACTGTGTTTTACTAGTTATTTTTAGAAACCCCGAAACCCTTCAATTTAAGTTATTTATAGTATTCGTAAAAAAATTTTTTTTCAAACGATTATATTAAACTTCGTAATTTTTAAAATTAAATTGCGTGGGCGAATAGATGGTTTACCCTTATAAAAAATAAGGGATGATATCCTTGGGGGTAAAAAAAACCATGGTTTAAAATCATTTCGAACAACAAATAATTTTCATTTTGTTTTGTGAAGATCTCTCACTTAGAACCTGAGAAATTTGAAAAATGCTGTTTTTATGTGTGAACTTTAGGGGCGGTTGTCACCCTTTTAAAATGAATTTCCGCAGATAAAAAAATATTTGTTTTTAATTTTTGTACCCTCTACAACATATTGAAGTTTCATTGAAATCGGAGCCGGACACTCCAGGTACGTTCCTTGATAGTCAACAACACTTTTTAATAATTTTTTTTTCGAGCTTATTAAAAAAATGTTGCTGTTCAACAGAGACCACGGGGAGGAGGAACACTTTCTCTCGGGATGGGAATTGGGAAAGGTTCTATAAGTTATTATAACGGATTGTCACGGTTAGTTCAGGTTTGATCTTGGTCTTTAGACCAACGTAGCTTGCCAAAGGATCTTTTTATGTTTGGCATTCCGATTTTGCATGCTGACCCACATTTCATGCTACAACATAATTAATTGCATCTGAACTATCAAATTTTCCATCCTAATGAAATTTAAAATCCACATCAACGAGGCAACGTCGCATATTTAATCACATATTTCGATCGCATTTTTCCGCGATTGTTTATGTAAATTTTGTTAAAAAAAATATTAAATATTGTGTTTGTGAATTTTACTAGAAATCGTCAAAATTTAAAGGTAGTGATTGGAAAATACAAGTTATATGGGTAAAAGTGAATTTTGTTTTGGAAAAATTACTCGAGATCGCCAAAAAAACTTCGTATTCGTGTTCTACAACTCGATGTTTTCACTCTTCCAAATATTTAGTGAAGGTTTTTCTATGGTGGGAGACCAGAATAATTAACTCTCGGTCTTCGTTTGCTGACTGTAAAAGACACTGGGTAGCTTCTTTTTTCTGTTGAGATTTTTTCAAAATTTAGCAGATTATCTTTTCTGAGATAAAAATTACCTTTCCTTTTTGCTTAAGGTAGTTCACTCGCGACAGTCGTAGACAAAAGTAGTTTTTAAGTAAGTACCAAAAGTTAAAGATTCTCAGACCTAAAGAATTCTGTTTTTGTACGAGACTGTCTCCAACACACGTTAACTTTCAATATACAGACACGTTCTTATACAGTAATAACTTTAAATATATAATAAATCTGGCAGCGCCGCAAATGTTTATATTGCATGGTCTATAGAGTAAACGTGTGTATAGTAACGTTCATATAGTGTGAGTCTCGTACCTATACATTTTTGTTATGTTGACATCCCAACACATTGAGAAAATAAATAAAAATATCGAGAAATATAGTTAAAAAAATGTCACATTCTCAAGAACTAACCTAACTAACTTAGGTTTGAATTATCGCGCGTTGCCAAGTTGTGGTCACTGTACCCCACTACGTGTCAGATGTTTTCAAATTATTTTTATTTAAAAAATCTGTATTTTCTAAACAAAATGGTCATGAAATTCCGGTTTTTTTCTAAAAAATTCATAATTTTTGGATCTACGTTGCATTACCCATACAGCACTAGACGTCTTATAGACGTCATTTTTATGTCCAGATTATGTCTGAACGTCTTAAGACATAAATAAGGCGTCTTATAGACGTTGTTTTAAAGACGTCCATAAGACGTCTATATACAACGTCTTTAAGATATCTTTTAAAAGTCTACATACTACATTTTATATGAAAATAAATACAGTTGTGTATAATTTAGTTGATAAAAACTAAAAAGTATTTCCTTCCCTATGGATTTTGTCGTAGTTGGGTAATAAGTTTGCAACGCCGCACAGAGTTCAGCTGAATACAAGTTGAGGTTAAAATTTTTGATTGAACGACAAATTTTTAGTAGCCTCACTACGACCTTGGTTAATAGAACTTTTGCATGATCTTTTTTATCAATACTTTGGTGCTTTTTGTTACAGACTATTTGATGTACCGATAACAATGACACACATAAATATGATGCCAGCGAAACTATAACTTTAAAAAACCCGCCTTTTGTTTCTGTCAACTGTCATTTTTCAGTTTTGTATTTGTGTTTCGTCATGTCGTTATTCATTTTTAATGTTGTTGGGGTGCCGACTGTGAAAATTTAGCTTTTGAAAGAATTTTATTAAAATAGTTGATTTATCTATGTGCCTTTGAAAATCTTTTTTATTCGTGTTTATGTAATACTTAAGGTAAGATCGAGAATCATATGTACTTAGGAAAAACAGTAACGTTATTTATAGGTTGTATTACAGGCAATTCCCGAATGCTTTACCGCTTAAAACTCTATGTTATTAGAAGTATGAAATGAAATGTTCAAAAATATTATCTGTGCTTGCACAGCTCATCCAGACCCGGTCCTAAATATTACAGAAATATTACTAATGAAGTGGAAGGCGAAATGTTTGTTTATGGATTCCTCCACTAATGAAACCTGTAAGATTTATTTTGTTCCTGATGATTTTTTTATATTTAAAGAACATAGAAAATAGAGTTTTGTTAATTACAAGAAGTAATTTTGTTTAAGGTTTTAGAAATTTCAAAACTGGGAGTAGGGAGCATTTATGAGTTTGTAAAGCGAGCTTGTAAAATTACCATGTACAGTTGATTAGTACGAAAAGGAAAGAGAAAGTTCTACGATTCTAACTTGGCGAAACTTATTATGAGTAAGTTCCGTCTTTCATTATACACTTGAAATAGCATAAGTCACGATTCTATAGTAGAGGACAATTATAAAAATTCACAAAAATATCAAAAAATTTACTCCCACAATTGATAAACTTTATCCTATAAAATTAAAATTAGTGTGTTATTAGGATCTACAGAGACAACAGGACTCGCAAAAAGTCGGAAGAATGAGGAAATTTCAATCCAAACATGGCTGAAAAGGGCATCAGACCAGATTTGTTATTCAATTAAATAAAAATTCTTGTTTTTAAAACTATTTAAAGATTTGTGTACTTTTTATTTCAATAAACTTTTATTTTGTTGATAGTCTACCTTTTAGAGTTATTATATCGAAGAAATAAACTAGGGCTTAAATTTGATAGGTTCACTTATAGTTCGAACAGTAGTAGTTCTGAAAATATTTGCTCTTCTACCTCACTTCTTAAATTTCAAATTAGAAAAAGTTTACATTATGCTTAAGTTATGTATATTTTTTTTATAAAGAGATTATGTTGAACATATTTTTTAAAGCAAATTATTCATGTGGAACTTGTAGTTATTTAAAGTGATAGTGTATAATTTGCTCTTGATTTTTTCTTAATTGAAGTTATTTCTTGGACTTTTGAATAATTACGGTTTGACTTTGTAAACAAGACAAACAAAAAAATTAAAGGTACCTTTTTCAATGTACATAATTATAATGGTGGAATATGTTGTTTTAATGTTGGGAAGGGACGTCCATAAGACGTTGTAAGCAAATGTCTTAAAGACGTTACCTTTTGTAACATAAGACGTCTATACAGCGTCTTTTGGACGTCATTCGACTTTAATGGACATTCATAAGACGTCCTGAATGTTGAGATTAAACGTTTTATGGACGTCTTTAAGACGTATTTGTGCTGTTTGGGTAGTTTTTAAAAAATATAGTAAAAACCGTTTTTGAGATATTCCAAAATGTATTGGCATTTTGTTATATGTAGTGACCTCTAGCATGTTAATTATGCATATTTTAATTGTTAATATTTCGTCTCACAGACGATTAAAAAATTTCGTTTTTTTTTAATTAAATAAGACACTTTTGTAAACTATATATTCAAATTCGATCACATTCCTAAGAAAAGCCGTTTCACGAGTGAACTACCTTAAGCATGTTAAGTGTATTTGTAGAGCATACATTTATTTGGCATATAGAGATAAGTTTCATTTTACAGCAAATTTTTTTAATTTATGCTCGGCCATCTTGACAAAAATCCATGAAAACCATCTTAAAGATCTGTCGTTGGTCTGAACTACCTATTTTTAAAATCTAAATTACCTGTTACTAAGGCATTTCCGCAATTTAATACTGTGTTAAGAGTTGTATTGCCTAGTTTTACGTTTGTTGGTACTATCACGATATCTAAAAGGTACTTGACATTGTGTAATGTAGAAATTCGTGAGCTGATAGGATGATTACCTGAGGGATCATGGCTCACAACCACTCTATGAAGTACATTGGGACTAAAGCCATATGGAAAAGGATACTCGAGTTCCAACCTACTTCATCAGGAGGACTACAGATGAGCCTTAATTTTTACCGTTTATCTTTGGCTTATTTGAAGCTTATCTCTGGAATTTGGACTCCTGCTAGTCTGTTCTAATTTAAGGAGATCGACTATTTTTCTTATTTTATCGTATCTTAGTAGAAGACGCACACACACAATCTGGGTGTTATTAATCTTCTAGTATTTTATCATTAATGCACAATCATATATATTTATTGTTAATACATTTTTTTTTATTATTCTTTTTGACTTTTATCTTGCAGACACATTATTTCTTCCTAACCCGTACATTTGCTAAATTTAGATTGGAATTGATATGTATTATATTGTTTCATTTATTGACAGTTCGTTTTTGAAATTTCGACAGTTCGTTATGGAGGTGTGAGTGATTAAATTTGGATGTTTTTGTTATCTATCATAATTGTGTAGCGATTTATTAGTAACATATCAGAAACTAATTTGCCTTAAAGTAAGAAATTAAAACTGATTTCATATCAGGTGTTTCCCAGTCCCTCCTCATTTGAATTTTATTCTTGAAACGCCGTATTATGTTTAATTTGTAAGGAAATTATCTTTGGAGTAAGAAGATACAATTCATTTATTTGTTTCAATAATTAAAAATACAGTCAATGATTTATGCACATGCATCATAAACGAATGAAACCAATACATTGACATTAAAGTGGAGAATGGGCAATGTTAAGTTTAGAGGACTACTTAGTTTACTCGCTAGAATAGACGTTTCTTGTAACTAATGCTGCTCTAATAAAACTAATTATTATGTATTGGTGTCGTTTGTCCATGATTTCATTGATCATACATATGAATTAAATTAAAATATTTTTGGTGTCAATGGTTAAATAGATATTTGAATTAAATAACACAGATTACTATTACTAACAATACAATCTACCTGTAATAAAATAATCTTATATTCCTTATTTTTAAACAGCTGCACAATTTATAAATAGTACATTGTTGTTCTCTTAACGAAAAAACAATGTTTATAAATAACTAAATGCAATCACCTAGGGAGATCTGAAAGACAAAAAAATTATTATTTTTGCTGCCAATAACTTGATTTTCAAGTCATTTATTAGTCTGTTCACTGAGTTGATCTAAAGGATATAAACATATAAGTTGACACATTAACTGAATTTGATAATTACTTTTCTGTTTTATAAATTAGCCTTCTATTATACAGGGTATTTCGTACATCGATAGAAAGTTTGGAAGAGGTGATAGAAAATGTAATTTTGAATAATTTATGTCATATATGCCTTAGTACAAAAATACACGGTTGTCGAGTTACAACACATTTTATAATTTTTCGGTTTCCTGACAATTGGTGATAGAAAATTTAATTTTTATGATACTGGTATAATTTTTCGGTTTGAAATATTTTTTTCTTATTCTTTGGTTCATACACTATAATAACAACAAGAGGACTAAAATTAATACAACACACAGAAAACTGTGCACTCAAAAATTTTATTCATCTACGAAAATTCAAGTTTCATTCTTAGATTTGAGTGATGTTTTTTCTAACAATGAGAAAAATAAATGCATTCAATTTAGTTTAAAAATAACTTTGTTGAATTGCCTTTATAGTGGTTTATCAAAAACTGTATCAATAAAATATGAAATCCATTAAATTCAGGGAAGATATTCATATTAACGAAATTAACAATTTTCTCTATTTATTTTTACTTTCCTAAAATTACCAAAATCACATTAAGTATTATTTTACATGGTATGTTCGAAATGTGAGCTATTATTTCTAATAAATTTTCGGGCCCTTTTCCACACTTGGGTGGTGATTGCGCCTAGTCCCATTTCTTCCCTCAGTGTGATACATGCTTCATTAATTCTTTCAATCAGTTGATAATGGTCCATTATTTCAACTTTATAGACAAGTTCTTTCATACGTCTCCAGATGTAAAAATCTATAGGCGTCAAGTCTGGGGACCTCGCAGACCACAATATAGGACCGTTTTTCCGATTCAACGATTAGGGATTGTTTTATTTAAAAAGTCTTTTACATCAAACCGATAATGTGCTGGACATTCGTCGTTCTGGAAAATTATTCTGTCTCTTACGTTCAATGGTATTTCATCCACCATATTCGACATTTCATTTCGTAAAAATTAATTGTCTCCGTTTAAATATTCAAGAAAGAAATATGGCCCAATGAAAGTTCTTCCGATTACCGCTGCCCATACATTTACACTGAATTTCTATTGGAAGGATTTTTCTTTTTTCATATGCGGATTCTCATCAGCCCAATAATGCAGATTGTGGAAATTGGTGATTCCCTCCCGAGAAAATTTCGATTCATCGGACCATAAAATACTTTTTAAGAAAAGTCCATCTTCCATATCAGCATTTATCAAATAACGGTAGAACAGAATTCTCCGTGCTGGATTACCTTCTTCAAGGCCTTGCACCGGGGTGTAATGGAATGGATGTTTTCCCTCAAATTTCAAAACGTTCCACAGTTTCCAAGTAGACAAATTAAGTTGATTAGCTACCTTTCTAGTACTCGTGATTGGATCTGCATCAAATGAATCCAAAATTTGTTGTTCTTCTTTGACAGCATATCTGGCTGCATACAATCTTTCTCTGAAATGAAAATTACCGGTTTCACAAATACGGCGATATGTGTTAATACAAACTTGTACATTGGGAACTCTTCTTCCAGGAAATCGATCTCAGTGTAGTCCATGGGCTGCAGCTGCATTGCCGTCTGCTCTACTATACATGAAAATTATATCAGTGTATTCTAAATTGGAAAAAGTAGCCATCGTTTTGTCAACAAGGCAATTTTAAATTTTGCAAGTGAACAATAAATTGGTATAAAACACAATGGCACGACGTGTGCGACCAGCACTAAATCCGATATCATCTGTATGGCTGGCTAAAAAAACTGGTTGTTTATCTATTAGTGTTTTTATTTTCTTTGTGTTTATTTTAGAAATAACAATTACCGGTCTGGTGAACAGAAACAAAAATTCATCTTTTAGGCATTCAGAACATTCAAAGCAATACATTAGATATTTTGTATTTTAATTAAATAAAGAAAAAGTGAATAGAGAAAATTATTAATGTCGTTAATATGAATATCTTCCCTGAATTTGATGTATGTAATATTTTATTGATACGGGTTTTGATAAATCACTGTAAAGGTATTTTTAAAATAAATTGAATGCATTTATTCCTCTCACTTTTTGAAAAAAACTTACCAAAATCTAAGAATGAAATTTAAATTTTCATAGATGAATAAAATTTTTGAGTGCACAGTTTTCTGCGTGTTATTTTAACTTTAGTCGTCCTGTTGTTATTATACTGTATGAACCAAAGAATAAGAAAAAAAAATATTTCAAACCGAAAAATTATACCAGTATTATAAAAATTACATTTTCAATCACCAATGGCCAGAAAACCGAAAAATTGTAAAATGAGCTGTAACTCGACAACCGGGCATTTTTGTACTAAGGCATATATGGCATAAATTATTCAAAATGACATTCTCTATCACCTTTTCCCAACTTTCTATCGATATACCAAACATTTTGTATTGTGTTTTCATAGTAGCACTGCATTTTCACTTCATTAAAATGGAACACCCTGTGTATTTTCTTATTTATCAATTTTACTTTAAATCCTAAACATCACCATCAACTCCCAGCCATTTAAATCCATTTTCGGACATAGGCCTCTTCAACTTGAGCGCTGTTTTTTCAATTGCTTGCTATTCTTCTTATATCGTTACGCCATTTAGTTGGTGATCTACCTCTACTTCATCTATGCTTAAAATAACGAGATAACTTGTCGATTTGATTGACAAAACCCTTTTATTCTTATGTAATTAGACGCCCTGAATCCAAATCTGAGGTCCGATAACCTCTGTCACGTCAGGTTCAAGCACCCCCAAAACTTGACATTTGGTTTCTAATTTACCTCCTCTATATTTCTGAGTGAGAACACCATTTTATTGGTTTTGCATTTATTGAAAAGTAGTCTGTTTGCACAAAACCACTCCTCAATATTTCTCTGCACCCTGTCGACTTCTGACAATGTATTTTTTTAGCAAATTTGTCGACATAGCAACCGTGGTGTCGTTCGCAAACAAGGTGAACTTTGCTGTTGGTTCAACAAGAGGTAAGTCATTGATATAGATTAAAAACAGGATGGGTCCCAAGACAGAGCCCTGTGGAACACCTATGTTAAGCTCACCCTGACCAGACGACACCCCGGCAACCCTAACAATCTACATCGTATTTTTCAGATATGATTCCAAGAAAGAAACACTTGCATTAGAAAAATTGTATTTTTTGAGTTTTTGAAGAAGTATTTGATGCGTAACACAGTCAAATGCCCTACTTAAATCACAAAATAAGGCACCCGTATACTCCATTTTGTTAAAGGAACCTGAGATGTAGGAAACAAGGTCCAGAATCGCCATTGTGGTAATACTGTCACTTCTGAAACCAAACTGACAGGGAGTAAAGAGGTTGTTTCCTTCAAAATAATCTATTATTTTATTGCATATACATTTTTCAAATATCTTTGAGATGATGGGTAACAAAGAAATCGGTCTGTAGTTGCCCGGTGAGTCAGGGTCTCCCTTCTTGAAGATGGGAATGACTTGGGCAATTTTCAATATATCTGGGAAGGTATTTTCTCTAAAACATTGATTAATAAGAGTTGTCAAAGGGAAGATGATAACATTCTGAATGCCTTTTATAAGTTTGACATTCAAACCAAAGATATCTGAGCTATTTTTATTTTTTAATTGGACAATGATGTCCCTGACCTCAATGAAGGACACAGCCTCAAAAACAAAGGGAGCGCCCCCCACCACCAAACAAGACATGAACTCGACTGGATCTTTTTGAGAAGCTCGTATTGAATGTATTGTTTCGTGCGCAATATTACAAAAAAATTTATTAAAAGTATCTGGAGTTATGGTACAGCTGTGGCTTAAGTTTAATTTATTATTTTTGTTTGTCTTTGCATTAATAATCTGCCATATGGTTTTAGAAGGATTATTAGAGGTATTAATTAGATTATCATTAGCTTTTATTTTGGCTACCTGAATGGCTTTTTTATACATATTTCTATAGTTTTTGTATTCTTGTCGAGCTCCTGCAAGATTATACTGTCTACTCCATTCATCAAGAAACTGAAGGTTATCCCTCATTGCCCTCAGAGAGTCATCAAACCAGCTGATTTTATTTCCCTGGTCTGATCTCACCCTATATGTTTTTTCAGGCAAAGAGTGGAGGTACGCAGTTTGCAAAAAATTTAACAAATTTAGCATTTACGTCAAGATTGCTGTCAAATTCACAGTCACACTCCATAACCCTATTATGGAAATTATGCATACCGGCCTGAGTGATAGGTCTGCACACCTTTTCCAGGGCAACCCTGCTACCGATCTCAACATATTAATTTAGCTGCGCGTGGGTTTTCTTCTTTTACACATTTATTTATTGGATTTTTTCAGCTTGGCTTTGATGTGGCTTCTGGTTAACCTTGAGGTATGAAACAAACCAGGAATTCAGATTCAGCGCCCTCAAAAGTCTATCTATCTTCTTTAACAGATCTATTTAGTAGATTTTTCTCAATTTGACCTTGAAATAATGCTGAAATGACCTCTGGCTGATCTTGGGGGATTAAACAAACCACGAATTTGGATTCAGCGACCCTAAAAACCTAAACATTTTCTTTTTCAGATTTATTTAGTGGATTTTTCTCAATTTGACCTTGAAATGACCTCTGGCTGCTCTTGGGGGATTAAACTAACCACCAATTCGGATCCAGTGACCCCAAAAACCCACATTTTTTGTCAGATTTATTTAGTGGATTTCAATCTCAATGTACGCCGTCACTTAGAGGCAGCGTATCCAAATCGTTGGATAAGTCAAGGAGGCACTCAGCACTGGCCTGCTCGATCTCCGGAATTAAATCCTTTAGATTTTTCCATCTGGGGGTTTATTAAATCTTCGATTTATGCATCCTGTTAAAGATGTTGAAGATTTGAAAAATCACCTTATTGCGTCTTGCGAAAGGATAAGAAATACCCCAGGATTATTTCAACGAATACGCTCTTCAATGAGACGAAAATTGGATTCTTACATTATGGCTGGGAGTGGTCATTTTCAACATTTGTGGTAATTTTTGTTGTTAATATTTTGCTACTGTTGTTAAAATCCTGTTATTATTATGTTGTATTTTTTTCTTAGTCCCTGTTGGTTAAAATAAATATAAATGAAAATTGATTAAAATAAATACATTATGATTTTTTACTTATGTATTTTCTTTTTTGTGAAAAAACTATCGACTTGTAGAAGAAAACTTATGAAACAAAAAAATTTCACAATAAGATGGGAATGCTAAATAAGTAAACAAATCGAGTTAGTAGCGCCCGAAAAAAAGGTGTTAAAAGAAGTTAAAATTTTACAGACCCGAAAAAAAGTACCACTCTGTATATTATTTCACATAATAATAATTTTTTTATGAGAACTGTAAAAAGTATTATGTGTTTCAAATTTGACTTAATTATCCTTAAAAAACAATGATATAAATTTAAAAATCTAAAAATACAATAAATTTTAACACCCTGTATCTTAAAAACTAAGCATTATCGGCCATATGTTTATATGAACTTTCCTTTAGCTCAAAAATAGTTCTCTAAAATTTTTCGCATTTATTTGGAAACATTCAAGCCGAACAGCCGTCGAGGAAGCGTTACTTGAACATGCCAGCTGAAATATTGCATGTTAATATTATTACACGTATGTATGTATGTATATATATATATATATATATATATATATATATATATATATATATATATATATATATATAAATGTGTTGATGTCACAGTCAGCGAAAGCTAGACTGGATTAGGTGCACTAGGTGAGCGCCTGCAATAGGTTTCCACTTCCCTTTCTACACGTTTTATGCAATTAGCGGATGTATGCTATTCTCAATGTACTGAGAGAACTTGTGGATTTGACAAACAAATAATGTAAAAATTACATCGCTCATGTGATATAGCGAGTTGTAAATTTTCCTGGATAGGTAATTTTTTGTCGAGTACCGTATTAGTCTAAAAACGCTGAAATTATTTTATTTTAGTAAACAGTGGAATAATTTTATATAAAATGACGAAGTAAATTTAAAGTCCAGTCCTGAACTTTACGCAAACGTGATACCAACTGACTGAGTTCTTTTATTAATTTCATGACATGCAATATAAAAAAATGATATACAGGGTGTCCGATAACTATTTCCTCATTTCTAGGGAGCATATAGGTGAGGTCAAAATAACTTTACTTTGTTATAGAAAAAAATTCCCAAAGTGCCCCTTAAAGGGATACCCAGCGATTTACCTTATCGGCTCTAAGATTTGAACCGACTTGTATAATTTAATGAAATTTTAATATTTTATAGAGGCCATAAAGACTCATTAAACCATATGACAGTAGATGTTAGATCATCAGAGAAGTCAGGAACGGACTTGCAGCTACACTCGTTGGGCATAATTTTTGACAGATGCCATGTTACAAAGCTGAAAACTGATTTTTTAAAAATACTTTGGTCATTCCTCTTCAAAAAAGGTACTTTTAATTTATTTCGATAAAACTGGCGGTTTTCGAGATAAATCGGTTTTTATGTAAAAAACTCAAAAGTTACTAATGTTAAACACAAACAGGTAAAAATAAAATACACAGGGTGTGTTGATATGCTTTAATTTATCGGGAAGTACTGTCTAACTCTTCGAAGGCATGAATATGTTATTTTGCGAAGTAGTAGATATCTGTTGGACTTCCATTGTCTTTATTTTTGTTCAGTATCACGACATTTCGGCTAGTAGTTATTTCTAGCCGTTTTCAAGTGAAACTAAATAAATCCTTTAGCTACATAACTATTTATACTAAAAATAAATGCAGTGGAGTGTGACTGAGATGGGTGCAGTCATGTTGTATTTAGTTTTAGTTTACAATTATTAAGAAGTGGTTTCCACACTTCTCTCATATCTAAAGATGGTTTACTAAAACAACTCGGGTTCTGATGTATAACCGCGGCTTCTTTGAATTTCCGTTTGCTCCAATGTTGTTCTGGGTGTAATATTTTAGCTTCAGACCATTTTATGTGGGGTCCATGAGTCCAGGCATGGTTGGCGGCACCAAATTTTTCTGTTTCTCCTCGAGATGTACATTTTTGGTGTTCTTTGATCCTTACGGCAAGAGGTCTCTTTGTTTCGCCAACGTAGGAGTTGCCACATTCACATGGTATCTGATATACACAGTTCTTCATGTCTCTTTGAGTTGTTGGTTTGACCCTAGTGAGCTGACTTCTCAAAGAGTTATTTGAATTGAAAACAACGTTGGTTTTAGATCGTTTTCCTATCCTTCTAAGTTTTTCTGAAATGCCTTTAACATAGGATATGTTTAATACTGGTTTTCGTTCTTCATTCGTTGTCGATATTGTCCTATTTCTGCGTTGTTCTAGAAATTTATCCACTAGATATACTGGGTATCCGTTGGCTGTCAGATAATTTTTAATATAATCTATCTCTGTCATCAAGTTCTCGTTGGAGTTGCAGAGAGTTAACGCTCTATCTACGAGATTTCTTATAATTCCTTGTTTAGTGTTGTTGGAGGGATTAGATGAATAGTTATCCTGTTCGAATTTGTCTACCATTTCTTTCAACCACCACAATGGTAATTTATTTTCTACTTCTTTCTTCATGGTGAGTTTAATAGTTGGGCTGATATTGTTGAGATGACGTCGTGATATTCAACAAAAATAAAGGCAATAGAAGTCCAACAGATATCTACTACTTCGCAAGAAACATCGTTGTCTATGACATTTAAACAAACACAAGAAGATGTTACGTTGAAAGCTCAGTCAGAAACTTTTCAAAGGGTTGATCGACGCTCAATTGATTTACAACGTTATTAAAATGCAAAACTAGTGAAGATGTTTAAATGTTCAATATGGGCTTCACGTACTTTAATATATTTTTTTATTCTCCGAATATTTTCCCACTGCATTGCAAATAATATTCTGGCTTTCTTACGGACTTCGTTAGAACGCTGTGCTATTCTCGTTAGTAGTTCTTCTCTAGTATTTACTGATGTTGAATAAACTAGTTCTTTTAGATGTGCCCAGAAGTAAAAGTCTAGGGGATTTAGATTTGGAGACCTTAGTGACCATAAAACAGGCCCATCTCGACCTTTCCATCGAGGGCCAAAAACGTTTGTTAAAGGCGGGTTTTCCTAGCAGCGCACATTTTCGCGGCGTAGAACTTAATAACGGTCGGCGCAAAACGCCGAGAACTTCTCTAATGAAAATCAAATGCAGGCGTTTTCCCACACTGCGTAAAAACGACTTGCGCCATCTTAATACAGTCGACGCAACAGGACGACTGCTCCGAGAGCAGTCTATTCAGTTGTACGCTGCATGTAGTGAAAGAATTTTGCTGAAAATGAGTTCACACAAACAACAGATCCATTTTAGTGCTACCGAGGACGAACAATTGGTAGAAATAGTGAGTGGTTACCCTATTCTTTCGCATTCCATGGTGTCACCCCAATTCAATACGGTCACCTGAAAATGCACTGTACGTATATACATTGTCGCCCTTCCAAGTCGACAATGCTCATTCGCATTCCATGGTGTCACCCTGGGACAGGTTGGGGTCCATAGGGTTCAGTCGAGATCCATCAGTATACCATCAGGATCCATTTTTCGGAAGATTTTGTTCTTCCTCCCACTCCCCTCTTCTTCTTCTTCGGGTGCCATGTACTATGCTGCACGTCGACGATCATTTGGCCATCTCATGATCACATTATAGAGTGCCCTCCTCAGCCTGTCTAAATATGATTGCGGAGTCTGATATACCACACCAGTTTCTTATATTGTGGAGCCAAGAGGGATGTTTTCGACCTGGTCCCCGCTTGCCTTCAATTTTTCCCTGTAGTATTAGCCTTGGTATGGAGTAGCGAGGTTCTTTTACTATATGCCCTAGATATGACACTTTTCGTTGTTTTACAGTATCGCATTAGTTGTCTTTCTACGCCAGCCCCTCGTAGAACTTCATCATTTGTTATGTGAGCAGTCCAGGGGATACGCAGTAGTCGGCAGAGTGTCCACAATTCAAAAGCTTTGATCCGATTCCGCGTCCCAGCCTCAAGTGACCAAGTTTCAGCATCATATAGTAGAATAGGCCATATATAACATTGAACCGCACGTATTCAGGTGTGTAGTGGCATATTTCTGTGAAGGAGAAGATTCTTAAATTTAAAGAAAGTTGCTTTTGCAAGGCCAATTCTTCCCTTAACTTTTTCGTCACATTCCCACTTTTCATTCAGAGTAGCACCAAGATAGGTGAACCGTGCGTTCACTATTTTCTCCGTTGATGTTAAGAGGAGTGATGTACTGATGCCTACTCTCTACTTGGCACAAATATCTCCAGGGAGAGGTTGGGTTTTAAAAGCGACGTCATGTAGTCTGTCCTCATGGATAAGTAATTTAAATGCTCCTTCGCTGCTTCTATTTTGAATTAATTGACTAGCAGAATTTATAGTGCCACTATGAATCGTAGTTAATAAGTCAATCTCTTCTTTCAAAATTTCGTCTTGTAATATTAATAAAGCCAAAGCTTTTCTTTTTAGATAATTTCATCGCTACGGTCGTCACACAACTGACAATCCTAGGAAAACACTTTTAGGCAGCGCATTGGTTGTTGCGTTGCGTCGGCCGAATTACGTTCTATGCCACGCAAAATGAGCGTTGCTAGGAAAACCCGCCTTAAGTGTTTACATACTATACGGTTAAGATTAGGTGGAATACCATCATGCACGTACCACATTTGCATTCTTCTATCAAGAGGCACGTTTTCCAATAAATTATTTAAATTTTGCTGCAAAAATCTAAATAAATCTCACCAATCTCCCCTTCCAAAACAAATGGATCTATAAGGTTATTTCCGATGATGCCAGTCCACACAATTACAATAAACATTTGTTGGTGTTGGTTTTGAATTATAGCGTGCGGATTTCATCAGCCTAAAAATGTAAATTGTGTGAGTTTTATTATGCCATCTCTTTCGGATAATCATTCGGAGACATAACGTGTAGTTTTTCAACGTGGACGGGTGAAGTAACTGTTCTGTTAGAGTTTCGTGCACAATACATTTTATAACACTGTTTTGTGTCGCGAGCTTTCTTTTGCTGTTTGAATGGTTGTCAGCAATATCTTGCAAAATTTGGTCGTGTACGTGAGGGTCTCGTGCTCTCCTGGGAGGCTCCTCACCGCCACGTCGCGGCTAAAGTGACCCTGAATAAAACAAGTAAAAAATTAATTCGTTAACTCTAATAATTATTTTCTAATCATCTTTTACCTGTTTCCCTTAAGCTTCGATTAACCCTTTGAAAGGTTTTTGAACTTGGCAATGTTCGAGCTGGAAATCTTTCAGCATAAAGTCTTTTTGCTTTTAAAGAATTTGACAGCGCCTCATCATGAATTAAATGCATATCAGCATACTTTGCGTAATATCCTTCCATTTTTTTAAATTATTTTTACTTGAAGGTGGTTTTGACAAGTTCCGTCAATTCATTATGTACGTATTAACAATAACAACCTGATTTTTACCTGTTTGTGTTTAGCATTAGTAACTTTAGAGTTTTTCACATAAAAACCAATTTATCTCGAAAACCGCCAGTTTTAGCGAAATAAATTAAAAGTACCTTTTTTGAAGAGGAATGGCCAAAGTATTTAAAAAATCAGTTTTCAGCTCTGTAAAATGACACTTGTCAAAAATTTGGCCCACCGAGTTTGGCTGTAAGTCCATTCCTGACTTTTCTGATGATCTAAAAAATCTACTGTAGTGCGATTTAATAAGTCTTTATGGCCTCTATAAAATATTAAAATTGCATTAATATATACAAGTCGGTTCAAAACTTAGAGCCGATAAAGTAAATCGCTGGGTACTCTAGGGCTCTGTATCTTCTTTAAGGGGCACTTTAGGAATTTTTTCTAAGACAAAGTAGGGTTATTTTGACTTCCTCTGTATGCTACCGAGAATTTAGGAGGTACTTACCGGACACACTATATATGATTATAAACAGTAGTTTTTATTTCAGTGATAAATCAGGTTTAAGATTTAGATCCCCTTAGTAAATTCGCCTGTTACTGACTAAAGATTTTCAATAAAATTTTTAAACTTTTGATCATCTACATTGATAAATACCCCATAGTTCCTTTTGTAATTGGTACTCGTAACGTATGACTCCTTAAGTGAACCGTTCTGAATTTCGACTTCAGATCCGAGGGCACTAGTAATAAGTGTTTGATCAAAAGAAAGCTCAGACAAGGGATACTCGGTGTACTGAGCAATTGATACCTTTGAACTCTCCGCATCGTACAACCAAAGCATGTCGCTGTTGTAAAGTAATGTGTAAGGCGGCAGGACAATTTTATTTTCTTCAATAATGCTTATTTTTGATTGATCCGAATGAAATGTACTAAATGCTACAAGATTATCAGCATTTGGCTCGCATTGTAAACAATGAAATACTCTATTTCCGGCGTCACGTTTGCAATCGAATATTTTTTCATTTCGTCCCAAATGAATAATAGAATTGTTTTGCTGAAATGTGTATATCTTATTGTTTATACGTGGTTCTTGTTTGCTCGAGGAATTCGGTTTATTAAGATCGTATTTCCCGAAATTTACAGAAACGACAATCGGCTCGGTAGGTGATGAAATGTCGTTATTCTCGGGATTAATTTTATATATTACCGAGTAACCGTCGTGCGTGATTAACATCAATTCGGTAACACTTAGATTAAACTGGGAAATGTACCAAGAATTATATATAGCAGCGGCTTCTTTAAGTCCAGGCAATTTAACTGTAATACATTTACCCCATTTACATTGAAACGTTTCGGTCGTAGCTCGAGTACTTTTGATATCAATAGCCCGGTTACCATAACTGATTATGCCGGGATAATAGGTTCGAAATTCCTTTTGTATCACATGAAGATCAGCATCCATATCTTTATAATAAAATTGTCGAGCCATTACCCAATACTGAGACCAGGAAGAATTGCTTTTGTCGGCTTCATAAAAACACCACTCTTTGTGCTGTCCGTGAAACTGTAACATCCATTTTTCCGTTTTACATGACAACAGTTTGATCGAATCCACTGAATAAAATCCATAAGCACCACCGCACATACTCGAACGTAACCTAGATGTCCGCGAAAATAAGGGACCGAAATGCATGCTAATTGTGGGATGTTCGAGGATGGTGGGCAAGCTGTTTAAAAGTGGCACACAGTCGATATTAAAATATGTCATCAATAGTCTCATATCGTTTAAAGAACTATACATGTAGCCGTATGCTCGTAAATTTGTATGAAAAATAAATCCGCCATCATGGTAAAGTCCCTCCCCTTTTGTAACTGGTTTAAAATTTAACCAATCCAACACATATTTCATTTCAGAAGTTTCAGTATCCAAATCCCCAAGATACAAATGAGCCCCAACATAAGAAACGGCCATCATTATACTGTTTGGTCCGCCTCGTTTCCATCCTATACTATGCATGGGAGTTGGAAGGTAAGTCAACACGACAGATTTCAAATAGTCGTGAGTGCGCTCGTGTTCTACATCGAATAAATGACGGTAGAGAAGCGTAGCAAATACAACAAAACGTGGATAAGTAATGGAAAACTGATACCAATTTTGTCCCCATGGAAAGGTATACGGTTTTGGTTTATTCGGTAAAGCACTTGTTACTTTTTCTAGCGTATGCTGAATAATATTCCAAATTTCGGGAGATTTGTAGTAGCATGAATTTTCATCAATCGAAGCTTGAAGCAATAGATAAATGTCATTGATTAAGCAACCGAAATGTTCAGTATCTTTGTGCCACTTGTAATGGGGTAAGAGATGATTCTCTTCATAGGAAAATGCGCTTAAAATACGCTTAATTTTATCATTCTTGCTCGATAAATTGCAGTCGTGTAAATACTTGCTAATTAGATGCGTGTAATGGTTAATTTTCTCATGATTTTGAAGCTCACGATATGGTCGGTATTCTTCTTTGTCTGGGCAAAAGCAATGACATGATGCACTAAAATTAAAGAAAAGCGTTGAAATTAGTTTTAAGTATTAATAATTTTTATGATAGTTCAATAAAACTTTGTACAAATTAAAGTTTCTACAATTGAAATACAGAGAAATGGTATCATTAAAACTATCTCTATGTTTAACTGATTATCCCCAACACTTAGAACAAGGCATTTCCTTGACTATCTTGCAATTTCTCACTTTACTCTGGGGGGAGGGGGAGCGGTGATATCATAAAAGTACAGTATGGCAAGCGAAAGCAAGTTGTCGACAGGGAGGAGGGAGACACCAGAAACATTCCAATTTGTAGTGTAAAAGGCAGGGTCGGGTCTATTTTTCTGAATTTGAAGCTCTTGGATAGGTGGGGGGGGGGGGGTGCCAGCAGCATATACATTCCTAGTATAAGAGGCAGAATCGGATCTATTTTCCTGAATGCAAAGCTCTTGGGGGGGGGGGGGCGATCGCAAGCATACACATTCCTATACTCTATTCAAGAACTAGAGAGAGTAATAAAACTGTTACCGAAACCTCCAACGTACCTGCTCCAGTGCCGCAGGTAACTGAGGACTGCCGTAAATCTAATTATATTTAATTATATTTAAATATTATAAGCTTTTACAAATTTACTGCAACCATAAAATTTCTGATAGTTCAATTTAACTTCTGTCAGTGAGCAAAGTACACCTTACAGCGTGTCCTTAGTGATTTTATCTTGTTTGCTCTTTTTTTTTATATATTATTTGAGATTAGTGAGATAAACAAAAGATATCGCTTCCACCTCTATATTTATTCCAAAATTGTTAAACCAAGGCATTTTTTCCTCAACGAAAAACTTATTAAGATGAATGTTTATGTTGCATTAAGATATCAATATCTAGATAATAATGTTAAAAGCTCTGTTGAGATCTGTTCCAACATGACAGGAGTTGGAAAATCTACTATGTACCGAATACTGAAGGAGAAAAAAACGACTGGAATTCTTAGTACTCCCAAGCCATATTCGATCACAGGCAGACGAAAAACCTCGTAGGAAGAAGAGATGAATACATACATTTTACTATGAGAAGCAGATGCAAACTGTCGATAAAATTCTAACTAAAATAAAATTTTTATAAAAAAAATTCAACCGACTTCTAAAAGTGCGCTAAAAAGTGAAAAATAACTATAAATTTTTATATGAAATTGAAATTTTTGAAGTCGACGCCAAACTGATACCTGACAAAATGTGATTCGCATAAACACATTAAAAATACTTTATTTGTAATTGTTTTCTTACCATAATTTGTATATATTAGTAGTTATTTATTTCATTGAGAAATAATTTGGCGCCGACTTCAAAAATTTCAATTTTATATAAAAATTTATAGTTATTTTTCACTTTTTAGCGCACTTTTAGAAGTCGGTTCAATTTTTTTTATAAAAATTTTATGTTTCGATTTCTAGTTTTGAATTCATTATAATATTCACAAATTACTAAGTATTAATCGAGATTAGTGTACCTTGCAGTGACTCCAAGGTGGCAAAAAATGAACCACTAAAAATTCTTTAATTCTTAGAGTTCTCCAAATACTAGTGAAATTGTGTCAAACAAATATTTAGTCTGTCATAATAAATCCACTATCTGAAATTTCAAATTAATTTTAGATTGGTAATATAGGTCCCAAAACCTTCCAATATCGAAAAATTTAAAGAACTTCAGGCGTAAATTTCTTAGTCCGATATATTTTATACTGCCTTTTAAGTTTGTATACGCCCCAAGAACCCGGCAATATCAATTTTAGACCAAATCGGAAAATATATAATTTTCAGTCCCTTATATTGTATCTTATCAACCTAATAGTTGTAAAAATTAATTTCATATTCGTAATTCCCGACCTTGAAAACACCCTAATACCAGATCTGAAAAAATGCGAATAAGGTAAAATTTTCAGTCACCATATTGGATTTGCCATGTTGAATTTCAAGCAAATAATTTTAACGTCTTAATTTAATCTAAATCTAAACCCTTCAAAGCCCCCTAGTATCAGTTTTGGATGAAATCTAAAATTTAAAATTTCTATACCGTCTCGTATTGCATCTGAAATATTAGATTTCTTAAAATAATTTTATATTCGCTGTTTATATACTTAAAAGCCATTCAGTCTCGCCTTTAAATAAAATCGAAAAATGTAAAATTGTTAGTCCTCTGAAAAAATTCTTTTAAATTCATAATTTATACCCCCAAGCACCCCCTATATCACTTTTGGAGAAAATCGAAAAATGTAAAGTTTTTAGGACGCTATATTAAATCCGCCAGATTAAGTTTTTCAAAAAATATTTTAAATTCGTAATTAACACTAATAAAAATCCCCCAATACTGATTTTATTCAAAATCGAGAGATGTAGAATCTTTAATCCGCTATCTTGGATCCGCCATATTGAATTTTAAAAAAATAATTTTAGATTCGTTATGTGCGACCTCGAAAACTCCCCCATACCAGCTTTGGAGAATATCGGACAAAATTAATTTTTTCTTCCGCCATATTTGATCCGCCATATTGATTAAAAAAAAATTAGATTCGTTATGTGTTACCCCGAAAACGCCCCCGTACCAATTTTGGAGAAAATCGGACCAAAATTGATATTTTGTCCGCCATATTGAATTTTTTAAAAATATTTTGGATTCGTTATGTACGAGCCAGAAAACTTCCTCAACACAAATTTTGGAGGAAATCGGACAAAATTAAATATTTTTGGCCGCCATATCGAATTTTTTAAATTAATTTCAGATTCCTTGTGTACGACTCCGAAAATTCTCTCAACAATTTTGGAAAAAATCGGACAAAATTAATTTTTTTGGCCGCCATATTGTCAGCAATATCTTGGATTCTACTGCACCAATTTCGTCCAAAAAAATATGGGACCACCGCAGCAACTTCCTGAACATAACGTAAAAAATTTCATTCAAGTTGGTGCCGCCGTTCCGGAGTTATCGGTGTATATACATAAAAAAAAAAAAAACACATAGTCGACGAATTGAGTATTTCCTTCTTTTAGAAGTCGGTTAATCAATGAAGATCGGGATTTACGTGAAATTAAACGAACCGAGCTCTGGAAATTGCTCAGAGAACTTAATTTTTGCTGGGAAAAACCAGATAGGAAATCTGTTCTTATAGAACGTCCGGAAACTACTCGTTGGAGAAGGAAATATCTCTCTCAAGTAAAAGTTAGAGTTGCTAGAAATAATACAACTTACAAAATTTGTAATTTAACTGAGCTTTTGATAGATTTTTTTGAATAAAGTTATTGCGGAAAATTGGAAAAAATCCATATAATAAAAGAATCAAACAAGATGTGAAAACTCGATCTCATGATCGGTGAGATAGAAAAACCAATAATAATTAATTTAAGCGAAGATAGCTTCATTGACTTTGATTGCGAATTTGATACGTTAGTTTACCAGTGTAAACACAATTTATTATTTAAATGTTTGTTTTTGTTGTATTTAATTGTTTAATGTTGTTTATATATTTTTTTATTTTTTTATATATTTTTATTTTAGTGTGTCCCAGTCTTGAATTTTATATATTTAATTCCATTTAGCCGTAATTTTTTTATTATTTTATTATTGTATTTGTGTCTTTTCCTTAAGCGTGTAGAATTAACACGTTTATTTTATTTTTTTTTTGGGGGCTATCGGATTTCCACATAATAAAGTAAATTACATTAAGATGTCGGTGCAATAGAAATAAAAATAAGCAGGTCTAATTTTAACTGGAACATAAAAATTGATTACATTTGAATCCCTTTTTAGTGTTTAATTGTAATTCTGCAGATGGTTTAAGAAATAAATAAACTGAAACGTCAAATGTCCTAAAAATGTTTTTAATTAATAATAAAATGACTGATTATATGGACGAATTTACTTTCTCATATATGTTTAACTTCTTGTATTTTTGACAATGGGTATTTTGTAAGTATTTAAATTATAACGTAGAATTTTTTGAGAGAATACGGCTACGTTTGAGTCTGAATGTGCCTAAAACGGTTTCTATGCCAAAATTAAAAATAATAAAAATACAGTTGTGATTGGTGTTAAATATGTCAAAATTATGTACATTTTGTAATGTATGTGAATTATTAAGAAAACATAAGAAATTAAATAATGTTATAAAAACTTTTTATTTTAAGTTTATTACCGAAATAATATTCTATGCCATAAATACTTAGTGATAAAATAAACCTTCTTCCGACGCCTATGACAAGGATTAAAACCCTTTTTTAACACTTCACACTTCCAAATATCTATTGTTATCCAACCGAAATAGTCCATTATTATAGACTGGTATTTTTGATTATAAGATTTGTAACCCATTCCAGATTTTGCGAAGGACACCGGACCAAAGAACACAGGTAGTTTGTGAAGAAAAAAAGGGTAAAAAATGATTTATTACTCTTTCTAGTTCTTGAATAGACTATAGTATAAGAGGCAAAATCCGGTCTATTTTCCTAAACTCAAAGCTCTTGGAGAGGATGCCCCCCTTGGATTCGAGCCTGTTCGGAGTAAGCAGTGAACGAGGGGACAGGCTGTTTGATTTTGCCAAGAACACAATATGGTAGCAACAAACACATGTTATAAGTTACATTAACGCAGGCTATTTACTTGAAGAGCCCTTGCTGCGCGCGCAGAAGGCGTCTTAGAGGGGTGGGGGGAAACGATTGTAGCGTTGGATAGTTGAAAGTGTCTACTATTCCAGTACGAAAACACGTTTTTGTCGGTGTAGTAGGATTTTTTCTATAGAGGTTACAAACGAAGGTGTTTTTTTTTTCGTGCCGATAACAATGTGTGACGAAAAACACGAGCAACGGATCAACGTGAAAATTCTTGTTAACATAAAAATAAAACTCTGACTGAGTGCTATAAGTGGTTGAAAGAGGCCTATGGTGAGAATTCTCTATCTCGTGCGCGTTTTCGAATGGTATAAACGGTTTTTTGAAGGCCGAGAGAGCACCAAAGATGATCAATGTCCAGGTCGACAAATCTCTGTTTCAACTCCGCAAACAGTGATGAAAATCAATGAATTGTGCGCAGAGATCATCGCATGAGCATTCAGATGATTGCTGAGACTGTAAACGCCGATAAAAAAAAAACTGTCAGAAAAATTTTACATGAGGAATTGAACATGAAGAAAGTCTGTGCGAAGCTGGTCCTAAAAAACTTGACCGCTGACCAAAAGCTCATCCGTCAACAGATAGATCTGCTCAGTTTTTCTTGAGAGGTTAGATAAAGAGCCTGAATTGATGGAAAACATCATCACTTGCGATGAAACCTGGATATTCCAATACGATGTTGAAAATAAGCGGTAATCCATGCATTGGAAAACTCCTGCATCGCCAAGAATGAAAAAAGGTAGGATGTCGAAACCAAAATTTAAAACCATGTTAATCGTTATTTTCGACATCAACGGCATTGTGATGACTGAATGGTTTCTAGAGGGTCAAACTGTAAACCAAACTTACTATTTGAAAGTTTTGGCAACACTGCGAGAGCGAGTTCGTAAGAAACGGCCGGAGTTGTGGAAAAACAAATCGTGGATTTTGCACCAGGAAAACGCACCTGCCCATAACGCGCTGTCTGTGAAGCGTTATTTAGCCGCTAGAGGTACTCTAGTGTTCAAACACGCGCTGTACTCGCCTGATTTAGCATCCTGTGACTTTTTTCTGTTTCCGAAGATCAAGTCTGCCTTAAAAGGAACTCGGTTCGAGTCGATGGAAGAGGAGAAGCGAAAATCGGCGGAGCTCCTAAATGCTCTTACAAAAGAAGACTTCCAGCATTGCTTTGACTAATGGAAGAAACGAATGGAACGGTGTGTGGCGAGAGCAGGGGGTACATTGATGGGGAGCATTCGATTGTAGAATAATTCTTAAAATAAAACTCTTTTTCATAAGCAGTCTGGTTATTTAATAGCCATACCTCTTATAGTCAGAAATCAAATAGACTATATTCTTGTCAATAAAAGATTTAGGAACTCCATCAACAGAGTAACAGCATACTCTGGCGCGGATATTGGGTCTAACCAAAACCCTTTAGTCGCTGACGTAAGAGTCGAGCTAAAACGGATAGAGAAGAAACGGCAGCAAAAGAATTTCACTATTACATGAAAGAAATGAGATCAATATATTAGAAAAACATAGAGTAACAAATAGATACAAGAAACAACAATGGATGACGGAAGAAATACTACATCTTATGGAACAAAGAAGACAATGCAATGACAAAGCAGAAGAATATAGAAGAAAACAAAGAGAAATAAAACAATAATTACGAGCGGCTAAAAAGAAGTGGATGGCTGATAGATGTTCGGAAATGGAATAATTCGAAAAGAAGCATGACATGTTCAACATGTATAAGAAAGTTCGAGAGGTTGCTGTCTTATATAATAAGAAAACCACTAATATTCTAGTGGATAGTGCTGGTAAAATTATTATTGCGGGCAAAGAGGTGCGGCGAATACAGATTAATTAGTTTGATGAGCCCCACACTGAAGGTTTCTTCGCATAGTACATGGAAGAATAAGAATTCGATGCGAGAGGGACCTAGATGAAACCCAGTTTGGCTTTAGGAATGTACTTCGTACCCATGAGGCATTTTTTGCCTTAAATATACTTCTCTAAAAGTATCATGACCAACGTAAAGATATTTATGTAGCTTTCATGGATTACGAAAAAGCTTCGCGGTCCAGTATGGAACGCTATTGAACATATTAAGAACCTCGAAAATCGATGGTAGAGAACTTATATTGGAAGCAGAAAGCAGTCGTTCGAATCAATGGAACACCAACCGATGAATGTTACATTCAGGCGTCAGAGATGGATTCTGTCTCCGCTATTATTCAACATCTACTCAGACATAATTTTCAAACAGGTTTTTCAAGATAAAGGTTTTGGAGTGAAGATCAATAGTGAACTGATTAATATCATTCGATATGCCGACGACACGACTATCTTGTGCGATAGTATCTAGGACTTTCAAGAGTTGTTGGATTGTGTAAACACGGCAGGACAAGAAATGGGTCTAAAAATGAATGTCACTAAGACAAAATTTATGATATTTAGTCGCCAATCACACGCCGATGCTTCCCTACAGATAGATCAACAAAACATTGAGAGTTACCCAATTCAAATATCTGAGATGCTACATCACAGAACAACTAGACCCAAATAAAGAAATTAAGTGGAACATTGAAACTGAAGCTCGCACAACAACCATTTTTTTTGTAACGACAACTTAAAATTCCGTCAAAGAATGATCAAACGTTATATTTGGTCTGTGCTGTTATATGGAGCTGAGACCTGGACTTTGAAAGCTGATACGATTAACCGTTTAAAAGCGTTCGATATGAGGTTGCATAGAATAATCCTCCGAATACCCTGGACAGCTATGCAGACCAATGAAGCAGTGTTAAATAGAGCAAGTGCCGTTCGTGAATTGTTTAAAAGACAGAGTAAATTCCTTCTGAACTGATCATATTTTTGGATGAGGAGAATTCCATTCAACTAGCAATATTTTTTAATCAGATATACAGTAAAATACTGGACAGGTACCAAAGAAAAGTAGGGCCACAAAATGCAGCGACTTGAAATTTACCAGTCTGATGAGTCACATCCTTAGATTCTTTTACGAACACTCCAGAATTAAATAATTCCTTTGTATGAAAGTAGAGTAAGCGACGAGTAGTTTGGTTTTAGAGGGGGTCTGGAGACTAGAAAAACGCTATACTGTATGCATGTTCTCCTCCAGAAAAGTTGTGAATTTCGGAAAACGTTTTTGTCTGCTTCATTGACTTTGAAAAGGCATCTGATTTAGTGCAACAGGATTTAATTTTTGAATACTTGAAATCAGCAGGCTTGGATAACTTTAATATAAGGGTACTAAAACACTTGTATCCTAATCAAATTGCATCTACTCAAGTAGAAGATCAAAACGACCCGTTAAACTTGGAGTACAATAGGTTTTTGCACTATCGCCAACGCTTTTTTACTTGTACTCTGAAGAAATCCTTGAAGGGCTTAAAATTGGCGAAGAAATTATTAATTTCAGATAGGCCGATTATACAGCCATTCTTTTGAGAATATAGAAGATATCCATACGCTAGTTAATCTCGTCAGTGAAGTAAATCATCATAGAGGATTAAAAATTAACATTTCAAAAATAAAGTCGATGGCAGTGGACAGTATTAATGTTGATGATAGTCAGATTTGGCTTCATGGAGACATAATAGAACAGGTGAACCATTTCAAATACTTCGGCAGTGGGCTAAACGCTGAAGCAGATTATGACGAGGGGATAACTCGGATTGGAATGCAATGTCGAACTTTTATGATATCTCAGTGCATCGTCGTAAGATATATATGGCCTACTTTGCTTTATGGCTGCGAAACACGAACATAAAATGCTTTAAACTCGAGGCCTTTGACATGTGGTGTTAGCGGTAAATTTTGAGAATATGGATTCGCACACCTCTAATGAGGCTGTTCTTCTAATGATGGTCATAGAAAGAAAACTTCTAAATATTATAAAGACTGAGTATTTTGGACACATAATTAGAGAACTTTATCCTGGCTGCATAATATTAGGCAATGGAGTGGTGTTTAAGTTGAAGAACTATTCCGAGCAGCTGCAGATAGAGAAATATTTCAAGAAATAGTTCACACAACAATAGCCATTGTCTGAAGATAGACACGGCACTAGAAGAACCAGTGTTTCCATTCAGGTACTTGTCGGCACAAATTTAAATTGCATGCATTTCAGCTTGGACGATGATCGGGCAGGGGCGGATTCAGTCTCTTTCTTTGGAGGGGGCGGTGATATCACAAAAGTACAGTATGGCTAGCGAAAGCAAGTTGTCGACGGGGGGAGAGACGCCAGCAACATTCCCATTTCTAGTGTAAAAGTCAGGGTCGGGTTTATTTTTCTCAATTTGAAGCTTTTGAGGGGGTGATCGCAGGAATAAACAAGTTGTCGCCGGGAGGGGGTGGAAGCCAGCAGCATACACATTCCTAGTATAAGAGCCAGAATTGGGTTTGTTTTCCTACACTTAGAGGTCTTGGAGGGGGCGATCGCAAGAAAAAAACAAGTTCTCGACGGGAGGCTGGAAGCCAGCAGCATACCCATTCCTAGTATAAGAGCTAGAATCCGGTTTATTTTCCTACACTCAAAGGTCTTGGAGGGAGCGATCGCAAGAAAAAACAAGTTGTCGACGGGAGGGTGGAAGCCAACAGCATACACATTCCTAGTATAAGAGCCCAGAATCGGGTCTATATTTCTAAACTCAAAACTCTTAGGAGGGCGATTGCAAGAAAAAACAAGTTAGCCAACAACATACACATTCCTGGTGTAAAAGGCACAATCGGGTGTATTTTCCTGAAATCTAAGCTCTGGAGGGGGGACGCCCCGCCCCCCTGGATTCACGCATGTGATCGTGGTGTTTCCTAAGGATTTAGCAAGACCGAAGCCAGGGCTTGATACTTTTACTCCCTGTTTCATCTTTGATGGTTTTATACTAAAAATTTTCACATCAAATCACACAAAATTTATTTCATACGTGTATATTGAAGAAATATAGTACTCTAAACGCCTTTCCTTCAGTGAAATTTATCTGAACATCTTCAAAATAAAAGTGTTTTAAGGTAATCAATTAAAATTTTGTATTCAGTAGTTTTAGTCAAAGCAGTGATTTGTCAGTGATTTTGTAAAACTTCATAAATGTTTATCAATTTATTTCTTTTTGTTATAGCATGTTTTAATAAGGAAGCAATATTACAATTTTGTGCGTATTTTCATTGTACTGAATTAATGAAAGAGGAATATTTTTACACTTTACACACAAAGTACTTTTATTTTTACTCTGCAGGTCCAAGATGAAAATAATACTTACCCTGATTCTTTTTGTTCCGACACGTTTCCCTGTTTATTATTTTTATTTTTAAATTTAGTTTCCCAGTCAACAGATCCAGGTTCAGACCTTTCCTTAACTTCGTTTGTAGCCTCGCTGTTTTCAATTTTATATGATGCCATTTTGTCTTCAAAGCAGAAATCCTTAAAAAATATAGAATAAATATTTGTACACGTAGAATGTTAAAATTATATGTACGATCCTGCTATTATATATATATATATATATATATATATATATATATATATATATATATATATATATATATATATATATATATAATCGAAGGTTTTCGGGCATCCCGTGTATGTGCCGAGTCCCTCTCAGGACCACCTGGGTACCTATTCTCGTTCTTGAGAGAACGATCACTTGATGGAAAGTGGGCGTGGTTCTCACGAAAAAGTATGAAACTGTATTCTGGATAGCTTTTCTCGTTCTCGAGAGAACGATCATTTTAATGGAAAGTGGCCGTGGTTCTCACGAAAAAGTAAGAAACCGTATTCTGAATACGTTTTCGTACTTTTTCGTGAGAACCACGCCCACTTTCCATCAAAATGATCGTTCTCTCAAGAACGAGAATAGGTACCCTGATGGGTCGGAACCATTCGGAAAACGAACGCGTCCGACGCGCTCACGGGACCGACAGCACCGGAGTCGCAGGCGTCAGTTCGCTCGTAGACGCCATACAGTGAGCTTTGAAGATGATGAATAAGATTTCACCGAAACGTCAGCTACCTTACAGTCCTGTGAGGGACTCAGCACATACACGGGATGCCCGAAAACCTTCGATTACACATCACACCCGTGAGAATATCCGACATAACATATATATATATATATATATATATATATATATATATATATATATATATATATATATACCATAGATTATATCATTTTTCTTAATTTTGTATTTTCTTGGGTTTAGGTTCTATAATTAATAAAACACAAAACGATTGACGTTTCGCCCTTTATTCAAGGCATTTTCAAAATTTATTCCTAAAAAAATATATAATTAAAATACATCAATATAAAAAACATATTTTACATTTTGGAAAACAAACAAGACACTTAAAAACAGTAGTCAAAAACTTTAAAACATTTTAAAAATATTTAATTTCACCAGTACATACCTTGACATTTTGCTGTTCTGTTTCTAAATAAACTTTAAATTTTCATCGTTTACTGAGGATACGTGGAATGCGAATGTGTTTTATTTTTTTAAATATTTTTTATATTTTACAATGTATATAAAAAAAACAAATAAGGTATATGTTTGGTTTTATGTTTAAGAGGATATTCTATTTTTGTTTCCTATTTGACCGGATCGAATACTTAATAGTTTTGTTTAAATTAGGTTTGCGTAAATGTGGCTCAAATTTCCTATATCTGTTCTGTCGTTAACAGTGTTTTTATCTTTTTTAATTTCAATCATTTCCTTTATCTGTAATTTTTGGTAATTCATATCTTTGTTTTTTATAATGGTACTGTTATAATCAAAAGTGTGTTTTTCGTCCTGTGTGTGTTTGTTAAACGCTGTTGAGGCGTTTTTTGTATATTTATGGCCATTTAATTTGTTCTTCAGTAATTGGCTCGTCATGCCTATATATTTTTTGGGACAATTTGTGCAAGGGATCGAATATATTATATTTGATTTATTCATTAGAGGAGTTTTACTTTTTAAATTTCTGAATAATTTATTTAATTTATTATGTGACCTGTGGCATACGATAATATCATGCTTTTTTAAAATGTATTTCATTTTTTCTGACAGCTCACTAGTGTAAGGTAATGCCACATATTTCTGCTGTTTATGTTCTATGTTTTTTGTTTTTACGTTGTTATAAAACTTATATGTTCGTTTATCAATTATTTTGGTGATAGTCTTTTCGTTGAAATTATTATTTATTAGTGTCTCTTTTACTTTTTGAAGTATTTTTGGTCGGAATTCTGGAGATGTTAGGGAGATAGCACGATCAGATAGACCGATTATAACGCTGTTTTTTTGAGTTTTTGAATGATTAGAGAAATAGTTTAGATATCTACCTGACCAAGTTGGTTTGGTGTACCATTCAGTTACAATTTTGTTTTTTCTGCGTATAAGTGTCATATCTAGAAAATTTATTTTATTATTATTCTCTGTTTCGGATGTGAACTGTAATTTTTCGTTGAAACTGTTAAACTCTTGGAGAATTTCATTTATTTTATTTTGTGTTTTATTAATTATAGAACCTAAACCCAAGAAAATACAAAATTAAGAAAAATGATATATATATATATATATATATATATATATATATATATATATATATATATATATATATAGGGTGTGATGTGTAATCGAAGGTTTGTAAGGAAGTTGACGTGTCGGTTAAATCTCATTCACCATTGTCAAAGCTCACTGTACGGCGTCTACGAGAGGACTGATGCCTGCGACTTCGGTCCTTTCGGTCCCGTGTGTACGTGGGGCACGTTCGTTGGCCGGATGGTTCTGGCTAATCAGGTGGCGAGACCTGCTGCGCATTTTTCCAAGTATTAGGCAGTCGCTGGCTGTCATCTCTGCTATTTAAGTTGTTGGACCTCTTTGCAATTTTGATGGCTTCCCTTATAACTCTTGTGTTTTCACATCTCGATAGCATTTTTGTTCCTGAGAAATTTATCTTATGTCTAGTGTTTAACCAGTGTTGGGTCAGGTCAGAAGAAGTTGATTTTTGGTTGACAGCGTTTACATATTCGGCTCTTCCGGCGTTTATTTTACAGATGGTTTAGCCTACGTAAGATGAGCTGCATTCCCTGCATATAATTTCGTACACTTCCTGGTTTTCTAGACGGATTCTTTCTTTAGGTTAGTTTAGGTTAGTTAGGTGTTGGCAAGAGATCTTTTACTTTACGGTCTGTGGTGAAAATGGTTTCAATGTTGTGTCTCTTGGGAATTTTTGCGATTTTGTCTGTCGTGCCTCTGACATAAGGAACAAAACTTTGGAGCTATTCTCTTGATTTTAGTGGTTTTTTGGGGTCAAGCGTTTGTTTTTTAGAGGCTTATCTATATGTTCTTTTTGTTAGGGCGTCTTATAGTATGTTCATCTCTTTGTGGTAATTTTTTTTTGATCTGTAAGGGACTACGATCGAAACGCAAGTAATTTCACTATTTTTGTTTGAAGGTTGTAGACAATGTTGAAGATTGACTAAAATGTGGTTGTCGGACTTGCATTGTCTTTATTTTTGTTTGTTTTAACGACGTTTCGGTTAGGTTGTATCCCTAATCGTTATCAGTTCATACTTGATAACGATTAGAGATACAACCTAATCGAAACGTCGTAAAAACAAACAAAAATAGAGACAATGCAAGTCCGACAACCACATTTTAGTCAATTGATTTCACTACTGCAAATAATTGGGCGGGATGGTGATGTAAATCGGCGTTGAGGTATCTGTTGGTGTGAGTGGGCTTTCTGTAGACAGTGTGCGAAAGCAAGCCATCCTCTTTTCTTCTCAGTAGGATATCTAGAAAAGGTAGTTTTCTTTCCTGTTCTATCTCTAGATTTTTTTCTCCAGATAACGAACGTGTCATCTACGTAACGCAGCCACAGTCGTGGTTTGTATGAGGAGGTCTTTAAAGGTTTGTATTCGAAGTCTTCCATTAATAAGTAGGCGAGTGCAGGAGATAGCGCCGATCCCATAGGCGCTCCCTCGACTTGTTTTATATCGCCGGCCTTCATAAGTAAAATAGGTGTTTTCAAGACAGTGTCTGGCTAATTCGATGATATATTTTGGTATATTGTATTTGTTTTCTATTTCAGAAAGAGCTTTTTTGACTGGTACTTGCGTAAAAAGTGATGTTACGTTGAAACTAACTGGAAAATCTTTTTCTTGTAAACGTATGTTTTTGATTATTTCGCAACAATGTTTGCGAGTTTTTAACGTAGGAGTTCGTTTTTTCGACGAAGGGTTGGAGAATGGGTCTGAATTCGAGAGCCAACAAAGTTTACTATTTATCTCAAGGGGGCTGCGGGTATGTTTATTTTGGGTAAGCCATAAAGTTTATGACATATGGATGATGCTTCCCTTGGTGTGACCTACTTCTTTATTTCTTCGTGGAAATGTTCTGATCAATGTTTTGGGGGTCTTTTCTGGATAAGTGGTATGGTCTCTATTTATGGGCTTATAGGCAGGATCGTTTAGTAGGGTGAGCATATTTTCATCATAGTCTATTTTGTTTAGGACCACTGTTGAATTTCCTTTGTCAGCTAGAAGTATTACGATCGAGGTATCTTTGTGCAACATTTTTGTGAAATAATCGAAAACATACGTTTACGGAAAAAAATTTTCTAGTTAGTTTCTGTAATAGAAAACAAATACAATATGCCAAAATATATCATCGAATTAGCTAGACACTGTCTCGATAACACCTATTTTACTTATGAAGGCAGGCTATATAAACAAGTCGAGGGAGCCCCTATGGCCTCGCCGCTATCTCCTGCACTCGCTAACTTATTTATGGAAGACTTCGAATTAAAGGCTTTAGAGACCTCCTCACACAAATCACGACTGTGGCTGCGCTACGTAGATGACACATTTGTTATCTGGAAACATCGAGAAGAAAATATCAAAAATTTCCTAAATCACATATGAGTACCGTCCAAAAATCAAATTCACCATGGAAAACAGGAAAGAAAACTACCTTTTCTAGATATCCTACTGAAACGAAAAAAGGATGGCTTGCTTTCGCACACTGTCTACAAAAGACCCACTTACACCAACAGATACCTCAACGCTGATTCACCACCATCCCGCCCAATTATTTGTAGTAGTGAAAACACTTGCGTTTCGATCATAGTCCCTTACAGATCAAGAAAATTACCACAAAGAGACGAACATACTGCAACATGCCCTAGCAAAAAACGGTTATAAAAAAGAACATATAGACAAGGCTCTAAAAAATAAACACTTCTCCCCGAAAAATATCGAAAAGCAAGAGAATAGCTCCAAAGTTTTTGTTCCTTATATCAGAGGCACCACACAAAATCGCAAAAATTCTCAAGAGACACAACATTGAAACCATTTCCACCACAGACCGTAAAGTAAAAGATCTCTTGCCAACACCTAAAGAAAGAATCCTTCTAGAAAACCAGGGGTGTACGAAATTCCAAGCAGAGAATGCAGCTCATCTTACGTAGGCCAAATTAACCGTATAATAAACGCCAGAAGAGACGAACATATAAACGCTGTCAAGCAAAAAAAACCATTTAAATAGCAGAGACGACAGCCAGCGATCGCTTAATATTTGGAAAAATCTGCTTACAAAACATCAAGGTAGGTAGTAACGAAAAAGATTACAACTCGGCAACTTGACCCAAAACACTGGCTACAGGGTCGATGACGCGCAGCAGGTTTCGCAAAGTGATTGGCCAGAACCATCCGGCCAACGAACGCACCCCACGTACACACAGGACCGACAGCATCCGAGTCGCAGGCGTTAGTTCGGTCGTAAACGCCATACAGTGAGCTTTGAAAATGGTGAATGGGATTTCACCGAAACGTCAGCTGCCTTACAGTCCTGAGAGGGGCTCAGTCTATATACGGCATACCCGAAAACCGTCGATTACATATATATATATATATATATATATATATATATATATATATATATATATATATATATATATTATTTTTCCTTTATTTTGTCTTTTCTTGGGTTTAGGTTCTAGATTTAACAAAAAATTCAAAGCAATTGACGTTTCGCCCTTTATTTAAGGCATTTTCAAAATTTTTTCTTCCTAAAATATTTTTATATAATTAAAACATTCACATAAGAAACATATCTACAATTTTAAAAAACAAACAAGACACTTTAAAAACAGTATTTAAATTTTAAAAATTTTTAAAAGTATTTAATTTTACCGGTACACACCTTGACATTTTGTTATTCTATTACTAAATAAAATTCAATCTTTACATCGTCTACTGAGGATAAATGGAATGCGAATGTGTTTTATTTTTTATATTTTACAATCCACAAAAAACAAATAAGGTATACGTTTAGTTTTATGTTTAAGAGGATATTCAATTTTTGATTCTTATTTGACAGGATCGAATACTTAATATTTTTGTTTAAATTAGGCTTGTGTAAATGAGGCTCAAATTTCCCATATCTGTTTTGTCGTTAACAGTGTTTTTATTTTTTTTTTTAATTTCAGTTATTTCCTTAATCTCTAATTTTTGGTAATTCATATCTTTGTTTTTTTATTATGGTACTGTTATAATCAAAAGTATGTTTTTCGTCCTGTGTGAACAGATTAAATGGCCATAAATATACGAAAAATGCCTCAACAGCGTTAAAGAAACACACAAAGGACAAAAAACATACTTTTGATTATAACAATACCAAAATAAAAAAAACAAAAATATGAATTACCAAAAATTACAGATAAAGGAAATGGTTGAAATTAAAAAAGATAAAAACACTGTTAACAACAGAACACATTTACACAAGCCTAATTTAAACAAAAATATTAAGCATTCGATTCTGTCAAATAAGAATCAAAAATTGAATATCCTCTTAAACATAAAACTAAACATATACCTTATTTGTTTTTTTGTTCATTGTAAAATATAAAAAATATATAAAAAATAAAACACATTCGCATTCCATGTATCCTCAGTAGACGATGTAAACATTGAATTTTATTTAGTAATAGAGTAACAAAATGTTAAGGTGTGTACCGGTAAAATTAAATATTTTTAAAAATTTAAATACTGTTTTTAAAGTGTCTTGTTTGTTTTTTAAAATTGTAGATATGTCTCTTATGTGAATGTTTTAATTATATAAAAATATTTTTAGGAAGAAAAAATTTTGAAAATGCCTTAAATAAAGGGCGAATCGTCAATTGTTTTGCATTTTTTGTTAAATCTAGAACCTAAACCCAAGAAAAGACAAAATAAAGGAAAAATGATATAATCTATGATTCAAGAATCAAGAATATATATATATCGCAGAGCTTTTTGGCCGCTTTTGTAATTACTTTTTAGAAATGCGCTCATACAAGCCTTTTATCAGATTTATGAAATCTTTAATGTGTTAATCAATATTTTTGAGAAATAGATATACTAGCCTTTTATCAGATTTACAAAATTTGAAACAGCAAATATAACATGACGGCTAAGTACCCGAATTCGGCAGTTTCTTCGACTTTTCTCGATTAGATTTATTCAGTTCACTTTTTACCATGTTTTTGAGGTATCTGGATATGATGAACCTGTTGTGAAATTCAGGAAATTCGAAATGACACATCCAGCATGGCGGCTAAATACTCGAAATCGGCAGTTTTTTTGGCTTTCCTGTATTAGAATTGTTCAACTTGTGAATTCATTTTTTAGTATGTTTAGCCACCCCCACAGAGTTGAAGGTGGAATTATCAGGTCGACCTTAAACTTGAAGACGCTCTTTTCAAATTTGAAACCATTTTTTCCGCTCATAGGTTTAAATATAGGATTAAGGTATATAGACATAAGAGTAATTAATGTTACTTAATATAGACTGCGAATTTTATATAAGGAAGTTGGCTCACACTTAGAAAGAGATAAAGCATTTTTGACGAGTAGTAAGTTAAAGGTCACATTTTCAGATAGAGGCTGTACTTTTTTGTGAACTGAGTAGTTTTCAAAAACACACTCAAAAATTTTGGGATCAGTTTTAGAGTTTGCAGACCCCACCGAGTTAAAAAAAAGGGTTGAAGCAAATTAAAAATGACGTATATTTTTAAGATCTATTTCTAAAAAAATCATTTTTTATTCTGTACCGAGAAATTTTGAAAAAAAAAACAATTTTTGGACCACAAAAATCGCAATATATTTTCCCCTAGTGAACTTAAATTTTTTTAAATGTTCTCAAAATTTGGATGCATCATTTCCGATCTTTGTAAACAAATTATTGTACGATCAAAAACCATTTTTTTAAATTCGAAACGTCGCGATTAACGAATATTAAGGGATGATATTGTTAAATATTTATATTTTACTCCTCTAAGATCTGTGGATCACCGAAAAGCACCCAGAATCTATCCAACTATAGTATGCGAGATCACCGGTGCAAATAGTGAGCGTATTGTCGCTCTACAGACGCAGGGGCTGCACAGTTACTTTTTTGCACTGCAGCAGGTGTCATTTCGGAGCAAATATGGTTTTCATAATATTCAAATTATATTAGATAATAAGTCGTTTTTCATCTTTATTACGAAATAATAAGTCGATTATTATTGTATTAATCATTCATTATTTTATTAAAATCAATATTTTCCCGAAAAGTTACTTATATATACATATATATATATATATATATATATATATATATATATATATATATATATATATATATATATATATAAAATATATTAAACATACATTAATCATTATTATTTAATCTTATCTTTGTTGTAGTCATTTTGGTAGCACGGCCATCTGCTCACTACTTGTACCATCGCGATTTGAAAACCGTTGGAAAAACTCTGGGTGTCTTTTTGTGGCCCACTGATCTTGGAAGTATCTATCATGTATGAGTATTCAACAATATCCTCCCTAATTTAAATCTCTTAATATTCGTTAGCAGCAACGATTCGGATTTTTTGAAAAAAAATTGTTTTCCATCGTACGAAAAAAATTTTTTTCGTTATCAAAATTTAATGAGAACATCAAAAAGATTTTAAGTTTACTAGGGAATAAGTTATTGCAATTTTTGTGTGGTCCAAAATTTTTTAACAATTTACTGTAAGAATGGTTGCTGTATCTTAATTAGGAGATCGAAAAATCAAAATCAAACTTTCAACTTTGAAGTTTTTCTCAGAAAATATAAATCACCCAGATTCCGGGTTTAGCATACTTTTTTAAATAAACAATATCTATAACTACCGTGCATTTTGAGACAATAGTTTGTAAATAAATACGGTTCTATTTTTAACAATGTATTTTTTTCGAAAAAAATATATCTCGGTAACTAGTAGCGCCACCTTTAATTTTATTTATACGAGTCCATAGGAAATTCAATTATCTACTTTTGTTTAAAACCTTTTTTCATAAAACCTTTGGTTTTCGAGATAAACTGAAAAAATCGAGAAACGTAATTATTTTTGGCCCGCCATTTTGTTAGCACAGAGTTGCCAATGTTTACATCAAGATATGTTTTTTAGGATGCCAAAATATATAAACAATTACGTAACTATAGCGTGTCCAAGCGACTAACAATTAGGACGTCAGTATTATAGGACATAAGTCGGCAATAATGGTGTTTGTAAGCTAGCTTGTAAAATTAGCTTTCCCACAAATCGGAATGGGTTCCATCTCGTTTGACTTATCGCTAAGTTGACTAAAAAATTATCAATAATTACAACGTTGTTCTCTATATTCATGTATACCTTTCTTTCATCAATAGTTGCCTGTTAACTTATATATATATATATATATATATATATATATATATATATATATATATATATATATATATATATATATATATATATATATATATCCTAGCAACTATATAATATAACCATTTCCTTTCACAAAGGACAAAACACAATAGTAAAGAACGGAAATTGGCAGAGAAAAAATAAACAACCTAAAGTACCTTTTAAAAAGGAGTATCTTAAAAATAAAGGTTTACTAGAAATTATTAATTTTAAGAAGATTGTCACTGGATTGACCTGTTGTGAATCAGAGTGTACCTTGGCCCTATAGAACTGGCGCTAATTTAAGGTTTTTAACGTTTAAAAACTGAACCAAGGATGTGAACTTTATGTTTATTGAGAAATGTTCTAAACTTAATTTTTATATATATGGAGTCAATGACTTCCTGGAAATATTTCCATTTTGTTGAAATACATTAGCATATTTTAAAATATAGAAACAGTACACTTTTTTAAAGCATGACAGAAAACTTTACAAATTGAGACGAATAAAGAAAAATTATATAAATTTGACCAGGTCGAGAAAATCGCGCATTGTTGCCGAATATTAAGCGATACTAAATTGTTCTCGTTCTAAATACGAATTTAGTAATTCAGTCTTTTGTTCTTTTCGCCCTAAAATCGTGTCTTAAATAAAGGATAGAATAATTTTTGGAGATAAATAAGAAAAAATATCGATGACATCACAGAAGAAAATTACTAAACATTATGTTGCTGCTTCATTGATAATGTCACTTTCCTTAATGGAGCCTTATTGATAATTTTTCATGCTACAATATTAAAATAAATACCATTATAATTTAATTACTAAATTTTTCTTCCAAGTGAAAAAAGAAGAATATGTAAATGTGATAACACGCATTACACAACATCCAATTTGAATAATAAATATATCTGTTTTCTTCTATTGTTTACACAAAGAAAAAGAATACAAAATTGATAGAAATTGTTTTTCTTAGTTATTATTGATAATTCACGTTTCTCAGACTTTTTAAGTACAGTTCATTAAAATTGACTAAATATTCTGCTTGTTTATATATTTTACTAGAAATGGTAAAATTTAAAGGTGGACGTTGGAAAATACTACTTATATCAATAACTTCTAGAAGTTGTTTATATTTGTGCGAAAGTGAAAAAAGTTTTTTTTTTGGAATACTTCGCCAGACCGACAAAAGAATAATCACCTTTGTTTATTAAAAAATTACTAAAAATCTTAAAAGATACACGCAATGTTACTTTTTTAAAACTCTATAAATTCCCAAAAAATACTACCCGTCTGTCAACTAACTCTGAACTAATCTAAACTAACTCAACCTTTTATGATTTAAATATTGGCCCGCCTGATGTAGGCCTATTGATATTTGTAAAAGTGCCGATATACGTTTTATCGATAGCTCTTAAACATTAAATATCACATGTCGATATATCGAATTAAAATATTGAGACATATGTCATTTTTTAGACTGGTGAATAGTATTAAAAATTAAAACAATTTTCGTTGTATTTATAATTTATAAATGAATTAAAAAATTTGAATTGAGGTAAAACTATTGGAACTGGGTTCTTAAATCATTTTTTCTGGTATATACTTTGTCATTAATCCGCGGCGGTTGTTAAGCACAATTATATTATTTGCCGATTTAAGCCTCTGAGATGCAACAGATAATATCGGTGAACTATTTTTGGACAATTTCTGAAAAAAGTCTAGTACTATACGACAAAAAAAACACTGTAACCTTTTAGATATCGATGCTTAGAGAAATATCGAGTATTTTACATATCGATATTTTTTAAACAACCCTAGCCCAGAGGAATGTTAAATATTATCATACATCAACCATTAATTGGATCCATATAAAGACTTGCGTTTGTGGGAAAAAACGAAAGTTTCTTATGTTTCAGTCAGTTTCTGATGTGTAGAAAAAAACAATATATTCAAAATATCATTACAATCATTCAATGAAATATTTAAATTCATAAACCAATAACTCTAGAAAAAACGTTTTTAAAATAATTCCGGCTCGAATTTTCTAAGAATCATTTGGCAGAAATAAAACATTTTTATTATCAATTTACCAAGTAGAAAATTCCATTTATTATAGCGTGAGTCTAGAATAAGAACTTATATGCCAAATTTTATAATAAATCCTTCAAGAGCAAGTAATGTTTCAAGGTCATTTAAAGGTTATTGGTTTGAAAACCGGGAAAATTAGCACCTAGGTGTTAATTATTTTAGTTAAAATATAGTATTTAACATACCTTACTTTTCACTACGGCAAAAAATGTTATTGAAAATATTGACACACGTAACAAATTTAAAATTTCGTTGACGTTATCTTAATCCCAACAGACTGATGATTTGATAAACAAAATAATAAAGATTAATTATTATTTAATATTTTACTTAATAAGAAGTTTTGGGCAAGCTATTTATCTACCAAAAAAATGGTCGTTTAAGGGTGGGTTCAGATTCAGCCGTGAATTATCATAATTTAAAATTATAAGCTAAACTAATTTTAAGGCACCTCTTTCATATAATATAATAAAATAATTAAAATGTTTGAGGCTCTTCAATGGATCGGGATATATTTAAAACTCGAGGCTCTTCAATGAACTGGAATATATTTAAAACTTTGCATTGGTAAAATTCTAGATTACTCGTCAGTTTGAATTCAAACTATATTTAGAAAATTGGTCCAAATTACCAAGATCAATTTTCCTGTAATAACATAAGTTTGGAATTGATATTGTTTTGTTAGCATTTATGACAATATAACACACAATGGATAATTGATTTGACAGTGCTTCTCATGAAAATTATTTAACTGCTGGCACTAATTTATTAATAGTTTTTAAACCGCCAATTAATAAGTTAGGTAAAATTATTTTTGCCTTTCTTATCAAGGTCCACTCTCACAGTAAGATTACCATTCTTCCGTAACGGTGATATATCATTGTAACAAATTTCTCAATTGGTTATTTCATTTATGTAAAATAAGTAAACATGATTCTCCGATCTCGTTGTTGATATCGGATCCATCCTTCACGTCTAATTGGTTAATTACCTTTAGTAATGAGGACATACTAAAATTTAACTAATAGACAAAAATTCGTCGAGTTTCAACTTTTCATAGATTTACTCAATATCTTTAATTAAAACTATTTCTTTTTTTTAAATGTCAAAATTAGCAAGATGAAAAAACTGTTGTAATATAATAATTGATAATGGGAATTATTATCAAAAAGTTAATTTCTTATAATTTGACCCCACGCTTGAGTAGTGATTCTTGGTTGTGTACTGCGATACGCCAAAAATTGCCTTAAAAATAGCTGTCTGTTTCCTAACTGTTCATCGATTATTTAAGTTTTTTATTAACATTTTCTATTTTGTGTAGAGAAAAGTGATCCTAGTTATTGATATATATTTCCTACAGAAGAATCTGTCTTTATTATTTATAAATAGATATTTAATATTGCATACAGCAGCTCTTTTGGTACATTTAAACATAAATACTGAAGAAATATGAATTAATGTTCGATATTTTCCATGCGATCAAAACACGAAGTTCTGGAAATGAAATTATTAAGCAGGAAGAAAGGGGCAAAATAATATAAAATAATATATTATGGAGGTTAGTGTTAGAACCTCAAAGTCTTGATCTGTTTGTATAACTAAATATGTATTCAAAAGAATAAACACTGGGCTCATTTATATTTAATTAGCTCAAAAGTTTATATAGTAGGTTATACCTGGGTTGAAAATAAGCATACAGTTGAATATCCGTGGTTTTTTTTTTTTAATATAAATATATAGCTATATTTTATATTGCAGGAATGATAACTACAATATATTAAAACATACAAGCTCAGAGACTGAACCTGTAGAGAAAGAAGAAAACTCACGAAACTGGAATAATTAGAATTAGGAAATAATAATAAATAGTGAAGATGATGAAAGGTATCCATTAATTTTTAATTCTTTTTACTCATTAAAAAGCACCTGCATGTACAGGGTATACTAAATTCGATACTTTTACAAGGTGTCTCGTAAACTATTAAAGTGAGCAAAAAATCAATGTAGCATTTACAAGCTGTGTTTTAGGGAAACTAAAAATGCCGAAACAGAATTAAAAAAAAAATTTTTGTTTTGAAGATACAAGGTTTAATTCAGAAGTTACAATTTTTATAATGCGCTGTAATGTTCTTATTTGAAAATATATTACAACATTTTAACGACTTATTTTTATAATATTTTAAGCGTAATCTAATGGTGTAATCACAACTTTAATACGAAGTGTGGTTAAAAAGTAATTCATCCTAATTGGGTTATTTCAAATATAACACCCTATATATTTTTAGATGATAAGGTAGAGTTTTTAATTATATTTATAGCAGTATACCACACTCTATGTCAAATGAAAAGGCATGCTGGATTTTGCAATTTTTTCAGTAAAAATCTTAATAATTCATGAATAAAAAAAACAGAAGGTGTTATGATAGACCAGGGCTTATTTGTAAAATATCGGGTTTTCGTGGATGTGAAATGGAACATGGAGATTTTTGCATGAGAGCCTTCAGAATAACCTGAATAACGATAAATTTGATATGCGTCATTTCAAAAAGTTGGGCAACATTGTTTTTATTAATAAAAATATAAAATTAACGAAAAAAAACGTTATTTTTTTAAAATTTTCTCTCGTGAAACTTCGAAGGTATTCATTTTAGAGGAGAATTGAAAAGGAAAAAAAGTTTCGTAATTAAATTTGCTATAAGATAGAGTTGGTCGGAAACCTCAAAATATATTTTCCTTATTGCAAAATAGAAATAATTAAAAAAAAAGGTCATAAAAGCAGTTTTTTTTATCAATTTTTTTCGACTATTTAGATTTCTCTGAGGACTTTCATATTAAAGCAAAGAAAACTTTGTGCCATGATAAAATAACACGCTAAAATTCATTAGGATCGAATCGATGGTTTTTGCACAATAATTTTGCAATCCGATTTCGTTTACAAAAATTGACCATTGATCAAGTTTGTCTGAGTCCAAAATATCACGTTAAGGCATTTAAATTTATTTTCGACATATAGTAGGGAACTCAAGTCTTCCAACGCTTTTTTCACAAGCAAAATCGGATGATTGGGACGCCCTCAGCAATTGTTTAAAAACATTGTTGATATTTTTGCTTATAAACAAATACATTATCTGGGCGATTTTTCATTGGATTTTTTTTTGCAATACATGGTTTGAAAGTACTTGGGAAGACACTTCTTTTCGTAAAAAAAATTTCAAATGCGTCAATTGGTTTTCGGGTTACAAACTGTCAAAGTTGACAGCCTGTTATGATGAATCTATAAACAATACAGACCTGATTCTTGAACCAAAAACTTTATCTTGTCAAGTTCTTTTTTGATACAAATATTTAAATGTTTATGTTATCTGAAACTTTAATAAAAAATGAAAAGAATATCACCCACGCTCGTGAAAAATGAAAAAAAGAGGGGTGGGGAGCTCTAATTTTAAAATTGAATTCGAAGATTCAAAATACATATCTAAAAAAAAATTTCATTTTCTCGGCTTCTTATGGAGCGATTTTGATCATTCTTTTTAAACGATGTACCGCGAATAATGGAGCTCAAATATCATGATGCCATGGGCCCATCATGCATTCATTTTGTTGTAAACAAATGACGTTATTTATGCATCATACTTGCAGCATACTGCACCCTATAGTATTGTGTAAAAACTATCGATTCAATCCTAATGAATTTTAGCGTGTTATTTTATCATGGCATAAAATTTTCTGTGCTCTAATATGAAAGTCCTCAGAGAAATCTAAATGGTCGAAAAAAATTGATAAAAAAACTGCCTTTATTACCTTTTTTTTTAATTATTGCTATTTTGCAATAAGGGGAATATATTTTGAGATTTCCGACCAACCCTATCTTATGGCAAATTTAATTACGAAACTTTTTTTCCTTTTCAACTTTTCTCTAAAATGAATACCTTCAAAGTTACACGAGAGAAAAGTTTAAAAGAAAACCGTTTTTTTCGTTAATTTTATATTTTTATTAATAAAAACAATGTTGCCCAACTGTTTGAAATGACACATATCAAAATTATCGTTACTCAGGTTATTCTGAAGGTTCTCATGCAAAAATCTCCATATTCCATTTCACCTCCACCTAAAAACAGATAAGCCCCGGTCTATGATACTTACATATAAACTTAACTATATATTTTCAAATAATATCAGTTGGCCATGAAAACAAAAAAAAAACAATTGTTTGATGATACGCCATTTAAATTAATGACGGATGTTTATTTTCGTGAAGTTTTGATTCCATTATAATTATTACAAATGAGTTATGAAAATTATGAGAATTATGATAGCATATTCACAGAAAAAAAAGGAAGAAAAACCAAGAAAATGCACTTTATATTTTCATTGTTTTTCAGATAGGCGTGAACCTTTTAAATATGTTTTTAAAAGACGGAAAAAAATCTGAAAAATTTTGGAAGTTTTATTAAACCAAGACCACATGAATATTTTAAAGAAAATGATGAAATAAATGTTGTTAGATGTGCGAAAGCCCAAATCCAAGTAAGATTGTCATCATTTATTATCTACACAATCAAAAGTGATAAAAATTAAATATTTTTAAATTATACGAATTGAAAACTAATTTTTAGCAAGGAAAGCCAAAATAGGAAAAGAAGTAGGAGTTTCAAATACAAAGTGTTAAAAATTACTGAAGAACCACTATGCAGTTTTGTCACTGTTTGTTAAACAAACGTAACGAAATACCTACTTTTTATAACAATATTGTATGGTCTGATGTAGCAAGAATTTTAAACAGACAATGAAATATATGAAACAATACTAATACTTTATAGTGCGAGAAGTTCATCAACAGAGCAGATTTTCTTATAATATAAATTATTTACATTAATATATTAGAAATTAATCTTATGAATTTGTTGGATGACGAACGACGTAACATTTATATTCAACAAGATGGTACTGCTAGTCATAATGCCTTAAGAGTAAGGGAGTAGATTCTAGAAAATGAAATATATAAGGGAACCTACTCAGGAACAACTTTTTAAATTAATTCACAACGCGTTTAGAAAAGTAAGAAATGTTCTTATTCTTAACGCATTAAGATCTGTAAAAAAGCGTCAATAGTGCCTTGATAATTATGGGGACCCTTTTCAGTTCGTCCTGGCTTAATTTTTTTTTAAACGATATAGCTTGTTATTTAGAATAAATTATGTTTATTTGATGTTTTTCTTTTTTAAATACTATTTTGTCTTGTATTGCCATTAAATATATAGTAATTGTATCTGGTAAGATTAAATTAAGTATCATAACACCTTTTTTTTCTTTTATTCATGACTTATTGAAATTTTTAATGGAAGTTATAACTAAATATTACTGTTAAATAAAGAATCATTTTTATTTAAAATTGCAGTTGTGATGAACTCATGTTGTTTTTAGTATGTTTACACATGGTCCTGTATGAGAAACATTACAGTTCATCAATGTTTTGAATGTAATTATTAAAATCCCCATAAGAAAAATTTAAAGAGATACCTCATTTGTCACGCAAATCCTGAAGATGTGTTCACATTTAAATGCGATCTAAGAACCCATCACTATCTATACAGAAATACTGAGGAAAATTTGCTATTTAAATATGACAAATGTAACTATAAGATAAGCAGGAAAGGATCTCTGATAAGACATCAAATTTATCATAAAAACCCCGATGAAGTTATAAAAATTTTTAAATATACCAAATGCGATTATCAGTTCAGTAAAAATATAATATTTAGTAATTTTTAATTATACACTTTTCCGCAAAATATTCGCATATATTTCCTAGGTGAGTGATCTAACGCGGATGAGGCGACAGAGACGTTTGGCGCGACGAATGGGTCTCTGGCGTTATTATTGTAAGAAAGTCCTATTTGCCTGCAACCGGGGCGAGGTTCAATAACGAAGATATCTTTGTCAAGAAAATATAATATTTTATTAAATGACTCTTGCATGTACTGAAAAATTTTGATAAAAAAGACGCTCTTCAAATAATACTGTTTACTTAGAGACATCCAAATTGAGTGAAAATTTATGCGAAAAATCTAGAAATGGTTCTAATGGGCCTTTCTTATTCCTCTTAATTCCTAATTATTGCAGATTATTGTTAGACACTTTCTGTTATATTGTTAAAGAAGTCTGTCTTGAAATTGAAATACGCTCCTGGGCAAATACCGGATGAACAAAATTTTTTTAAAATACAATCTAAAGTATTTTTCAAGTTTCATATCGATTTTTATAATTTTTTGTTAAATTAAAGGCGCATTATTATCAGTGTCGGGTGATGCATTAAAAAAGTAGGAGTTGCAATTCTAATGGTACATTAAAAACATAGATATGTATAAAACCTGTCATAGGCACCGATGGATGAAAAAATAAAAATCTTTAAAAATTCAGTTAGTGTGAAACAAAGCAGTGTATTTTAAACAACTAAACATAAAGAAGGTAGTAAATTTTAAAAATATAGCAGTCACAACAAAATGCACGTATAACTGACTATGTGAATTATTTATAAAGAAAATCCATACACTGATCTTTGGCATTAGCAAACTTATTAATAACCCTCTGATTGAAATCAAGTATGATTTCGATAAGATTCTTGCATTGCCAAAGCAGAAAGTCTTTCTTGGCTCATAATATTCCGTAAAAATGTTTTTATTCGTTTGAGGGTAGAAACGCACTGTTCTGCTTCAGCCGACGCCATCGGAATAGTAATTAAAATTTTTAAAAGTTTTAGGACTTCACTAAATGTCTCACTTAGCTCGATATTTTGCTAAAGTTAGTCATAAAGTACAAGAAGCCCCAAAATTGTTCTAAATTCTTCAGTTTTATATATGACGGTCAGTTCTGGACGGAGCTTTTGTTCGATAAAAACGGGGTAAATTTTAACCATATTCTTAAATTTTTGTTCGGGAAAACACGTACTACATTCGACATACTGTTCCGAAAAAAAAAACTGGCCGCTACCAAGTGACATCCCAGATAGCACAAGATTTCCATTGGATATCCAGAATAGGTACATATAATGTCCTGTATGTCCATGGACCGTTTATGGATGTCCATTAGATGTGATGACCTGTAATCTATATGGACGTCCATATCTGGATGTCCAGTGTAAGTCCATCAGACGTCCATTAATTAAATTTCGGGTTGTCGGTAAAATCGGATACTGTAATATCTGCCTGTAGAATTGTCATTTCTTAACCCGCCGGCCCGCCATGATCACAAAATATCCCTTCAGATATTTTGTGCCCATTATTGTGTTGACGTCGAGCTAAAAAAGACCTTTGGAGTTTTAGTTGAGCTAAAATCAAGTGTGCTTTTTATTTGAAGACGATGCCACCGTTAAAGGTAAGTATAGTTATTTTAAATTAATTTTTTTTAATTATACCAAAAATTACCGAACGAAACTACAGACATGCCCGACGAAAAGCTGATAATTTAGTATCAAACTCGCACAAATTTGAAAGTGAACAAAATATTCAGTATCAAAACACGTATGTTAAAATATAGCTTTTGTAGCTATACTTTTTCATACAATCACTTATTTAAATGGAAATTACTACAAATAAGTGCAAATATTTTGATAGACCAATGAATTTTGTATCTTGTTGGTTAAAATGGAGCATAGATAGAGTTGTAAATTTGTGTAATAATAAAATTGTAAATTTTAGAGAAAATTCTCTCTGACAAAGTCATTATTGAGTAATCAGTCTAATAAGATTGTTGGCATTAATAAATGTTATCAAAATTTATAATGGAATAAAAGCTATGGCAAATTTGAATAATTATATTAATTTTTTTATGACTATTTTGGATTAAACGCTAGTAAAAGTTTACATTGATGTGTATTTTTGTGCAGTATAATTGTTAAAAAATATATAATAAAGTTTTGACAGTTCGACTCTAGGTTTAGACTTATAATTTAATTTATTTTAATTATTTTTAGATGAATTTTCCACAGATTGGTCCAAATAAAATTCCTATGTGAAAGCCAATTTGTACCAAATTAGAGAGGATATTCAGGTACTCTTAAATAGGGAAAAAGCAACAAGTATCTACAAAGAATTTTCTGCAGGAGTTCAACTATCCTTTTACTTAAGAAAATAATCAGCTGCCTCAAGTCACATAAGATCTTCAGGACAATTTAAACTTTAAAGATGCAGTAAGTTTATTACACTTCTCCTGAAATAAAAGCTGAAACTTATTCGAGTAATACTTCTTTATGTGTATGAGTCTATTGATAAAAAAAAACTTAATTTACAGGATTATTTTATATATTTTTTTACTTTGATTTTTAAAGTCAAAAATATTCTTAGCTTAGCATATATGGAATTAACGTTTAATTATCTCAATAAAGTAATATAATTTTAGGTTTTACAATTAGCGAAAATTGGAGGAAATTATACCTATTAACTTATTAAAAGATATTTTATTGTAACAATGACAGATAGCCTTTCCAAGAATTATACATATGATGGAACAGTAAAGTGCCCTTTAAAGACCTTATGTTCACTATTTGTAGGTAAGTTACCACTTAAATATAAAAATTTGATGAAAAAAATCTCTCTGTTTTATTTGTCATACTCGTAAATAATAAGAACAAATTGGGTGTCAGATTTCACACGTTGAACTCCAGATCCTCTTGTTCTGATAATACCCAGACAAAAAGTGTGTTAAAAATTTTTTTCTGGTCTGTTGGTTTAAGCACTCTAAGCAATAACGATTCATTTGGTTTTATATAAATATATATATATATATATATATATATATATATATATATATATATATATATATATATATATATATATATATATATATATAGAGAGAGAGAGAGAGAGAGAGAGAGAGAGATTTAAATTCCTACAAAACCATAAAATACTGCATCATTTAACGTTAAACCTTATTAATTTTCAGCTGCGTTAGAAGAATGGGGGGCCGATAAAAAACAGCCGAAGACGAGATTAGACAATGGCTGAAGAGAATAAACGAGAGAAATAAATCTAGAAAAAAATAATCATTGTAACAATAGAAAGTCTTTATTTAAATAATTGGTATATTTTCTATTACCCAATTGAAATTGTACCTATTACTATGGAACCAGATAACTTATTCATAGCGATCCTTCTACAGCTTGAACAATTTAAATCAATTGAAGCTATATTTTGTAGCACTTGCAATTCGACTAATTATAAAATTTTATATTCTTATATAGTATTGTATTAAAAACTTGACAATTGTAATCAATAAGTGTAATATGTGGATCCAGTTCCTGTTACCTGGTTCGCTAATGTAATTTATATCTGTTTAATTTTTGGGACTAATAGGGCCATCTATGGTTACTTGTTATCGACGTTTTGATGACATAAGTGGTCTGTATCTTCAGAAGTGAAGATTAGTTAGGTAGTGTAAGCTCTCGGACCCTTAGCAAATTCTGAAAATATCTACCATTCATGTTAGCGGAACGTCAAGAAGAGGGAACAATAGATTATGACCTATTAATCCATAAAGCACAATACCATCGGATAATATGTCCACAATCGGGTCAAGAATGTACATTATATGGACATCCAAAATTAGTCCTATTAATATCCAAAAATGATCCATACCTGGACAATATATGGAATCCAAAAATACGTCCATGAGTGGGACAAACGTATAGTCTAGTGGATATCCATAGGATGTTGGTGGACAAATTCTGGACATCCCATGGATACCCAGTATGTCCAGCTTTGGATAAACGATGGATATCCAGTGGACTGAAGTGTGCTATTTGGGATGTAAAGCTAAATCGTTCTTTTGCTTGACAAATAATTATATCACAAACTTCTTTTGCTTCACGAGAAAACTCGGCGGAATCATCGAACTTACGTCGTTTTGAAGTAGATTGAGATGACTCAACGTTATTTGAGATAATATTATTTCTAATTTCTGTTAATTTTGATTCAAATACTATATTTTTATTTGCGATAACAGCGTCAATCTGTCTTGTTTGAAACTTACCAAATAACAAATCAACTTGAGGCTTTATTTTATAAAATATGTTTAACCATGTAAGAAAACTCTTGCTTTTGAGAATTTTGACATATCTTGATGATTGCTTCGTGGTACTAAGGTTTCTACTGTCATCTCAGATTTTTTCCATAATCTCTAGAATGCTGTCTTTGTATTCGAATACGGTATAAACAACTCTAGAATTAAAATTGCATCTTGTTGGCGCCGAACGAGGTAAGTGTTTAACAATTTGATCTAGTATTGCGGTTCTTTGAGGACTATTTGAAAAAAAAAGAACAACCTACATGAAGCTTATGAGACGAAATTAATATCCACGTGTTATATAGGCAACTCAACATACGCTCCAATGGATTAGCTTGGATTGCATTAAAATTGCACACCAGCAAAGCGATAATGTTTCCAGGCGTAATACTGTAATACAGACTAATTACTAATGATATTTAGGCGAAGTAAGTTAAATTATTTCAATAATTGACTGCTGCGTGACAGAATTTGATTACAGACTCCTGCTAATGACATATTGAGGTAGCGTTAATCATTTTATCTATAATCATCTTTTGCCCCATATTAATTAGTAACTATTTTAATAACCTACAATTAAATTTCACAGCAATAAAGTCACTCTGGAAGTCTGGTCGTGCATCTTCTCTCTTGCAGTTTTAGTACCAAACAATTACGGTTATTTAAGCTTACTAACCACAACTCAGAACTTCAGGACTCAGGAAAGGCTGCTAATTAGTTGGTCAGAAGACATGTCTTGTTTTGTAGGTCTCGCAACAGCTCGCCCGCAAGTTAATTCGCGTGAAGGTTTTATTTAAATTGAATAAAACAAGTTTCTCAAAACACTTAAATCTATTTAACACAAATAAATAGAAAAACGAACTATTTACAATGAGAAACTTAAAACTAATAACAATTACAAAAAACTAACATAATTGCTCTTCTCGGCCGTTATTTAACCAAAAACTTAAAACCCAATTTTGAAAAGACACATATAAATAGCTTCATAAAATATTAAACAAAAAAAGAAATAAAACGCGAAAAAACAGCTATTTATATTATTTAATCGAACCGTATGAAAATTGCGAAATGCCCACTAAAATAACACACGATAATCCCTTAATTTCCCAAATTAAACAAAGATAACCTTCTTCCCCGACGATTATACCCGTGACGTAATTATTCTACGGCACTGGTACTCGCGGTACCGTTCTAACGACATTCAAACTGTGACTGACTTTTACTATTTCTTAAAAGAGTGTCTTTGAATCTTACACCCCTCGACACCCCTCCGTTTCCTGTTTGTATCCATATTACCCGATGGAATCCGGTAAACGTCAATTTTTTCCCCTTAAAGTTCGAAGGTTTCGATCGTTACGTGCTGAGGGCGTTAGCTATTCTATACCAGATGTTTGATTCTCGAATTGACCTCTGAGCGTCTAAAACCTAATTTTTATATAACAGAGTAGTAAAACAACTGAACCTACGCCTTCCTATAACGAAAAGAATATATGTTAAAGACTAAAAAAACTATTCACTTTTCTTGGCTGTTTTGGCAATAAACATCTTAACTCGTTATTTCTTGTGAATAGAAAAAACAGTGATTAAATCAAAATTCTTTTTACAAATGGCCAAACGATATATTTCTATTATAGTGAGTTTATTTGATCATTCTTTTGTTTCCTAATAATGGGAAAATCGTTCAATATTTTAATACGTTTTAACGGTAGTTCATATATCATATGTTAAAAACTACCCTTAACACGCCTGGTTTTGCTTACATAATCAGAGTAGGATTATTTCGACAGATTTATAGCCAAATCTTAGAAAGGATCTTTTACTTTTATGACTTCATAAATTTGCTGAGTTTATGTATTTTTAAAAAAACATTTAAACGACAAAGATAATAAAAGTTAAGTTCGATAACTGATTTATTTTTCCTTTAGACTTTCGTGGATAGGGGTAAAAAATATAACTACCCTATTTCCACAGGATATCTATTCACAGAGTGATTAATTAATTATTTATTTTAACAAAATATAGTTGACATTGAACAATGAAAAATAATTAACATTTGTTCCATTATAGCTGCATAATCTAGGTAAAAAATTGATTTAAATTTAATCATTAAATTATTGGTTGAAATTAAAAAAAATATTTGTACTTATATTTATTAATATGTTTTAGTTTAATTTACAATTTTTTTTTTGTTCATACCAGTATTTTTATTCTACGGCAAAAAAATGAAAGAAAACTCTGCAATTTATGTACAAATGATTTAAATTATGAATAAAATCATGATTTAAATAAAAAATATTTCTTATAATAACTTGCGAAAAAAAAATTACAAACAATTTTATAGCTATAATGCAACGCTTAAAAACATAAAAAAGATAAACTCTGCCTTAAACTGCCTAAATGAACTTTTATATCAAATAATTTGGTGTTTAAAATATTTAAAACGTATAGTTGCTAAAAAATATAAATATAGAACACAACTTGAAATCATAAACTTATTATTTATCATCATTTGCATTCTTATTGAAAAAAAAATAGAAATACAAATTTTCCACTTTTTCAATCCCCAATCTACTTCTTAAATTGGGGTGCACAAAACCAAATGTATTAAACACACGTTGAAGTAATTGCACACAGGAACTGGTTTATTACTGTTTTGCAATTTCAGCCTTATTGTTTTGTGAGTTCCATCACTGAATCCCAGTTGTTTTTTGTTACTTCCTTCGAAAACATTATATTCTTAAAGGGGTTGGAGCGTGCGTTCAATTTTATTGCCAGTGGTAGCAATCCCGCTTCTTTAAATAATTAACCCATAGTCTCTAAGTAGGCCGGCGAAGTTAGCCTCATATGAGGTGATTTTGAAATTTATTGTTAGTAGACTTTTTATTACATAGAAACCTTCAAAATGATAATAGTAATTATGTAGTATCTTATGTCTCATTGTCTTTTTTGGAAAAAAATTTTTATATAACAATTAAGATATGAAAAATGTTCTACGAAAAGCTATTGTTTTTCAGTAAAAAAGTTTCAAAAAAAGTTGTGCGCATTAAAAATACCTACAAAATGAGCCAAGGCCCATCTGAATCGGAAAATTTGTTCGTTAGTTACTGCAAAAAAACCTGTCATAATGGCTCTTTTTTCAGTTATAAACAATAGAAAAACATATTGCATTAACTTTATACTGCATCTAAAGGAGCCTCTTGTTGCATACAACAAATGTGTAAAATTTCAAGTAAAAATATTCTATAGTTTTTTGCACAGTGAATTTGTTTATAACTTTTAATGTTTTTTTTTGATTGTTTATTCTCAGCGATCTAGATGTCGTAGAGCGGTTTGCAGGTATGCAAATGAAAGTTCCAGACTTATACTAACAATAACAAAAAAGAACGAAATGAATTGTTGATCTTAAATTGTTGAAAAAGATAAACAAAATTGGGGTTCGTTTTTTCGTTATAAACAAATAGAATAATTATTCGACAATTCTTGATATCGAAATGCAGATAAGTGGACGCAATAGTGGAGATTTTGACGCACATTTTGAAAAAAAATAGTGTACGATCTCTAGAAGCTGAGGAGATTTATCATTTTTGAATCATCTATTAACCGTTACGGGGTTGAAACCCAATTCATTAAGATCTTGCTTCATTTTATCTGTGGACTAATCTTTCAATTGCCTTCACATAACCCCATGGAGAAGCTTGTCTTCTTGGAAATTATACAAGTGGAATAGGATTAAGCTTTCTCTAAAAAATCTTACAATTTTTCTATGGTTATCGGGAAGGGGCGTGAAGTTTCACTCCTTCATTAACGGGTACGGCATGTCCGAAATCTACATTATGGGCCTTGAAATTAGCAGCTGTTATATGATTTCTTATCATCGAGGAAGACTGGAGGAATTCCATTTTTGGATTTTTTCCTCGTCTTGTTTTTGGTTAATTTGTTGAGAGAATTTGGGTATATTTGGAATGGATGAATCTTCTTTTTGGTTTATTTTTTTGTTGGAATAGTGTCAGGGGAAGAACGATTTTTCCTCTTCCCACTTTTTTTAAATTCAAGTTGTAAATCATTAAAATCCTGAGAATTATCGTAGGAATTAGCAAGGGGGTTAGTTTCAGGGTAACTACATCACATTAAATTTAGCTATCGTTATTCGAAGTTGACTGGCTTACCTGCATATCAGCTTCCCATATTTATCGAACTTACTTATCACTATCTTTTGCACCACCTTGTCTGGCGTTTCAAAAGTGGATTTATCTTTAAAATGATATTTTGTGCCTGAGCGAGCTGTTTGAGCAAATTAATTTGCGTAAGCGATTGACTCGTGTCGTTCATGATGGAAAAAGATTCGATCATGCCACAATCTAAGAAAAACATCCAATAAAGTCTATATTCACAATATGGTCACAAAATTTCAAAAAAATGATATCGTTACGATTTTGCCTCTTTAAAATCGATCACCGGGTTCGCAGAATAAATCAACAGTTTTCACTAAATCACTTCCAATACATACATTAAGAACACATTTACATTAACATTACAATTAAATAATTATTTCCACTATTACAATACAACTATATAACTCCTATACAACTAACTTTCAACTAATTAACTACGCTAATTCTATCTTTATTTATATATCTATGGAAGTCCCTAAATAAATCTAGAACATAAAAGTTGAGATCTATTTAGAAAGATAAGTCATTGAGACACTATTCCTTTCGGCACATTATAACAAAGATGACTCATCACGTCGGAATATTTGTATATACGAGGGCATGCCAATAGGTTTCAGTCTCCTAGTTCTGAACGCCCCGATCAGTTTCCACATCTCCATGATATGGCTTTAATCTAGGCGATTTGCCCTTCTTTTTCGGTGGATTCCATAACCAAACTCTATCATCTTGCTGGAACCCTGTCGAGTGTGCCTTGATGTCATATGAACTAACTAATGCCTTCGGTACCAGGTATTTACAGACTTTGTTGGAATGCTGGACTAATCCGACGTTGCTTCCAGAACTGTCATCTCGTCTTCCGTAAGTGATTTTCTCCGTGCTTCCTCTTATTCTGGTTGTTTCTTCTGCAATGCCTCTGATTGGTTCGTTATCACGGTTCTGGGACAGAATAAATTCTTCGGTGCCAAGTTTTAGAATGTTAAGATTGTTATTTAATGAGAATCCATGTTGCCAATCAGGTCCATTCCCAGTATAAACTCATCTTCTGTGTCGACAACTAACACAAAATGGTTTGATTTTAGACTTCCAAGTTGAAGCTCAACTCGCATTTCTCTAACCACATCAGCTGCCTCTCCAGTTACAGTTCTCAACATTACTTTTCTGGACAATGATATAATTGTAGATTTATCAACAGGGCTTAAGTTTAACAGGGATACTGTAGCACCAGTATCAACAGTTATAATAATAGGAGTAGCACTGACTTTTCCTTTAAATTGAAGTTGATCGTTTCGCATCTGAACTGTACTCCATTTTCAATCAACGTCACACGTGACTCTCCGAATAGAAAACTCTTCTCTTTCTTCTGCTTTGTTGTAGCGCTTGTATTCTTCCTTACATGGTCTCCTGCGTTGTTATGGAGTCCTCCTGGTTTATTTTTGATGTTAAAATTGTACTGTTGCAATTTTTCCTTCTTCTCTTCTGTGCGGTATTCGGATGAACTAGTTACCCTAGACCTAAATGCACCTGACAGTCCCATCTTATATGTCCAGTTTGTCCACATCTGTAATATCTGTAACACTTTATGTGCCTTCTCAATTTCAACTTGACAGTCCCTTCTCATGTGTCCATTTCGTCCTCATCTATAGCAATTTTCTGGTCTCTTAATTGCACACAACAGTCCTTTTTCATGTATTCAGTTTGTCCACAACTATAGCATTCGATCTGATTTCGGTTATAACGTGAAGCAGTCGTACTACATTTGATTTTAGAATTGGACTGCTGCAGTTTTTCCAGGTTACCTTTTATGCGGTCTCTGGATGGTGAGCTAGACCTTAATTGCACTTGACAGTCCCATTTCATATGTCCATTATGTCCACATCTGTAGCACTTTATATGCTTTCTTAATTCCACTTGACAGTCCCTTCTTGTGTGTCCGGTTCGTCCACATCTATAGCACTCGATCTGATTTCTGCTATAACGTGGAATATCACCTATTGTCTTCAGTTCTTTCTGATTTTCTCATTAGCGTGAAGTATCATCTCTCTTGTCTAGTTTCTTAAGATTTCAGATAACATTGTCTCCATTGCTTGGATCGGTGAATCCTTGTTTTCCTCTATGGTAACAACTCTTATTTTTGGCCTTGACACGTTATAAGCAGCTTTAATTTTTAAAGCCATGTCCAACGCTTCACTACAATAATTAAATTTGCTTATGCGCAACATACGATACGTTTCTTGATTGCTGATCCCATCAATAAAATACTGGATCGTGAGCTCTTCTCGAAATTCTTCCGTAGCTCCTGGGTAAGCCAGATGCACACGGCGTTGGATATCAGTTTCATATTCTTGTAAACTATCTCAGTTTCTTTGATGTCTTGACTTAATCTGTGACTGACATAACTGGCGCTGATGTTGATCTCCAAATCTTCAGCACTAAGGATTCCATAGTCTTTCTGTTGGGTTATAGGAAAGGTTTGCAACAACTCCAGTGCTGGTCCATGGAGTGCGATACTAATGCAGTAGCCATCTCTTCGTAATTTCAGTTATTTGCCGTCGCGGCAGCTTCAAATTGTCGTTTGTACATTAGCCAAGATGTTTGACCGTCGTAAGTTGGATGTTTGATGTTCTGTCCGGTCGTTATTACTTTATCAGAAGGGCCATGCTTCTTTAATATATTAACTTCTATCTGAAGGCTCTTCATTTTAGATTCTATCTCGTCTACGACTTCTTTCTCTTCTTGTCGCACTTCTCCTACGTTCTGTCGCACTTATCCTATGTCTTGTCGCACTTTTCCTACATCTTGTTGCACATCTCCAATGTTTTGTCGCACTTTTCCTATATCTTGTCGCACAGTTAATTCTATACTATTTACTTCTTGAAGTAATTTTACTTCTATCTCGTCCACGATTTCTTTCACTTCTTGTCGCACTTGTCTTATGTTTTTCTCAAACTTTTACGCTTCTTATTCCTATTTTTCTTTTAGGCTACGGTCCTTTTCATCCTGCTTTTCTTTTAGGTGACGGTCCTCTTCTTCCTGTTTTTCTTTTAGACGACGTTGTTCTTTTAGGCGACGGTCTTTCTCTTCCTGTTTTTCTTTAAGGCGACGGTCCTCTTCTTGCTTTTCTTTTAGACGACATTGTTCTCCTTCGACGGTCTTCTTCATCCTGTTTTTCTTGCTGGCGATGGGCTTCTTCATCCTGTTTTTCTCGTTGGTGACGCGCTTCTTCATCCTGTTTTTCTTGTTGGCGACGTGCTTTTTCATCCTGTTTTTCTTGTTGGTGACGCGCTTCATCCTTTTTTTCTTATTGGCGACCCGCTTCTTCTTCCTGTTTTTCTTTTTGTCGACGTTCTTCTTTTTTTCAACGACGTTCTTCATATTCTTGTTTGTCTTGAAGGAGACGTTGTTCTATACGTTCCGTAAAATCGTTCAATGTTTGCTCCATTTCTGCTGTTTGCTGTCTAGTATTCACCATGGAATCTTCTAAAATGTTGTCAAAAATTCGATTCTAGGCTTCTTTCTTAATGACAAATCCGATGGCGAAGTCCGTTTTTCGCTCTCTTTTAGTTTCCAAATAGAATTTTCTAGAACTATGTCGAAAAATCGATTCTTAGGTTGTTTATTAATGACAAATCCGATGGTGAAGTCAGTTTTTCGATATCTCTTTTGGTTTTCAAAAAGAAAGTTCTAAAACTTAATCTTATTTTCTTACTTGATTACAAATCCAAGGTTCAAATCTGTTTTTCTTTATCTCCTTTAATTTTCAATAGAATTTTCTGAACACCCGGTGATAATCCTCACTTCTTACACCAATTGTTATGGTTTCGTCTCTTTAAAATCGATCAGTGAGTTCCCAGAATAAATCAACAGTTTTCACTAAATCACTTCCAATACTTATATTAAGAACACATTTACATTAACATCACAACTAACTAATTATTTCCACTATTACAATACAACTATATAACGCCAATACGACTAACTAACTACGCTAATTCTATCTTTAGTTATATACCTATGGAAGTTCCTAAATAAATCTAGAGCATAAATGTTGAGATTTATCTAGAAAGATGGGTCATTGAGACATTATTTCTTTCGACACATTATAATATCACGTCGGAATATTTGTATATACGAGGGCATATCAATAAGTTTTAGTGGTTCGTAACAATATTATTATATTTTCATTCATTTTTTATGTAGCTCTTTTTGTGTTTTTTTTTTAATTTACTTTTTTTTTTGCTGGAGTATATTCCCTCAAGTGGAAAACTTGAGGGAATATATTTTTGATTCACGGTAACCTTAGTAAATCAGGATTTTTCCCAAGGCATCCTGCTCTCTTCCACATTTGGCTAGTGGTGTTAGTTTAGTAAGACAAACATTAAAAAAAATATGTATTTTATACTAGAAAATAATCTTATATACAAAGAACAATTGCATTATGGAATAAATTTAACCAATTTGAGGCGGTTCAGCCTGTTGATCAGTGGCGTAAATAAGTAGGGGCGCCCCCAATTCCCTTGATGAAAATGAATAAATACGAAGAATCAAGACGAGCGCAAAATAGTAGGGCACATTCAAAAATCTGCGGGGGGCGCACATAATCTTAGTTACGCCACTCCTGTTGATCACTACATCTTTTTAAATTTCGAGGTATTTGATATGTTTGTAGTATTGCTAATCAATTTTTAAAGTATAATTAAAAGAAAATATCCTACATCGAATGGATAAGACTTCCACATCCGAGGACTGTCTTTCGTTAATATTAGATTTGGCAACTACACCAAGTTGTTTAGAACAAAATTTTGCTACACTTTGCTAATAGTTTTCAACGCCTTTTCTAAGAAGTTTTCATACATATATTTTTTCCTCTGTTCAAGAAAAAATATTGTTCTTTTGTAGAAATTGTGAGTAAATATTTACTTGAAAAGTGAATATATGAATAAAACAATGCACGAAATTGGGTCACTTGAACCCTTGTTTAAGAATAGTCTTCTCCCAATCAACGGTTGAAATTAACTGGATACGTACTTATTAATAGTAGCATATATATATATATATATATATATATATATATATATATATATATATATATATATATATACATACATACATATACATGTATAATTCTCTTACAAATTCATCATTTTTTCAAATTTTATTTTATTTTAGCATTCACCACGTGTCGAGAACATTTATTTTATCGAAACATTCACCACGTTGTCAAGAAATCTATTGGAATTTTCGTGTACCACTCAGTGTTGTGTCGTAAGGCAACACAACACAGGGTGGTACATTTATGACATTTTGATGAGTAGTTGAGTTTTTATATTTATTAATGGAACGTCTAATATCTTCAGTGCAATATCCGTTGCCTCTCAAAGCATTAGTCAGTTTTTCTGTTTCTGATTTCAGTGATTGTTCGTCACATATTGAAAGAGCTCAATGTACCAGAGTTAATGACGGATTGTTTTTGAGACGGATGAAGGCGTGATGTTGCATTGGGATATCGAGTTGTATGTGTTGGTTTTCTGTATACAGGATGTCCTAATTTGCCATTATCTTTCCTTTCTACTAGTACATCGAGAAAGGGAAGGGCAGCCCTTGTGTAATAGAACAAATATTAATTATTTTACACTGTTCAATGTGAATTATATTCTGTTAAAATGAATAATTAAATAATCACTCTGTGAATTGTTTTTCCCGAGGGAACAGAGTTTATATATTTTTTTATTATTACCCAAAAAAGTCTAAAGGAAAAATAAATCAGTTATCGAACTTAATTTTTATTATCTTTGTCGTTTAAATGTTTTCTTAAAAATATATAAATGCAGTCAATTTATGAAGATATAAAGTAAAAGACCCTCTCTAAGATTTACCTATAAATCTGTTGAAGTAATCCTACCCTGGTCATGTTAATAAAACCGACGAGGTAAGGGAGGTTTTTTTAACATGTGTTATATGAAATACCGTTAAAATATATTAAAATATTGAACGATTTTCCCATCACTAGGAAACAAAAGAATAATCAAATAAACTCATTATACTGTAATATAACGTTTGACCTGTGAAAGGAATTAATATAGCTACTGTTTTTCTTGATTGCCAGCAATATGAATAAAAGGGCACTCAGGTTTTTTACCGATGCTATATTATCTTATTCCTTTAGTTATAGAAAAAATAGACAAGTTTTATTAACTGTGTTTATATAAAAGTTAAGATTAAGACGCTCAGAGGACAATTCGAGAATTAAGTATCCAATATAGAAGGGCTAACGCCCTCTACATTTCGAGACTCAAATTGACGTTTACAGGAATCCATGGGATAATATGGGTACAAACGGAAATCGCGGGGTGCCGAGAGGGGTGCAGGGTGTACAAGCTTGGCCTTTTAAGGACTACTAAACTTCAGTTACAATCTGGAAGTCGTGTACGGTGGTTGGTACTACTCTTTGAAACTAGTGTCGTAGTAAATTACGTGACTTGTATATTCGTCGGGAATGAAGGTTTCCTTTGTTTGATTTGTTTTTCATTTAATTTGGGAAGTTAACGGAATATCGTGTGTTATTTTTGTCGGGCATTTCGCGATTTTCATACGGTTTGATTAAGTATTATAAATAGCTGTTTTTCGCGTTTTATTCTTTTTCTGTTTAATGTTTTAGTAAGCTATTTATACTTCCTTGTCAAAATTGGGTTTTACATTTTCGTTAATAGAACGGCCAATAAGAACAATTATTTTAGTTTCGTCGTAATTGTTATTAGTCTAAGTTTCTTATTGTAAATTGTTCGTTTTTTTTTTATTTATTTTTGTTAATAGACTAAGTGTTTTGAGAAACTTGTTTTATTTAATTTAATTGAAAACCTTCACGCGAATTAACTTGCGGGTGCGATGTTGCGAGAGCTACAAAACAAGAGATGCCATCTGATCAGCTAATAAGCAGCCTTGTCTGAGTCCTGAAGTTCTGAGTTATGGTTGTAGTAAGCTTAAATAACCGTAGATGTTTGGAACAAAAGCTGCAAGAGAGAAGATGAACGTCCAGACTTCCAGAGTGTCTTTATTATTGTAAAATTTAATTATAGGTTATCGAAATAGCTACTAATTAATATGGGGCAGTAAAATGACTTTAGATGAAATGGCCAATGTTACCACAACATATTCAGTTTGCAAGAGTCTACGATCAAATTCTGCCACACTTGATTTAGTTTTCATAGTGAATTTTATGCTAGAGTGTTGTTGGTTTAGACGATCCAGGAAATTATTTGTCATGCGGCCAAATTATGAACGTATTATCTATATATCTGCACCAGAATGTAGGTTTAAGAGGAGCAGAAGACAAGGTGTTTTCTTCGAAAGCTTCCATGAAAATATTCGCTACCACAGGTGACAGCGGAGATCCCATGGCCGCTCACGAAGCCTTCTCGTAGAAAGTTCATTGAAAAGTAAAGTAAGTTGAAATCAGACATGTTTTAATTAATTCTAGTAGTCTGGAGTCCAGGTTGTTGTTTCGTAATATGTCCGATATTATGGAAACTGAATCATTTATAGGAACATTTGTATACGTCATCTCGAGGAATAAAGCTCCCTGAAGATGCCTCGTGTAGTCGTAGACGAAACGTCGTATAATCATTCCAATTTGACACGATCTAAATGCAAAAATCATGATTTTCAAGAGTAGAACAAAATGTCTGGAAAACTATAAAACCATTTTCTATCTAAAAATTCCGAAAAAATTCCGTAATACACTATAAAATAGAATATGTAAAATGAGTAAAAGGAGCATCTAGCACAAGTCAATAAAAGTTACAAGTTTCCAAAAAAAAACACGAAAAATTACACAAAAATGTTAGAAATAGCGAAACTTGAAACCATGATGAAATGTTACACATTGTTGCCAACTCACAATTGATTGTCATAAATGTTTTTTTATTTGTATCTTTAATTGCAAACATACAGTAATCATAGAACACATTAAATATTAATTTAAAATTCATAAACATTATTAACAGACTAAAAATTATACAGTTAAGAATAATACGCAAATTTTTAAAAGTATCTTTCCAAGCCCTATTTTATACAATAGTTGGTGATAATACTTGGTATATAAATATTACATACGTACATACAGTATTAAAAATAAATATAATCAGTGAATGATCTATTAAAATAAATCCAGCGGTCCTTAACTTGGTTCTTCTCGTCTGAAATGATTTGCAAGCGATGATTTGTAGCTGTTTGTAGATTTCTCGTCGTTGTCTAATGTGAGGTAAATTTTCCATACTGTCATAGCAAATATTTACTGTTTTATTTATTTCCCGTGACAACTCTTCTCCAAGCAGTATCAAACAGAACATAATAACCTACAAATTAGAAGGGTGTTTTATTATGTTTTCTATACGTTGCTGGTGTGCGCTTGCGGAGAGCAAGAGAAAGCGTCGTTGGGATGTTGATTGTGGCTATTAGGGGAAGCGCTCGTTATAGGGAGAGTCCTATCGTTGCAAAGAGGGATGATTATGTGTGGTCGCGTACTCTGTGGTGAGTGGGTTGTTTTTTGTTCTACATTCGGATCTCTGCGCATTGACAGAGAAGGGTATATTTGTGACATGCGATCGTCTATGCATCCGGCAGTTCATGTATTTCATATTTTGACGTCCTCTTTGAAAATTGTTAAGTGTATAAGTAGGGGCCTTTCAGGGGTACATACCTGACTATCCGAGAGTTGCCACTGTTCGTGCCCACAAACCAGAGTTACTGTAACATATCCGGCTCTAGCTAAGCACTGGGCATTTGGACCAATTGACTAATTGCCTTAGTAGCAAAGCTATTTGCCTCATTATGTATAAGGGGCGCCGAGAAGATAAGCTAAGATAACATGCCTACTTGTTCTTCTCACAGACATATAAATAATAGACCAGGGATCCAAGCAGGGGCGGATCCAGCCTCCCTCTTTGGGGGGGGGGGGCGGTGATATCACAAAAGTACAGTATGGCAAGAAAAAGAAGTTGTCAACGGGGGGGGGGGGGGGAGTGCAAACAACATACTCATTCCTAATATAAAAGGAATGGGTTCTATTTTCCTGAACTCAAAGCTTTTGGGAGGGGGGGGGGTGCGATCGCAAGCATACAGACTCCTATACTCTATTCAAGAACCAGAGAGAGTAATAAAACTGTTACCGAAACCTCTAACGTACCTGCTCCAGTGCCGCAGGTAACTGAGAACTGCCGTAAATCTAATTATATTTCATTATATTTAAATATATTTTATAAATTTACTGCAACATAGAATTTCTGATAGTTTAATTTAATTTCTGTCAGTGAGCAAAGTACAACTTACAGTTTTTTCTTAGTGATTTATCTTGTTTGCGCTGGTTTTTATATATTATTTGAGATTAGTGAGATACCCAAAAGATATGGCTTTCACCTCTATATTTATTCCAAAATCGTTAAACCAGGGCATTTTTTCCTCAACGAAAAACTTATTACGATGAATGCTTATGATACCTTAAGATATCAATATCTAGATAATAATGTTAAAATCTCTGTTGAGATATGTTCCAACATGACAGGAGTTGGAAGATCTACTATGTACCGGATACTGAAGGAGAAAAAACGACTAGAATTATTAGTACTCCCAAGTCACATTCGATCACAGGCAGACGAAAAACCTCGTTGGAAGAAGAGATGAAAACTGCAATTAAAGAGGTTGTATATACATTTTATTATGAGAAGCAGTTCCCAACCATCTACAAAATTCAAACTAAAATCATTCAAGATCGCGATTTACCTGAAATTAAAAGAACTGATCTCTGGAAATTGCTCACAGAACTTAATTTTGGCTGGGAAAAACCAGATAGAAAGTCTGTTCTTATAAATCGTCCGGAAACTGTCCGTTGGAGACGTAAATATCTCTCTCAAGTAAAAGGTAGAGTTGCTAGAAATAACGCAATTAATAAAATTAGTAATTTAACTAAACTTTTTAAAGATTTTTTTGAATAAAATTACTGCGGAAAATTGGGAAAAATCCATATAATAAAAGAATAAAACAAAATGTGAGAACTCGATCTTATAATCGGTGAGATAGAGGAACCAATTATAATTAATTTTAGCGAAGATAGTTTCACTGACTTTGATTAGGAATTAGATACGTAATGTTTATCAGTGTAAACACAATTTATTATTTAAATTTTTGTTTTTGTTGTATTTTATTATTTAATGTTGTTTATATGTTTTTTTATTTTTTTATATATTTTTATTTTAGTGTGTCCCACTCTTTAATTTTATATATATTTAATTCTAATTAGCCGTAAGTTATTTTTTTATTTTATTATTGTGTTTGTGTCTTTTTCTTAAGCGTGTAGAATTAACATGTTTATCTTATTTTTTTGGGGCTATCGTATTTCCATATATAAAAGTAAATTAAATTAAGATATCAGTACAATAGAAATAAAAATAAGTAGGTCTAATTTTAATTACAACATAAAAAAAAGTAATTACATTTGAATCGCTTTTTAGTGTTTAAGTGTAATTCTGCAGATGGTTTAAGAAATAAATAAACTGAAACGTCAAATACCCTTAAAATGTTTTTAATTAATAATAAAATGACCGATAGCCCCAAAAATATTTTATTATTATATGGACGAATTTATTTTTTTACACATGTTTAACTTTTTGTATTTTTGACAATGGATATTTTTTAAGTATTTAAATTATAACTTAGAATTTTTTGAGAGAATAATCCTACTTTTTAGTCTATTATTATAGACCGGTATTTTTGATTATAAAATTTCTAGCCCATTCCTATGAAAAATATATGTGTCTAACAAATTTTGCTAAAAACACCGGACTAAAGAACACAGGTAGTTTGTGAAGAGAAAAAGAGTAAAAAATTATTTATTACTCTCTCTAGTTATTGAATAAACTATAGTATAAGAGGAAAAATCGGATCCATTTTCCTAAACTCAAAGCTCTTGGGGGGGGGGGCGATCGCCCCCACCGCCCCCCCCCCCCCTTGGATCCGCGCCTGGATCCAAGTAGAGCAACTTTCGTGGGATCGACGCAAATAAACAGTGAATATAGAATTTTAATCTCCAAAGGGACTGGACTAATTTTGGCGCACGTGTGCTAAAAATCTCTCGAGTGACCGATCAAATTTCAAATTGCCAGGCGATAAAATTAACTTTTTGTATCGATTTCAACCTCAGTAATCTTTTTTCTCGTAATCGTTTAATTTTTTTTTGCATATTGGCACTGTAGATTTTATCATTTACTTTATATTTCAAAAATATATAATTTATGTTTTATAACTTGTATTTTTATGTATTGTTGTAAGATTACATCTTATCAATAGATTCTGTTCCAAAATAATAGAAAGCACGTAAAAGGTATCTGAGAAAAGGCGACGGTGGATCCATTGACGAATCCACAGCCGTTGACCGAAGACGTAACATCAAACTTTTAGTGGTTGTGTGAGCCGAGCTGTCCGTGTGCTGATTCGATAAATCACGCAATCATTCAATTGTAATTCGTAGCAGAGGGACTACGTTTACAATATGGCATCCCTGATGGGGACCATTGCAGTTTAAGGGTGCTGCATAGAGTGATGTTTCAAACACAGGTCACTAGAGGGGTCACTTTCAAGCGGTTTCTTGGGCATCTGGATTTTCATACAGTCGAGATGAAGTCCTAAAATCTCTAATTCTATACAAAGCAGCCGTCTTTGCGGGGGTAGTCTTGTCAGATTACATCACAACGATAGATTCCGTCAAGGTTTAGATTCAAATATAAGTTCCAAAATAATAGATAGCACGTAAAAGTTGTCTGGAAAAAGGCACTGGAGGACTCACTGACGAATCCACAGCTGTTGACCGAAGACGAAACATCAAACTTTTAGTGGTTGTGTGAGCCGAGTTGTCCATGTCCCGATTCGGTAATTCACGCAATTATTCAATTGTAATTGGGGGGACTACGTTTACAATAGGGTATCCCTGGTGGGGACCATTGCAGTTTGAGGGCGTTGCAAAGAGTGTTGTTTCTAACACAGGCCACTAGAGGGGCCACTTTTAAGCAGTTTCTCGGGCATCTAGCTTTTCATACAGTCGAAATCAAATCCTAAAATCTCTAATTCTATACAAAGCAGCCATCTTAGCGGGGTCGGCGTTGTAAGATTACATTTCACCAATAGATTCCGTCAAGGTTTAGATTCAAATACAAATTCTAAAATAATAGAAAGCACGTAAAAGTTGTCTGAGAAAAGAAAACGATGGACCTACTGACGAATCCACCGCCATTGACCGAGGACGAAACACCAAACTTTGAGTGGTCGATTGTGTGAGCCGAGCTCTCCGTGTTTTGGTTCAGTAAATCACGCAATCATTTAATTGTAGTTCGTAGCAGGGTAGACTACGTCTACAATAGTATGTAGTTATGTGTATTATTATTATTATTTATTGTCAGCTACTCATTTGAAATAAAGGGACAACATAAATATATTTCCATTCAATTAGTTTTTTACTCTTTTGCACGTCGGTATCTATACGTATTTTACATTACAATTGCTTAGAACACGGGTTAAATAAATTTAGAAGTTAAGTTTAATATTCATTTGTGAAAGTTAACACAAAAGTATATGTCAACGAATGACTCGCAAAATGTAGCATCCTCAATGATTTATTTAAAGCATATAAAGTTTTGTCAATAAATTCAAATTATAATTCGATAAATGATATTTGAAATTCGAGAAATTCTTCGATCAATTCGATCTTAATCCCAGCGTCGATCGTTGAAAGGAAATTAACGTTGATAGAACCGTGCAAATATACCGAAACATGCCAATATTAAATAATGAAATCCCTTTAATAAAACTTGCAGATGTTAAGGTCGGTCGGCTAATCAAGTTCCTTTTTATTTTCTTGGAACTTCAGTTGCTTATTGTGCAACCACTTATCTATCAGTGTATTTATTAGTGACTTCGGTAGTGTAATAAAAACGACTATACCAATTTTCAAACGTGTGCCTTATCATTCGGTCATATTTCATTATTTTCACTTTTCACTTGGTCGCTCTCCGTAAAAGCAACGGGTATCTGTCCGTGGTCTTCAAATTTCGTTAATACCATCAACTAATTTTTCAACGGCCCTAGATGGAGAGTCTATAAACAAGTAAATTAAAAATTCCGTCCCAAAATAAAAAAAGAGTTATTATTTTAATTAAACTTTGGTGGTTATACTTTCATGTGCTAGTGTACTTGTTTTAACAAACAGAGTGGCGCAATAGTGTGACAAGGTTCCCTATTTCTTTTATTTTTCAAAAATTTAAAAAAAAGTTTTAAAAATAGTTATATAATATGAAAATTTATACAATTTAAAAATATTTTCAATTATACATGGTGTTTCAAGACAGCGTGGCGATAAAAGTAGTTTTTTTAATGGGATACTTTGTATATCTTTGCATGTTTGGATTCCCGCAAGAATTATTCATCTAATAGCTTTGAATTTTATTGCGAAGTTGCCAACTTTTTCAAAAAATTCTCCAAATTTTCAAACAAATTTGGCCATCTATAATCTATTATATCTTTCAATCGACAGCAATTATAGTACTCATAATTGACATGAAGAAAGATAAATATATTATTAAAGATCTAATATAGCGCCTAAGCAATTTTCTCTTACAGGTTGTTTGCCAAAATTTTGGCCAATTTATGAACGTATTTTTTTATTTTTTGATAGGAATAGCCTATATATAACTACTTTACCAGGTAGAATTATTGTTTTTCTGTCACTTTTCCCAAAGTTTTCCTATACCTGTCAGCGCTAGTTTTTCCGGTATATTCATTTTTAACCGGCTTCTAAAAGAAACAGGTTTTCAGTTCGTCGACTAAGTATTTTTTTATGTATGTACACCGATTACTTCGGAACAGCGGTACCGATTTGAATGAAATTTTTTACGTTATGTTCAGGAAGTTGCTGCGGTCATTCCATATTTTTTTGGACGAAATTGGTGCAGTAAAACCCAAGATGGCGGCCAAAAAAATTAATTTTGGCTGATTTTCTCTAAAATTGGTAGGGTGGAATTTTCGAGGTTGTACACAACGAATCTGAAATTATTTAAAAAAAAAATTCAATATGGCGGATAAAAAAATTCAATTTTGTCCGATTTTCTCCAAAATTGGAATGGAGTTTTTGGGGTCGTACATAACGGATTTAAAAGTATTTTTAAAAAATTCAGTATGGCGGACGAAAAAATCAATTTTGCCCAATTTTCTCAAAAATATATGTAGAAGTATAGAAGAGTTTTTGGGGTATCCATAACGGATCTAAAATTATTTTTAAAAGATTCAATATGGCGGACAAAAAAATTTAATTTTGTCCGATTTTCTTCAAAATGGGAGAGTTTTGGGGTCGCACATAGCGAATCCAAAATATTTAAAAAAATTCAATACGCCGGATCCAATATGGTAGACAAAATATTCAATTTTGTCCGATTTACTCCAAAATTGGTACGTGGGAGATTTCGGGGTCGTACATAACGAAACTAAATAATTTTTTAAAAATTCAGTTCAGTTGAACCAATATGGCGGACGAAAAAAATCAATTTTGTCTGATTTTCTTCAAAATTGGTATAGAAGAGTTTTTGGGGTCGTACATAACGAATCTAAAATTATTTTTAAAGAATTCAATATGGCGTATCTAATATGGCAGATAAACAATTTATTCTGTCCGATTTTTCTAAAAATTGGTATGAGGAAGTTTTTTCGATCGCATATTACTAATCTGAAATTATTAAAAAAAATTAAATATTGCGAATCAAAGACGACGGATTAAAAACTCTACATCTCTCGATTTTGTCTTTTGGGGGATTATTATTAGTGTTAATTAGGAACTTAAAATATTTTTTAAAAACTCAATGTGACGAATTCAATATGGCGTCCAAAAATTTTTATATTTTTCGATTTTCTCCAAAACTGATATAGGGGGTTGTTGAGAGTGTAAACTATGAATTTAAAAGTAATTTTTCAGGATTCATTATGGCGAATCTAATATAGCGGAATAAAAATTTTACATTTTTCGATTTTGTTCAAAGGTAGGATTGAATCGTGTTTGAGGATGTAAATAGTCAATATAAAATTATTTTAAGAAAATCTAATATGACGGTCAAGAATTTTAAATTTCCGTATTTCATCCAAAATTGGTACTAGGGGGTTTTGAAAGGATTGGATTAGATTAAGATGCTAAAATTATTTTTTTGAAATTCCGTATGGTAGATCCAATATGATGGGTTGTAAATTTTACCTTGGTCGCATTTTTTCAAATTTGGTATTAGGGGGTTTTCGGGGTCATGTATTTTAATTTTTTACAACTATTAGGTTGATAAGAACAATATGAAGAACTGAAAATTTAGCATTTTGCGATTTTATCCAAAATTGAGATTGCGGGGTTCTTGGGGCTTATACAAACTCAATATGCAGTATAAAATTTACCGAGTAAGAAATTTACGTCTAGTTCTATAAATATCGATATTGGAAGGTTTTGGGGCCTATATTACCAATCTAAAATGAATTTGAAATTTAAGATAGTGGATTTAATATGACAGACTAAATGTTTGTTTGAGACAATTCCACTGGTATTCGGAGAACTCAAAAAACCAATAAATTTTTAGTGGTTCATTTTAAAGAGATCTAGAGCTTTGGATAAAATAGGTACTTTTTTACCACCTTGAAATCATTACGAGGTACACTAATCTCGATTAGTACTTAGTTCAAATAATTTATGAATATCATAATGAATTCAAAACTAAAAATCGAAAAATAAAATTTTTTTAAAAAAAATTGGACCGACTTCTAAAAGCGCGCTGAAAGGTGAAAAATAACTATCAATTTTTATTGAAATTTTTGAAGTCGGCGCCGAATCATTTCTAAATATATATATATATATATATATATATATATATATATATATATATATATATATATATATATATATATATATATGTTTATGCGGATTTCACGGATTTCTCCGTGTGAGATGCAATAGCAGTGGATATATCCACATTATGCCGTTGTAGTGCTGAAATCACATTCAGCAAACGTACAACTATATGCAGCTCCGCGTATGAATGAAGTAAAATGCGAACAGTAAATGCAAACCTCTCTCCATTATATCCTTTCTGTGTTAAGAGGTTGCACAGTTAGAACAAATTGTTATAAAACGCAATTTATCCTATTTCACCACCATCGAGATGATGGCCTACCTGTCCTTTGCACAGCCAGGTGCATGTCGGTACCCTGATGAGTCTAGTAGAGACGAAACATGTACCTCTGCCGTATCACTGTGGCGGGGAGGGTAAGTTTTGACTTTCTTCTCGGTATGGTGGTACAGGTAGGCCATCATCTCGATGGTGGTGAAATAGGATAAATTGCGTTTTATAACAATTTGTTCTAACTGTGCAACCTCTTAACACAGAAAGGATATGATGGAGAGAGGTTTGCATTTACTGTTCGCATTTTACTTCATTCATACGCGGAGCTGCATATAGTTGTACGTTTGCTGAATGTGATTTCAGCACTACAACGGCATAATGTGGATATATCCACTGCTATTGCATCTCACACGGAGGAATCCGTGAAATCCGCATAAACATATATACGCCATCCGGCGGGAGGTCGGAGAAGCCGTGTTCAGTATTTGCATGCTTCCTTCCGATCTGTCCTTTGCACAGCCAGGTGCATGTCGGTACCCTGATGAGTCTAGTAGAGACGAAACATGTACCTCTGCCGTATCACTGTGGCGGGGAGGGTAAGTTTTTGACTTTCTTCTCGGTATGGTGGTACAGGTAGGCCATCATCTCGATGGTGGTGAAATAGGATAAATTGCGTTTTATAACAATTTGTTCTAACTGTGCAACCTCTTAACACAGAAAGGATATGATGGAGAGAGGTTTGCATTTACTGTTCGCATTTTACTTCATTCATACGCGGAGCTGCATATAGTTGTACGTTTGCTGAATGTGATTTCAGCACTACAACGGCATAATGTGGATATATCCACTGCTATTGCATCTCACACGGAGGAATCCGTGAAATCCGCATAAACATATATACGCCATCCGGCGGGAGGTCGGAGAAGCCGTGTTCAGTATTTGCATGCTTCCTTCCGATCTGTCCGTTGCACAGCCAGGTGCATGTCGGTACCCTGATGAATCTAGTAGAGACGAAACATGTACCTCTGCCGTATCACTGTGGCGGGGAGGGTAAGTTTTGACTTTCTTCTCGGTATGGTGGTACAGGTAGGCCATCATCTCGATGGTGGTGAAATAGGATAAATTGCGTTTTATAACAATTTGTTCTAACTGTGCAACCTCTTAACACAGAAAGGATATGATGGAGAGAGGTTTGCATTTACTGTTCGCATTTTACTTCATATATATATATATATATATATATATATATATATATATATATATTTAGAATACTAATATATACAAACTATAGTAAGAAAACAATTACAAATAAAGTATTGTTAATCTGTTTATGCGAATCACAGTTTGTCAGGTAGTTTTTAGCGCACGTTTTGAAGCCGGTTCAATTTTTTTTATAAAAATTTTATTGTTAATAGCATATAAGCATACGTTAACCTATTGATATCTAGTTAGCCATGAGTATTCAACCATGAAAAATTAAACGTCAAAGTAATATTTATCATTTTTCAGCCATTAATAAATAATATTATTTTAACTTGTCTTATAAAAAATACAATTTTAAAGTTCAAATGCTAATTAATTAATTTTTCACAAGGCGAGATGGTTAATATGATTTTAATTTTGAGAGTTAGTGATAAGAATGCATCATCATTAGCTGAAAGATTGTATCAACATAGATACATATAAAACCTGCCATAGGCACAGGTGGATGAAAAAAAAAAGTCTTTAAAAATTGAGTTAATATGAAAATAACGGTGTATTTTAAATAACGAAATATAAAGAAGGTAGTGAATTTTAAAATATATCGGTCAAAACAAAACGCTCGTATAACTTACTGTGTGAATTATTTATAAAGAAAATCTATACGCCGATCTTTGGCATTAGCAAACTTATCAATAACCAGCTGATTGAAATCAGGTATGCTTTCGATAAGATCCATTTCTTTAGAAAGCATTACCAAAGAAGAAAATCTTTCTTGGCTCATAGTATACTCTAAAAACGTTTTTATCCGTTTGAGGGTAGAAAAGCATCATTCTGCTTCAGCCGATGATATCGGAATAGTAATTAATATTTTTAAAAGTTTTAAAACTTCACTAAATGTCTTACTTAGCTCGATGTTTTGCGAAAGATAGTCATTAAGTACAAGAAGTCCCAAAATTGATCTAAATTCTTCAGTTTCATATATGACGGTCAGTTCCGAACGGAGTTTTTGTTGGATAAAAAAGGAATAAATTTTAATCGTATCCTAAAATTTCTGTTCGAGAACACATATACTACATTCGACATACTCTTCCAAAAAAAAAGGTTGGCTTTTTAAGTGATCTGTAAAGCTAAATCGTTCTTTTTCTTGTCAAATAATTATATTATTAATTTCTTCTGCTTCCTGAGAAAACTTCGCCAAATCATCGAACTTACTTCGTTTTGCAGAGAAGGAGATGGCTCAACGTCGTTTGAGGTAATATTATTTCTAATTTCTGTTAAGTTTGATTGAAATGACAATATATTTTTATTTGCGATAACAGCGTCAATTTGTCTTGTTTGAAACTTTACAAATAACAAATCAACTTGAAGCATTATTTTATAAAATAATTAACCATGAAACGAATCTCTTGCTTTTGAGAAGTTTGATATACCCTGATGATTGGTTCGTGATGCTTATGTTTCTACTGTTATCTAAGATTTTTTCCATTGTCTCGAGAATGCTGTCTTTGTAATCGAATACGGTACAAACAACTCTAGACTTAAAATCACATCTTGTTGGGGTCGAACTAGGTAAGGGTTTGTTAACAATTTGATGTAGTATTGTGGTTCTTTGAGGACTATTTAAAAAAAAAACAAATCTCTTGTATATTGAAAAAAAAATATGCCGACATTTTTATTGGCGAATGCAGCGTTTAACATTACCAAATTTAATTAATATGCATAACAATACACGTAAGCAGCATGTTCATCGATTTGTTTTATAATTGCTTGCACCCCATTCGACGAACCGACAGGAAGAAAAAGTTCAAATACTCGTCCAGTGGGTTGCATAAGAGAAATTTTTCTAGTGGAGGGATATTTTGTGGGGTAAACTAAATACAGGTTTGCAAGTCGATTTGCAACTTACATGAAGCTTATGAGACGGAATTAATCTCCAAGTCTTAAGATTGGCAACTCCATATACACTTCAATGGATTAGCTTGGTTTGCATTAAAATTGCACACCGGTAAAGCGATAACGTTTCCAGGCAAAATACTGTAATACAGAACAATTACTCTTGATATTTAGGCGAAGTAAGTGAAATTATTTCAATAATTGACTATTGTTTGCATATAATGTAGATAAAAATGACTAATACTGTAATGCAGACAACTTGTTCTTGATACTTAGGCGAAGTAAGTTGAATTATTTCAATAACTGACTGCTGTTCGCGTATAATCTAGGTAAAAAACGAATCTAAATTTAATCATTAAATTATCAGTAGAAAAATAAAAAAAAAACATTTGTACTTGTATTTATTACTATTTTTATATTAATTTACAATTTTTTTGGGGGTTACGCAAACCTGCAAGCGTAAGGAAAAGTCGCCAATAGTATCAACAGCGATTTCCCGAGAGATATTAGCGTGAAAGGAGGATATTTGAAAAACTGATGGAGCGTTTTGAAAGAACTGGCAGCGTAATATACAACAAAATACTTGAAAAAAACGTGCCCATATTGAGAAAAACCAGTTAAATATACTTTTAATAGTTATCGAAAATCCACATATTGGACAGCGTCAGTATAGAAGAACGATTCAGCGAATTCTAAAGGGTCATAAAATGCACCCCTATCGCATTCATTTATTTTAAGAATTTTTCCTTGAATATTATCAGAGAATATTGATGTTTTGTCTTAAGACCGAATAAAGAAACAAAGAAATTTTGTTGTTTTGATGCTTTTTGGAGATGAGGCTTTGTTTTATAGGAACGGAAGTGTTAATAGACACAATTTCCATTATTATGTAGAGGAAAATCCACATTTTGTAAGGTATAATTCCAAATTAGGAGGCCCTTAAATTTTTGGGGGGGTATTGTCGGTAACCATGTAATTGAACCATACTTTTTTGAGTAAAGAGTAACGGAGGAAGTACACTTAGACTTTTTCAAAACCATTTACCTGACCTATTGGCTCAAGTGCGAAATTAAACTCGAGAAGAAATGTGGTTTCTTCATGATGGTGCTCTAGTAAATCAAACAGGACCAATCATAACTTTTTTAAATACCACATACCCGGATGGTTCGATTGGAAGGGGAGGACCTGTCTCGTAGCTCGCTATATCTCCAGATTTAACTGAAATGGGCTTTAGCATACAAGGGTTTATTAAAAACAAGTTTATAAAATATCACCTACAACAAAGGAAGAAATGTGGGTTAGAATAAGAAATTGTTTTCAAGACATTAATATTGAAATGTGTCTCACTTTACATATTGAATTTGAGAAACATATTGAATTGTGTATTCAAAAAGGTGGAGGACATTTTGAATAACTAAATTAGGTAGTGTTTTTTTAATTAATTATTTTAAGCTTAATTAGTACTTTAAGGTTTATCTTCACTTAACTTAGAGAAATAAACAAACCTGTCTTTTTAAATGAATTATATTTTCATTTATCAGAAGAATGAAAGCAACAATGTAAGTTTTAACGTATTTTCTAGCGAACGATTAATAAAATTTCGTATTTATTTCAGTCGATTATTTAATTTTAAAACCTAAATATTTCTTACAAAATTTTCAACAATACTCTTGACAGATAAACAATAAATATTACTTTGACGTTTACTTCTTTCATTTAATACTCACGGCTAATTGGATATCAATAGGTTAACCTATTTTTTATATATAATTAATAAAAATGAATATACCGGCGAAACTAGGGCTAATAGGTATATGAAAACTTTAAGAAAAGTGATGTAGGAATAATAACTCTATATGCTAAAGTAGTTATATACAGGGTGTTCCATTTAAAAAATCAAAGGAAAATTAATTTACAGTTCATCAAATGGGCAAAATTTTGACCAACACCCTGTACACTTGGCACTATATTAGACCTTTAATAGTACATTTGCCTTTCTTAATGTCAACTATGCGTGCTATAACACTGGACAACAGCCAAAATGTATCTAAAATAAAATCGACTAAATCTTACCAGTAGGCAAAGGGGCACTTTAGACCGCCAGATATCGCCAGACGCTTTTCCCGGAAGCGGTTTTATTGACACGTGTCGGCAGTCCTTTGGCACGTGTCATCGAGGTCGTTATGTATGAATGAATGATTTTCTACGAATAATGGTACTTTGAACCAGACATCACCGATTACGTTTCCCAGTACCGCCTTTATTGACCCGTGCCGGCGGTCTTTAGACACTTGTCGAGAGTGTCACTTATGAAATAATGTATGTTATCTCAAATAATTGTACGTTGAACCGACATACATCGATAATTGGTTTCTTCGGAAGCTGCTTTTTGACCGGCACCGACAATCCTTTATTACGTGTCATCGAGGTCGGTACGTATGAAATAAAGTATTTTTCCACGAATAGTGGCACTTTGAAATGCCAGACATCGCTCACTGCGTTTTTCGGAAGCAGCTTTATTGACCGGCGCCGACAATCCTTTGGCACGTGTCGTCGAGCTATTACGTATGAAATAAGGTATTTTTCCACGAATAATTCTGTAAATTTAGTCCTATTATTTTTAATTATTACTTACAGGGTGATTTATGTAGGTTTTTATTCACGCATGCATTGTGGTTAGATTCATTTCTATTTTTTGACCGTGCAGTTATTAATTAGATTTTACTTTTTTGAGTTTCGGTCATAGTATTACTTTATAAGAAATTAATACATGAGTAGTATACTGGCAAAAGCTATAAATAACAGATGTGTAAAAAATGTATTAAAAAAAACAATATCAGTTTTCTATATTTATATTTATATTAAAATAACAAAAAAGTTAAATGTAAGTTAATTAAGTAAACCGCCTGTTAACATTAGTATTTATCTGAAGATGGTTTAATCAATAAAATAAGCCGAAACGTCAGAAAAACATGTGTTAATTTCTTATAAAGTAATACTATGACCGAAATCAAAAAAGTAAAATCTAATTGTGGTTATACTCATCCGTCTACATGAGCATCATAAATTATCATTTAACCCCCTGGTGCTCGTTTTTTTTTGTCGGGTGCCATCGGCTGGCCCCGCCAGATATCGTCACGTGTCGTCAGGGGTTACATATGAAATAAAAATAAAAAAGTATTTTCCCACTAATAATTTTGTAGATTTATCCCCATTATTTTTAAATATTACTTAAAGTGTAATTTATGTGAGTTTTTATTCACGTATGCATTGTGATTAGGCTCATCCGTCTATTCGACGACAATGTCAATATACTCTAAACCTAACAACAGGCTACAGCTTAAACTGTATTACCACCGACCTGGAGATTACTGTCGTAGTCGATTGCAACATAAATACAATATATTTGATATGTGAAATGTGACCGTTACAAATAAAGATATTTTAAAATGAATAAATATCTATTCGGGCATTGTAAATTATCTTTTGTCTTCTGGTGGTCGGGTATCTTTTTGTCGCGTGCCACTAGCAAGATAGGTCTGCTTTTTCCAGGAGGTAATAAATGTTATACTTTAGGTTTATTTTCTACGAAAAGATTTAAGCTTTTTATTCTTATACGGTAATTACGTGTAATTTCGGCTGGATTACTTTTAGGCATAGATTGCAATTTCTACAATAACCCGCTATATTCTCGGTGTATTTTTTAGTCTTGTACTTAAGAAAGGTAATCTAATTTATTGGTTTACAATATCCTTAATAACGAGGAATTTCCCAGCTCCAGCCGCGTGTAGAGAGCTTTTTTATATAATGTCTATAGGTCAGGTTATAGGAAGGAAGAAATATAATTTTCTAGAAAAAATAAAATAACTTCCAGGCCCTACCGCTCATTTTAATAAATATACAAAAAACATATATCGGTGGTAGCTTGAAAAAAATTTTAAAATTGATAAGGGAATAGGCGACTTAAATTATTGATTATTTTTTAGATATTCCCGATATGAAGGGTCTGCAGAAAAGGTATAAAAGTTGATTTTAATATAATTTTTCGATTAAATACATAAATTTAGAGGTTCACACTGTTCGTACTAATCATTTTTATTAAATAAATATACGAAAAAACATGCATTAACGTTAAATTGAGAGAAAAAAATTTAAAAATTGCAAAGGGATAGGTAAGTGAATATTGATTGCCCTTTTTTATACAATAGGTTTTTAAACAAGGTTTTTTTTTTCCATTGGATGCCCGCAAAGGTAGATGTGAAGGCGATTTGAATAGGTTTTTCTAAAAAATATGTTATATTAAACGTAAGAAATAAAATCGAGGCACTATTTTCTTGGAGCTAACCTGAGGTTTCGTTTCCTGTGAAACAATGGTCCTAATATTCAAGGTACGGATAGCCGTTTTTTTTGTAAAGGGTAAATTCTATTATTTTAAACAAGGCCTATGTTTTCTTTTTCTAAAGAGTGGAGCTAACCTGAGCCTTGCTTCCTTTGGTATGTGTCCGTGTGTGTGTCCGTGTGTGTGTGTGTGTGTGTGTGTGTGTGTGTGTGTGTGTGTGTGTGTGTGTGTGTGTGTGCGTGTGCGTGTGCGTGTGCGTGTGCGTGTGCGTGTGCGTGTGCGTGTGCGTGTGCGTGTGCGTGTGCGTGTGCGTGTGCGTGTGCGTGTACGTGTGCGTGTGCGTGTGCGTGTGCGTGTGCGTGTGCGTGTGCGTGTGCGTGTGTGTGTGTGTGTCTTAATGTTCACAGTATGGGTAGCTATTGATTTATGAAGGTTAGGTTCTACTGTAGGAATTTGTATTATTTGAATGGGTATAAAGCATGCATATCGATATTAGTTTTCCTATTATGTATTTAGGTTTTATTGGGATTTTTATTACCGGAACAGACATAAATTATTGTACTAATATTAAAATCAGGATTGTTTAGCTTCTTTCTTCCTACTTTGTCTATCGTTTCGAATGCTCTTGATGTTGTCCTTTTATTGTCCTGATGTGTTTTATGCGATTTATTGTTTAACTTGTTTGAAGCGACACGATGACGGTCACATTAATTCAACACTTTGTTACTTGTATGGAAGGATGCTAAAGTCAGAGAAGACTCTGTAGAGTTATACAATGAGAGATAATTATTAAATAAGTAACTAAGACTTGTTCATATTTTCTGAAAAGGGTGCCGTTGCGGTTTAAGTAGTAAATAATATAATTTTAATTAATTACGTAATCGAGTTTATTTAAAATTTTGTTAAAAACAGTGATACATGACATATTTTACAAACTTAGTACTAAAAATAGGACAGTATCCCTTAGAGCTTAATAAAATACGCTTTGTCCTATTTTAGATTACCCATTTTTTAAAAGTATACATGTAGTAATGTTTACGAATAGGAAGTTGCCGTGTAGGTACAAATTCAGGTGGTTCATTTGGAAAAATCCCTGGCGAGTTCTATGAAGACTTTCTTCTAATAATTGATGTTGAAAAGTCCATTTTAGCAGACGAATAATTAAACTATGAATGAGAATATAGGTAGTGAATTTAATGTAACTCTTCTTAAAGATCTTCAATAAAAGTCAGTTAGCTTAAAAATTACAGCTTAATTTCTTACTCTGTTTTTGTTTCTTTAGTAGATTTGTTTTGTTATTGCAGGGGTGTCGATGGGCTATTTCTGTATTATCAATGTGTTGTGCTTTGTTATTACCGTGTTTTGTTGCCTTTCATTATATTGTGTTGTACTGCATTAACAAACAGGTTATAAACGCTAAAAATCGACTAGAATAAAGGGCGGAAAACCTCAGAAGCACAAACTTGAAGTTTAACATTATTTTTTCACAAGAATAAAGAAAATACATTTAAAGAAAACCTCTGATTTTTATTTTGGAAGTGAAATTTTGGCTTTAGAAAAACAATCGAAATCCCCTATTCAATGATTATTTCGCTTTTAGCACCCTAATCTCCTTCCTTTTCTGGAGAAGTTCTAACAAAAGTACCGAAAATATAGATTTTCCAAAATATTGTTCCAAATAAAATTAATAATTTTAGAGAAATTTCCTTATTTAAATATTTTGAATATAGAGGGTTAAATAAAGTCTAAATATGCGAGAAATTCGTATTTCTATGGTTATTTTGCCTTTAACACTATAATATCCTTGTTTTCCTAGAGAAATTCGAAGAGACAGGTTATTTGAAATAAATAAAATACAAAATAAAACTAATAGTTTTAGAGAAATTTCTTTATTTTCCTATAACATGAATTTCGGGAGGCGAATTTGATACCAGTCACTCGTTCTTGGCTCTCTGTCTAAAATCATGATCAAGATCTTGTACTTTTTTACAAAAAGGAAGAAATACGGGAAATTTGTTTCCTTATGGGCGAATATGACGGTACGACTACGAAAATCTCCAAAAGTTGTGATAATTTATTATATTTTGAATATAGAACAGGATTATGGAGTAAATAAATTTGGAATATGGTCGAAATTTCTTATTTCTATGATTTTTCGCCTTTTGGGTTATAGTCTCCTTGCTTGCCTAGAGTAGTACTGAAGAAGGTATCGAAGGTGTAAGTTATCTGAAATAAATATTATACAAAATAAAAGTAACAGTCTTAGAGGAATTCCCTTATTTTCCTATAACACATATTTCGAGAGAGGAATTGATACCAATCGTCATTCTTGTCTTTCTTTCTTAAATCATGTCAAGATCTTGTATTTTTTTACAAAAAGGAAGAAGTAGGGGAAATTTGTTTCCTTATGGAAGAATATTTGTATCAAACCATAAAAATTGTCCGAACATATTCAAAAAATGTTCATTTGCTATAAAATTGGTTCTGGAATGGCGATCATATTAAGTTTTTTAAAATTAAATATTAATTTCCAAAAGTGTGATTTTTCATTACATTTTGAATATAGGACTGCATTATAGAGTAAATAAACTTGGAAAATAATTGAAATTTCTTATTTCTATGATTATTTCGCCTTTTGCATTATAGTCTCCTTGCTTGCCTAGAGAAGTACTGAAAAAGGTATCGAAAGTGTAAGTTATCTGAAATAAATATTATACAAAATAAAAGTAACAGTCTTAAAGGAATTCCCTTATTTTCCTATAACATATATTTCGAGAAAGAATTGATACCAATCACCCATTATTCTTGACTTTCTTTCTAAAATCATGTTCAAGATCTTATACCTTTTACAAAAAAGAAGAAATAGGGGAAATTTGTTTTCTTATGAGAGAATATTTGTATCCAATCTTAAAAATTGTCCGAAGATATTCAAAAAATGTTCATTTGTTATAAAATTGGTTTTGAAATGGCGATCATATTAAGTTTTTAAAATTGAATATTAATTTCTAAGATATTTCGGCAGTATGACTGCGAAAATCTCCAAAAGTTGGGATTTTCCATTATATTTTGAGTATAGAATAGCATTATAGAGCAAATAAATTTGAAAAATGATCGAAATTTCTTATTTCTATGATTATTTCGCCTTTTGCATTATAATCTCCTTGTTAACCTAGAGAAGTACTGACAAAAGGTATCGAAGGTATATGTTATCTGAAATAAATATTATACAAAATAAAACCAATAACCTTAGGGGAATTTCCTGATGATATAGAGAAAGGAATTGATACCAATAGTCCATTGTTGGCTTTCGTTCTAAAATTATGTTCAAGACCTTGTACTTTTTTACAAAAAGGAAAAAATAGGGAAGATTTTTTTTTATAGGAGAATATTTGAATCCAATCATAAAAATTGTCCGAAGATATTCAAAAATGTTTATTTGCTTTAAAATTGGTTTTGGAATGTCTATCATATTAAGTTTTTAAAATTAAATATTAATTTCTAAGATATTTAGGCAGTTTGACTACTAAAATCTCCAATAGTTGTGATTTTCTATTATATTTTGAATATAGAACAGCATTATAGAGTAAATAAATTTGAAAAATGATCGAAATTTCTTATTTCTATGATTATTTCGCCTTTTGTATTATAATTTCCTTGTTTGCCTAGAGAAGTACTGGCGAAGGTATCGAAGGTCTATAATATCTGAATTAAATATTATACAAAGTAAAACTAATAACCTTAGAGGAATTTCCTTATTTTCCTATAACATGGATTTCGAGAAAGGAATTGATACCAATGGTCCATTCTTGGCTTTCTTTCGAAAATCTTATTCAAGATCTTGTACTTTCTACAAAAAAGAAGAAATAGGGAAACTTTGTTTTCTTGTAAAAGAATATTTGAATCCAATCATAAAAATTGTCCGAAGGTATTCAAATTTTTAAATTTGCTATAAAATTAGTTTTGGAGCAACGATCATGTTAAAGTTTCTTTTAAATAAAATATTCATTTCTATGATATTTAAGCAGTATGACTACGAGAATCTGAAAAAGTTGTGATTATCCATTATATTTTGAATATAAAACAGCATTTAAATAAATTTGAAAAATGATCGAAATTTCTTATTACTGTGATTATTTCGCCTTTTGCATTATAATCTCCTTGTTAGCCTAGAAAATTACTGACAGAGATAGTAAAGGTGTATGTTATCTAAAAAATATTATACAAAATAAATCTTAGAGAAATTTCCTTATTTTCCTATAAAATGAATTTCGAGAAATGAATTTGATAGAAATCGCTCCTCGGCTTTTATCTAAAATCATATTCAAAATCTTGCTCTGTTCTTACAGAAATGAAGAAATAAAGGAAATTTGTTTTCTTGTGAGAGAATATTTGAATCTAACCATAAAAAGTATCAGAAAATACTGAAAAGTTTTTAATTTGCTAAAAAATTAGTTTTACTATGTCGATCATATAAGAATTTTTCGAATTAAATATTAATATCTAAGATAGTTCAGTAATATAATCACGAAAATTTTCAAAAGTTGTGATTTTCTATTATATTTTGAATATAGACCAGCATTATAGGGTAAATAAAGTTGGAAAATGATTATTTCGCCTTTTGCACTATAATTTCCTCGTTTTCCTAGAGAACTTCTAACAAAAATCTTGAAAATGCAGGTTATTTCAAGTTAATTTCGGGAAGCTAATTTAATACAAACAGCTCCGTTTTCCGCTTTCTATTTAGAGCTATGTCCAAAATCTCCTGCTTTTCATACAGAAATAAAGAAATAGGGGAAATTCGATTTATTGTGGAAGAAATTTGTCCAAAAATATTCAAAAATTGTTCACTTGCTATAAAATCGGTTTTGGAATAGCGACCGTATTAAAGTTTTTAAAATTATATATAAATTTCTAAGATATTTTAACAGTATGATAACGAAAACCTTCAAAAGTTGTAATTTTGAATACAGAAAAGTACTATAGGGTAAAAGAGTCGAAATATGAACGAAATGTCTAATTTCAATAATTATTTCTTGTTTAGCACTATAATCTCCTTGCTGTGGCAGATGTATCGAAAATGCAGGGTTTTTGATATATTATACCAGATAGAATTAATAATCTAAAAAAAATTTCCTTATTTCCTTCTTAAGCGGAAAGCGAATTTAACACAAACCAACTATTTTTGTTCTTCTATACATAACAATGTCAAAAATCTTATAGTTTTCTTACAAAAATGAAGGAATAAGGAAAATTTTAAATCTAATCATAATTAATCATCCGAAAATACTAAACAATTGTTTATTTGCCATAAAACTCTTTCGGAGCGATGACCAAGCTTTTAAAATTTGGATATTTATATCCATTTCCAAGCTGTTTTTCCAGAATAGCCAGGAAAATACCCTAAAGTTGTGATATTTAATTATATTTTGAATATAGAACAACATTATGAGGCAAAGAAAGCCAAAATGTGATCGAAATGTCAAATTTCAATTGGAGAGTTTACCCATTTTTACCAACTTGCAATTTGTGGATCTTAACGCCTCAGAACGTTTTTATGTTTTGTAATTAAATACAAAGTCTTACCGAACAAACAAGTGAGTTCGTTTAGGGTCACGAAAGATTTTGATTGTAATTGCAGTTCTTCATGGCGCTTTATGTCTAACAGGTATCATATAGAAAGCTATTTAAGTTTTTATTACATACCGAAAACAGTACACGTAACACACTATAGTATAGATCCACCAAGTTTTCGGTGGCGGAGCTTGCCCGAAAATAAAACAACAATTCTCTACGTTTAATTATATTTATCTCGAACTTTCAAGCGATATATATTATGAAAAAAGCAAGATATGATGTTACGTCTTGCCAATATTGGAAGAAACTCCATCACCCCAATGGAAGGCAAGAACTTGAGTATATAAGTTTATGGTATGTACGAATCATGGTTTAAAATCTCAGATATTAATAACCAACATTCAAAGAAACTAGTTCAGCTCCATTCTGCACAATTTCAGATAGCAATTATGCATTTTGTTTGAAATGTGCCAAAACTAGCTAATCGGCAAAAACACACTGAATTTCAATAAATATCTGATCAAAAAGTCCCCAAATTCGACAAAACAATACGTATGCCTAACTGATCAGCGACATTAATACTTTCTTTATTGATATTGTTACAAAAAATCATTCTTGGTTCTCCAAAGAAAAAACATTTTTAGTAGAAATAACTTTCATGCTAGCGAGATCAACAAATATTTTTGTGTCATAGGACTCTGTATATTTTTTGTTGTTAATATTTTATAACATTCCGTACATCGTTGTAAATTACTTCTCTGAATCTAAAAATTGGCTGCTTGTTATTTCTACTAAAAATGTTTTTTCTTTGGAGAACCAAGAATTATTTTTGTAACAGTATCAATAAAGAAAGTATTTATGTCGCTGATCAGTTAGGCATACGTATTGTTTTGTCGAATTTGGGGACTTTTTGATCAGATATTTATTGAAATTCAGTGTGTTTTTGCCGATTAGCTAGTTTTGGCACATTTCAAACAAAATGCATAATTGCTATCTGAAATTGTGCAGAATGGAGCTGAACTGGTTTCTTTGAATGTTGGTTATTAATATCTGAGATTTTAAACCATGATTCGTACATACCATAAACTTATATACTCAAGTTCTTGCCTTCCATTGGGGTGATGGAGTTTCTTCCAATATTGGCAAGACGTAACATCATATCTTGCTTTTTTCATAATATATATCGCTTGAAAGTTCGAGATAAATATAATTAAACGTAGAGAATTGTTGTTTTATTTTCGGGCAAGCTCCGCCACCGAAAACTTGGTGGATCTATACTATAGTGTGTTACGTGTACTGTTTTCGGTATGTAATAAAAACTTAAATAGCTTTCTATATGATACCTGTTAGACATAAAGCGCCATGAAGAACTGCAATTACAATCAAAATCTTTCGTGACCCTAAACGAACTCACTTGTTTGTTCGGTAAGACTTTGTATTTAATTACAAAACATAAAAACGTTCTGAGGCGTTAAGATCCACAAATTGCAAGTTGGTAAAAATGGGTAAACTCTCCAATTGAAATTTGACATTTCGATCACATTTTGGCTTTCTTTGCCTCATAATGTTGTTCTATATTCAAAATATAATTAAATATCACAACTTTAGGGTATTTTCCTGGCTATTCTGGAAAAACAGCTTGGAAATGGATATAAATATCCAAATTTTAAAAGCTTGGTCATCGCTCCGAAAGAGTTTTATGGCAAATAAACAATTGTTTAGTATTTTCGGATGATTAATTATGATTAGATTTAAAATTTTCCTTATTCCTTCATTTTTGTAAGAAAACTATAAGATTTTTGACATTGTTATGTATAGAAGAACAAAAATAGTTGGTTTGTGTTAAATTCGCTTTCCGCTTAAGAAGGAAATAAGGAAATTTTTTTTAGATTATTAATTCTATCTGGTATAATATATCAAAAACCCTGCATTTTCGATACATCTGCCACAGCAAGGAGATTATAGTGCTAAACAAGAAATAATTATTGAAATTAGACATTTCGTTCATATTTCGACTCTTTTACCCTATAGTACTTTTCTGTATTCAAAATTACAACTTTTGAAGGTTTTCGTTATCATACTGTTAAAATATCTTAGAAATTTATATATAATTTTAAAAACTTTAATACGGTCGCTATTCCAAAACCGATTTTATAGCAAGTGAACAATTTTTGAATATTTTTGGACAAATTTCTTCCACAATAAATCGAATTTCCCCTATTTCTTTATTTCTGTATGAAAAGCAGGAGATTTTGGACATAGCTCTAAATAGAAAGCGGAAAACGGAGCTGTTTGTATTAAATTAGCTTTCCGAAATTAACTTGAAATAACCTGCATTTTCAAGATTTTTGTTAGAAGTTCTCTAGGAAAACGAGGAAATTATAGTGCAAAAGGCGAAATAATCATTTTCCAACTTTATTTACCCTATAATGCTGGTCTATATTCAAAATATAATAGAAAATCACAACTTTTGAAAATTTTCGTGATTATATTACTGAACTATCTTAGATATTAATATTTAATTCGAAAAATTCTTATATGATCGACATAGTAAAACTAATTTTTTAGCAAATTAAAAACTTTTCAGTATTTTCTGATACTTTTTATGGTTAGATTCAAATATTCTCTCACAAGAAAACAAATTTCCTTTATTTCTTCATTTCTGTAAGAACAGAGCAAGATTTTGAATATGATTTTAGATAAAAGCCGAGGAGCGATTTCTATCAAATTCATTTCTCGAAATTCATTTTATAGGAAAATAAGGAAATTTCTCTAAGATTTATTTTGTATAATATTTTTTAGATAACATACACCTTTACTATCTCTGTCAGTAATTTTCTAGGCTAACAAGGAGATTATAATGCAAAAGGCGAAATAATCACAGTAATAAGAAATTTCGATCATTTTTCAAATTTATTTAAATGCTGTTTTATATTCAAAATATAATGGATAATCACAACTTTTTCAGATTCTCGTAGTCATACTGCTTAAATATCATAGAAATGAATATTTTATTTAAAAGAAACTTTAACATGATCGTTGCTCCAAAACTAATTTTATAGCAAATTTAAAAATTTGAATACCTTCGGACAATTTTTATGATTGGATTCAAATATTCTTTTACAAGAAAACAAAGTTTCCCTATTTCTTCTTTTTTGTAGAAAGTACAAGATCTTGAATAAGATTTTCGAAAGAAAGCCAAGAATGGACCATTGGTATCAATTCCTTTCTCGAAATCCATGTTATAGGAAAATAAGGAAATTCCTCTAAGGTTATTAGTTTTACTTTGTATAATATTTAATTCAGATATTATAGACCTTCGATACCTTCGCCAGTACTTCTCTAGGCAAACAAGGAGATTATAATACAAAAGGCGAAATAATCATAGAAATAAGAAATTTCGATCATTTTTCAAATTTATTTACTCTATAATGCTGTTCTATATTCAAAATATAATAGAAAATCACAACTATTGGAGATTTTAGTAGTCAAACTGCCTAAATATCTTAGAAATTAATATTTAATTTTAAAAACTTAATATGATAGACATTCCAAAACCAATTTTAAAGCAAATAAACATTTTTGAATATCTTCGGACAATTTTTATGATTGGATTCAAATATTCTCCTATAAAAAAAAATCTTCCCTATTTTTTCCTTTTTGTAAAAAAGTACAAGGTCTTGAACATAATTTTAGAACGAAAGCCAACAATGGACTATTGGTATCAATTCCTTTCTCTATATCATCAGGAAATTCCCCTAAGGTTATTGGTTTTATTTTGTATAATATTTATTTCAGATAACATATACCTTCGATACCTTTTGTCAGTACTTCTCTAGGTTAACAAGGAGATTATAATGCAAAAGGCGAAATAATCATAGAAATAAGAAATTTCGATCATTTTTCAAATTTATTTGCTCTATAATGCTATTCTATACTCAAAATATAATGGAAAATCCCAACTTTTGGAGATTTTCGCAGTCATACTGCCGAAATATCTTAGAAATTAATATTCAATTTTAAAAACTTAATATGATCGCCATTTCAAAACCAATTTTATAACAAATGAACATTTTTTGAATATCTTCGGACAATTTTTAAGATTGGATACAAATATTCTCTCATAAGAAAACAAATTTCCCCTATTTCTTCTTTTTTGTAAAAGGTATAAGATCTTGAACATGATTTTAGAAAGAAAGTCAAGAATAATGGGTGATTGGTATCAATTCTTTCTCGAAATATATGTTATAGGAAAATAAGGGAATTCCTTTAAGACTGTTACTTTTATTTTGTATAATATTTATTTCAGATAACTTACACTTTCGATACCTTTTTCAGTACTTCTCTAGGCAAGCAAGGAGACTATAATGCAAAAGGCGAAATAATCATAGAAATAAGAAATTTCAATTATTTTCCAAGTTTATTTACTCTATAATGCAGTCCTATATTCAAAATGTAATGAAAAATCACACTTTTGGAAATTAATATTTAATTTTAAAAAACTTAATATGATCGCCATTCCAGAACCAATTTTATAGCAAATGAACATTTTTTGAATATGTTCGGACAATTTTTATGGTTTGATACAAATATTCTTCCATAAGGAAACAAATTTCCCCTACTTCTTCCTTTTTGTAAAAAAATACAAGATCTTGACATGATTTAAGAAAGAAAGACAAGAATGACGATTGGTATCAATTCCTCTCTCGAAATATGTGTTATAGGAAAATAAGGGAATTCCTCTAAGACTGTTACTTTTATTTTGTATAATATTTATTTCAGATAACTTACACCTTCGATACCTTCTTCAGTACTACTCTAGGCAAGCAAGGAGACTATAACCCAAAAGGCGAAAAATCATAGAAATAAGAAATTTCGACCATATTCCAAATTTATTTACTCCATAATCCTGTTCTATATTCAAAATATAATAAATTATCACAACTTTTGGAGATTTTCGTAGTCGTACCGTCATATTCGCCCATAAGGAAACAAATTTCCCGTATTTCTTCCTTTTTGTAAAAAAGTACAAGATCTTGATCATGATTTTAGACAGAGAGCCAAGAACGAGTGACTGGTATCAAATTCGCCTCCCGAAATTCATGTTATAGGAAAATAAAGAAATTTCTCTAAAACTATTAGTTTTATTTTGTATTTTATTTATTTCAAATAACCTGTCTCTTCGAATTTCTCTAGGAAAACAAGGATATTATAGTGTTAAAGGCAAAATAACCATAGAAATACGAATTTCTCGCATATTTAGACTTTATTTAACCCTCTATATTCAAAATATTTAAATAAGGAAATTTCTCTAAAATTATTAATTTTATTTGGAACAATATTTTGGAAAATCTATATTTTCGGTACTTTTGTTAGAACTTCTCCAGAAAAGGAAGGAGATTAGGGTGCTAAAAGCGAAATAATCATTGAATAGGGGATTTCGATTGTTTTTCTAAAGCCAAAATTTCACTTCCAAAATAAAAATCAGAGGTTTTCTTTAAATGTATTTTCTTTATTCTTGTGAAAAAATAATGTTAAACTTCAAGTTTGTGCTTCTGAGGTTTTCCGCCCTTTATTCTAGTCGATTTTTAGCGTTTATAACCTGTTTGTTAATGCAGTACAACACAATATAATGAAAGGCAACAAAACACGGTAATAACAAAGCACAACACATTGATAATACAGAAATAGCCCATCGACACCCCTGCAATAACAAAACAAATCTACTAAAGAAACAAAAACAGAGTAAGAAATTAAGCTGTAATTTTTAAGCTAACTGACTTTTATTGAAGATCTTTAAGAAGAGTTACATTAAATTCACTACCTATATTCTCATTCATAGTTTAATTATTCGTCTGCTAAAATGGACTTTTCAACATCAATTATTAGAAGAAAGTCTTCACAAACCTGAATTTGTACCTACACGGCAACTTCCTATTCGTAAACATTACTACATGTATACTTTTAAAAAATGGGTAATCTAAAATAGGACAAAGCGTATTTTATTAAGCTCTAAGGGATACTGTCCTATTTTTAGTACTAAGTTTGTAAAATATGTCATGTATCACTGTTTTTAACAAAATTTTAAATAAACTCGATTACGTAATTAACTAAAATTATATTATTTACTACTTAAACCGCAACGGCACCCTTTTCAGAAAATATGAATAAGTCTTAGTTACTTATTTAATAATTATCTCTCATTGTATAACTCTACAGAGTCTTCTCTGACTTTAGCATCCTTCCATACAAGTAACAAAGTGTTGAATTAATGTGACCGTCATCGTGTCGCTTCAAACAAGTTAAACAATAAATCGCATAAAACACATCAGGACAATAAAAGGACAACATCAAGAGCATTCGAAACGATAGACAAAGTAGGAAGAAAGAAGTTAAACAATCCTGATTTTAATATTAGTACAATAATTTATGTCTGTTCCGGTAATAAAAATCCCAATAAAACCTAAATACATAATAGGAAAACTAATATCGATATGCATGCTTTATACCCATTCAAATAATACAAATTCCTACAGTAGAACCTAACCTTCATAAATCAATAGCTACCCATACTGTGAACATTAAGACACACACACACACATGCACACACACATACACACACACACACAGATGCACACACACATACACACACACACACACATGCACACACACATACACACACACCATGACCCACACGGATACATACCAAAGGAAGCAAGGCTCAGGTTAGCTCCACTCTTTAGAAAAAGAAAACATAGGCCTTGTTTAAAATAATAGAATTTACCCTTTACAAAAAAAAACGGCTATCCGTACCTTGAATATTAGGACCATTGTTTCACAGGAAACGAAACCTCAGGTTAGCTCCAAGAAAATAGTGCCTCGATTTTATTTCTTACGTTTAATATAACATGTTTTTTAGAAAAACCTATTCAAATCGCCTTCACATCTACCTTTGCGGGCATCCAATGGAAAAAAAAAATGTTTAAAAACTTATTGTATAAAAAAGGGCAATCAATATTCACTTACCTATCCCTTTGCAATTTTTAAATTTTTTTCTCTCGATTTAACGTTAATGCATGTTTTTTCGTATATTTATTTAATAAAAATGATTAGTACGAACAGTGTGAACCTCTAAATTTATGTATTTAATCGAAAAATTATATTAAAATCAACTTTTATACCTTTCTGCAGAGTCTTCATATCGGGAATATCTAAAAAATAATCAATAATTTAAGTCGCCTATTCCCTTATCAATTTTAAAATTTTTTTCAAGCTACCACCGATATATGTTTTTTGTATATTTATTAAAATGAGCGGTAGGTCCTGAAAGTTATTTTATTTTTTCTAGAAAATTATATTTCTTCCTTCCTATAACCTGATCTATAGACATTATATAAAAAAGCTCTCTACACGCGGCTGGAGCTGGGAAATTCCTCGTTATTAAGGATATTGTAAACCAATAAATTAGATTACCTTTCTTAAGTACAAGACTAAAAAAAACACCGAGAATATAGCGGGTTATTGTAAAAATTGAAATAGTTATGCACCATGTGTTATCCTGTGCTTATATGTATATACACTAACTTAATAAATCATAGCGTCTGAAGATTTAGTTGTTACTATAAAACGACAGTAATGACAAAATATTTCAATATATGTGACAAATAACTAAGTAAGTATTCCTATATGTCTTGTTTATATTACATTTGAAAAAAAAAATGCAATATTGTCTCACAAGGTTACAGAGGAATCCATCACTTAATCCACCATAACGACAGAGAAACATGTACTTTACACAAATATACATACATACGTACGAACACGCATGCTTTTCTTTCTAAACTTATATCATTCAGCGGCTCTACAACCACTTCGTTAAAAATCTGAACAATAAAAATCTAAACATCATTTTCGAAATATCGTATATTAAAACAGCAATCTAGGCCTAAAAGTAATCCAGCCGAAATTACACGTAATTACCGTATAAGAATAACAAGCTTAAATCTTTTCGTAGAAAATAAACCTAAAATATAACATTTATTACCTCCTGGAAAAAGCAGACCTATCTTGCTAGTGACACGCGACAAAAAGATACCCGACCACCAGAAGACAAAAGATAATTTACAATGCCCGAATAGACATTTATTCATTTTAAAATATCTTTATTTGTAACGGTCACATTTCACATATCAAATATATTGTATTTATGTTGCAATCGACTACGACAGTAATCTCCAGGTCGGTGGTAATACAGTTTAAGCTGTAGCCTGTTGTTAGGTTTAGAGTATATTGACATTGTCGTCGAATAGACGGATGAGCCTAATCACAATGCATACGTGAATAAAAACTCACATAAATTACACTTTAAGTAATATTTAAAAATAATGGGGATAAATCTACAAAATTATTAGTGGGAAAATACTTTTTTATTTTTATTTCATATGTAACCCCTGACGACACGTGACGATATCTGGCGGGGCCAGCCGATGGCACCCTAGAAAAAAAAAAACGAGCACCAGGGGGTTAAAGGATAATTTATGATGCTCATGTAGACGGATGAGTATAACCACAATTAGATTTTATTTTTTTTGATTTCGGTCATAGTATTACTTTATAAGAAATTAACACATGTTTTTCTGACGTTTCGGCTTATTTTATTGATTAAACCATCTTCAGAGAAATACTAATGTTAACAGGCGGTTTACTTAATTAACTTACATTTAACTTTTTTGTTATTTTAATATAAATATAAATATAGAAAACTGATATTGTTTTTTTTAATACATTTTTTACACATCTGTTATATATAGCTTTTGCCAGTATACTACTCATGTATTAATTTCTTATAAAGTAATACTATGACCGAAACTCAAAAAAGTAAAATCTAATTAATAACTGCACGGTCAAAAAATAGAAATGAATCTAACCACAATGCATGCGTGAATAAAAACCTACATAAATCACCCTGTAAGTAATAATTAAAAATAATAGGACTAAATTTACAGAATTATTCGTGGAAAAATACCTTATTTCATACGTAATAGCTCGACGACACGTGCCAAAGGATTGTCGGCGCCGGTCAATAAAGCTGCTTCCGGAGAACGCAGTGAGCGATGTCTGGCAGTTCAAAGTGCCACTATTCGTGGAAAAATACTTTATTTCATACGTACCGACCTCGATGACACGTAATAAAGGATTGTCGGTGCCGGTCAAAAAGCAGCTTCCGAAGAAACCAATTATCGATGTATGGCGGTTCAACGTACAATTATTTGAGATAACATACATTATTTTATAAGTGACACTCCCGACAAGTGTCTAAAGACCGCCGGCGCGGGTCAATAAAGGCGGTACTGGGAAACGTAATCGGTGATGTCTGGTTCAAAGTACCATTATTCGTAGAAAATCATTCATTCATACATAACGACCTCAATGACACGTGCCAAAGGACTGCCGGCACGTGTCAATAAAGCCGCTTCCGGGAAAAGCGTCTGGCGATGTCTGGCGGTCTAAAGTGCCCCTTTGCCTACTCTTACCATTTTTGATGTGCTTAAACCGAATCTAAACTTATCTTTTTAATATTAGTTCAAGTTTTAGAGATACGTGATGTCATGTCTCTCTATATATTATCAATGTAACCGCTAGAATGCACGTGATTTATTTTTATTGTTATAACAATAGGGGGTGCGACGTTGCCAAATCTGCGCTTTCACAAAATTAAGAAAATTTTGCACAACTTGGCAACACCACATGGGAGATCTTCAGAGATAACTCCCTCTATACGAAGTCCCAACCCCTAGAGTTAAATTAAGGGAGATATCCATTTAAACCCATGTAAATCGACTTTTATGTCTGATTTGTACTGAATAGCTCCTGTATACAAACAAATGACAAACGGCATTATCGTGAATATTATGGAATTGAATAGAAAATTCTCAAATATTCTCTAAAAATGTAGAAGCCGTATTTAGGTATATAAGCAGCTACAAAGCCCAGGGGTTAGTCAGTCGAAGTTAGTGAGTCGAATCGAATAGTTGAGATTGTAAGATGTCTCGAAAATGTATGAACGATCCAGATCATTCTGTTATGTTTGTGGTGAGGTGACTTTTGTGTCTCAGAAGCGGTCTATTACACCATTGATAAAAAGGTATATCAGCTTTATTTCAGTGGGGATTAAGACAAACAGTGGGCGACACATATCTGCTGTAATGCATACGCTTCAAGTCTGAGAAACTGGTTAAATAGTAATAAAGATTTATGCGATTTGTTGTCTCAATGATCTGAAGAGCACCTTCAAATCATGTTAATGATTGCTATTTCTGCATCATACCTCGTATTGGGCAAAGCACACGTATATCCAAGCAGAAAAAGTCGGTTATTAACTACCCAAATATACCATCTGCGATGAGACCTGTGCCTCATAGTAACGAACTTCCTATTCCAGAACTATCAGAAACATTCACATACGAATCGGATCGTAATGATACAACGATTTCTTAAGAAGAAAATATGCCATCAACATCAAGAGATATTGGTTTCACATCCAGCACGTTATACCGCCAACCGCATAAAATAACCCAATTAGAATTAAACGATCTTGTGAGAGCCTTAAAACTTTCAAAAAGTAAAGCAGAGTCACTAAGATCAAGATTGCGTCAGTGGAATTTATAAGAAGACGATGTTGCAGTATGTGTTTTCCGTAAACGGCATAAGGGACTAGCATCATTTTTAACATGAAAAATAACTTCGTTTTCTGCAGTAACATTATTGGTTTATTAGCGGCTTTAAATATAAACTCTAAGCCAGAGGAATGGAGATTGTTGAGGCGAGCACCAATTTCAGATCTGTGGCGGCTTTAAGGTGATTGCATTTTTACTTGAATTGCAGTTAGGCTACACCAAGTTTTGCTGTTTTTTGCAAAGACATTGTCATTTATGTGTTCAGAGACCCAAAATTAACAAAAAAAAATGTACTTTTCATATAAGATACAACAAATCAACTAAAATTTGTTGCATAGTGTAATTGTTGTAGATTGAAAGATGGTGTAGATTATAGAGGACTATGTTTTGTTCAAAATTTGGTGAAATTTTTGAAAAAGTTGACAACAGGTATGCTATTATATGGATAGTTCTTATAGGAATCCAAATATGCAAAAATATATAGGGTATCTCATCAAAAAATATTTTTTTAGCGCCATGCTGCCATGAAACACGTGGTATAATTGAAAATATTTTTAGATTGTAGAAATTTTCATATTATACAACTTTTATTAAAATATATTTTTTTAATTTTTGAAAAATAAGGTAGTTAGGGTACCTTGTCACACTATTGCGCCTCCTTGTATATAGTATATATTCACAATAATACTTACTATTGAAGAAAATAAAAATAACTCTCCAACAGAAACTGAAATAGGCAGTAGATTTCGTCGTATAAAAATTATGACTACAGAAACCTCAGTAATTATAACTATGCACGCCAAGGTGAATAGTGCAAAAGTTGATCCAAATAACTCGTTAATTCCTTCAATTAATTTAATTGTCGTATCGTGTAAACATCTATTTTCGACAATAACTCTTAAATTGATTGGTGACCTTAGTTTCTCGTTAAGACTTTTTGTATAATTTCTTGTCTCATTTATTATGAAAATAGCTGCTAAAATTATTGCTTCTTGTCTTAACAAAAAGTAATTATAAATTAAATTTATTAGAAACATATCAATGTTCCAAATATATTCATAAATGAAGTAAGTGAATCTTGCTACGGAGAATGATAAAAACAATGCCATAATAATTTTTTCGGAATTTGTTTTGAACACATTATTTCTTCTAGAATTTAACTTTAATTCTTTTATAATAGAACACCTTTTAGTTTCGCCATACCAAAGTTTAAATAATATTAAGATGTTAATATAACTTATGTTAATATTATTTAACATCATTAAAATTACAATAGGAAATGGAAAATCTTCAAAGACACTTGAATAAAAGGATTTATACATTATAATTATGATGGGTCCAATCGTGCAAACTGTTGAGAATATCATGTAATACGATTTAAATATTTTAGACTTACAATACGTTGGCGGATATATAGCAAGTGCGTAAATTATTGTGAAAAAAACATCTTTTAGTTTAAAATACATTTGTATTCAAATGTGACTATACGAACTGAACTTTATAAGTTGAAGGACAGTAATGTTACAATAAATATATTGCATGTTCGGAAAAATAATAGTGTATAAATTACTCAGAGTAATACTGAATAATGAATGCTACAAGGTCCCATGAATAATTTAAAAATTAAATGTAATGGAAACATATTTACCTGCTGTATTACTCATTTTTGACATGTTTATCTTTGTTTTGGAAGTTATGACTTATATCAAATTATTTCAATTAAAGATATTCATAATTTCGTAATAAAATTGTACTTGCGATTTCATTATGGTAGAGCTCATGCAAAGCGCTCTTGACTATAGTGGAGGAGTGGTGTACTAAGTAGCACCTTGGAGTAAACTCTGGAAAAACTACACTCATATCCTTTACTAAAAGAAGAAAGTTGGACGAATTAAAATTATCAACTTTCTTCAATACATAATTGCAAATGGGCCAGGAGGTTAAATATCTAAGTCTAACCCCGGATACAAAGCTTACCTGGAACTCACACCTGCAGAAAATTATCTCTAAAGGAAAAATATAAATAATGGCAGCAAAAAGGGTATTGAGTAAGACGTGGGGATTAAAGCCACACATTGTACACTGTGGTGGTAAGATCTTGGTAACCTATGGCTCGGTTGTGTGGTGAACAAAAACCATGCAGCTCTCCAAATTCCAGAGACCGGCCTGCCTATGCATCACGGGTACCATGAGAAGCACCCCCAACAACAGCCATGGAAACCTTATTAAACCACCCTCCCCTTGATATAATAATCAGGGCTGACGCGAGGATGAGGGCTTATAGCCTGGAAAGAAACAACGTCTTTTGGACTGGACCTGCCTTCGGGCACACCAGCATTAATGCCGTGGTAACGAACTCATTGCATGCCAAGAACTTACGACTTTGATATACCCTACACCATTCAGCTTGACTGGAAATCGCGGTCTGACCGAACAGTGAGTCAGTCAGGAAATCTCGTCTGGTACACGGACGGATTCCAAACTGAGCGGCATATACAGGGATACACCCAGACTTCATATGAGTGCAGCACTGAGGCAGCATACCATAGTATTTCAGGAAGAAATGCACGCTATTGATGTCTGTCTTCGGGAGAATTTGAAAAGAGATTATAGAGGCAAGTCCGTTTTCACCTTCTCTGACAGTCAGGCAGTGCTGAAGGCTCTAGCGTGTTATGAAATAACATCAAAACAGATCTGGGACTACCTTTAAGACCTTATCGCTCTGGCAAAACACAACAGGGTCACCCTTGCGTGGGGATCAGGGCACAAGGGTGTCTTGGGCAATGAAAAAGGGGACAAACTTGCCAAACAAGGGTATACCACTAAAATTTATTGAATTAGAGCCAGTATTTGGAATTACTAAGGCTGTTATTCGTAGGTGGATGTCCTGGTGGACACATCAATAACACCAGACCCACTGGAACCACCTTGTGGGCTACAGGCACAGTAAGCTATTGCTGAGGAGATCATCCGGTAAACTAAGCGGTGAAATTCTGCGTCTAGGCTGGTGACCGGACTTATAACTGGCCACTGCACCTTGCGAAAACATCTACATACAATAGGTCTCTTCAACGAAGAACTACTATGTAGATTATGTGATGAAGATGACGAGACGACCTCATACATCATCCTCGAGTTCCAAGCTTTGGCCTGCTGGAGACAACTTCAGGGATCAATATATTCGGAAGGCTTATACCCAGGCGATAAGCTGGTGAGCCGGCTGTTAAACCTGATTAAAGCAACCAACTTGTTCGCCTAGAATGAATATGGCTGGAGTAGTGAACATAACCCGATCCTCTCCATCCCCCACTCCTCGACCTTGACATTGCCCCACCCCTCTTTTGCTCCGCCCACATGTCCTTGTCATTGACTTTGAAAGTGCACGTGTGCTTTATCCTTAGCCTTGACCTCGTGTTCAAGGTTGTGTGTGTGACCTTGGCCTTGACCTTGGTCGAGACGATCTTGACTTTGTTGGGGGCCATCTTGGGTGTGTGACCTTAAAGTAGTTATTTGTGCATTGTAATAGTGTGGGATGATCTTGAAATGATTTTGACCTTGCAAATTGTTCTATAAAATTGTGTGAGTCTATTTACATTCATTCAGTGTGAAATGTCAGATACGGAACTGTCTAAAGAAAAAATTATAAAGCAAGTCGGCAGAGTAATTTGTTTAAATCAGAGTAATTTAACAGTGATTTTGAAGAGAAGGATCTAGCATCTTTCCTCTCGAGTATTTAAAAACTTGCGTTGATACGCTGAGTTTACGGCAAATTTGGGATAAGCTGCCAACGCCATATCGGTGTGACAAGGAACTACAGTTAAGCTTACCCTGTTACATTCACTATGAACAAATATATCGTCATTATATAGATGGGCCACCACCAGCAATAAAAAAGTGTCGCGAGTGTCAAAATAAGTGAATAATATGAATGGTGCTTTGCAAGAGACAGTAAAAAAATTGGGCGATGAGTTCACTGAAACGGCTAGTAATTATTTCAATGATGCAATGAAAAGTCGAGCAGAATGGGCGTCGCGCTATTGTGATTTGGCTTATGAATATGAAAAGGCTGCGAATGCATGTCGTAAATATTGCAGCAAAACAATAAATTTACAAGACTTTGTTCGTGAAATAAAAAAGTTGGGGTTTAGTGACTGTTTGGAAAAACTGATTAGTTTCATTGCAGATCCGGTTGTGTTACATGAAATTAGAGTGTAGGACTTAAGTTTAACGTAGTAGTAGTTAATATGGAAAGTTTAGTGCGAGAAATGTACGAAGAATTTCTAATTTCTGCAGCCTGTTCGGAATTTTACGCATTTGAAATGCAAGATTTGGAGGTTCAGGATTTTAGTGTATTTTTTTAAGTATATGGACCATGCTGAAGTGTGTATTTTAGCGAGTATAGTTTGTAAGAATTTTCTAAGAAATAAAAACAAACAATTATTATTGAACAAATTAAGAAAATTAGGTTTAGGTGATAATGTTACACGTATAGAAGAATGGCAGAAAAAAGTCAATCAATAAAGTACATAAAATGTAGTTATTTGTTTCATTATATTTTGTCCTTGAAGCTATCCTTATACCAATTTAAATGTGTGACGTCATTTGACCTTGAATACTCCTCCTACTATTTCTATCGTTAAGCTACCCCCACCATTGTTACAACTCGACCTTGAAAACTCGCTATAAAGGTTAGTGGAAAAAGAAGTGACTTCAAACAGTCGCAGATATCAGTGGCATAAACATCAAATATTGTGTTCGTGTAGTGTTCTGAAAGTGCTTTTATATTCACGATAATTTTTGGATTTATATACCATTTTTTCAATAATAAGTATTGCAAAAGAAACTCTAAATGAAATTAATGAAATGTTCAGCAAAGATTTGAGGTTTTAGAGAGAAAAAAGGTTACCGAAATGATTGTAGGTAAAGTGTATAAAATTGTAAAGATGGTTTCAATGACTACACGATTTGGTAAAACTCTTTTAGTGGCTTTACACGATGACGGTGATAATAGCACATTTGAGACTTTTTTGCCAAAACGTGTGGCCGAAACACTATCTGATGATATTGTAGATATTATGAGTAAAACTAAAGGTAAATACACTCTAACTTATTTGGGGCAGGGCACTAGAGTTTTTGGAAACAATACTCGAACATTATTACGTTGTGGCTCATTGGAGTAAATTGTATGTAAAGTGTTTGAAAAAAAGGATGTAATTAAATTTAAAATATAGTTGCACATGTCAGAATACTTACGCGTGTTCATTATTTCTGTTAAAGATGTCTGCTGATGCGACGACGACGACCGTCAACGAATGTGTAGATAGATACATATTTTGGTTGGGGAGAGAATTAAGAAATATGGCTCACGATATGTTAGATAGCGTAAATGATTGGCCGCATATTGATGCAACCAAAGATCAATATAAGAACGAGATCAGGGATGCAATCAATTTTATGGCTGGGGTACACTTGTGAGACAAATTTTTATATGGTTCCATAGACATGGATACATTTTGTGCTGAAATGGTAGAAGAAGAATTAAAGGAATACCTCGTCAATATTCCACATTTACCAGGTGAGCTTGCTGCAAAATATGAATTGGTTTCTACACCAGCAACAGCCCAAGACGTTGACGATTGAAATAGTGTCGGATGGGATAGAATTTTGAGCAACGAAAATGAAGACATGGAAAATTAATTTTTTATAATTTTTGTATTTGTGCAGTTAAATAACTGTAAACAAATATCTGTTACAATCACAGTTTTGTTTTATTTCTTTTATAAACATACCAACCCAGTAGATCATAGTCAGTGTTTCTTTTTCTCAGCTGAAATATTTAATATAAGTAGGGCAAATAAAAATAAAATAGTTTAGTAAAGATTGAAAATGAGCCGAGGAAACAACACAATTGATAAATTTTGTCGTCAGAAATGTAATGAAAAATATCATATATTATCTGGGCCACAAGGGATTGGTTTTAAACTTACAGCGGATGGGCAGTATGATATGGGTGGAAAAATCATAACCAACTTAGGCGAACCTAAAGATGATGATGATGCTGTGACAAAACACTTTGTTAATAGAAAGTTTTACAATTTTGCGGTTGTAATATATGACATATTTCACAAGGATGTCCTCCCTATGATATACCAAAATAATAGTGAGCTTAAAACAAAAATTGAAGTTATTCAGAAAATGCTCTATCATCAGCTTTTAAATGACTCATTAAGCGCACTGTCGTACGGCTCGACTTAAAAAAAATCTAAAAAAGGGAAAGCAGGTTAAAGAATAGGAGAACGCACTCCGAGTGGCATAGCCTTGAAGATAACGTCGTAGTCGTCGGTGAATTGGACCTTCCCTCCAAGAATATTGAAATGTTATTTATGTGTATGATGTTTTATTGTCATTGTTTTTAATGATGAAGATTGAAATAAAAAAAACTTTATTTTACAATATATTGTTTATTTATATAACATTTTAAATTAAAATTATAGTCATACAATATGTTATTTAAACAATATTAGCTTTATCTATCCAAGAGTTGAAGTGGTTGGGAAATCCTAGCCATTTGACAAATAATTGATCGGTGTGATTTTTTTTGCGTTGTCTAAGGACCTTTTCTACTAGATAAACACCAGGACTGCTTGTTTTTTGTAGTTCTGATTCGTAAAAACACCCTCTTATAGGCTGACCTTCTAACGATTCCAACAAGTAAGTAGGTGGATTTGTAACGTTAACTTTTACAACTTTAAACAATTCGGTTGACCAAGAGGGCGTATATCCTTTCTCGAATAAGCTTTTGTACTTGCTAATACGCACAATGTCACTCATGGAAAACTTAAATTTTTTAGGAACAATTTTTAAATAATCGTATGCTTTAATTTGTGTTTTTTTCTTGCACGTCTGCAGACTTCATTCCAATGGTGCGATGTTTCGAATGGTTATAGGTTTTTGTTACTGCCGATAATATATGTATCCATTTGTAAGATCCTCTTGTCGAGAATTGTTTATATAAATGATTTTTTAAAGTCCTTATGACTCGCTCAACAATTGCAGCTTTCTTTGTGCTGTAAGTGGAATAATGATTTATATTATATTTTTTCATCAGGGCTTGAAAGTTTGTATTATAGAACTCCTTTCCTTGATCACTTTGCAGATTTGTTGGTGTATATGATGCCTCTTCAATGATGCTTTTCATCGCATAAGTAACTTCTACACCAGTCTTGTTTTTTATGGCTTTGGTATAGACAAATTCAGAGTAACAATTTATACAGACCAAAATATAACGATAACCATCGTTTTCATCAGCATACTGTTGCATTTCAGCCAAATCAATTTGCCACAAATCTCTGTATCCTTTTATTATCGTGCGCCGTCTTACAAATTTTTTTTCTAGCCGTTCTATGTAGTTCATTAACAATTTTGATTTTTTCTAGACTGGGCCCCATATTATTAGTAATATTAAAGGTTTCAGATCGAAGGAAGAACTGAATAATATCATTAAATATTGAGCTTAATATATTATATCTTCTTCTCGTAATTCCTCTATGATTGACATAATTTTATTTTCGTGTCCAGTGTGACCGGCCATTTTGGAACTCCACAACAAACGTAAACGATCCACCAACTCTTTAGCTTTGTTCCAGTAGACATATTGAAATGTTTTCGAAGATAATTTCTTTTTTGTGGGTAACTGTAGTTTTTCCGAGAGAGTTTTTCTTGTAATAGTACCGCCTAATTTTGTGCCCATTATCAGAGGTTTAATAATTCGTAAATATTTGATCCATCTGGTCTCCCGTAAACCATCACTTTTTTTAAAATTTTTGTAGACAACACTCGTTGATTCCAAAATTTCCTTGTACGTTGAAAGTACATTATCACTTAATTGTTGTTCCTTGCCTACACTTGGGGGTGTTTTAAGAAATAAGAAATCATAAAGTGCCGGTGATCCACCATATTCTGCAATATTTTTCCCTTTTTTGTATAAGACAATATTTCCATTTCGAAAACGCACCTCTAAATTACCAATAAAATTTTTGTTATAATCTGTTTTTGAACCAAAACGTACACCATATACAGTATCGTATAGAGATGGTTTTGAACGTAATCCTTTCAGGTGTGCTTTTAAAGTATCGGAAGTTGTGGTGTCAGCGGATGCGAGAGATGTATTAGTTGATGTCGAGGGTGTATCAAACACCGATTGGCTAATATCTTCTTTTGAAATGCGATGCTGCTGTTGAATAGGTGTGGAGGTTTGAAAGGAATGTGTAGGTTGGGGAGAACCTGATATTTAAGTCGACTGCACTGATGTACTGGGACTATGTGACTTTGTAGCTGGATAATGTTGTTGTTGTTGTTGTTGTTGTTGTTGTTGTTGTTGTTGCTGCTGCTGCTGCTGCTGACGTTGCTTGACCACATCAGATATAGTTGTCAACGACTTAGAAATGGGTTCATAAAACTTTTCCAATTCCACAACATGAAATTCTTTAGCCGCTTTAATTTGTTTAAATTTTTTTCTGACGGCATTGGTAGCTTCCACGTTTTAAGTCGATCGCGTTATTCATGATGTTAACAAAGGACGTTTCAACAATCAAATGAGTGTTTTCTCTTATTATTACAGTAATATATAGCTATCAAATCCTTTGCGGTATCTTCCCGATTTCACATCACTGTTTTTATCAATTATTAAAAATCCATACTTATTATCCCAACATTTTGAGCACATTTCTTGAAATTGAGTAAAAGTTAGATCTGGTGAAATGTGGTCGGAAAATATGTGTTTCATATTCAATTCATCTTGTTTAAACATAATAATAAAATTGGCATTGTCTCGCACAAGCTGTTTAGGCACTCGCGAATATGTTTGCCCTAGGAAAAAGAAGTCGATATTTTTATGACGTCCTAAACCTTTGATGGGTGATAAAATTTTCCTTAAATACTCATATTTCGGTTGATACAGAGATTTCGAGTAAATATAGACATTTTCGAAACGTAGCCCAAGAGGGTGTGTAAGCAGCGCAATCATGACATTAGTTTTTCCACAATTGGATGGACCAATTAACAGGCCGCGAATAGAGGAAGGAAGTAAAGGACCGTGTCTCTTCATTATCTTCTTTTCAAATCCAAGTCCGACTTTTTCATCGAGATTGTCAATAGGAAGTTTTTGTTTAAGATCGATAACGCGCATCTTAGGAAAATTTGATATTTTATAGGCAATTTTTCACAAAAACTGTCATTCAGATGCCGAGCGTCAAACGAAGTGGACGGTCTCACGTTTCCAATAAAACTGGACACGGTATTGTGAATTCGTTAATAAATAAATTACCATTCGAGGTACACATTCCTGGTTATCAATATTGCGGACCCGGAACAAAAGTAATAAAACGTGTAACAAGAGGTGATCCAGGCATTAATCCTTTGGATGCCGCATGCAAAAACACGATTTAGCCTATTTACATAATAAAGACAACATAAGTGCGAGACATCGAGCGGATTACGAACTCGAACAAAGTGCTTGGAATAGAGTAAAATCGAAAGATTCCAGTTTAGGTGAAAAAACAGCAGCTTGGTTAGTTACAAACATTATGAAAGGAAAACAACGTTTTGGTATGGGTGTACCATCATCATTATCAACAAAAAAAACATCTAGTAAAGGCACACGTCATACAAAAAGGAAAGGTGTTAATAAAAATCGACATGTTCGGAAAGTCAGTTTCGGAACAGCTATTCGACAAGCAGTTCGAAAGGAATTATTAAAAGCCGGAAGTAAAAATGTGTTGGAAAAAAATGTCATGAATGCATCTAAAATAGCTCTGTCGGCAGCACGTAGATCGGTAAAAGCGGCAGGTGGCAAAAGGAAAGTTCGTACACCGAGAATAATACCGATTCCTAAAACTGGTGGAATATTACCATTAATACCAATTTTTGCCGGGTTATCAGCTTTGGGTTCATTAGCCGGTGGGGCAGCGGGAATTGTGCGCGCCATAAAAGCAGTAAAAAAAAGCAGCGAAGATAAAACCGGTGCCGGCCTGTATTTAAAATCGAAAGGAAATGGTTTGTTTCTAAAGCCATATCGTAAAGGTATGGGATTATTTTTAAATCGTAGATCAAAAAACTAATTGAATCCCTACCTCGAAGACCACTATCTAACATCGATATAGAAAAATATGCCAAAAAGAAAAGAATAGGACACTTTCGAGGCGTTTATATGAGGGATTCATTACCTAGACAAGGTCCTCGACGTTACGAAGCAGCAATAGTGAATTTGGATAGTACGCGTGGTGCAGGGACTCATTGGGCAGCTTATAGAAAAAATAATTCTAAAGTAACATATTATGACAGCTTCGGCGATTTACCCCCACCGATCGAATTGGTACGATATCTACAAACGGGATCGGAACCATCAAAAATTTTTTACTATACATACGATCGTCAGCAGGATTTTGGAACAGTCTGGTGTGGACATTTGTGCTTAAAGTTTCTTGTCGAATCATCAGCGTAAAAGATGTCATCATCATCGTCACCATTAACACCGCAAATGGATCGCAATAACTATACTAAAATGTTGCAATCACTGAAAGCATTTCATCTAGCCGGTGGATTAAGGAAAATGACCGTGAAACAGTTCGAAAACATGCCCAAGGAAGTAATGATTGCATTAGCCCCAAATGAAATTCCATTCGTTTGGGATGTTTCCCGAGCACCTCAAAAGCGATATCGATATATTAAAATATCAGTGCGGTTGCAAACATTATTTCAGCAGCAATTTAAACGAGGTTACGGCTGTTGAGGATCTTACGGCTAGAAAAATATTTTGTTGTTATTGCAAAATCAGCGATGTGCGCATAAAAGCAGAAAATAGCATAAAAACATCACTATCTAATGCAGTGAGAAAAGGTGTGAAGATGAATCTTTTTAAATGTTGCCGCTAAGAATAAAACCGAGATGTGTGATGTTTGAATGGTTAGTCATGTCTTATACGTTCACACTAACAGGACACTCGAGCGTCTTAAGCGCCTATTTTATCCACCAGTCGAATTAAATAGAGAAAACAAATATGGTCTGGCATTGCTGAGATTTTACACATACAATTCAATTTTTAATGTGGATGAAAGCAACAATAAGTTTGCCTACATGAAGGAGGGTTACACCACCGAACCGATACAACTGCAGATTCCACCTGGGGCCTATGAAATAGATGAGATAGGTAAAGCTATGTCGGAGGCTTTGAGGATTTCAACTGAAGAAAAGAACGATGGAATCTTTTACTTGGTCGCTAATAATAATACGCTGAAATGTGAACTGAAATCCCAATATACTATAGATTTCCGGGAAGAGGCGAGTAACGGTAAAATGTTAGGATTTAATCATACAGTGTTAAAAAGAGACAAAAAGCACGAATCAACCGAGATGGTGGAAATAATCAGTTTATCGACAACATTACTCTTCGCGTCTTAGACGATAGTGGTGATCTAATCAATTTTTAAGGCGAAAAAATAATGGTGAAATTGGAACTGAAGAAACTTTCATAGAAATGGGTTTTTGCTTCAATCGTCAATTGTGTGTGCTGTCGACTAAGATGGGGGTACTGTCGAAACATAATAAAAGTAAAAGAAGAGTTAACGTCAAGGTTAGTCGTCGTCCAGACGTTAGATCACAAACATCTCAACATTTATCTGCCGAAGACTATAAATTTTTAAAATCAATCGGTCTTAAAGTGCGAAAATGATTTCCACCACTAGCTATAAAATAGAGGTTTTCTCCGAACCCATCTTGGACAATTCCATTATTAGTCTAGAAGAGCATACGTATAAACCATACGGATCTCCATCATTCAACAATTCGGATGAAGTCCGTATTCCCATTAATTTTCAAGATATTATACTGGATATCGCCGAAAGTTACATATATATCGAAGACAAATTTAAACTCATAGACGCAACGAAAAGATGTTTTTTATCAAATAATGCCCTCGCATTTTTGTTCGATGAAATTCGCTACGAGATGGGAGGTGAGCAGGTCGCCGTGGTTCGTAAACCTGGACTTACGACGACATTAAAAACCATGGTTTCATTCGGAAGTTTGCAACAAAGATCTCTCATGACGTGCGGATGGGGTCTCGACGAAGCAAACCAAGATATCATAGACACGGCAAGTAACGTATTCTCTGGGAAATTACCCTTAAAATATCTTATGGGATTCGCCGAAGATTACGCAAAAGGTGTTTTCAACGTAAAACAAGAGCTTATTATGATTATAGCTCGCACTTTTACCAATTGCTACGTCGGCGAAGTAGAGGCAGAAATTAGTATCGACAAAATCGAATGGAAAATTCGTCACTTCATTCCAGACGACAAGCAAAAATTGAAAATACTGTCTCGCATTAATAAATGTGGAAACAATGCCAGTATTCAAACGGCATATCTTAAATGGGATCTGTACGAATTACCAGCTTTAAGGCAAACATCTTCCGACGTGTGGGCCTTGAGAACGAGTACAAGTCTGGAAAGACCGCGCTATATAATCGTCGGGTTTCAAGACAGCAATAATTGCGACAAGAAAGAAAAAAACGCAACCCAGTTTACCCACGCCGACGTATGCGACATTAGACTGTATCTGAATTCAACCGTTTATCCTTACGAAAGATGGAATTTAGATTTCGCCAAGAAACTGTACTCAGCAGCCTATTACAATTACGAAAACTTCCAAAGCAGCTACTACGGGCGCGAAATAAACGATCCGATGATAACGTTCGCGGAATATATGAAAAACCTCCTTTTTATTATCAATTGCAGTCATCAACCAGAGGCGATTAACTCATCGACAGTGGATGTGAAATTGGAATTCCAAACGAGAAAGAATAAATTCCCCAAAGACACTAAAGTGTACGCATTAGTTATTCACGACTCATTTTTTAGTTATAATGTATTAAACGGTTCGGTGACCAATAAATCTATATTTTAATGTATCTATTATATGTAACACAAAATATGTTAAAATAAGGTACTTGAATCAATAAATTTGTAAGGAGTGAAGTAATAGTTTTATATTTATTTGAAACCCAACAAAAAAAAGCGGACGGAAAAGCCCGCTTCTTAAGAAAGGAGTATGGTAGATAATGGGGGTTTATTTAGTGGAAAAAGAACTTAGATAACGCAAGAAAAATTTTTTAAGGCAAAATATGAAAACAACGATTTTGAAAATTTGTAGGAAAGTAACGGTTAGGAATAGGGAAAAAAGTTATAGGAAAAAATTATAGAGGAAATCGAGTATTATAAGTAGACATTTTTCCCGATAGTAAAAACGTAAAAAAAAAAAAATTGAAAAATGGTGAATGCGCGCTAAAGTTGAAGATTAAGAGCAAAATAATATTAGAAAATTAGAAAGAGAATTTTTTTCTACATATGGTAGTATTTTTCAAAATTCGGAAAGATGAAATTTGAAGAAAAAGGTTATAGTAAGTTAGTAATTTGGATTTTTTAAAGCGCTGTAGCTCGGGAACCGTTCAAGATAGAAAAAAAAATAAAAGCACTTTGATAGCCCAAAATTTTAAGGAGAATGCCATGGTGTAAAAAATTTTTTTTTCGAAAATGCTGAATACGCGCTAAAGTTGAAGATTTAGAGAAAAACGGTATTGGGAAATTAAAGAGAAAATTTTTTTCTATATATTACAGTATTTTTGAAAATTCGAAAAAATGAAATTTGAAAATGTATGTATATAGAGGCCGGTAGTAGAATTATTTCATCATTACGCATTCGACCGTCAAGATGGAAGATACACCGAAAAAGATTATTGGCATTGTCAGGCCATTCGTGCCTGGCAAACTATGTAAGTGTGAGGAGTGCGGGGGTACCGCACCAGGAGCAGCACCTTCGGCACCACCCGCAACACCGACACCACCTGCGACGGCGACACCGCCAGTACGGCTTTGGCAGCTCGAGCTCGTGGTGCCGCCAATGAGAAGACCAAGGGCTGCACCTAGGTCGGTGTTAATATCGTTGGGTATTACTCCACGGTAGGCACCCGACCCTCCCCCCAGGCCCTTTTAGGGCCACAAAAACGGTCCTTTCCAGGACCACATTTTATTTTGATCGTAGTTTAGTAATCGTCACTTATGGGGCGAGATATTCGTTTAACGACGATTTGTCTCGTAGCTTAAGTGCCAAGTTATATCCTTGAGATCCTGTGAAAATGTTAACAGTCCAAACAAGGTTTCTATTATTTTTTTTTTGTAATGTATTCTTCACAAAATGTTAAGAATTAGTCTTATTGTCTAAACAAAAAAAAAACAAATCTAATTCCTTAATTAAAGTTTTTGAAAAAATCAATAATTCTACAAGCTCTCACCAACACACAACATTTAGAATCCATTGGTGGGGTGGGGGTAGTTCTATATATATGAGACTGGGCCAGTTACACAGTCATATATACATCAACTCTCATACGATGAACATGGAGGAAGAAAGACCCGCCAGCAGAGGCTCATCCATCTTTAGCGATGACACCGTCGCCGGCAACATTGGAGACCTGCAAGACTTCGACGACGAAGAGGTGGATTTTGAAATTGACGTCCTACGTTGGGACGACTTGGATGAGCCGATTCCGCTGCTTTATGACCACGATCCTGGGCTCGTGGAATTAAACGATGCAGGCGATTGGGTCCTACAAAGTCTCGACACTCCGTCGCCGCAGCCAGAGCCGGACTCGACGGAAGATGCGGTGCTGGAAATTCCAGCATCACCGACACCGGACGATCCGCAGGGCCTCTGCGATTCGTCAAGCTGGTGGTCGACCAGCGAGGATGGGGACCATAAGCCCCACACTCTCCCTGGCCCTTTTTAAGGGCACACAACAACGGTCCTTTTCAGGACCACAAAATACTTTGATCGTAGTTTTAGCACATATTAGTACTTTGTTACTAATATTGTATGTATAGAATATACAATATTAGATACAAAGTATTAAAAGTTTAGGTGCTGGTGGAACCCAGAAAAATCGTTCGTTCGTATTTGAGACCACAAACAACTTTTGGTCTCAATACGTAATACGACATTTGTTTTCACCCCCCACCATTAATTTGTCTCTATATTTACGACCACCAATACTTATTACAATCATTTCAGTTCAACATGTCTGCGAGTGAACAGCAACCTATCCAATGCCCTGTGGTAGATTCTACCACAGACGATTGTCTTGAGTGGGAGTTGGACGATCCCAGATGGGAAGAACTTTGGCGGATCATAGTTGAATATGCTGAGGACAGCACCGCCACCACCGCCGTTGATGATGACGGGCCGTGCGACTCCACAACACAATAAAGAGTCGCATGTTTTTGCAACCAAACGGTCCTTTTTAGGACCACAAAATACTTGTGGATCGTAATTTTAGTTGGTTATAATACTTTTTAACCAATATTTTATGTTTTTTTTTCATAAAAACATACAATATTGAGATGCAAAATATTAGAATTTCTGGCGACAGAACCTTAACTTCTTAAACCGAACCATGTTTTAGCATACTTGTAAGTATTATCAAAAAATATTTACAACTATTGCTATTGCGTAGTTTTAGTGGATTATTCACTCTTTTTTATTACCTAATATTATGTGGGAAAGGTCCTATATGAAATAACACAAAAAAAATATATTTTCAAGTCATTTTTATTCTCTTTATAAAATATAAAAATCTGATCCAAGACTTTTTTTTTTTATTAACTACAATATATATATATATATATATATATATATATATATATATATATATATATATATATATATATATATATATATACTAACTACCTACAACTACCTAACACCTACTACATAATTTATTAAAGTCCTCTAATTGTCTTTTATACCGCACACATTCCATCTTTTTTAACTCTAATTGTCTTTCCAGTTCTAAAATGTCACTCTCACACGCACTCACTTTTTTCACTAAGTTTTTTTTCATTCGATAAATGTCCGATAGTTTGTTCTTCTGCTAGTTGGTGAAGTCTTCAACCCACTCCGGTTGTGATGTCCCGGAACATATTAAAGAAGAAGAAGCGGTTTCTTTTGGTGAAGACGACGACGACGACGACGAAGCAGTGGAAACTTCATCGCCTTCAAAACACCGCTTAAACCGCTTCTTCATAGGTTTCCGGCATCCCAATATCGGCGACAGTGGCGCTGGGGAAGACTTTACCTCCGACACTACTTCCTGCTCTACGCTGGTCGGTGTTGGTGGCGTTGGTGGGGTTTGTCCATCGGGGCCTTCGATCACTTTCACTTCTACGGACAACGGCTCTTGCGGTGCTGTTTTCAGGAAGTCGGGTAATGGAACAGGGGTGGAGGCATGCTTAAAGTTAAACTTCTTCTTTCCTTGCCCCACACCTTTAATCGCCGAATAAAAGGTATTTTTATCGGCGATTTCGGACTTCCGCATAGTCAAAACTTCTTTAATTTGGAAGCTTTCGGAGAAGATTCCCTGTTAGGCCGCGATACTTTTCGCACAACCACATCACTTATTACGTTGATCTTCGGCTCCTTCTCCTCTGTCCAACATTCGAGGAATTGCGCGGCCGATTGCACCAACTCTTCGTCGCGACCATCATTCAGGGCTCTGTCTTCGGCATCTTCTTGCTTCCTGCCATTCCAATTTTCGAATACCCCCGGACTTAACACTTCTAAGCCACTGATGTTTTCCAACATGCCTTATTGCGAACCGCAGCTCACGTCAAGAGCATCCAGAAGAGACCTTACACTCGATGACATCTTCGATACTACAACTCACACTATAACTTTAACTTACAACTGCACTTTGGTGTTCTGACGAACTGTGAAGAGCTCGAGCCAGCAAGTCTGCTTTTATATCCATTTCCCCCACTACACCACCTTTATTTATTTTGTTCGATGCATTAAGTATAATATTTAAACTTGTCAGATGCAAGGCCAAGACCAAGGCCGACGTAACCGGCAATACCAGGGTCGTTTTCAAGGTTGTAATTTTCATGGATTTTTTTTGTCCCTGTCAAGGTTATTTTAAAGAAACATATAAATATAGTACTAAACTTGTCAGATGCAAGGCCAAGGCCAAGGTCAAAGTACCCGTCAATGTCAGGGTCGTTTTCGAGGTTGTAGTTTTCAAGGATTTTTTTGGTCCTGTCAAGTTTATTTTAAAAAGTAATACATAAATAGATTACAGCTATTGAAAAGTACAACATATTCCAACATCATGTTGCTAACTGATGAACAACCTAGTGAAGCAGCCAAAACATACAGTCATATACCAAAAGCTTTTTATTTAACTTGTCATCATTGTACAAGACTAGATGTTTGCTGGCGGAATGATCTTACGTACGACTTCAACTACATTGACCTTTTCAGGGTTAAATTTGTACAATGCGGCTTTTGTGGACTGGTTTACTACCAGTTCAAGGACATTAATGAACGTGCCATCCAGAGAAGAAATTGGGTCATAGAAGAAGTTTACCTGTACAGAAGAAATTAACATGTATTTTATTTCTGTATTTTTTAATTTTTTTGATTGTTATATTTTTTTATTTTTTAATAATAAAAAGTAAAGTCAATCTTTTGTTATATTTTAATTTTTTTTTCCAATAAAACAATAGTAAAAAAATCTGTATGTGTATTTATTAAACATCACCTAAAATACGTTTTGCAATCCATATTTTTCTGCAGAGTCCGTTTATTAATGAAATAGAACCATATATTAGGGTGAAATCTAATGGTTTCAAATCAGTCTCACATAACAATGTCAGAAGTAAACACTATTGATAAGTTCGGTCGCAAAAGAAAATTTAAGGATTTAACTTTATGCGAAGTCCTTCAGAAATAGGTTTTAAACTTACACCTAATGGAAATTATGACATGGGAAGCAAAAGATTGTGCTATTTAGCAGAACCTCTTGAAGGAGACGATGCGACCACACGAAATTATGTTGATAATAACCTTGCTCAGTGTGTGCAAGATACGCAGAAAGCTTTACATGACTTAACAATTGTTATTAAAGATATATTCAGAAAACAATTTGAAGGTTACGTACGCAAGAAATTAATTGAAACCGGTCAAGAACTTAGAGGATACATTGATGATACTGTTATTGCAATATATGAACTTAGGCAAGACGAACTGCGTGATGAACTTAACTCTAGAATGTTGAAAATTGAAAAGACTATGGAGAATCTTGTCAACAAAACTGTTTTACATTAAACATTTGCTCATAGACCTGTGTGTTTAATTTACTGTTAGTCAAATTTTTCAACAATATTTTTTATAGTGTGTTATTTGTCGACACTACATTATATTTATAATTTTAAAATAAAGGATCAATAAAAAGCAATCAAGTAATGAATACATGTTTTTTATTAAAAAAAAAAAATTACAATACTATCGTTACATATTAATGTTGTATGTATCGGTGTAAAGTAACGAAGCATCATCGCCAAACTTGGATTTAATAAAATTATAATAAAAATCGTATATTACAGTCTTTGATATATCTAATATGGAAAAACCGATATAAATTGGTTTATTGTACAATATTTTAACTGTATTCATATGTATAGCAACAAAGTTCTCGGTAAATATCGAGCTACTATTGAAATTGACGCGGGATATTAGTGCTCTAGCTCCATTTCTGCCTACACTGTTATCCCAATGTGTTACTAATTTTATATCCTTTCGATTTTCCACATTTTCCATAGTTTTACCAAATATCGCGTTATTTTTTAATTTAAAAGTGTCCTTCGCAAATTTTGTGGTGGCCTTGTTACGTAAATTGGTATTAAAATCAATATACGATTTTAGTTATTTTGATTGCTTAAACTGTAATACTCGATGGGTTTGCATTACCACTAAGCCGTTGGCGATGGCTTGTTTTAAAGTTCTATAATGTACAATGTAGTTTTTTTTATCTTGTAAATTAGGAATTAATTTCGGCAATTTAGCATTTTCTGTTGGCGGTATGATATTTTCTACTAGAAATGGAAGATCAGAATGTGCACCATGCAACTCAGTCGGATAATGCACATCCACTTCCAAAACGTAGCCATGTAAACTATCATCACCAATAGCCATAATATTTAAATCCAGAATTTCGCGCTCGCTTAACCATCGAAAATCAACATATGGTAATGCTTGTGACATACTATGACCATATAGATTTGTAGCATCAAGGTATGTTATAAATGGAGAAGGTTTTGTTAGGTCATAGTCTGGTAAAAAAATATTATTAGCGATGTGCTTCCTTTCTGTACACTGGCTTATGCCGCCGCGTATACCTTTCTTAAAAAAATGTATCATGTCTATATTAGTTAAGAGCTCTAACTCTACCTTAATCATACGCAGCATACAATCAAATGATAAACTTGGAAGGGTATAGTAATGTGCTGGATCCAGTTTATCGAATTTTTAACAATTATTCAGAAATTGCTCAAAAACATCACACAATAGCAACACATCTGATTTTAAATACACGTCCGAATAGTCCCCCAAAGGTTTACCCCCAAACAAGCGCCATACTTCTTTTGCTCTTCTATAGCTTTCATCGCTAATATGTTCTTCCCTTAAATTATCATAAAATTTATCTTTACTTGGAAGACATGTATTTTCCATTTTTTCTATAGAGTCACTAAAGCTATAGGGAAAAACACCCTTTTGACGCATCAAATTAAATTGGTTGATATTTGAAAAATGTTTCCGCGTTTCAATAAAATCGTCGTCGTTTAAACTGGTGCCTAAATTTTCCAAAAACGTTGACAGAAATTTAAAACTGTCAATAAATCGCAACTTTAAATATCCCTCTTGACTTTTCCACATTTACTATCAAAATAATCGTGCACATAAATGCTTTTGGTAAATGATATGTACTTTTCCTTACTTTGAGCCAAAACACCAATTTTATCCCCATATTTACATAACTCTTTTATAAATAAATGGCTGTCGTAGCCGCTTAAGTTATGAAATTTGATAGGGATAAAAGAGGGTAATTTATAATTTAAATTACAAACGGAATGTGCAGCACCAAATCTTTTTGCACCAGTTATGTGACAGTGGTCTCGTACTTTAATCTCACCCTCTTCAAAAGGGCCTTCACATATACCACATATTTTAGCATCATTAAACTCCCTTTTTTCTTCAGGAGTTAACGGTTTCATAGGCTTAATGTCTTTTAAATATGTGTTATATAGAGCCCTTAAATCACACTCGATACGATCCACAAAGACTTGAGCTGCATTATTCCCACGAAACAGCTCAAATTTCGAAAGTGAGTCGTCGAAAGAGCATTTAATTAAATAAGCAAAAGAATATGGTTCATATTTAAAACTTTTTACAGTGTAAGAATTTTGTGGGTTTGGTTGTACCGTTTCAACGGATTTTAAAACAGATTCGAAATCTGCATAAACCACGAATGGAACGCGCATTTGCTTTTCTATACCCTCGAATTTTAAAATATTTTCCGGCACGCTCTTTCCAAATTTATCGATTTTTAAATCTACTGAGGGTGTTTGCGTGAAAATGTGGTTACAATCGTAGCTTTGATGTAAAGTTAAAGCTGACGGTGTACTAAAATAAATGAGGCAACCATCACAGAAATATATTTTATGTTGTTGACAACTAATTTGACTTGAAACTAAACGTGATAAATCCCGAATCCAACAATAATGACTCTTTGAACAAGTCGTATCACAAAAATGTTCACCGCCATTTTTACTACTACAGTCTTTTGTAATTAAAAATAAATTTACATGTCTATCCAACTTTTTTGACGCATACCTCAGCGGACCAATAACTTCATGTATTAGTTCATTATTTTCATATTTAGATTCCAGACCGTATACGTTAATTGATATGTTGTTCATTTCTTCAAATTTTTTAATGTCACGTAATTTTACTGGAAAATCCATACCTGTTAAATTTAGCACTCTAGAAAAATGGGGGTAGGATGTCTTCTGTGAAGGCTCTGCTGTTGGAGGAAACAATGCTGATGTTACAGCCCACGCAAAGCAAAATTCGTCCTGGTTAATCACATTGACGACAGCTCCTTTCTTTTCAATAGAACACGGCAACTTGATGTATGATGAGCCACCCATAGGCATATACTTGTTGATACTAACTTCCAAGTATAAAATTCGCACAAGAGCCTATCCTATAACAAGAAAAATAATATATAAAAATCAGTTTAATATATCGGGTTTTGATTTTTCCATACCTGAATCTTTCTCCTGGAACTCTGTCGCCTGCGTCTTTATTAATTCGGTGAAAGAATGATAAACGGCATCCAAATCACTTTCTACACTAATTATTTGATTAGCAGTGTTGAAGGATTTTTCACTGAATATTTCATGTGATGGAAGTATGTACTCGCCAACAGCTGTCATGTTAACTTTTAAAGCATGATGCACACGTAAGAAATTATTAACAAGTTCCACCACCTTGGATTTAATGTCTGCAAAGAACATTACGTAATCGGAATGCTCCATATCACTGCTAACCCGATAGGTTGCAATTCTCCTTTTGAAGGCACATTCAACGAGTTGCATACCATGACATACCGGCAAACATGAATTATTTTTATGTTGTTGTGTTCGTTTATGCGCTGACATATGATTTATGGGAACATCTACATTACATGTAGCGCAAATAATTACCGGAATCGTCGATGTATACTCTTCAATTCGGAGCCGTTTTCCTCCAGGCACTTCATTAAATCTCGCCGCACACGATTCTCTTTTATAACGTCTCATATTATAACTATTACCGCAATTTTCACAAACAAATGCCATGATTTGTCAAATATTAACACATGTACTACCTATACAAGTCAGAGCCAACTGATGAATGAAACTGCCCCATACCCTATATAAAACCATTCAAGGTCACCCCAAACCACGTAACATACATCAAGATCACACACCCAAGATGACCTCCAACAAAGTCAAGGTTGTCTCAGCCAAGGTCAAGGTCAAGGTCGCACACACAACCTTGAACACAATGTCAAGGTCAAGGACAAAGCACACGTGCACTTTCAAGGTCAATGGCAAGGCCATGTGGGCGGGACCAAAGAGGGGTGGGGCAAGGTTAAGGTCAAGGTCGAGGAGTGGGGAGATGATGAGGATCAGGTTATGTTCACTACTGGCTGGCAATATAATAAGTCTGAAGGCTGCAGTGTGAGGGCTTATCAGCCCTGGCCTGCTATGTCATGCATGGCAAAATTTAAATAATATTTATTTACACAATATATTATTTTACAGAACATATTGCAGTATTAGGGATTCTAAATTGTAATATAATGAAAATATTCTTTACCTTTAAAAGAAAGGATCATTTCCGTGGGGATGAACCAGTCATAATCTTACGCGGTTCAAATAATAAATAATCTCCACTTTGTTTTGTGAAAATATCTCGATTAGAACTTGATATATAATAAAATTGAACCGACTTCTAAAACTTCCCTAAAAAGTGAAAAATAACTGTAAATTTTTATATGAAATTGAAATTTTTGAAGTCGGCGTCAGAGTAATACCTGACAAAATGTGATCCGCATAAACAGATTAACAATACTTTATTCGTAATTGCTTTCTTACTATAGTTTTTATATAACATATACAGATTAAAAATGCTTCATTTGTTGCTTTCTTAACATAATTTGTATGTATCAGTAGTTATTTATTTCATTTAGAAATATCTTGGCGCCAACTTCAAAAATTTCAATTTCATATAAAAATTTATAGTTATTTTTCCTTTTTTAGCGCACTTTTAAAAGTCGGTTCAATTTTTTTTATAAAAATGCTATTTTTCGATCTTTAGTTTCGAATTCATTATGATATCCATAAATTATTTGAACTAAGTACTAATCGAGATTAGTGTACCTCGCAATGACTCCAAGGTGGCAAAAAAGTACCTATTTTATCCAAAAGTTTTAAAATAATTTTATATTCGCAATTTACATCCTCAAAAACAATTCAGTCCTACCTTTGAACAAAATCGTAAAATTTTTAGTCCGCTATATTAGATTTGCCATATGGAATCCTGAAAAAATACTTTATAAATTTGTAATTTACATCCTGAAGATCCCCTTATATCAGGTTCGGAGAAAATCGAAAATGTAAAATTTTTAGAACACCATATTGAATCCGCGAGATCTAGTTTTTAAAAAAATATTTTAAATTCAAAACTAACACTAATAAAAATCCCCCAATACTGATTTTAGACAAAATCGAGAGATGTAGAATCTTTAATCCGCCATCTTGGATTCGCCATATTTATATTGTTTAATAATTTCAGATTCGTAGTGTGCGATCCCAAAAACTCCCCCATATCAATTTTGAAAAAAAATCCGACAATATTAATCTTTTATCCGCCATATAGGATACGCCATATTGAATTTTTTAAAAATATTTTAGATTCATTATGTGCGACCCCGAAAACTTCCTCACACCGATTTTGGAGAAAATCGGACAAAATTAATTTTTTTTTCCGTCATGTTGTCAGCGCCATCTTGGATTTTTACTGCACCACTTTCGTTCAAAAAAATATGGTACCACAGCAGCAACTTCCTGAACATAACCTAAAAAATTTCATTCAAATCGGTGCAGCCGTTTCGGAGTAATCGGTGTACATACATAAGAAAAATACATAGTCGACAAACTGAGAACCTCCTTCTTTTAGAAGTCGGTTAAAAACCCATGTTTGCTTTAGGATACGAACCTAACTTGTGGATTTTAACTTATTTTCAGGTACAAATTCCATGCTTAGAGGGTCAAACTATTAAAAAATATTACATAGTTATTTTGAGCAAAGTTAATAAATTGTCAACTAATTAGTTAATAAAATGATACGAGCAAAAAGAAATTATTGTGATAATGTACTTAGAAGTTACTAGAAGTTATTTTGAAAACCAACGCAGAAAAATACTAAAGGTTGTTAAAATGATGAGAAATTATATGCATATTTCAAGAAATGTTATACTTGCTAGTTAGGTATCAGGGGTGGATCCAGCCTCTTTCTTTGGGAGGGGGCGATATCACAAGAGCAAAGAAAAGATCGAAATTATCCCCACTCTATTCGTATAACAAACGAAAGCTAGTTGACATAATTAATTCAATGTGTTTTAAGCCAATGCTTGAAATTTGCGGGGGGGGGGGGGGAGAGGGATTGTCAGCGATATCTACATTCCTTATACAGCGGGTAAGTGAGTCTATTTTTCTGAATTTAAAGCTCCAGGGGAAAAGGGCGATAGCCTTCACTTCCTACTCCCCTTGGACCCGCGGTAGATCTAGCGTTTTTGTTAGTTGGGATCTCATGATAAGAATTAAATCACATTTTCTGGAGATTTGTCGCTACTTATTCGAAACCGTTTGTCATTTTTGTTTTGTATTTTTTACCACAGCAATTTTTGATGAAAGTATTTGTAAGACTGCTAAAATTTTTTTGACAATATATTTATGGTTACTGAGTTTTTTAAAAATAGTTTACATTTTATGTTCAGTGATAAAAAGGATCTTCAGAAGAGTGTAACTCGCAAACTTTGGATTTTTGATTAGGTTTGTAATCCTTTCTGGGAACAGTTCGTAGCCATCTTTTTCTCAAAATACTATCGGTTGGAAAGCCAAAAATCTGCACTTTGGACCGTTCTCATAATTTCTGCGACACTCTGGGACACTATTATACATTTTCAGTAATTATACTAAATCATACCTTTTATTACTTTCTTTTTTCAAAAAAGCTAAAACACGTCAATTTAGTTTGTTATTCATAAAGAAATATTTTCAAAGAATTTCGTCTAATTTCATAATTTTTTGAATTAAAATATGTGAATAAAGAGCAGGTTTACCCATAAAGAACGAAAGCTTTTACGGCTTTGGCCAAGTTGAAAATCATGGTTCTTGGATATAAACCGTGTCAAGTTGGAATTATTATTCGACGTTTCACCTATGATTGCAAGATATATCTTCAGGAATCTTTACTCCATGAGATTAGAATACCATGTTTTAATCTCGTGGAGTAAAGATTCCTGAAGATGTCTCATGCAATCGTAGGCGAAACTTCAGGTAACAATTCCAATTTGAGACGATCTAAACCAAAGAACTATGATTTTCAGCAAGTTTACTCTTATAAATCGTATCACAAAAATGTTCACCGCCATTTTTACTACTACAGTCTTTTGTAATTAAAAATAAATTTACATGTCTATCCAACTTTTTTGACGCATACCTCAGCGGACCAATAACTTCATGTATTAGTTCATTATTTTCATATTTAGATTCCAGACCGTATACGTTAATTGATATGTTGTTCATTTCTTCAAATTTTTTAATGTCACGTAATTTTACTGGAAAATCCATACCTGTTAAATTTAGCACTCTAGAAAAATGGGGGTAGGATGTCTTCTGTGAAGGCTCTGCTGTTGGAGGAAACAATGCTGATGTTACAGCCCACGCAAAGCAAAATTCGTCCTGGTTAATCACATTGACGACAGCTCCTTTCTTTTCAATAGAACACGGCAACTTGATGTATGATGAGCCACCCATAGGCATATACTTGTTGATACTAACTTCCAAGTATAAAATTCGCACAAGAGCCTATCCTATAACAAGAAAAATAATATATAAAAATCAGTTTAATATATCGGGTTTTGATTTTTCCATACCTGAATCTTTCTCCTGGAACTCTGTCGCCTGCGTCTTTATTAATTCGGTGAAAGAATGATAAACGGCATCCAAATCACTTTCTACACTAATTATTTGATTAGCAGTGTTGAAGGATTTTTCACTGAATATTTCATGTGATGGAAGTATGTACTCGCCAACAGCTGTCATGTTAACTTTTAAAGCATGATGCACACGTAAGAAATTATTAACAAGTTCCACCACCTTGGATTTAATGTCTGCAAAGAACATTACGTAATCGGAATGCTCCATATCACTGCTAACCCGATAGGTTGCAATTCTCCTTTTGAAGGCACATTCAACGAGTTGCATACCATGACATACCGGCAAACATGAATTATTTTTATGTTGTTGTGTTCGTTTATGCGCTGACATATGATTTATGGGAACATCTACATTACATGTAGCGCAAATAATTACCGGAATCGTCGATGTATACTCTTCAATTCGGAGCCGTTTTCCTCCAGGCACTTCATTAAATCTCGCCGCACACGATTCTCTTTTATGACGTCTCATATTATAACTATTACCGCAATTTTCACAAACAAATGCCATGATTTGTCAAATATTAACACATGTACTACCTATACAAGTCAGAGCCAACTGATGAATGAAACTGCCCCATACCCTATATAAAACCATTCAAGGTCACCCCAAACCACGTAACATACATCAAGATCACACACCCAAGATGACCTCCAACAAAGTCAAGGTTGTCTCAGCCAAGGTCAAGGTCAAGGTCGCACACACAACCTTGAACACAAGGTCAAGGTCAAGGACAAAGCACACGTGCACTTTCAAGGTCAATGGCAAGGCCATGTGGGCGGGACCAAAGAGGGGTGGGGGCAAGGTTAAGGTCAAGGTCGAGGAGTGGGGAGATGATGAGGATCAGGTTATGTTCACTACTGGCTGGCAATATAATAAGTCTGAAGGCTGCAGTGTGAGGGCTTATCAGCCCTGGCCTGCTATGTCATGCATGGCAAAATTTAAATAATATTTATTTACACAATATATTATTTTACAGAACATATTGCAGTATTAGGGATTCTAAATTGTAATATAATGAAAATATTCTTTACCTTTAAAAGAAAGGATCATTTCCGTGGGGATGAACCAGTCATAATCTTACGCGGTTCAAATAATAAATAATCTCCACTTTGTTTTGTGAAAATATCTCGATTAGAACTTGATATATAATAAAATTGAACCGACTTCTAAAACTTCCCTAAAAAGTGAAAAATAACTGTAAATTTTTATATGAAATTGAAATTTTTGAAGTCGGCGTCAGAGTAATACCTGACAAAATGTGATCCGCATAAACAGATTAACAATACTTTATTCGTAATTGCTTTCTTACTATAGTTTTTATATAACATATACAGATTAAAAATGCTTCATTTGTTGCTTTCTTAACATAATTTGTATGTATCAGTAGTTATTTATTTCATTTAGAAATATCTTGGCGCCAACTTCAAAAATTTCAATTTCATATAAAAATTTATAGTTATTTTTCCTTTTTTAGCGCACTTTTAAAAGTCGGTTCAATTTTTTTTATAAAAATGCTATTTTTCGATTTTTAGTTTCGAATTCATTATGATATCCATAAATTATTTGAACTAAGTACTAATCGAGATTAGTGTACCTCGCAATGACTCCAAGGTGGCAAAAAAGTACCTATTTTATCCAAAAGTTTTAAAATAATTTTATATTCGCAATTTACATCCTCAAAAACAATTCAGTCCTACCTTTGAACAAAATCGTAAAATTTTTAGTCCGCTATATTAGATTTGCCATATGGAATCCTGAAAAAATACTTTATAAATTTATAATTTACATCCTGAAGATCCCCTTATATCAGGTTCGGAGAAAATCGAAAATGTAAAATTTTTAGAACACCATATTGAATCCGCGAGATCTAGTTTTTAAAAAAATATTTTAAATTCAAAACTAACACTAATAAAAATCCCCCAATACTGATTGTAGACAAAATCGAGAGATGTAGAATCTTTAATCCGCCATCTTGGATTCGCCATATTTATATTGTCTCCCCCCTATCAATTTTGAAAAAAAATCCGACAATATTAATCTTTTATCCGCCATATAGGATACGCCATATTGAATTTTTTAAAAATATTTTAGATTCATTATGTGCGACCCCGAAAACTTCCTCACACCGATTTTGGAGAAAATCGGACAAAATTAATTTTTTTTTCCGTCATGTTGTCAGCGCCATCTTGGATTTTTACTGCACCACTTTCGTTCAAAAAAATATGGTACCACAGCAGCAACTTCCTGAACATAACCTAAAAAATTTCATTCAAATCGGTGCAGCCGTTTCGGAGTAATCGGTGTACATACATAAGAAAAATACATAGTCGACAAACTGAGAACCTCCTTCTTTTAGAAGTCGGTTAAAAACCCATGTTTGCTTTAGGATACGAACCTAACTTGTGGATTTTAACTTATTTTCAGGTACAAATTCCATGCTTAGAGGGTCAAACTATTAAAAAATATTACATAGTTATTTTGAGCAAAGTTAATAAATTGTCAACTAATTAGTTAATAAAATGATACGAGCAAAAAGAAATTATTGTGATAATGTACTTAGAAGTTACTAGAAGTTATTTTGAAAACCAACGCAGAAAAATACTAAAGGTTGTTAAAATGATGAGAAATTATATGCATATTTCCAGAAATGTTATACTTGCTAGTTAGGTATCAGGGGTGGATCCAGCCTCTTTCTTTGGGAGGGGGCGATATCACAAGAGCAAAGAAAAGATCGAAATTATCCCCACTCTATTCGTATAACAAACGAAAGCTAGTTGACATAATTAATTCAATGTGTTTTAAGCCAATGCTTGAAATTTGCGGGGGGGGGGGGGAGAGGGATTGTCAGCGATATCTACATTCCTTATACAGCGGGTAAGTGAGTCTATTTTTCTGAATTTAAAGCTCCAGGGGAAAAGGGCGATAGCCTTCACTTCCTACTCCCCTTGGACCCGCGGTAGATCTAGCGTTTTTGTTAGTTGGGATCTCATGATAAGAATTAAATCACATTTTCTGGAGATTTGTCGCTACTTATTCGAAACCGTTTGTCATTTTTGTTTTGTATTTTTTACTACAGCAATTTTTGATGAAAGTATTTGTAAGACTGCTAAAATTTTTTTGACAATATATTTATGGTTACTGAGTTTTTTAAAAATAGTTTACATTTTATGTTCAGTGATAAAAAGGATCTTCAGAAGAGTGTAACTCGCAAACTTTGGATTTTTGATTAGGTTTGTAATCCTTTCTGGGAACAGTTCGTAGCCATCTTTTTCTCAAAATACTATCGGTTGGAAAGCCAAAAATCTGCACTTTGGACCGTTCTCATAATTTCTGCGACACTCTGGGACACTATTATACATTTTCAGTAATTATACTAAATCATACCTTTTATTACTTTCTTTTTTCAAAAAAGCTAAAACACGTCAATTTAGTTTGTTATTCATAAAGAAATATTTTCAAAGAATTTCGTCTAATTTCATAATTTTTTGAATTAAAATATGTGAATAAAGAGCAGGTTTACCCATAAAGAACGAAAGCTTTTACGGCTTTGGCCAAGTTGAAAATCATGGTTCTTGGATATAAACCGTGTCAAGTTGGAATTATTATTCGACGTTTCACCTATGATTGCAAGATATATCTTCAGGAATCTTTACTCCATGAGATTAGAATACCATGTTTTAATCTCGTGGAGTAAAGATTCCTGAAGATGTCTCATGCAATCGTAGGCGAAACTTCAGGTAACAATTCCAATTTGAGACGATCTAAACCAAAGAACTATGATTTTCAGCAAGTTTACTCTTATAAAAAATATATGTATGGAGATGAAATCATCATAGTTTACTTCTTTCCAAATAATAAGTAATTTTCACTTTTTTTTTGTAAAGATATCTTAACTAGAATCTGAGATACTTCCAAAAAATATTTTTGGAGGGAGAATTTAGCCGCGGTTGTCAACCCCTTAAAATGAAACTCCACCAATAAAAAAAATGTTTGTCTTATTCTCGTGTCCTCCATAACATCTTATAGTTTCATCAAAATCGGAGCCGGATACTTCGAGTACCTTGCTTGAAAGTTATAACACAGCAATCCAACGGGACATTTAGGCAAAATATCTAGGATTGATTGTTGACAGGCGACTCAAATGGGTCAGTAACATGACTTATGTGCTAACTTTCCAATAATTTGGCTATCCTATATTTTTCTCCTTAAAAATTGTGTTGAAAAGCATTGCTATTACTTCTTAAATAAGACACTCTTAAGGTGCATGTCAATATGGCGAGCTGAGTGCGTGGCGTGCCTCTGATAAGCCTGCCGCGAACTTGCAGCGCGACAGAGACTTGCAGCGTTGCATTTTCTGTCGGTTTTTTGGTGCGAATTAATTTTTTTATTTAGCTTATGGTATTTCGCGTTGACTAAAAGTTATTGATAAGTGATTATGGAGTAGTTCGAAGAAGATATGTTGAATTTAGAGAAAACGTGAAAATAATTCCAAAAATTGTAATTTAAAGACATACATTTTAAAAAATAAAAGAAGGTGGATGAATGTAATGAAATTGCTCCAGAAAAATTACTGTGGCCAGAGAGAAGAACATTATGAGATTATCTATCAAATGAAAATGGGCGCTGAAAATAGATTTCTCCTTTGGAAATATCTGGCCCTATTTTGTTTAACAAATATTCAAAATAATATGTTGCAATATTAAATCTGCTAGAATTTCCAATCCTGACCGTTTCTTATATACTGTGGTAATGTGCTATTATCTATCTTATTTTTTATTTAATAAACTTGATGACAGTAAAACTCCACTGCATAAAATTAACAAAGCTGCCGTTTATTCTTCATCGTCAATAAGTCTGATTTAAAAAAATAGATAATTTCAAAACTGGTCATGTTTTTTTTACTGAAATTCTTTGCGCAACCAATTTCATATCACTAAAATTTGCGTGATACGCTCGTCCTCAATCGAGCCGGCAAAGTTTATAGGAGGTTCGCTGCAAGCTCGCGGCAGCCTCGTAAGGGGCGCGTCACGTGCTCGGCTCGCCATATTTATATTATTTATTTTTAGATTGCACTACGCAACAAATTTTAGTTTACTTGTTCTATCTTGTATGAAAAGTGCATTTTTTTTTGTTAACTTTGGGACGCTGAACACAAAAATGAAATTAAAAACTTAGTTGCAATTTTCAAGAATTTTTTTTTTTACTTTTATTTTTAACAAAATAATAAAAATACATACTTTTCTACTTGTAGAGACACTAAATAGCCTGTCTTTTTGCTTTTCTTTTGTGAATTGTTTCTGGAGCATCTCCAACAAGAGTCCAACAGTAGTCGGCAAGCATGGAAGCATTCCACATTTCCCGGTACTTTTTCTCCATTGTTGATATATCCTGAGAGAAGCGTTCGCTGTGTTCATCACTTGCATTTCCGCAGTTGTCAGGAAAAAGTCCAGATATGAGTGTAGGAAATGGATCTTTAGAGGCATATTGCAACCCATTTTTGGATACGATGACAGCATATTTTCAACAAGTAACGTAATTGTCAGCTTTTTTATTTCCGAAGAAATTAGTGACCACATAAGTAATTTCAAGCATTTTTTTCAATATCTGATGGAGTGCTGTCAAAATGTTTCTTTCAGAATATTTCGAATAAATGGTCTAATAAAAATACCTTCTTTAATTTTTGTTTCAATTAGCGTTGGGAATTTCTGACGCAGGTACTAAAAAGCTGGCCTATCTGTGTTCAGTGTCACAATGAAGTTTTTCATTAGGCCCAATTTGATATACAGTGGTAGTAATAAAATCTTTTTGGAGTCTACCAATGGCATATGTTATACATTATGGCTCTAATGATTGTCGAATGGAGCAGTTACCTTTAAGTCGCCACAGATGTGCCATTGGTGCTCATCGTATTTTATACTTGTCAATAAGTCCTTCATATTGCCGTATGATTCTTTCACATGATCTACATATCCAGCACGCCCAGAGGGTAAAATATTTCCCATATGCAATAGTACTGCTTTTAAACTCAATGTTGAATTGTCTATAAAAAATCTCCATTCCTCTGGCTTGTAATTTGCATATAAAGTCGCTAATGTTATTGCAGAAAACCAAGTTCTGTTCCATGTTAAAAAATGATGTTAGGCCTTTATGGCGTTTACGAAAAACCTACTGAAACATCGTCTTCTAATAAGTTCCACTGCTGCAATCTTGATCCTAATAACTCTGCTTTTCTTTTTAGAAGTCCTAAATCTCTCACAAGATCGTCTAGTTCTGATTGGGTTATTTTGTGCGGTTGGCGGTATAACGTGCTGGGTATGAAATCAGGATCTTAATGTTGATGGCATATCTTCGTCTTGAGAAATCGTTGTATCATTATTATCTGATTCGTAAGTAAATATTTCTAGGAGTTCTCGAATAGGAAGTTCGTCATTATGAGGCACAGGTTTCATGGCAGATGCTATATTTGGATAGCTGATAATCGATTTTGCCTTCTTGAATATACCTGTGCCTTGTCCAACACGAGGTATGACGCAGAGATAGCAATCATTAACATGATTTGAAGACTCCCTCCGGATCATTGGGACAGCAAACCGCATCGATCGTTTTTTACTATTTGCATTACAGTTTGTCTTGATCCCCAATATTGCAACCGCAATAAAGCTGATATGCCTTTCTTATCAATGGGGTAACAGACCGCCTCTGAGACGCAACAGTCACCTCACCACAAACATAATAAAAGTGGTCTGGATTGTTAACACACTTTCGAGACATTGTATAGTCCCAACTACGCGAGTTGACTCACTAAATTTGACCGACTAACCCCTCCGCTTTGTAGCTGCTTATAAACCCAAATACGGCTTTTACATGTTTAGAGAATATTAGAGAATTTTCTATTCTTCTTCTTTTTCTTCCTCTTGTTATAGGCTTACAGCCTGTTTTTTCCAACTCAATCGTTCATCTCATTTGATGTTGAAATCCAGGACTCTCTCGATCTTTTAGGTGGTCTACCTATTGGTCTTCTGGTTTCCGGTGTTCCATCTGGGGCAGGGGCGGACCCAGCTTCTCTCTTTGGGGGGGGGCGGTGATATCACAAAAGTATACTATGGCAAGAAAAACAAGTTGTCAACGGGGGGGGGGGGGTTTGCAAGCAGCATACTCATTCCTAATATAAAAGGCAGAATGGGTTCTATTTTCCTGAACTCAAAGCTTTTGGGAAGGGGGGGGGGGCGATCGCAAGCATACAGACTCCTAAACTCTATTCAAGAACTAGAGAGAGTAATAAAACTGTTACTGAAACCTCTAACGTACTTGCTCCAGTGCCGCAGGTAACTGAGAACTGCCGTAAATCTAATTATATTTCATTATATTTAAATATATTTTATTAATTTACTGCAACATAGAATTTCTGATAGTTTAATTTAATTTCTGTCAGTGAGCAAAGTACAACTTACAGTTTTTTCTTAGTGATTTATCTTGTTTGCGCTTGTTTTTATATATTATTTGAGATTAGTGAGATACCCAAAAGATATGGCTTTCACCTCTATATTTATTCCAAAATCGTTAAACCAGGCCATTTTTTCCTCAACGAAAAACTTATTACGATGAATGTTTATGATGCCCTAAGATATCAATATCTAGATAATAATGTTAACAGCTCTGTTGAGACATGTTCCAACATGACAGGAGTTGGAAAATCTACTATGTACCGAATACTGAAGGAGAAAAAACGACTGGAATTGTTAGTACTCCCAAGCCACATTCGATCACAGGCAAACAAAAAACCTCGTTGGAAAAAGAGATGCTAACTGCAATTAAAGGGGTTGTAGATATATTTTATTATGAGAAGCAGATCCCAACCATCTACAAAATTCTAATTAAAATCATTGAAGATCGCGATTTACCTGAAATTAAAAGAACTAATCTCTGGAAATTGCTCAGAGAACTTAATTTTTGCTGGGAAAAACCAGATAGAAAATATGTCCTTATAAATCGTCCGGATACTGTCCGTTGGAGCCGTAAATATCTCTCTCAAGTAAAAGGTAGAGTTGCTAGAAATAACACAATTAATAAAATTAGTAATTTAACTAAACTTTTGAAAGATTTTTTTGAAAAAAGTTACTGCGGAAAATTGGGAAAAATCCGTATAATAAAAGAATAAAACAAAATGTGAGAACTCGATCTCATAATCGATGAGATAGAGGAACCAATTATAATTAATTTTAGCGAAGATAGTTTCACTGACTTTGATTAGGAATTAGATACGTAATGTTTACTAGTGTAAACACAATTTATTATTTAAATTTTTGTTTTTGTTGTATTTTATTGTTTAATGTTATTTATATGTTTTTTTATTTTTTTATATATTAGTGTGTCCCACTCTTTAATTTTATATACAGTGCCTTCATTTCAAAACGAACCATCCTTAATAACTTTGTTAAATAGAAAAATTTAAAAAAAAGAAAAAACACATCAATTTAGATATACAGGGGGAAGTTTAATTTTGCATTTGTTAAAAGTCTGTCAATTACCTCCTCACCTCCAGCTAACCTAACTTTGATATGTCAAATGGGAACCCCCACCTTGTGACACATCATTGTAAGCAGCATAAAATTGTCTATCCAACCGTATAAAAAAAAATTAAATCGGTTGACGTACAAGCGAATAGTGTGCAAAAATGTCTTGTAATAATGCATAATATATCGACCTCGAACTTTGGTATGTCAAATGATTACCCTATAGTGTGATACATCATTTTAAAGGACGTACGATCTGCTATCCAACGATGTCAAAAAAAATTAAGTTAATAGACGTTATAGGCAATTAGGATGCAAAAATGTGTGTTAAATATAAGCAGTTTATTCAGTTTTATTCAGTTGAAGAAAATTATTTTATTAAATGTTCAAAATGTGCGCCGTTATTAGCGAGACAATAAAAAAGCCTATTTTGAAATTCCCCACGAACATTGGCAAGGGTTTCTCTGCTAATTCCTCTACATTCCCGAACAATTCGATCTTTTAAATCGTCAATATTTTCAGGTGGGGTTTTATAAACCTTGCTTTTTAAATACCCCCAAAGAAAAAAGTCTAGAGGGGTTAGGTCTGGAGACCGTGCTGGCCATTCAATTGCACCACGTCTGCCAATCCACGTCCCTGGAAAATGTTCATCAAGCCACTCTCGAATTGCCAAAGCGTAGTGCGGGGGAGCTCCATCTTGCTGGAAATGCAAATTATTTTCATTTAGTACCATAACAGCATTTTCATCCACTTGATTTTCTAAAGATTGCACAATGGCAGAGTATATTGTGTTTTCTAAAAGGTTTAAATAAATTTGCCCAGTTAAATTATCTTCCAAAAAAAATGGCCCGATGATTTCATTGCCATAAATTCCTGCCCACACGTTAATTTTTTCGGGATATTGAGTATGCCCTTCTCGGAAAAGGTGCGGATTTTCATTATCCCAGTATCTGCAGTTATGTCTGTTAACCAGTCCATTTAGAAAAAAAGTTGATTCATCACTAAAGCAGATATTCTTAGGTAAATGGGGGTCCTCGCCAATTCGTTGGCACATTAATTCGCAAAATTGAATTCTCCTATCAAAATCGTCTTCTCCGAGTTCTTGAAGAATTTGAATTTTGTAGGGAAAAAACTTATTTTGTTTTAAAACTTTATGCACAGAGCCAGCAGAAATGTTGGTTAAATCTGCGACCTTTGAGATGGATAAAGTTGGATCTATTGCAAACTGTCCTAGTACCTCGATTTGGCATGCTTCATCTACAACCCTTTTCTCAATATATTTTTTATTACAAACGGATCCCGTTTCTTCAAACTTTCGTACCAATTCGAGTACATATTTATGGCCCACGTTTTTGTCTTGATGCCTCTCGTTAAATGCTCTGGCGGTTCTACGAGCGCACCGATCTTCAGCTCCATAGAGAAAAATTATTTCTATTCTTTCGGCTAGCGTATACACCATTTATATTCACGTTTCAACTAGGCGTCACAATGACAAGTTTAACAATAATAAACAACTGGTGTTTAAAGATCTTAAAAATTTTATTTATTGCAGTGATTTTTTGTACCTATCAGGTACCGCAAAAAATATCATTGAAATAAATACACTAGATTGATTAGACTGCAATGAATTTTGCGATGAATTTTAAAACAGGCTTAGTTTTTTTCTCGCAAATATTTTAACTGTTTATTATTTTAAAAAAATATTTATTTTAAATTTAAAATAATATTTTACTCTATGAAGTAGCCATTTGACATAATAAAGTTTAATGTGATAAGGTGTCTATTATTACCACACATCTTTTCTTACTATTCGCTTGTACATCAACAGATTTTGTTTTTTTTTTATTGGCTAAATAGGAGATAGTATGCCCTTTAAAATGATGTATCACACTATAGGGTAATCATTTGACATACTAAAGTTCGAGGCCGATATATTATGCATTATTACAAGACATTTTTGCACACTGTTCGCTTGTACGTCAACCGATTTAATTTTTTTTATACGGTTGGATAGACAATTTTATGCTGCTTACAATGATGTGTCACAAGGTGGGGGTTCCCATTTGACATATCAAAGTGAGGTTAGCTGGAGGTGAGGAGGTGATTGACAGACTTTTAACAAATGCAAAATTAAACTTCCCCCTGTATATCTAAATTGACGTGTTTTTTCTTTTTTTTTTAAATTTTTCTATTTAACAAAGTTATTAAGGATGGTTCGTTTTGAATTGAAGGCACTGTATATTTAATTCTAATTAGCTGTAAGTTTTTTATTATTTTATTATTGTGTTTGTGTCTTTTTCTTAAACGTGTAGAATTAACATGTTTATCTTATTTTTTTGGGGCTATCGTATTTCCATATATAAAAGTAAATTAAATTAAGATCTTAGTATAATAGAAATAAAAATAAGTAGGTCTAATTTTAATTACAATATAAAAAAAGTGATTACATTTTAGTGTTTAATTGTAATTCTGCAGATGGTTTGAGAAATAAATAAACTGAAACGTCAAATACCCTAAAAATGTTTTTAATTAATAATAAAATGACCGATAGCCCCAAAAATATTTTATTATTATATGGACGAATTTATTTTTTTATATATGTTTAACCTTTTGTATTTTTGACAATGGATATTTTCTTAGTATTTAAATTATAACTTAGAATTTTTTGAGAGAATAATCCTACGTTTTAGTCTATTATTATAGACCGGTATTTTTGATTATAAAATTTCTAACCCATTCCTATGAAAAATATATGTGTCTAACAAATTTTGCTAAAAACACCGGACTAAAGAACACAGGTAGTTTGCGAAGAGAAAAAGGGTAAAAAATGATTTATTACTCTCTCTAGTTCTTGAATAAACTATAGTATAAGAGGAAAAATCGGGTTTATTTTCCTAAACTCAAAGCTCTTGGGGGGGGGGGGCGATCACCCCCACCGCCCCCCCCCCCTTGGATCCGCGCCTGATCTGGGGCGATTCTCGCTATCCTGTTTTGCGCCATTCTTCCTACATGCTCATTCCAGGCTCTTCTGCGCTTCCGTCCCCATCTTACTATATCCTGCATTCCATGTTCCTCGCGTATTGTTGAATTGCGTATGTGATCTCTTAATGTGTATCCCGATATTCTTCTTATTACTTTCATTTCAGCAGTTCTTAGAATTGATTTTGTTTTTGTGTTGTCAGTTTTCGTCTCTATTGCGTACGTCATTATCGGTCGAATACAGGTCTTGTAGATTTTTGTTTTTGCGTCCTTGCTCATGTATGTGTTGTGCCATATAATATCCGCTAGGCTTCTTGAGATTCTATTTGCCTTGTTTACTTGGTTTCTTACTTCTCTTGTTCTGTCTTGGTTTGCGGATATCTCAACTCCTAAGTAATTAAAGGTCATGAGTTGTTCTATTGGTTTGTCATCCACTACTAGTTTGCATCTTAAGGGCACTTTGCTTATTACAATTGAGTTAGTTTTATCGATGGATATTTTCATGTTGAATTGCTTGCTTATGGTGTGGAATCCAAATAGAAGTCTTTGGAGATCGTCTTCATTTTCCGAGACTATGACGGCGTCATCAGCGTAACATATTATTGTTATTTCCCCGGTATTCATTCTGTACCCTGGTGCCGCTCTTTTGACGTCCATTACTATGTTAAACAGTAATGGACTCAGAGAGTCCCCCTGTCGTATGCCCGACGCTATCGGTACATCCTTAGTTAGGTTGCCGCTTACTGAGATTTGTGTTGTGGTGTTGGAGTTTAGCTGTTCAACTATGTTAATTAAATTGTTTGGGATGCCTTTAATTCGCATTATTTGCAGAATATCATCCAGTCTCACCCTATCAAAGGCTTTAATGAGATCTATAAAGCACATAAAAGCCGGCTTAGTAAATTCAATAGATTTCTCTGCTATCTGTCTTACGATGAATATGGCATCTACTGTAGATCTGTTTTTGCGGAAACCTTGCTGTTCTTCTGATATTCTGCAATAGTCAGTTATGATACCTTCAAGGATTTTGGTGAATAATTTCATTATTGAATTTAATAAAGTTATTCCTCTATGGTTTTCCGTGATTTTCTTATCACCCTTCTTGAAAATAGGTACTGTTATACTTTCTTCCAATCTCGGGGTATCTCTTGGTCCTTAATTATTTTGTTAAAGAGTTTTGTTAGTTCTTCGCGTAATGCATTTCCACCATATTTAATTAGTTCGTTGGGAATATTTTCGGGTCCTGGGGCTTTTCTCGTTTTTAATTTGGCTATCGTGTCTTTCGTCGTTTGGAGGCTTACTTCCTTGGTGTATTCGTCATATTCAGATGCATTTTCGGGTGGGTAGTTGTTCTGTTGTGATTGATCTGTATTTCTATATAGTGTTTTAAAGTGTTCTTCCCATTCGTGCTCAGAAATTTTTTGGGATTGTGTATATTCGTTTATATCCTGTTTCCTTCTTCTGATCATGTTCCATACCTTCTTTTGTGCCCCGTACAAGTCATGTTCCATATCTACTGTGAACCTGCGCCAATATTCGTTTTTGATTTGTCTTATGTCGGCGTTTACTCTGTTTCTTATTTCTTTGTATCGATTGTGTTCTGTTTCTGACTTGCTATTTTTGTATCGGAGGTAAGCCTGTCGTTTCTCTGCTGCCAATGATTTCACCTTAGGAGTATACCAGTGCTTAGCTGACGGCTTAGAATTTGTGTTGACTTCTCTGTATCCCAATGCTTCCTCGGCCGATTTATCTACATTTCCTCTGATTTTTCCCCAGCTTTCTTCAACATCATCTGAATCTTTAATAGAGTTGTCTTTGATCTTTTCTGCAAGTATCTTTTTATACAAGTCTTTGGTTGATTCATCACTTACCGATTCAATGTTTAATTTATTTTTAATATTCGGTGGCTTTTTCTTTTTGTGTGGTATTTTAAGTCTTAATTTGCATATTACCAATCTATGATCGGATCCTATTTCTGCAGATGTTAAGCTACGGACGTCTAATACTTGTGTTGGATGTAAAACTTTATTCGATATCACATAATCTATTATTGAATTGTGTCCTCTGGTATTTTGCCAGGTTATTTTGTGTTGAGGCTTATGGGGGAAGAATGTATTATTTATTCTCATGTTGTTGCTTGTGCAGAAATCAATCAAGATTTCGCCATTTTCGTTAATATGCTTTCTATTCAATTTATAAATTGTTAATATGTAGGGAGACATATCACGTAACTCTAAAACTTGAACTAACATTAAAAGTTTATTTTCGGTTTTTCCACACCAAAAATGGTAATATATAGTCGATTTTATTTTAGATACATTTTGGCTATTATCCAGTGTTATCTAAAATAAGTTTGTAGGTAGAAGGTGATTCAGAAACAACAAAGAAGTTTCTATGAATTTTTGATCATTAACACCGAAAAAGTTACATTGTAACGAAACATATTTGCTAAATATAAAGAATTAAGCGAAAATCAAAAATAAAACGTGGAAAACGTATCCCTTTTAATAGTTTATTTTTAAGGTTTGCAGTCTGTCAGCTGTCGGTAAATTTGTACAAGAGTTGTTTAGGATAAGCATGGATATGTGTTTTATGATTTTATATTACTTTATAAAAAATGTCACGGCCAAGCGTGACCCGTGAACAGTGCAACATTGACTTTGACATTTTTTCTAAACTACATAAATAAATGTGCAAAATAATAGACATGCAATTTCCCAATTATATTCAGGCCCTTTGGGACTCCCGTTGCCTATTTCTCAACTACTTATCTATCCATGCTTTTATTATTGACTTAGGTAGTGTAATAATAATGAATACACCAATTTTGATTTATTATTCGGTCATATTTCAATATTTTTACTTTTCACCTGCTCGACTTCCGCAAGGGCGACCGGGTATCTGTTCTTGGTCTTCATATTTCGTTTAAATCACCAACTAATATTTCAACAGCCACAGCTCTCCGTTTATCAAGGAATCATTTAAAAATTACGTCCCAAAATAAAAGACATTATTTTAAATAAATTTTGGGCGATATACTTCCATGTACTAATTTTTAAAATTCAAGGTAATGATGCATTGCTCAATCAATTTAAACAGCACACTTTTGGAAAACTAGCAGAGTTTTAGTTACGGTTCAAAAGGTTCAGTCTTTTGAATACAGTGACGTTAAATGCCGATTTTTCACATTATCGCAATGGATGCTGCTTATAAAAATAATTATTTTACCTTATATATTAAAAGAAGATTGTTCTAGGAGTGTGAACTCATATGGTACCTTTATTTTGTTCTGTATTTTCGAAAAATTTTGTATATAGAAGTGTGCCTTTAGTTTTTAGAACATTTCATGAGGATATTCGATGGGTACTCGATTTCCATAAATTTCTGTTTTTTATTTAACTTATATAGCCCCTGCAAGTGACTAATTTGCTATTGTGAATTCATCTATAAGACCGATACTGACCTACGGCGCAGAAACAAGAAATAAAACAAATTATGAGAACCACAGAAATGAAAACGCTGAGAATGATCACGGCAACAAGTTTAAGAGATAGAATAAGAAACGCAAAAATACGCGAGGACAGCGGAATGGGGGATGTTGTGAAGTGGGTTCGAAACCGTCGTAGGCAGTGGAGAGATCACGTGGAACGAATGGACGATGACAGACTAGCAAAAACCGCGATGAGAGAGAAACCAAACACTAAACGGCCGCCTGGACGGTCCCCCAAAAGATGGAGAGACAGCTGGATTTCGACCTCAAACGAGGATCGATGAGGCATTATATAGATAACAGAACTTGGTTCTACCTAGAAGAAGAAGAAGAAGAAGAAGAAGAAGAAGAAGAAGAATTCATCTATGTAATGTGAAATATTTGAAATAACAAATAAATCTAACTAAACTGGAATAGTGTGCTTATTTACTGACAAATTCTGTGCCTGATTCAAAATAGCAATAAATAACGTAACTCATTTTCTGAAACACATTTTTTAGGAGAAATGATGAAAAAATAATTTTTATCTAACTTAAGCTGTAAAATGTTTATTGGGTGTTCTGCAATGACATGTCTTTATGGTAAAATTCCGCGCATAGCTTCTAGCAAAAAAGTAAACAAAAAACGTTAGTACGTAAACAATTCTCCCTAACGCTTACTGCGATCGCTGTCTATATCATTTTTCGATCCTCATTTCGTCATTTGAACGTTATCCTGTCTGCTATAAAGATCTTGAATTGTATTATCATTTATCGGTGAGTTACATACGGTTAAAAGTGTTTAGTTTCAAGTTGCCTCGTAACTTAATTCATCTCTCTTCAATTTCACTTAAATAATATTTCCTAAGAATTGTAATTCTTTAAATAAAATATAATTAAAAATAACTAAAAAGAAACTTGAAATAAAAAGAAAAAAAATAGAAGCTAAAAGAAAAATGAAAGAGAAAGAAAATAAAAAGAAAGGATCCGTTTGGCAAACATTCGCGATAATGTGAAAAAAAAATTGAACGTCTCTACAACTTCGTAAGTGTATTTGTTACGTATCAACGATACAAAAAGTGTGTAAAACTTTGCCTATTAAGTAACGAATTTTTGAGTATAATGAAAGATTTCAATTACACCAGAGGTTAAATATTTTATATACTTGTATTGTATAATTTTTTTAAGCGGGAAAGAAGTCAATTTTAGAAACAAGAGATTTGCACAAAAGTACACATAATCGTTTAATACTTCCGTAGCCATTACGTCTTTTTGTGCTGAAATGATCTGCTTTTAACAAGAGTGACTTGAAAAGCACATATAATACGCATACAGGGTTTTCTATACCAAAAGTATACTGATTTTCGTAGCGCGAACGGAGCTGTGTAGGGGAGCTTGGCTGGCTGGTCGAAGTGGAGGGAACACTTAGTAACAGAGAAACATCAGCCGCAGTCGCCTGCAGGCTTTGGATGAGTAGACACCAGTTATTGTGAAGCGTGTTTTTTGCGTTGTCGATGCTCAAAATGAGTCAAAATCTCGAGCAATAAAGTTTTGTGTCAAACTTGGGAAATCGGTAACCGAGACACCAGAAATGGTTAAGCAGGTTTACAGGTACACTGCAGTGAGCCCCTCCAGTGTTTTTAAATGGCACAAACTGTTTAAAGAAGTTAGGAAGCTCGTCGAAGACGATCATCGCACCGGACGGCCGTCGACGGCAAGGACCGACGACAATGTGGCCATGGTGAGAGAACTGCTGAACACTGACCTTAAGCATTGAAGTAATTAGTGATGAGTTGTACATTACTTACATAAGCGTTCAACGAATCGTTCACGAGGATTTGGCCATGCGCAAGGTGTGCGCCAAGATGGCGTCACGATCAAAAAGGAACGCATGTGCGCCTTTTCGAAGAAATTTTGAACTTGTCGCACACATACGAAAACTTTTTGGACAATGTGGTAACAGGCGATGAAACTTGGGTTTTCCAGTAGGACCCGGAAACTAAAAGACAATCTGCGGAATGGCACACTTCCACGTTCTCACGTCCAAAGAAGGCTCGCACGAGCAAATCGAAGATCAAGGTAATGCTGATCGTGTTTTTTTGCCGTCGCGGGATGATTCATAAGGAGTTCGTTGTCCCTGGGGAAACAGTCAATTCAAACTTTTACGTGCAAGTGCTTATCCGCCTGCGAGATCGAGTGAATCGCGTGCGAACAACCATCTCCGATAACTGGACGCTGCATCACGACAATGCGATGTGCCTTGGCGCGTTCATTGTATATATAAATCCTTTATTTAGTCATAGACTAATAAAATTACACACAAATCTTACAACTGAATTCCTATTTCAAAATTAAAAACAACAATCAAACATCGTCAAGCTTGCAGAACAATGACATACTAAACTAAACTGACAAATCTAAAAAAAAAAACAAAGAAAGTTCATGTCTCAAGGATAGAGCCTATTAAAAAAATACTGCTTTAGATACCGCTTAAACTTATTTAGAGACTTTAAACATTTAATATTTGTGGGCAATTGATTAAAACTATTTAGACGCTTAAATAATACAGAGGTTTGTGTTTGTTTCTTTAATACTGGAGAAAAAAAAATAAAAATCAATGTTTGATATTGAAAGAAGTCCTCCACCGACAACCATTGCATTTCCTTCAACATGTAGTTAATTGATGTTCTTCTTGTACCTGAGAGTATAACTCTCATGGCTCTATCTTGCAATTTTTGAAATCTTGCCTTTTTATTTTGATTAAGAAGGAACAAAATTGTGGAGCAATAAACAAAGTGCGGCAATACCAGAGTGTTACACAGGATTGTTTTAGTCCACCTTGTCAAAAAATTAGAACATCTTTGAATATAGCTAATTTTATAAGAGATTATTTTTATTAAGTTATTCGCATGTTCTTTAAATTTAAGTTGTCTATCTATGATTACTCCTAAATATTTAAACTTTTCCATCATTTCAATTATTTCATTGCCTACTTTAATAATAGGATCTTCACGAGAAAAAGTTCTGTAATCATTCTCATTGCAGATTATCATAAATTTGTTTTCTTTCCACATTTATTTTTAATTGGTTACAAGATCACCACCAATATAAATTTTGTAATGTAGAGTTAAGTGTGTTAACCAATTGAATAATATCAGAACATGTAAAATATAAAAGAACATCATCTGCAAAAAGATCTATACAACAATCACCAGATGTATTCACTATATCGTCAATATATATATATATATATATATATATATATATATATATATATATATATATATATATATAAGAAATAATAATGGACCTACCACACTACCCTGTGGAACACCCATGCTGCTCTCAATCTCGTCAGATACAACGTCATTCAATTTTAATCTGTTTTCTTTTAATTAAGTAATTATCCATAAATTTCAACACTTCACTCCTTATACCGACGCTTTCTAATTTTTTAAGTAGTCTTTCCCTATCGGAAGTCTCAAAGGCTCTCCTCAAATCTAGAATACTGCACCCGTAATAAGATTTTGATTGAAACCGTGTTTCCAGTCATTAAGAACTTGTGAGGCAACTGTTGGTTAGATTCGGCGTCGCCACGTTGCCGCACCCCGTTTACAGTCTCGATCTGGCTCCACCTGACTTTTTTTATTCCCACGAATGAAAAAACAGCTGAAGGGACATCGGTTTGACTCGATTCAAGAGGCATCGACGAGGGCTTTCAACAGCGTCCCTGAAGCTGACTTCCAGAAGGCGTTATTGAAAGCCATCGCTATAAATTAGAAACTCTTAATTTTTATTTTGTTTCTTAGTTTGTTCAGGTTAAAAAAAAAGGTTAAAAAAAGAAGTGTATTCCGAGCTTTTCGGAAGTTACTTAAGATTTTTGGTGATTGAGGCTACTTTTTACCCTATTTTGAGGGTTTGTTATAAATGTATTGTATGCACGTTTGTACTTAATTATTTCACACCTGCTTTCAAATTTACAATCAATTTGCCTCAGATGGAACAATCCTAAAAACTCAATCATATTTTTGGGGTGTACTTGTAATTATGACCTCAGATTTGATTTCAGTTTAATAAAATATTTGGCACTACATAAGTCCCTTTCATTGATGTAAACTCTTTTCTTTTTGCAAACCCGTATAATACAACAAAGAATAATTCATTTGCCTATACTAGCAAAAAATGATAAAAATTAGTTTTCCGAAAAGACTTGATAAAAAACGAGTAAGGGCAATTTTTTATAGTAAAGATATGCGGTTGCTTAAAGAAAAACTCACTTCTGATAGTGTACTACTTATTACTTTTTTTTTTATTTTTTTGATGTTCAAATTTTTAAAAATTAGCAGGAATTACTCACATATTCACACTAATACTTACGATTGAAGAAGACAAAAATAACTCTCCAACAGAAGCTGATGTGGGCATTAGATTTCGGCGTATAAAAATTATAACTATAGAAACCTCATTTATTATAACTATACAGGCCAAGGTGAATAGTGCAAAAGTTGATCCAAATAATTCGTTAATCCTCCTAATTAATTTAATTGTCGTATCGTGGAAACAGTTATCTTCAATAATAACTTTTAAACTTGTTGGTGATCTTAGTCTCTCATTAAGGCTTTTTGTATAATTTCTTATTTTATTTATCATGAAAATAGCTGCCAAAATTATCGCTTCTTGTCTAAGCATAACGTAGTTATAAATTATACTTGATAGAAGTATTTCAATATTCCAGATATATTCATAAATGAAATAAGTAAATCTTACTAGCGACCATGATAAAAACAGTGCCATAATAATTTTTTCGGAATTTGTTATAAACACATTATTTCTAGAATTTACCTTTAATACTTTTATAAGGGAACAAATTTTAGTTCCTTTACACAAAAGCTTGAACGATATTATAATGTTAATATAACATATGTTAATAGCATCTAGCAGTAATAAAATTGTAATAGGTAATCATAAATGTTCATAAGTGCTTGAATATAATGACGTATACATTATAATTATGGTAGATCCAATCGTGCAAGTTATTATAAATATCATGTAATACGATTTATATATTTTAGACTTACAATACGTTGGCGGATATATAGCAAGAGCGTAAATTATTATGAAGAAAAGATCTCTTAGTTTAAAATACATTTTCATTCAAATGTGGCTAAACGAACTGGACTTTATAAGTTGAAAGGTAATAATGTTACAATAAGTAAACTGGATGGTCGGCATAATAATAGCGTATAAATTATTCACAGTAATATTGAGTATTGAATACATATAAAGTCTCATCAATAATATAAATTCCAACTTTTGTAATAAAACAATATTTACCAGCTGGATTACTTATTTTTGATATGCTCATTCTTACTTCGGAAGTTGTTTACTTACATCAAATTATTTTAATTAAATAAATTTATAAATTCGTAACAAAATTGTAGTTGTGATTCCAATATGTTGAGTGAATTAAAAAATGCATCCTGTTCACGAAAGAGTTTTTAGTGGTGTTTGAAATTTAGATTTCCAAGAAAATGCCATTTTTGAAACTGAAAAGTTTGCACGGTTTAAATTTCAGTTTAGGTTTAGACTGACTAATTCGATTAATTTTCCCTTTTTGTTGCAAATATTCACGTTATGGACAAAAACAATATTATTTTCTTCAAGTATCTCTCACAAATTCCTTGAATAAAAATTTACCATTTTTCGGTTTAGTTACCATTTCTTCTTGTTGGTTATACTACGAATCCCGTAGTTCTACTTCCTTGCTAATTTCTTTCCCAGCTCGGTTATTTTTATTTTCATGAATTCGCTTACATTCTTACACTACGGTACGGTTTTAAGTTACATTTGATTATATTTGACCAATGCTTTCGTTGTTTTACTAGCCTGTGGTTGGTCCTTTGATGAAATCTCAGTTTTTTTGCCTACTATCTGAATGAAATTTTTCCTCTTATCCTTTTTTTGAGCCAGTTTTCTTAAAATTGTTTTGAATAATTTCGTAGATTTTGTATGTATTATTTTAAAGTTAGATTTTTACGTCTATTCTTCCACTGTCAAATTTATCAGTAGTTCTTTTGAAAATGGTACATGTAATTTACGAGATCCCCAAACTTTCAAGAAATTTATTCTTGACTTCAAGTGTATTTTTTTTATTTAAAAATAACTAATGAGAGAGTTTTTTAAATTTTTAGCCGATAATGTTAATGATTAATAAATTTGCTTATTTAACTATTTATTTCAGCTGACTATTGTTTCCCGGGTTCATTTTTGAGCTGTCATTTCTTTCAAACGTGTCAACATTTTGAATGCGGTCCAAGGCCTTGATTTTCACTTTTACTGTTTGATTCGACTGAATAAACTGTAGATTTTCCCATCTCAATATTTTTTAACCATCCTTTGGGATTTTGGGCTGGAAAATCGTTTATTATCTCGGTAATTCAGTTTAGTTGATTAGTTACTTTATCTTTTGCTTGTTTGGTGTTTTTGAGTTTTTTACCACGATAAACCTGGACACATGGATTTTAGCAGTTCTACACCTTTCGACAAAGGAGTTCTTTTAAAACTACAATAACAAGTTTGGATAAGGTTCATTAACTACAATTTATTAAACCAACCTTTCGTAGATTTTTGACTTATTAAGATTTAACCTAAAAATTAATTTTTACCGAGTGAGTGTAATATTTAATTTGAATCTGGTCATGGTATGCTGTTTTAATAATCGTTAATACCTAAATTGACTGCATTAGTCTATTATTGAGTTTTATATAGTGTTTTAACTCTTTTCGTAGTTTTCTTTATAAATATTGATTAATTTTTCTTGGTAAGAGTTAATTTTGAGCACAACTTTGCTATTTACTGTAAAATTTCATATATTTTGTTGCGTGTTTGCTTACTGAATGTATCGGGGTTGTCCTAATTTATGAAATAATTGTTTTATCTTATATATTTTACGGTATATCTGTTTGTATCCAATCTCTTGGCCCATTCTGGGTTTAAAATTGATGAGAATAGAATAAAATAGTATCATTATATAGCTCGATGATTTTCAGTTTGACTTCAATATATTTTTTTATGTATTCGATTACATTGCTTAGGTACTTGAGACTGGACAAGTTAAGTTGAAATTCAAAAAATTATCAGCAAGAAGATCATTTATTTTTATTTATTTAAAACATTTATACCAAAATGTGTATCCTGACTTTTCACATAGTATTATAATGTATAGTGTGATTTTATTTTGATTATATATGATTTATTATTTATGCTTTTAAGGTTAATTAAAATTGCGTTTTTTCTTACCAGCTTTGAGCTGATCTGTTAAATAGTAATTAATATCAATAAAATTAAGCATGTCGTGTCATTCAGTGGTCTGAAATCCTAATTGTTATCTATTTTATTTTATTATTATTTCTAATTTGGTGATGGTTAATTTAGTTTGGTAATTAATTATTTTGTAAAGTAAATCTTTTGTTTCATCTTATATTAAATTATTATAAATATTGGCGATGAACCGAAGTCAGACTAGGTTTTTATGTTACCTTCATATATTTTACTAATATCTATCATGAGTTCATCAGTTTAAGCAGTTTATTAGTTTAAATGAATAATTTGTTCAATTCTAATTAGTTATTGATTAATATTTCATTCTCTTATGTCCTTTTAACTTAAAGATCACCTTGCTTTTGTTTTAATTTTTAACCGACTTCTAAAAGTAGGAGGTTCTCAATTCGTCGATTATGTATTTTTTTTATGTATGTACACCGATTACTCCGGAACGGCGGCACAGATTTGAATGACATTTTTTACGTTATGTTCAGGAAATTGCTGCGGTGGTCCTATATTTTTTGGATGAAATTGGCGTAGTAAAACCCAAGATGGCGCTGACAATATAGCGGCCAAAAAAATTAATTTTGTCCAATTTTCTCCAAAATTCGGGGTTATAGACCACAAATCTGAAATTATTTGTCCGATTTTCTCCGAAATTGGTATATGAGGGTTTTCGGGGTCGCACATAAAGAAACTGAAATTATTTTTAAAACATTCAATATGGCGTATTTAATATGGCGGATAAAAAATTAATTTTCTGATTTTTTCAAAATTGATATATGGGAATTTTTGGGATCGCACATTACGAATCTGAAATTATTTTTAAAAAATGACATATGGTGGATCCAAGATGGCGGATTAAAGATTCTACATCTCTCGATTTTATCAAAAATTAGTATTACGTGATTTTTTTTAATGTCGATTACGTATTTAAAATATTTTTTGAAAAACTCAATCTGGCGGATTCAATATAGCGTCCTAAAAATTTTACATTTTTCGATTTTCTCCAAAACTGATATAAGGGATTCTTGAGGATGTAAATTGCGAATTTGAGAATATTTGTTCAGGATTCAATATAACGAATCCAATATAGCGGACTAAAGATTTTATATTTTCAGATTTTGTTCAAAGGTGGGACTGAATCGTTTTTGAAGATGTAAATAGCGAATATAAAATTATTTTATCAGATCCAATGTGATGGTCTAGAAGTTTTAAATTTCCAGATTTCATCTAAAATTCGTACTAGGGGGGCTATGAAGGGTTGAAATTTAGATTAGATTAAGACGTTAAAATTATTTTTTTTTTAATTCAATAGGGCGGATCCAATATGGTGGGTTGAAAATTTAACATTTTTCACATTTATTCAGATTTGGCATTAAGGGGTTTTCGAGGTTGTATATTACGAATATGAAGTTAATTTTTTACAACTATTATGTTGATAAGAGACAATATGTGGAACTGAAAATTTTACATTTTCCGAATTTGTGTAAAATTGATATTTCGGGGTTTTTGGGACCTATTCAAAGTCGATATGCAGTATAAATTATATCGGGCTAAGAAATTTATGTCTCAAGTTCTTTAAATATCGATATTGGAAGGTTTTGGGGTATTTATTACCCATCCAAAAAAAAAATTTGAAATTTAAGATAGTTGACTTACTATAGCAGACTAAATATTTGTTTGACACAATTTCACTGGTATTTGGAGAACTCTAAGAATTAAAGAATTTTTAGTGGTTTATTTCTGGATGATTCACAATTTTGGATAAAGTAGGTACTTTTTTGCCAACTTGGAGTCTTTGTGAAGTACACTAATCTGGATAAGTACTTAGTTCAAATAATTTATGGATATCTTAATGAATTTAAAACTAAAAATCTAAAAATAAAATTTTTATAAAAGAAATTGAATCGATTTCTAAAAGTGCACTAAAAAGTAAAAAATAACTATAAATTTTGATATTGAAATTTTTGAAGTCGGCGCCAAATCATTTCTAAATGAAATAAATCACTATTAATATATACAAATTATGTTCGTAAGAAAGCAATTAAAAATAAAGTATTTTTAATTTGTTGATGCGAATCACATTTTGTCAGTTTTTAGTTTGACGCCGACTTTAAAAATTTCAATGTCATATAAAAATTTATAGTTATTTTTCACTTTTTAGCGCACTCTTAGAAGTCGGTTCAATTTTTTTTTAATAAAAATTTGATAATAAGTGGTTTTAGATGCTGCTTTTGTAGGGTCCTTTCTACTGGTATCCTTCTTATGGTTTTTTTATTACTGTTATCGTTCCTACGGTTTTTTCCTACCAGTACTCTTACTACTATTTGTGTTTTTGAATAATCTTTTGATTTTTTTCTAGTATCTACACAACTGAGAAGAGTTGCAGTCTAATTTCTTTGGAACCGCATAGCTTACAGTCTCTCCATGTAACAGGCAAACTTTTTTTAATATTTTTTTTTGTGATTTAAAGTTAATAACCTGAAAATTTTGTAAATTAGGTGTATTCTGCTTTTGTAAGGCGTTAGGCAATTTTGCGGTATTCTATGATCAAGAAATATACAGGGTTTGCGTTATGTTTTAGCACCATAGTGCGTGTTAGGTGTTAAATTTTATTTGATTTTTTTCCCGTTATTATAGTATAACATGAGTTTATTATTTGCATTGAAATTGTTTTTACCCTTGTTAACTTTAATTCATTTTTTTTTCTTTTAACTCTGAACTAACTTATTATTATTTTTTTAAAGAAGTAAATTTTGTAAAGTTGTGTAATTATTTGAACTTGATTTTTATTATTACATATCTAGCTTTACGCTACAGCAACACATTTAAAGATTTTGCTATTACTATTTTTTGACCCCATTATCACTTGCGTATATTTTTTTGTGCGTTCTTGCTTATTTGTAAGAGTAAAGTTGAAAGCTAGTTCCTCACGACATCATGGAAGGTTTCTGTATTCAACCTAACTACACATGCAGTGGAACCCTGAATTACCCCCTACTCTCAGGCTTAGGGGTTAGCATGGCATTTTTGCTCGCTGGCGTGGCTATTAACCTTCAACTGAACTCTGATAATTTTGCTTTAGTTTTTATCAATTAATTATTCAATTTCTTCTTACTTAATTGTGGGGCATTGGCGTTAAATACCAACGTAGCAAGGTTGTAAAGTTTTAACCATAAAACCTGTTGGTAAATGACTTTCCATTTTTTAGTTATCTCTCTTTTTCATGGTAAGATAAAATTTTTAATGTGACAGTTAAGTAGTTAACAATTTTGTATAGATTCTAAAATATTAGGATAGGAGCGTGTAGGGTATTCTCTTCTAAGTTCTACGGTCCGCTTAGACTATAGATTCCCAACCTTTTCTGTACTACCTTCTTCATCTTCAGGTCGTTTAAAGAAAAAAAAAAAGAGACTAAAAGTTTCATTTATTACGGATTCGGCTTTGGTTCTTTCTTGGTACGCGTTTCGATCGCCTAATGATCTCATCAGTGGAGCTATAACGAACCAAGAGCAAACTCATAAGAAACAATGTCCATTTAAAACTAAATTACGAAACATTTCGGTAGGATGTTAATCCTGCGCACATTTGTCGAGACTGTTAAATATCAATAGTAAAGAAAATATTTTACGACCGTAGAATTAGTGTAATAAGAATAATTTAATATGTTACTGCCGACGTTCTCAGAATTTAGATTTTTTATGGACAGTTGTGCCATAATTTTGCTCTTGGTTCGTTACAGTTCTATTGATAAGGTCATCGAGGCTGGTTTGGGAATGTCAGACTGAGCTAGAAATTCTGGCAAAAGACAACAGAGTTATGTTAAAGTGGGTACCAGGACACGAAGGCATACATGGAAATGAAAAAGCTGACGAGCTAGCTAGAGCAGGATCAGCATCTCAATACATTGGTCCAGAACCGGCCTTTGGGGTGCCGCGGTACGCGGCCCGGGAAGCAGTCAAAGAATGAATCAAAAGAGAGTATAAAAACCACTGGATGACCAGACATGGTTTAAACAACAGCAAGCTATTTATTGGGAATTCTGACCCGAAACTGGCAAGGAAATTACTCTAAATGAGTAGGAACCAATTAAGGACTATTACGGGTATAATGACGGGATACATGGCCGTCAAAGTACATCTGAATAGAATGAATCTAAATAACGGAAACCTCGGCTGCACACTATGTGAACAAGCCGAGGAAAAGATGAAGCATATCATATGTGAGTGTGAGTCACTGGAGAGATTTAGACAACAAACATTCGGGTCAGTAAGTCTGGAACCGGAAGAAATACTCACTCACTCCTTAGCAGGACTGTACAGATTGAGCCAGGGGGCTAGGTTGACAGAGTCGCTGTAATATCTAGGGTGAGCACAATTGACCTATTCTGGCCGCAGTGCGTCCTGCTTTAGGACGGACCCAGGAGTATAAAAAAAAGATCATTAGGTGATGGAATAGCAGAGTTGGAGAGCCAGAGTTGAATTCGCAGGAAATGAACTGCATGTTTATCTTTCGTTCCTTAAGATGACCTGAAGGAGAGAAAAGCGGTAGTTTTTTAAACTAATTCTACGGTCGTAAAATATTACTTTATATCTTACAAGGAAGGTACCTGACGTATCCAGAGGGTACAAACATAAGAGACACGTATTCTTTTTATCTGCGGAGATTCATTTTAATGGGGTGATAGCCGCCCCTAAAGTTCACCCTTAAAAACAGTATTTTTGAAATATCTCAAGTTCTAAGTGAGATATCTTCACAAACAAAATGAAAATTACTTGTTGCTTGAAATGATGTTGAATTATGGTTTTTTACCCCCAAGCATATCATCCCTTATTTTTTTATAAGGCTAAACCATTTATTCGCTCCGGTAATTTAATTCTAAAAATTACGAAATTTAATATAATTGAACATATTTTCAAATACCATAATTAACTTAAGTTGGCGGGTTTCGGAGTTACTCAAGATAACTAGTAAAAGATGGTGAGTCAACCCCAAACACTTTTTTTCTTAGATCTCAAGTTTTAATTGTAGGATTTTGACAGAACAAAATGAAAATTATTTGTTATTTGAAATGATGTTGAATTATGGTATTTTCACCCCCAAAGATATAATTTCTTATTTCTTATAACTGTAAACCATCTATTAGCGCACGCAATTTACTTCTAAAAATTACGAAATTTAATGAAATTGTATCAAAGTATAATTTTCCCGAATACCATAATTAACTTAAGTTGACATGTTTTGGAACTTTAAAAAATGACGTAGTAAAAGAAAATAAATTATTTTCAAATCTCAAATTTTAATTGAGACATCTTTACAAAACCAAGTGGAAATTACTTGTTAGTTGAAGTGAGGTTATACCATATTGTTTTAACCCCATAGATATCATTCCTTACTTTTTATAAGGGTCAATCTTGTAATTCATTTACATAATTTAATTCTGGACATTACGAAATTAAACCAAATTTGTTTATATCTTTTTTACGAATACTTATTATTCGAAAAGATGTTAAACTATGGCATTTTCACTCCCATTCCTATTTTTTTACAAATAAACCGTCATTTCATATATATATATATATATATATATATATATATATATATATATATATATATATATATATATATATAATATTCCTAAAATTGTCAAATTTTAATTGAAAGGAACGTTACAGAATTAGAAATCACTTTTTGTCATGAATTATAATAATTTACGGACATGAATACTTAACCAATGAAATAGGTTTACATTTTGTTATTAATTAAAAGAAATAATTTCAGTAAGTTCAGTAACGTTCATAGTAGTGAACATAACCCGATTCGCTCGATCCCCCCACCCCTCGACCTTGACCTTGACCTTGCTTCACCCCTCTTTGGTCCCGCCCACATGTCCTTGTCATTGACCTTGAAAGTGCACGTGTGCTTTGGCCTTGGCCTTGTGTTCAAGGTTGTGTGTGTGACCTTGACCTTGACCTTGGTCGAGACGACCTTGACTTTGTTGAAGGTCATCTTGGGTGTGTGACCTTGAAGATATGTTACGTGGTTGGGGGTGACCTTGAATGGTTTTATATAAGGTATGGGGCAGTTTCATTCATCAGTTGACTCTGACTTGTATAGGTAGTACATGTGTTAATATTTGACAAATCATGGCATATGTTTGTGAAAATTGCGGTTCTAAGTTTACTAATATTTATAATATGAGACGTCATCAAAGAGAATCGTGTGCGGCGAGATTTAATGAAGTGCCTGGAGGAAAACGGCTCCGAATTGAAGAGTATACATCGACGATTCCGCTAATTAATTGCGCTACATGTAATGTAGATGTTCCAATAAATCATATGTCGGTGCATAAACGAACACAACAACATAAAAATAATTCATGTTTGCCGGTATGTCATGGTGTGCAACTCGTTGAATGTGCCTTCAAAAGGAGAATTGCAACCTATCGGGTTAGCAGTGATATGGAGCATTCCGATTACGTAATGTTCTTTGCAGACATTAAATCCAAGGTGGTGGAACTTGTTAATAATTTATTGCGTGTGCATCATGCTTTAAAAGTTAACATGACAGCTGTTGGCGAGTACATGCTTCCATCACAAGAAATATTCAGTGAAAAATCCTTCAACACTGCTAATCAAATAATTAGTGTAGAAAGTGATTTGGATGCCGTTTACCATTCTTTCACCGAATTAATAAAAACGCAGGCGACAGAGTTCCAGGAGAAAGATTCAGGTATGGAAAAATCAAAACCCGATATATTAAACTGATTTTTATATATTATTTTTCTTGTTATAGGATGGGCTCTTGTGCGAATTTTATACTTGGAAGTTGGTATCAACAAGTATATGCCTATGGGTGGCTCATCATACATCAAGTTGCCGTGTTCTATTGAAAAGAAAGGAGCTGTCGTCAATGTGATTAACCAGGACGAATTTTGCTTTGCGTGGGCTGTAACATCAGCATTGTTTCCTCCAACAGCAGAGCCTTCACAGAAGACATCCTACCCCCATTTTTCTAGAGTACTAAATGTAACAGGTATGGATTTTCCAGTAAAATTACGTGACATTAAAAAATTTGAGGAAATGAACAACATATCAATTAACGTATACGGTCTGGAATCTAAATATGAAAATAATGAAGTAATACATGAAGTTATTGGTCCACTGAGGTATGCGTCAAAAAAGTTGGATAGGCATGTAAATTTATTGTTAATTACAAAAGACTGTAGTAGTAAAGATGGCGGTGAACATTTTTGTGATACGACTTGTTCAAAGAGTCATTATTGTTGGATTCGGGATTTATCACGTTTAGTTTCAAGTCAAATTAGTTGTCAACAACATAAAATATATTTCTGTGATGGTTGCCTCATTTATTTTAGTACACCGTCAGCTTTAACTTTACATCAAAGCTACGATTGTAACCACATTTTCACGCAAACACCCTCAGTGGATTTAAAAATCGATAAATTTGGAAAGAGTGTGCCGGAAAATATTTTAAAATTCGAGGGTATAGAAAAGCAAATGCGCGTTCCATTCGTGGTTTATGCAGATTTCGAATCTGTTTTAAAACCCGTTGAAACGGTACAACCAAACCCACAAAATTCTTACACTGTAAAAAGTTTTAAACATGAACCATATTCTTTCGCTTATTTAATTAAATGCTCTTTTGACGACTCACTTTCGAAATTTGAGCTATTTCGGGGGAATAATGCAGCTCAAGTCTTTGTGGATCGTATCGAATGTGATTTAAGGGCTCTATACAACACATATTTAAAAGACATTAAGCCTATGAAACCGTTAACGCCTGAAGAAAAAAGGGAGTTTAATGATGCTAAAATATGTGGTATATGTGAAGGCCCTTTTGAAGAGGGTGAGATTAAAGTACGAGACCACTGTCACATAACTGGTGCAAAAAGATTTGGTGCTGCACATTCCGTTTGTAATTTAAATTATAAATTACCCTCTTTTATCCCTATCATATTTCATAACTTAAGCGGCTACGACAGCAATTTATTTATAAAAGAGTTATGTAAATATGGGGATAAAATTGGTGTTTTGGCTCAAAGTAAGGAAAAGTACATATCATTTACCAAAAGCATTTATGTGCACGATTATTTTGATAGTAAATGTGGAAAAGTCAAGAGGAAATATTTAAAGTTGCGATTTATTGATAGTTTTAAATTTCTGTCAACGTCTTTGGAAAATTTAGGCAGCGGTTTAAACGACGACGATTTTATTGAAACGCGGAAACATTTTTCAAATATCAACCAATTTAATTTGATGCATCAAAAGGGTGTTTTTCCCTATAGCTTTATTGACTCTATAGAAAAAATGGAAAATACATGTCTTCCAAGTAAAGATGAATTTTATGATAATTTACGGGAAGAACATATTAGCGATGAAAGCTATAGAAGAGCAAAAGAAGTATGGCGCTTGTTTGGGTGTAAAACTTTGGGGGACTATTCGGACGTGTATTTAAAATCAGATGTGTTGCTATTGTGTGATGTTTTTGAGCAATTTCGGAATAATTGTTTAAAATTCGATAAACTTGATCCAGTACATTACTATACCCTTCCAAGTTTATCATTTGATTGTATGCTACGTATGACTAAGGTAGAGTTAGAGCTCTTAACTGATATAGACATGATACATTTTTTTAAGAAAGGTATACGCGGCGGCATAAGCCAGTGTACAGAAAGGAAGCACATCGCTAATAATATTTTTTTACCAGACTATGACCCAACAAAACCTTCTTCATTTATAACATACCTTGATGCTACAAATCTATATGGTCATAGTATGTCACAAGCATTACCATATGGTGGTTTTCGATGGTTAAGCGAGCGCGAAATTCTGGATTTAAATATTATGGCTGTTGGTGATGATAGTTTACATGGCTACGTTTTGGAAGTGGATGTGCATTATCCGACTGAGTTGCATGATGCACATTCTGATCTTCCATTTCTAGTAGAAAATATCATACCGCCAACAGAAAACGCTAAATTACCGAAATTAATTCCTAATTTACAAGATAAAAAAAAATACATTGTACACTATAGAACTTTAAAACAAGCCATCGCCAACGGCTTAGTGGTAATGCAAACCCATCGAGTATTACAGTTTGAGCAATCAAAATGGCTAAAATCGTATATTGATTTTAATACCAATTTACGTAACAAGGCCACCACAAAATTTGCGAAGGACACTTTTAAATTAAAAAATAACGCGATATTTGGTAAAACTATGGAAAATGTGGAAAATCGAAAGGATATAAAATTAGTAACACATTGGGAGAACAGTGTAGGCAGAAATGGAGCTAGAGCACTAATATCCCGCCCCAATTTCAATAGTAGCTCGATATTTACCGAGAACTTTGTTGCTATACATATGAATAAAGTTAAAATATTGTACAATAAACCAATTTATATCGGTTTTTCCATATTAGATATATCAAAGACTGTAATATACGATTTTTATTATAATTTTATTAAATCCAAGTTTGGCGATGATGCTTCGTTACTTTACACCGATACTGACTCGCTTATATTAAAAGTGTATACGGAAAACTTTTATCAAACTATATCAGAAAACCCCGAAAAATTCGATACATCAAATTACCCCGAAATTAATAATTTCAACATAATTAAAAGTAATTCTGTAGTTGGTAGAATGAAAGATGAGTTTCCTGGTGATCCGATAATAAGTTTTTATGGTACCGGCGCGAAGGCTTATTATGTAAAGTCCATTAATAATGAATTAAAAAAAGCCAAAGGTATCAAAAAATGTGTTATCGAGAAAGACCTTCATCAGGAAGACTACCAAAGAATTGTTGAACGGGGTGGTTTGATATTAAGAAAGATGAAGACATTTAGAAGTGAATTACATAACATTTATACCAACATAATAAATAAAGTAGCATTGTCACATAGCGATGATAAACGTTATGTAATTCCCAGTTCAACCAAAACTCTACCTTGGGGGCATGCAGACATAGATTTTTACAAAACAGACCCGGAAGAAAACTTAGCAAATTTAGTCACCGTGTTGGAATCATTTCTAAGTCAGGACAGCACGTAATCTGGAAAATCCATATTTCATTATTTGTATTGTTTTTATTATTTCTATTAAACATACAACATTAATATGTAACGATAGTATTGTAATTTTTTTTTTTTTTTTTTTTAAATAAAAAACATGTATTTATTACTTGATTGCTTTTTTATTGAACCTTTATTTTAAAATTATAAATATAATGAAGTGTCGACAAATAACAAACTGTAAAAGTTATTGTTGAAAAATTTGTCTAATAGTAAATTAAACGCACAGGTCTACGAGTAAATGTTTAATGTGAAACAGGTTTGCTGACAAGATCCTCCATAGTCTTTTCAATTTTCAACATTCTAGAGTTAAGTTCATCACGCAGTTCGTCTTGCCTAAGTTCATATATTGCAATAACAGTATCATCAATGTATCCTCTAAGTTCTTGACCGGTTTCAATTAATTTCTTGCGTACGTAACCTTCAAGTTGGTTTCTGAATATATCTTTAATAACAATTGTTGAGTCATGTAAAGCTTTCTGCGTATCTTGCACACACTGAGCAAGGTTATTATCAACATAATTTCGTGTGGTCGCATCGTCTCCTTCAAGAGGTTCTGCTAAATAGCACAATCTTTTGCTTCCCATGTCGTAATCTCCATTAGGTGTAAGTTTAAAACCTATTCCTGAAGGACCTCGCATAAAGTTAAAATCCTTAAATTTTCTTTTGCGACCGAACTTATCAATAGTGTTTACTTCTGACATTGTTATGTGAGACTGATTTGAAACCATTAGATTTCACCCTAATATATGGTTCTATTTCATTAATAAACGGACTCTGCAGAAAAATATGGATTGCAAAACGTATTTTAGGTGATGTTTAATAAATACACATACAGATTCATTTTACTATTGTTTTATTGAAAAAAAAATTAAAATATAACAAAAGATTGAGTTTACTTTTTATTATTAAAAAAATAAAAAATATAACAAACAAAAAAATTAAAAATTAAGAAATAAAATACATGTTAATTTCTTCTGTACAGGTAAGCTTCTTCTATGACCCAATTTCTTCTCTGGATGGCGCGTTCATTAATGTCCTTGAACTGGTAGTAAACTAGTCCACAAAAGCCGCATTGTACAAATTTAATCCTGAAAAGGTCAATGTAGTTGAAGTCGTACGTAAGATCATTTCGCCAGCAGATACCTAGTCTTTTACAATGATGACAAGTTAAATAAAAAGCTTTTGTTATATGACTGTATCTTTTGGCTGCTTCACTAGGTTGTTCATCAGTTGGCAACATGATGTTTGAATATGTTGTACTTTTCAATCGCGGTACTCTAATTATGTATTACTTTTTAAAATAACCTTGACAGGACCAAAAAAAAAATCCTTGAAAATTACAACCTCGAAAACGACCCTGACATTGACGGGTACTTTGACCTTGGCCTTGGCCTCGCATCTAACAAGTTTAGTACTATATTTATATGCTTCTTTAAAATAACCTTGACAGGGACAAAAAAAAATCCATGAAAATTACAGCCCTGAAAACGACCCTGGTATTGCCGGTTACGTCGGCCTTGGCCTTGGCCTTGCATCTGACAAGTTTAAATATTATACTTAATGCATCGAACAAAAGGAATAAAGGCGGTGTAGTGGGGGAAATGGGCATAAAAGCAGACTTGCTGGCTCGAGCTCTTCACAGTTCGTCAGAACAGCAAACAGTACAGTGCTAAGAAAAAGTTAATTGTGTGAGTTTGAATATCGAAAATGTCTAGTGTACGGTCTCTTTTAGATGCTCTTGACGTGAGCTGCGGTTCACAGCAAGGCATGTTGGAGAACATGAGTGGTTTAGAAGTGTTAAGTCCGGGGGTGTTCGAGAACTGGAATGGCGTGGAGCATGAAGATGCCGAAGACCGAGCCCTCAACGATGGTCGCGACGAAGAGTTGGTTCAGTCGGCAGCGCAATTCCTCGAATGCTGGACGGAGGAGAAGGAGCCAAAGATAAATGTGATTAGTGATGTGGTTGTGCGAAAAGCATCGCGGCCTAGGGAATCTTCTCCGAAAGCTTCGAAATTGAAAAAGCTCTTGACTATGCGGAAGTCGGAAATCGCCGATAAAAAAACATTTTATTCGGCGATTAAAGGTGTGGGACAAGGGAAGAAGAAAAAGTTTAACTTTAAGCGTCCCTCCACCCCTGTTTCATTACCCGACTTCCTAAAAACAGCACCAAAAGAGCCACTGTCAGTAGAAGTGGAAGTCATAGAAGGCCCCGATGGACCAACACCACCAACGCCACCAACACCGGCCAGCGTCGAGAATGAAATAGTGTCGGAGGTGAAGTCTTCCCCAGCGCCAGCGCCCCTGTCGCCGATATTGGGGTGCCGGAAACCCATGAAGAAGCGGTTTAAGCGGTGTTTTGAAGGCGATGAAGTTTCCGCTGCTTCGTCGTCGTCGTCGTCGTCGTCATCGTCTTCACCAAATAAAACCGCGTCTTCTTCCGAACCATCACAACCGGAGTGGGTCGAAGACTTCACCAACTCTCAGAAGACCAAATTGACAGACATTTTTGACATGAAAAGACGCTTAGTGAAAGAAGTGAACGAGTGTGCCAGTGACATTATAGAACTTGAAAGACAATTAGAGATAAAAAAGATGAAATCTGCGCGGTTAAAAAGACAATTAGAGGACTTTAATAAATTATGTAGTAGGTGTTAGGTAGTTGTAGAGATTAGCTTTTAATTTATAGTATTAAGTTTGTAAATATATATATATATATATATATATATATATATATATATATATATATATATATATATATATATATGTATATATATATATATATATATATATATATATATATATATATATATATATATATATATATATATATATATATATATATATATTGTAGTTAATAAAAAAGTGTTTGATCAAATTTTTTATATTTTATAATGAGAATAAAAATGACTTGAAAATTTATTTTTGTGTGTTATTTCATATAGGCCCTGTCCCACATAATATTAGGTAATAAAAAAAAAGAGTGAATAATCCACTAAAACTACGCAATAGCAATAGTTGTAAATATTTTCTGATAATATTTACAAGTATGCTAAAACATGGTTCGGTTTATGAAGTTAAGGTTCTGTCGCCAGAACTTCTAATACTTTGTATCTCAATATTGTATGTTTTTATGAAAAAAACATAAAATATTGGTTACAAAGTATTATAACCAACTAAAACTACGATCAAATTATTTTGTGGTCCTGAAAAGGACCGTTTGGTTGTAAAACATGCGACTCTTTTATTGAGTTGTGGAGTCGCACGGCCCGTCATCATCAGCGGGGGTGGTGGTGTTGTCCTCTGTATATTCGATGATGAACCGCCAAAGTTCATCCCATCTAGGATCGTTCGGCTCCCACTCCAAACAATTCTCTGTGGTAGAATCTACCACAGGGCATTGGATGGGTTGTTGTTGTTGTTGTTGTTGAGTCGCTGACATGTTGAACTAAAATGATTGTAATAAGTATTGGCGGTCGTATATATAGAGACAAATTAATGGTGGGGGGTGAAAACAAATGTCGTATTACGTATTAAGACCAAAAGTTGTTTGTGGTCTCAAATACGAACGAACGATTTAGCTGGGTTCCACCAGCACTTAAAGTTTTAATACTTTGTATCTAATATTGTATATTCTATACATACAATATTAGTAACAAAGTACTAATATGTACTAAAACTACGATCAAAGTATTTTGTGGTCCTGAAAAGGACCGTTGTTGTGTGCCCTTAAAAAGGGCCAGGGAGAGTGTGGGGCTTATGGTGCCCCATCCTCGCTGGTCGACCACCAGCTTGACGAATCGCAGGGGCCTTGTGGGTCGTCGGGTGTTGGTGATGCTGGAATTTCCAGCACCGCATCTTCCGTCGAGTCCGGCTCTGGCTGCGGCGACGGAGTTTCGAGTCTTTGTAAGACCCAATCGCCCGCATCGTCTAATTCCACTAGACCCGGATCATGGTCATATACTAGCGGAATCGGCTCATCCAAGTCGTCCCAACGTAGGACGTCAATTTCAAAATCCACCTCGTCGTCGTCGTCGAAGACTTGCAGGTCTCCAACGTTGTCGGCTACGGTGTCATCACTAAAGATGGATGAGCCTCGGCTGGCGGGTCTTTCTTCCTCCATGTTCATCGTATGAGGGTTGATGAATATATGACTGTGTAACTGGCCCAGTCTCATATATATATAGAACTACCCCCACCCCACCAACGGATTCTAAATGTAATGTATTGGTGAGAGCTTATAGAATTATTGATTTTTTCAAAAACTTTAAATAAGGAATTAGTTTTGTTTAGACAATAAGACTTATTCTTAATATTTTGTGAAGAATACATTACAAAAAAAAATAATAGAAACCTTGTTTGAACTGTTAACATTTTCATAGGTTCTCAAGCATATAACTTGGCACTTAAGCTACGAGACAAATCGTCGTTAAACGAATATCTCGCCCCAAAAGTGACGATTACTAAACTACGATCAAAATATAATGTGGTCCTGAAAAGGACCGTTTTTGTGGCCCTAAAAGGGCCTGGGGGGAGGGTGGGGTGCCTACCGTGGAGTAATACCCAACGATATTAACACCGACCTAGGTGCAGCCCTTGGTCTTCTCATTGGCGGCACCGTCGTCGTCGCTGGTGGTGTCGGCGTTGCAGGCGGTGCCGAAGGTGCCGCTCCTGGTGCGGTACCCCCGCACTCCTCACACTTGCATATTTTGCCGGGCACGAATGGCCTGACAATGCCAATGATCCTTTTTGGTATATCTTCCATCTTGCCGATCGAATGTGTAATGATGAAATAATTCTAATACCGGCCTCTATATACATTCAAAAAGTTGGAGGGGGTAAGGTGGAGTGCATATATGCATTATATAAGTTTGAGAATAATATGATTTTATAACTCACCGTATCTCTGTTATGGACACAAACTACCCCCCTCCACTTTTCTAGCATATAGTACTAGACTTTCTCTACATTTTTTTCAAATAAATTTTTTTGATATTTCTAACCATTACTTTGCTACATATTTACAAAAAATGCAAATTATGCATATATTTTAATTATTTTCAGGCAAGGTAAGGAAAATTTTGAAAATGTTTTGACGGAATCGTAATAAGGAAGAGTTGAAGTATATCACACTATTTTTCCCGATTCGCTAATATAAAAAAATTTTTTTCATCGCATTTTGGATGGGCTCTGGCGTCGTAACGGTTGACGATAAAAAATTGGAAAAATACATATATTGTGGGAAATTTTCTCTAGAATCCAAAAAAAAAAATTCCCAACTTCTGTCACCGCAAATAAAAAAATCGATACCTCAAAAATTGCGAGAAAATGGTGAAGGAGCCGCGCAATCGCTCTGAAACCATCAAAAATCGATTTTTGTTCCCTCCGCGGGTTGGAGGGTGGGGGAGGTGGTGGTGGACTTAGAAAAAAAAAAAAAAAAAAAAAAAAAACTCTCCCCTACAACTTCCACATACTCCCGTTCGGCGGCCCTGGCCTCCTAACTCGAGAATTTCAATTTTTTCGTCTAAATTTTTTGTCATTTTTAAGATTTTCTAAATTTTTTTTTCACCATTGTATTCTACTCAAAATTCTAGGTAATTAAAGTGCTTTTATTTTTTCTCTATCTTGAACGGTTCCCGAGCTACAGCGCTTTAAAGAATTCAAATTACTAACTTTCTATAACCCTTTTTTTCAAATTTCATTTTTTCGAATTTTCAAAAATACTACAATATGTAGAAAAAAATTCTCTCTTTAATTTCCCAATATCGTTTTTCTCTAAATCTTCAACTTTAGCGCGTATTCAGCATTTTCAAAAAAAAAATTATAATTTTTTTTACACCATCGCATTCTCCTCAAAATTTTGGGCTATCAAAGTGCTTTTATTTTTTTTCTATCTTGAACGGTTCCCGAGCTACAGCGCTTTAAAAAATCCAAAATACTAACTTACTATAACCCTTTTCTTAAAATTTCATCTTTCCGAATTTTGAAAAGTACTACCATATGTAGAAAAAAATTCTCTTTCTAATTTCCTAATATCATTTTGCTCCAAAACTTCAACTTTGGTGCGCATTCACCATTTTTCAATTTTTTTTTGAAAAATTTTTTTTTACGTCTTTACTATCGACAAAAATGCTTGCTTATAGTACTCGATTTCCTCTATAATTTTTTCTTATAACTTTTTTCCCTATTCCTAACCGTTACTTTCCTACAAATTTTCTAAATCGTTGTTTTCATATTTTGCCTTAAAAATTTTTTCTTGTGTTATTTAAGCTCTTTTTTCCACTTAATAAACCACCATTTTCTAAATTCCCGTACTCTTTTCTTAAAGAGCGGGCTTTTCCGCCAGCTTTTTTTTTTTGGTTGGGTTTCAAATAAATATAAAACTACTACTTCACTCATTACAAATTTATTGATTCAAGAACATTATTTTGTGTTACATATAATAGATACATTAAAATATAGATTTATTGGTCACCGAACCGTTTAATACATTATAACTAAAAAATGAGTCGTGAATAACTAATGCGTACACTTTAGTGTCTTTGGGGAATTTATTCTTTCTCGTTTGGAACTCCAATTTTACATCCACTGTCGATGAGTTAATCGCCTCTGGTTGATGACTGCAATTGATAATAAAAACGGGGTTTTTCATATATTCCGCGAACGTTATCATCGGATCGTTTATCTCGCGCCCGTAGTAGCTGCTTTGGAAGTTTTCGTAATTGTAATAGGCTGCTGCGTACAGTTTCTTGGCGAAATCTAAATTCCATCTTTCGTATGGATAAACGGTTGAATTCAGATACAGTCTAATGTCGCATACGTCGGCGTGGCTAAACTGGGTTGCGTTTTTTTCTTTCTTGTCGCAATTATTGCTGTCTTGAAACCCGACGATTATATAACGCGGTCTTTCCAGACTTGTACTCGTTCTCAAGGCCCACACGTCGGAAGATGTTTGCCTTAAAGCTGGTAATTCGTACAGATCCCATTTACGATATGCCATTTGAATACTGGCATTGTTTCCTCCTTTATTAATGCGAGACAGTATTTTCAATTTTTGCTTGTCGTCTGGAATGATGTGACGAATTTTCCATTCGATTTTGTCGATACTAATTTCTGCCTCTACTTCGCCGACGTAACAATTGGTAAAAGTGCGAGCTATAATCATAATAAGCTCTTGTTTTACGTTGAAAACACCTTTTGCGTAATCTTCGGCGAATCCCATAAGATATTTTAAGGGTAATTTCCCAGAGAATACGTTACTTGCCGTGTCTACGATATCTTGGTTTGCTTCGTCGAGACCCCATCCGCACGTCATGAGAGATCTTTGTTGCAAACTTCCGAATGAAACCATGGTTTTTAATGTCGTCGTAACTCCAGGTTTACGAACCACGGCGACCTGCTCACCTCCCATCTCGTAGCGAATTTCATCGAACAAAAATGCGAGGGCATTATTTGATAAAAAACATCTTTTCGTTGCGTCTATGGGTTTAAATTTTCCTTCGATATATATGTAACTTTCGGCGATATCCAGTATAATATCTTGAAAATTAATGGGGATACGGACTTCATCCGAATTGTTGAATGATGGAGATCCGTATGGTTTATACGTATGCTCTTCTAGACTAATAATGGAATTGTCCAAGATGGGCTCGGAGAAAACCTCTATTTTATCGCTGGTGGTGGAAATCATTTTCGCACTTTAAGACCGATTGATTTTAAAAATTTATAGTCTTCGGCAGATAACTGTTGAGATGTTTGTGATCTAACGCCTGGACGACGACTAACCTTGACGTTAACTCTTCTTTTACTTTTATTATGTTTCGGCGGTTCCCCCATCTTAGTCGACAGCACACACAATTGACGATTGAAGCAAAAACCCATTTCTATGAAAGTTTCTTCAGTTCCAATTTCACGATTATTTTCTCGCCTTGAAAATTGATTAGATCACCGCTATCGTCCAAGATGCGAAGAGTAATGTTGTCGATAAACTGACGTCCTGCCGGCATTAACGGCATATAAATATTATTTTGTGGTTCTTTACTGATTTTGTAACCGGGCTCCACGTCGATATCGAATTCGAACAAGGTATGACCTTCCACCGAATTCATATATGCTCCGGAAATTATATTACAATCTACGCGTATGATGCGTACTTTCATTATTTCCACCATCTCGGTTGATTCGTGCTTTTTGTCTCTTTTTAACACTGTATGATTAAATCCTAACATTTTACCGATACTCGCCTCTCCCCGGAAATCTATAGTATATTGGGATTTCAGTTCACATTTCAGCGTATTATTATTAGCGACCAAGTAAAAGATTCCATCGTTCTTTTCTTCAGTTGAAATCCTCAAAGCCTCCAACATAGCTTTACCTATCTCATCTATTTCATAGGCCCCAGGTGGAATCTGCAATTGTATCGACTCGGTGGTGTAACCCTCCTTCATGTAGGCAAACTTATTGTTGCTTTCGTCCACATTAAAAATTGAATTGTATGTGTAAAATCCCAGCAATGCCAGACCATATTTGTTTTCTCTATTTAATTCGACTGGTGGATAAAAATCGGCGCTTAAGACGCTCGAGTGTCCTGTTAGTGTGAACGTATAAGACATGACTAACCATTAAAACATCACACATCTCGGTTTTATTCTTAGCGGCAACATTTAAAAAGATTCATCTTCACACCTTTTCTCACTGCATTAGATAGTGATGTTTTTATGCTATTTTCTGCTTTTATGCGCACATCGCTGATTTTGCAATAACAACAAAATATTTTTCTAGCGGTAAGATCCTCATCAGACGTAACCTCGTTTAAATTGCTGCAGCTGCTGAAATAATGTTTGCAACCGCACTGATATTTTAATATATCGATATCGCTTTTAAGGTGCTCGGGCAACTTTTCCCAAACGAATGGAATTTCATTTGGGGCTAATGCAATCATCACTTCCTTGGGCATGTTTTCTAACTGTTTCACGGTCATTTTCCTTAATCCACCGGCTAGATGAAATGCTTTCAGTGATTGCAACATTTTAGTATAGTTATTGCGATCCATTTGCGGTGTTAATGGTGACGATGATGATGATGACATCTTTTACGCTGATGATTCGACAAGAAACTTTAAGCACAAATGTCCACACCAGACTGTTCCAAAATCCTGCTGACGATCGTATGTATAGTAAATAATTTTTGATGGTTCCGATCCCGTTTGTAGATATCGTACCAATTCGATCGGTGGGGGTAAATCGCCGAAGCTGTCATAATATGTTACTTTAGAATTATTTTTTCTATAAGCTACCCAATGAGTCCCTGCACCACGCGTACTATCCAAATTCACTATTGCTGCTTCGTAACGTCGAGGACCTTGTCTAGGTAATAAATCCCTCATATAAACGCCTCGAAAGTGTCCTATTCTTTTCTTTTTGGCATATTTTTCTATATCGATGTTAGATAGTGGTCTTCGAGGTAGGGATTCAATTAGTTTTTTGATCTACGATTTAAAAATAATCCCATACCTTTACGATATGGCTTTAGAAACAAACCATTTCCTTTCGATTTTAAATACAGGCCGGCACCGGTTTTATCTTCGCTGCTTTTTTTTACTGCTTTTATGGCGCGCACAATTCCCGCTGCCCCACCGGCTAATGAACCCAAAGCTGATAACCCGGCAAAAATTGGTATTAATGGTAATATTCCACCAGTTTTAGGAATCGGTATTATTCTCGGTGTACGAACCTTCCTTTTGCCACCTGCCGCTTTTACCGATCTACGTGCTGCCGACAGAGCTATTTTAGATGCATTCATGACATTTTTTTCCAACACATTTTTACTTCCGGCTTTTAATAATTCCCTTCGAACTGCTTGTCGAATAGCTGTTCCGAAACTGGCTTTCCGAACATGTCGATTTTTATTAACACCTTTCCTTTTTGTATGACGCGTGCCTTTACTAGATGTTTTTTTTGTTGATAATGATGATGGTACACCCATACCAAAACGTTGTTTTCCTTTCATAATGTTTGTAACTAACCAAGCTGCTGTTTTTTCACCTAAACTGGAATCTTTCGATTTTACTCTATTCCAAGCACTTTGTTCGAGCTCGTAATCCGCTCGATGTCTCGCACTTATGTTGTCTTTATTATGTAAATAGGCTAAATCGTGTTTTTTGCATGCGGCATCCAAAGGATTAATGCCTGGATCACCTCTTGTTACACGTTTTATTACTTTTGTTCCGGGTCCGCAATATTGATAACCAGGAATGTGTACCTCGAATGGTAATTTATTTATTAACGAATTCACAATACCGTATCCAGTTTTGTTGGAAACGTGAGACCGTCCACTTCGTTTGACGCTCGGCATCTGAATGACAGTTTTTGTGAAAAATTGCCTATAAAATATCAAATTTTCCTAAGATGCGCGTTATCGATCTTAAACAAAAACTTCCTATTGACAATCTCGATGAAAAAGTCGGACTTGGATTTGAAAAGAAGATAATGAAGAGACACGGTCCTTTACTTCCTTCCTCTATTCGCGGCCTGTTAATTGGTCCATCCAATTGTGGAAAAACTAATGTCATGATTTCGCTGCTTACACACCCCCTTGGGCTACGTTTCGAAAATGCCTATATTTACTCGAAATCTCTGTATCAACCGAAATATGAGTATTTAAGGAAAATTTTAGCGCCCATCAAAGGTTTAGGCTACTATGCCTTTAGTGATTCCAGTAATATTGTGGAACCGTCCGATGCAAAACCAAACTCTATATTTATCTTTGATGATGTTATATGTGAAAAACAAGATGTTATAAGATCGTACTTTAGCATGGGACGTCATAAAAATATCGACTCCTTTTACCTAGCGCAAACATATTCGCGAGTGCCTAAACAGCTTGTGCGAGACAACGCCAATTTTATTATTATGTTTAAACAAGATGAGTTGAATATGAAACACATATTTTCCGACCACGTTTCACCGGATCTAACTTTTACTCAATTTCAAGAAATGTGCTCAAAATGTTGGGATAATAAGTATGGATTTTTAGTAATTGATAAAGACAGTGATGTGAAATCGGGAAGATACCGCAAAGGATTTGATAGCTATATATTACTGTAATAATAAGAGAAAACGCTCATTTGATTGTTGAAACGTCCTTTGTTAACATCATGAATAACGCGATCGACTTAAAACGTAAACTAGTGGAAGCTACCAATGCCGTCAGAAAAAAATTTAAACAAATTAAAGCGGCTAAAGAGTTTAATGTTGTGGAATTGGAAAAGTTTTACGAACCCATTTCTAAGCCGTTGACAACTATATCTGATGTGGTTAAGCAGCGTCAGCAGCAGCAGCAGCAGCAACAACAACAGCAACAACATTATCCAGCTACAAAGCCACATAGTCTCAGTACATCAGTGCAGTCGACTCAAATATCAGGTTTTCCCCAACCTACACATTCCTTTCAAACCTCCACACCTATTCAGCAGCAGCAGCAGCAGCAGCAGCATCGCATTTCAAAAGAAGATATTAGCCAATCGGTGTTTGATACACCCTCGACATCAACTAATACATCTCTCGCATCCGCTGACACCACAACTTCCGATACTTTAAACGCACACCTGAAAGGATTACGTTCGAAACCATCTCTATACGATACTGTATATGGTGTACGTTTTGGTTCAAAAACAGATCATACCAAAAATTTTATTGGTAATTTAGAGGTGTGTTTTCGAAATGGAAATATTGTCTTATACAAAAAAGGGAAAAATATTGCAGAATATGGTGGATCACCGGCACTTTATGATTTGTTATTTCTTAAAACACCCCCAAGTGTAGGCAAGGAACAACAACAATTAAGTGATAATGTACTTTCAACGTACAAGGAAATTTTGGAATCAACGAATGCTGTCTACAACAATTTTTAAAAAAGTGATGGTTTACGGGAGACCAGATGGAACAAATATTTACGAATTATTAAAGCTCTGATAATGGGCACAAAATTAGGTGGTACTATTACAAGAAAAAATCTCTCGGAAAAACTACAGTTACCCACAAAAAAGAAATTATCTTCGAAAAAATTTCAATATGTCTACTGGAACAAAGCTAAAGAGTTGGTGGATCGTTTACGTTTGTTGTGGAGTTCCAAAATGGCCGGTCACACTGGACACGAAAATGAAATTATGTCAATCATAGAGGAATTACGAGAAGAAGATATAATATATTAAGCTCAATATTTAATGATATTATTCAGTTCTTCCTTCGATCTGAAACCTTTAGTATTACTAATAATATGGAGCCCAGTCTAGAAAAAATCAAGATTGTTAATGAACTACACAGAACGGCTAGAAAAAATTTTGTAAGACGGCGCACGATAATAAAAGGATACAGAGATTTGTGGCAAATTGATTTGGCTGAAATGCAACAGTATGCTGATGAAAACGATGGTTATCGTTATATTTTGGTCTGTATAAATTGTTACTCGAAATTTGTCTATACCAAAGCCATAAAAAACAAGACTGGTATAGAAGTTACTAATGCGATGAAAAGCATCATTGAAGAGGCATCATATACACCAACAAATCTGCAAAGTGATCAAGGAAAGGAGTTCTATAATACAAACTTTCAAGCCCTGATGAAAAAATATAATATAAATCATTATTCCACTTACAGCACAAAGAAAGCTGCAATTGTTGAGCGAGTGATAAGGACTTTAAAAAATAATTTATATAAACAATTCTCGACAAGAGGATCTTACAAATGGATACATATATTATCGGCAGTAACAAAAACCTATAACCATTCGAAACATCGCACCATTGGAATGAAGCCTGCAGACGTGCAAGAAAAAACACATATTAAAGCATATGATTATTTAAAAATTGTACCTAAAAAATTTAAGTTTTCCATGGGTGACATTGTGCGTATTAGCAAGTACAAAAGCTTATTCGAGAAAGGACATACGCCCTCTTGGTCAACCGAATTGTTTAAAGTTGTAAAAGTTAACGTTACAAATCCACCTACTTACTTGTTGGAATCGTTAGAAGGTCAGCCTATAAGAGGGTGTTTTTACGAATCAGAACTACAAAAAACAAGCAGTCCTGACGTTTATCTAGTAGAAAAGGTCCTTAGACAACGCAAGAAAAATCACATCGAACAATTATTTGTCAAATGGCTAGGATTTCCCAACCACTTCAACTCTTGGATAGATAAAGCTAATATTGTTTAAATAACATATTGTATGACTATATTTTTTATTTAAAATGTAAAATAAATAAACAATATATTGTAAAATAAAGTTTTTTATTTCAATCTTCATTATTAAAAACAATGACAATAAAACATCATACACATAAATAACATTTCAATATTCTTGGAGGGAAGGTCCAATTCACCGACGACTACGACGTTATCTTCAAGGCTATGCCACTCGGAGTGCGTTCTCCTATTCTTTAACCTGCTTTTTTTAGATTTTTTTTGAAGTCGAGTCGTACGACAGTGCGCTTAATGAGTCATTTAAAGGCTGATGATAGAGTATTTTCTGCATAACTTCAATTTTTGTTTTAAGCTCACTATTATTTTTGTATATCATGGGGAGGACATCCTTGTTAAATATGTCACATATTACAACTGCAAAATTGTAAAACTTTCTATTAACAAAGTGTTTTGTCACAGCATCGTCATCATCTTTAGGTTCGCCTAAGTTGGTTATGATTTTTCCACCCATATCATACTGCCCATCCGCTGTAAGTTTAAAACCAATCCCTTGTGGCCCAGATAATATATGATATTTTTCATTATATTTCTGACGACCAAATTTATCAATTGTGTTGTTTCCTCGACTCATTTTCAATCTTTACTAAACTATTTTATTTTTATTTGCCCTACTTATATTAAATATTTCAGCTGAGAAAAAGAAACACTGACTATGATCTACTGGGTTGGTATGTTTATAAAAGAAATAAAATAAAACTGTGATTGTAACAGATATTTATTTACAGTTATTTAATTGCACAAATACAAAAATTATAAAAAATTAGTTTTCCATGTCTTCGTTTTCGTTGCTCAAAATTCTATCCCATCCGACACTATTTCGATCGTCAACGTCTTGGGCTGTTGCTGTTGCAGAAACCAATTCATATTTTGCAGCAAGCTCACCTGGTAAATGTGGAATATTGACGAGGTATTCTTTTAATTCTTCTTCAACCATTTCAGCACAAAATGTATCCATGTCTATGGAACCATATAAAAATTTGTCGCACAAGTGTGCCCCAGCCATAAAATTGATTGTATCCCTGATCTCGTTCTTATATTGATCTTTGGTTACATCAATATGCGACCAATCATTTACGCTATCTAACATATCGTGAGCCCTATTTCTTAATTCTCTCCCCAACCAAAATATGTATCTATCTACACATTCGTTGGCGGTCGTCGTCGTCGTCGTCGCATCAGCAGACATCTTTAACAGAAATAATGAACACGTGTAAGTATTCTGACATGTGCAACTATATTTTAAATTTAATTACATCCTTTTTTTCAAACAATTTACATACAATTTACTCCAATGAGCCAAAACGTAATAATGTTCGAGTATTGTTTCCAAAAACTCTAGTGCCCTGCCCCAAATAAGTTAGAGTGTATTTATCTTTAGTTTTACTCATAATATCTACAATATCGTCAGGTAGTGTTTCGGCCACACGTTTTGGTAAAAAAGTCTCAAATGTGCTATTATCACCGTCATCGTGTAAAGCCACTAAAAGAGTTTTACCAAATCGTGTAGTCATTGAAACCATCTTTACAATTTTATACACTTTGCCTACAATCATTTCGGTAACCTTTTTTTTCTCTAAAACCTCGAAATCTTTGCTAAACATTTCATTAATTTCATCTAGAGTTTCTTTTGCAATACTCATTATTGAAAAAAATGGTATATAAATCCAAAAATTACCGTGAATATAAAAGCACTTTCAGAACACTACACGAACACAATATTTGATGTTTATGCCACTGATATCTGCGACTGTTTGAAGTCACTTCTTCTCCCACGAACCTTTATAGCGGGGTTTCAAGGTCGAATTGTAACAATGGTGGGGGTAGCTTAACGATAGAAATAGTGGGAGGAGTATTCAAGGTCAAATGACGTCACACATTTAAATTGGTATAAGGATAACTTCAAGGACAAAATATAATGAAACAAATAACTACATTTTATGTACTTTATTCATTGATTTTTTTCTGCCATTCTTCTATGCGTTTAACATTATCACCTAAACCTAATTTCCTTAATTTGTTCAATAATAATTGTTTGTTTTTATTTCTTAGAAAATTCTTACAAACTATACTAGCTAAAAGACACACTTCGGCATGGTCCATATACTTAAAAAATACACTAAAGTCCTGAGCCTCCGAATCTTGCATTTCATATGCGTAAAATTCCGAACAGGCTGCAGAAATTAGAAATTCCTCGTACATTTCTCGCACTAAACTTTCCATATTAACTACTACTACGTTAAACTTAAGTCCTACACTCTAATTTCATCTAACACAACCGGATCTGCAATGAACCTAATCAGTTTTTCCAAACAGTCACTAAACCCCAACTTTTTTATCTCACGAACAAAGTCTTGTAAATTTATTGTTTTGCTGCAATATTTACGACATGCATTCGCAGCCTTTTCATATTCATAAGCCAAATCACAATAGCGCGACGCCCATTCTGCTCGACTTTTCATTGCATCATTGAAATAATTATTAGCCGTTTCAGTGAACTCATCGCCCAATTTTTTTACTGTCTCTTGCACTATTCATATTATTCACTCATTTTTACATTCACGACACTTTTTTATTGCTGGTGATGGCCCATCTATATGATGACGATATATTTGTTCATAGTGAATGTAACAGGGTAAGCTTAACTGTAGTTCCTTGTTACACCGATATGACGCTGGCAGCTTATCCCAAATTTGCCGTAAACTCAGCGTATCAACGCAAGTTTTTAAATATTCGAGAGGAAAAAATGCTAGATCCTTCTCTTCAAAATCACACAAACTTTTTAAATTACTCTGATATAAACAAATTACTCTGCCGACTTGCTCTATAATTTTTTCTTTAGATAGTTCCGTATCTGACATTTCACACTGAATGAATGCAAGTAGACTCACACAATTTATAGAACAATTTGCAAGGTCAAAATCATTTCAAGATCATCCCACACTATTACAATGCACAAATAACTACTTCAAGGTCACACACCCAAGATGACCTTCAACAAAGTCAAGGTCGTCTCGACCAAGGTCAAGGTCAAGGTCACACACACAACCTTGAACACAAGGCCAAGGCCAAAGCACACGTGCACTTTCAAGGTCAATGACAAGGACATGTGGGCGGGGCCAAAGAGGGGTGAAGCAAGGTCAAGGTCAAGGTCGAGGAGTGGGGGGATCGAGCGAATCGGGTTATGTTCACTACTGTTCATATCAACTGAAATTTGGCAATTTCAAGAATAATTATACATGGATGAAATGACATCCTTCGAATGATACTTTTGAGGGTGTAAATACTATGGTTTAACTTTATTTCGAATAATAAGTAATTTCGAATTTGTCTCGTAAAGTTATCTCAATTAGCACTTAAGATGTAAAAAAAATATTTAGGGTTGGCTCGCTTCCTTTTATTCGCTTTTTTAGAAACCCTAAAATATGTCATCTTAATTCTATTAAATTTTATAATTTTTACAATTAAATTACTTGCGTAAATATATGGTTTACTCTAACAAAAAATAAAGAATGATATCCTTGGGGGTGAAAATATCATATTTTAATATCATTTCGAATAACAAATAATTTTCATTTTGTTTTATAGGGCTATGCTAATTAGAACTTGAGATATTAAGAAAAAGTATTTAGAGGTGACTCACCCTCATTTACAGGTTTGTTTTTGGAAACCCCAAAAGATGTCAACTTGAGTTAATTATGGTATTCGTTAAAAAATATTTTCAAGCAATTTTATTCAATTTTATAATTTTCAGAATTAAATTATGGCTGCGAATAAATGGTTCACCCTTATAAAAAATAAGGGATGAAATTCTTGGGGATGAAAATACTTTAGTTCAACATCATTGCAAAAAACAAGTAATTTTTATTTTGTTTTGTAAAAATACTTCAAATGGAACTTGAGATTTAAGACAAAAAGTATTTGGGGGTGGCTCACCCTCTTTTACTAGTTATTTTTAGAAATCCTGAAACCCGTCAACTTAAGTTACTTATAGTATTTGTGAAAAAAATATTTTTAATCATATTAAATTTCGTAATTTTTAGAAATAAGTTACGGGCGGTTTAGCCTTATAAAAAATAAGGGATGACATCCATGGGGGTAAAAAAACACAGTTTAAAATCATTTCAAACAACAAGTAATTTTCATTTTGTTTTGTGAACATATCTCACTTAGAACCTGAGATATTTCAAAAATACTGTTTTAAGGGGTGAACTTTAGGGGCGGTTTTCACCCTGTCGAAATGAATCTCCGCAGATAAAACAAATGCGTGTCTTTTATTTTTGTACTATTCATAACATATTGAAGTTTCATTAAAATCGGAATCGGACACTTTAAGTACGTTCCCTGTTAGTGAAAGTTTCATTTTTACCACCGCTCACGTTCCCAAAAAAAATATATCCAAGTAGGCTAAAGCGGGTGGTCCGCCTAAAGTGGATAAGCGCTAGTATACCGCCGAATGAAACGTTAGGTGCGTATAAATATGTCGAGTCGAGTGCGTGACAAGCTTCCAACGAACTGATCTTTGTCGGTTCGAACCCTTCTTCGACGCCCGGCACCAAAAGAGATTTCTGGCGTCTGGACGGTGTAAACCAATAAAGGGTAAAAAAAATATTTAAGTTTTGATTATTTTCTTTATATTCCGAAATGAAATGTAGTTAATTTTTTCTTATTTTCCAAATATTTAATAATGAATCCCGAAATCAGCTTATGTAGGGTTCAACATAACTGTGGTGCCGGGACATTAGAAATAAATCTAATTTTTTAAGTGATTTTATTTACATATTAATAAATCTTGGAAATCAGCCTTTACATGAGTTTGTGTTTTCCCGTTCAGTGGCCAATATTACAATACCTTATGCTGTCAAATTGGCTGAAATTTTGTTTATTATCATGTTTTCCTTATATCATTAGATTCCGAAATAAATAAGAGGTTGTTTTTCCTATTTTCGAAATATTACTTAAGTAATCTCGAAATTAGCTTATACGTAGGTCGTCAGTAATCTGTTCACGGTTCAATATGGCGGTTTCAGGTTGCTAAAAAAGAACCTACTTTTTTCAGGAGTGTTATTTTCTAATTATCTTTAATATTTCAAAGTAAATAGCGAAATTTAACCAGTTTGTTTACTAGTTTGTTTGGCGATGATTGTCGCGGCAAGTGTGGCTGCATCGATACGAACTTCAATTAAGTTTTTCTTTAATAACATAGTTAATGCCGTTTTACCAGTCCCCGCTGACAATTTTTTTTAATGTATTAAGAAATTAACGTATTCCTTATAGTTTACATTTTGGGTTATCCCGAGTTACGAATTAGTTGTGCCCATATAAGTGTCATGGATTTTAATTAATGTGTTCGAAGCACAACATTTTCATGTTCTTCAGCCCATTCGTCTATCACATGTTTCTTAAATTGTCTTTCTTTCTCATTTGCAATTTTTACAAGTTCCTTCTTTAGTAAACCGTTCATAAAGGAAATATGTTTTTTTAATAACCAATTTGTAACATCGCTTTTTCAACTATTTTATTGGCAACTTTTCCACCAGTCTAGAATGATAACTGGCGTTATCCAAATCTACAACTGACCTCTCCTGAATCAATTGTATCATTTGATAAAAATATCTTTGAAAGATATCCGGCGTCATTTATTCACGTTAATCTTTGGTAGATTTCGGTTTAAACTGCTGCAAAACTTCTATAAATTTCCTCCAATATGAGTTGTAATGAGTTTGTGGCCCTGAGCGGATAAGGGTTTTAAATCTATAACCTTTCTAAGAATACTTCTCGAAAAATTGCTATATTCTTATCTTCATACATTTCTTGTACTATGTGTCCTGTACTGAGACAGATTACATCTAGATGCCTTCCTTGTGGTATTTTCTAATTTCCCGCAAATACCGTTTTCTCTAAAAGTATTTATTCTGTATCACCTCTAGTTTCACTTTCCCTACGAGAAATTCATTTTGTCAGCACTTTTTACAGACTGGTTTTTCGCATTCTAGTCTTGTTTCATAACTTTCAAAACTTTATCGAGACTTGCTTTTTATTTTCTAACTGAAAACTTTCTAATTCTTGAACGTGTCTTCTTAGTATGTTTTTGAAGCATCCGTATAATTTTTTCTTCTAGGGTACGGTTCAGGCTAGCACACAGTTCCACTTTTCCTTTCCTTAATTCGCCTATAAGTTGTAGATTCACTAAGTTTTGGAGTAAAAGTAGAAATTTTCAATAGCTAGCACTGAAAGTTGTAAGACAATAACATAGCAAGGCCTTACATTTTTACACATCTGAAGTACACTTAAAGATGTCATTAATGTTAATTGCCCAATTGAGATGTATACTTCTAAATCTAATTATCTTTTAAGTATACAACTCTCTCCTCAAATACATACTTAAGACACATACAATATCTACCCCTTGCGTTATCCAGTCATTTCCAAAAGAAAAATATGTTATCAGCGGCCCATTTCCATATGGCCGACGCACTCGAAATTTTCTTCTCGCTGGTCTCTGCAAATTTTCTGACTCAATTTCATTTCACACATTTACTTCTTTTCTTCTCTAAAATTTTTGTCCATAACTCACAAATTTTGGAATTATTTTCAGGTTCCTCTATTTTCTTCTGATCACTTCATATTCACTTATGAACAACTTTTAATCAATTAATGCCAAGTGCTAAATAAATTTCATTTCATTAGCAAAAAAATAAGAAAATCTCATGTCTTCAGACTCACTGCAAAGTAAATTTTTTCGAAAAAGCGTGTCATAAACTCGTCTCACTAGATAAAAAAAACCCTTTGAGTTCGCACCCAAAAACCTACAGAAAATGGATCGCTGCGAGTATCGGTCGCGCTACTCGAAAACAATAGAACTATAAAAAAATTGACTTCTTGTGACCCAACTGCATTTATTACCTCTTTTCAAATTTGCCGACGATGGCCCTCGAAAACAATAGAAATCGGCAAAATTTCAAAAGAGTCTCGTTGGAAACTCGAGGCATACTCGACTCGAGCTCGACTCGCCATATTTATACGCACCTTTAGTGTCAATGTGTGGGTATGCCGAGTGTACCCCTACACTCCCGAGTTTTGATCATTTTCGATGGTGCTCAGGAATTGTGATATAACGTAATTAATATAAAGAATTTGGTAAATTTGTTAAAAAAACTAAAGGAAATTATCTTTTGAATAGTTGAAAATTTGTACATCTATCATATCATAATATATCCTTTTGGTACTATCTAACTTTAAAACAAGATAAAATACCGACATATTTTTTACGTTTTTGAGGTTATTATTCCTTAAATAATAAATGTTCTCTTGAGCAAAGCGGGCAGGATAAAGCGAGTACGTATCCATTTTGCCCTGATACAGTTTTACACTAAGTTTTTTGAATAATTTTTAGATTAAATACAAAAAAAAGTAAATTTCTACTGATATAGATACAACCTTGTATTCAACGCCAGTGAGTGCCATTTTCCTCCGATCACTAGTAGATCCATTGACACCTATAACTTGTGTACAGCAGATCGATACATAAATTAAGCCCATATAAAACAAACCTAGCTAGCTTCACCATTCCAGGGGGATTTCCAGTTTTGCACCTTTCTTTATTTAGAAAACTGTTAATTTTTTGGGGTTGTGCCCATGGGAGTTTTCATTCAACACCAAATGAACTATCTTCTCTCGGAATTCGGACCGATTTGACCGATTAGCCTTTTCCCTTGGTGTTGTGCGGGGTCCTGTCGTATCGGCATTTAAGATTTCGTAATAAATACTAGATTGAGGATTCCCAATGTCTGACGTTCCCATACAGTGAGAGAGGAAGAAGAGTTCGAATGGGCTGAGCATGGGCCACGTGATCCCCAAGCGAATATAACTACTTAAAACCCTCTCTTTGGCAGAATTTATATAACAAAAATTTACTCTCAACTGGTAGGATGGATCATAGTTTAGATAAGGGAGGGTTGGATTAACTCGGTGACAGAATTTTTGGTTCGTGAGCGAACATCTCGGGTTCGATTATCCTCGTGTAAGGTTTCTTTTTGTATTGTCTTTTTAAAACATTTAATGATACACATTTTCTTTCATGCTTTGTATCGGTAAATATATATTTATAATAATTAATAAATTGACAAAGTGTTATTCCTCTAAATAATTCGCAATTTATGAAAAAAAATTAATGGCTAAAGGACACTACAAAAAATTAAGAGTCTATATAAATAAGCAAATACATGCTAAACTTTTTGTTGATTTTTGAATAAAGCTAACTTATTATTCTCTACTCTAATACGGTTAATATTACTTCGCTGACATCAAGATCGATAGTGTGGTTTAGACTAACACTTTTTTTATGCGTAAAAGCTTTTCGGCTACAAAACAGAAAAGAAAACAAATGATAAGCCTGCTGCTGCAATTTTTTTTTATAAAAAATATTATTCTTATACAGTGTGTCATAATAAATATACTTATTTTTTGTAGTGCTTTTAGCACACTTGTTCAATTAATTTTTTATGAATTTTTTTTATAAATTGTGAATTATTTTAGAGGAATTAGATTTTACTTATTTTTATAAACACATATCTACAGCTATAAAGAATAAAATAAAGTGTGTATCATCAAATGTTTAAAAAAATAATAATAATAAAAAATAAACCTTACCCGTGGAGAATCGAACTCAGGACGTTCGCTCACGAACCAAAAAATAACTGTCGCCGAACTAATCCATCGTATCGGAGGAAGGCATAATTCTAATATATAAATTCTGCCTCAGGAAAGGGAGTTTGAGTAGTTATATTCGCTTGGAGACCACGTGGTCAATACTCCGCCCATTAGGAAGAAAGGAGTTTACTCCTTTCACTCTTCTTACTCTCGCACTGTGCGAATGACCTCAATCTAATATTTACTAAATCTATGATTTCAACTCATTAAGTGGCAATTGTAAATTTATTTCGTTAAATATTTGATAAAGGCCTTTCAAATAAGCGATGTCATTTTTGAATGTAACGAAGGAGAGGTGCAGTTCTTGGTATCTGTTTCTAGCAAATCTAGGACTGAGTTAAACAATACCAACGACTTTTGTGTAAAGCAATAAGCAATTGAAATCTTCATCACATCGCACATAGTTGGTTAAATAATCTATCGCTTAATTAGTTGATTTTAATTTTATTGCCTGCTTTTGTCACGGTTCAAATTTCAATTTAACGTTACCAACATTCTATTAATTTTACCTATTGTTTTTGTAAATTCTTTTGTTATGGTCAATCACAATATCCGTTTTTTTTAAGTTTTTCTCATAAATTCTTTGAATCAAAGCATACTATTTGTTGGTTAGTTAAATTTTTGGTATTAATACAAATCTCTGTATTGCTACTTCCTTGTCAAGGTCTTTCCCAGTTCGGTTTTTTTTTTGTTTTCCTGAATTTTGGCCACATTCTTACACTACAAAGTAACTGTTTAATATTACATTTGGTTATCACTGTTTGACCCAGGCGCGGATCCAAGGGGGGGGGGGGCGATGGGGGCGATCGCCCCCCCCCCCCCCAAGAGCTTTGAGTTCAGGAAAATATACCCGATTTTACCTCTTATACCATTGTTAATTCAAGGAGTTGAGAGAGTAATAAATCATTTTTTACCCTTTTTCCTTCGCCAACTACCTGTGTTCTTTAGTTCTGTGTCTGGCAAAATCTGTTAGATATATACATTTTTCCTAGGAATGGGTTAGAAATTTTATATTCAAAAATACCGGTCTATAATAATCGACTATTTGGGTTGGATAACTATAGACATTTGGAAGTGTTAAAAAGGATTTTAATCCTTGTCATAGGCGTCGGAAAGAGGTTTATTTTATCACCAAGTATTTATGGCATAGAATATTATTTCGGTAATAAATTTAAAATAAAAAGTCTTTATATTATTATTTTATTTCTTATGATTTCTTAATAATTCACATACAGTACAAAATACAAATAATTTTGACATATTTAACACAAATCAAAACTGTATTTTTAATTTTTTTAATTTTGGCATAAAAACCGTTTTAGGCATATTCAGACTAAAACGTAGCCTTAATATTTCAAAAAATTCGAAGTTACAATTTAAATACTTACACAATACTCATTGTCAAAAAGAAAAGAAGTTAAACATATATAAAAAAATAAATTCGTCCATATAAGATTAAAATTTTTTTTGGGGCTATCGGTCATTTTATTATTAATTATAAACATTTTTAGGAAATTTGACATTTCAGTTTATTTATTTCTTAAATTAAACACTAAAAAGGGATTCAAATGTAATTAATTTTTATATGTTACAGTTAAAATTAGATCTACCCTTTTTTATTTCTATTGCACTCGCATTTTAATTTAATTTCCTTTATATGGAATATCCGATAGGCTTAAAAAAATAAAATAAACGTGTTAATTCTACACGCTTAAGAAAAAGACACAAATATAATAATAAAATAATAAAGAAATTACGGCTAATTGGAATTAAACATATATAAAATTAAAGAATGGGACACACTAAAATAAAAATATATAAAAAAATAAAAAAAATATATAAACAACATTAAACAATAAAATACAATAAAAACAAATTGTGTTTACACTGGTAAACATTACGTATCTAATTCATAATCAAATTCAGTGAAGCTGTCGTCGCTCAATTAATTGAGTTTCCACATTTTGTTTTATTCTTTTATTATATGGATTTTTCCCAATTTTCCGCAGTAACTTTGCTCAAAAAAATCATTCAAAAGTTCAGTTAAATTACTAATTTTGTACATTGTATTATTTCTAGCAACTCTGTCTTTTACTTGAGAGAGATATTTCGTTTTCCAATGGACAATTTCCGAACGATCTATAAGAACAGATTTCCTATCTGGTTTTTTCCATCAAAAATTAAGTTCTCTGAGCAATTTCTAGAGCTCAGTTCTTTTAATTTCAGGTAAATCCCGATCTTCAATGATTTTAGTAAGAATTTTGTTGACGGTTGGGATCTGCTTTTCATAATAAAATGTATGTACAACTCCTTTTATTGCAGTTTTCATCTCTTCTTCCAACGAGGTTTTTCATCTACCTATGATCGAATGGGGGAGTACGAAACATTCCAGTCGTTTTTTCTCCTTCAGTATTCGGTACATAGTAGATTTTCCTGTCATGTTGGAACACATCTCAACAGAGCTTTTAACATTATTATTTAGATATCGATATCTTAGGGCATCATAAGCATTCATCGTAATAAGTTTTTCATTGAGGAAAAATGCCTTGGTTTAACGATTTTGGAATAAATATAGAAGTAGAGGCCATATTTTTTCGGTATCTTACTAATCTCAAATAATATATAAAAACAAGTACAAACAAGATAAATCACTAGGGACACACTGTAAGGTGTACTTTTCTCACTGACAGAAATAAAAATGAACTATCAGAAATTTTATTATTGCAGTAAATTTATAAAAGCTTATAATATTTAAATATAATTAGATTTACGGCAGTCCTCCGTTACCTGCGGTACTGGAGCAAGTACGTAGGGGATTTCGGTAACAGGTTTATTACTCTCTCTTGTTCTTGAATAGAGTATAGGAATTTGTATGCTTGCGATCGCTCCTCCCCCCCTCCCAAGAGCTCTGAGTTCAGGAAAATAGAACCGATTCTGCCTTTTATATTAGGAATGTGTATGCTGCTGACACTTCCTCCCCGTTGACAGCTTGTTTTTCTTGGGATAGCCGCCTCCCAATAGCTTTGAGTTCATGAAAACACACCCTTAAACTAGGAGTGTGTATATTGCTGGTATCCCCTCCTTTCCAAGAGCTTCAAATTCAGAAAAATAGGCACGACCCTGCCATTTACACTAGAAATGGGAATCTCTCCGGTGTCCCTCCCCCCCCGGCGACAACTTGTTTTCCCTTGCCATAATGTACTTTTGTGATGTCACCGCCCCCCCCCCCCAAAGAGAGGCTGGATCTGCCCCTGGTTTGACCCCTATTTATGTTACTTTGCTTGGCATTCACTAAACTGTATGTGCTTGTATTTATTTCTATTATTGCTGAACTTACTGTTATTTTTGTTTAGTTAAATCTCGGTTTTCTTGCCCATTATTCTTTCGTATGGCACTTTTATTGAAATTCCTTTCATCTGTTCCGTAGATCTTGCTCTGTTTATTGTATTGCTGCCTTTTTGGTTATGTTTTTCTGTCGCTGTCGAATTTGACACAAGTTGTTTTAAAGGTATTGGTTGCTTTTTGCATTATCCTATTTTCATTTATGTTTGTTTGAAGGTCAGAGACAACGATGTTTTCTTGCGAAGTAGTAGATAGCTGTTGAACTTCCATTGTCTTTATTTTTGTTGAATATCACGACGTTTCGGCTAGTAGTTATCTCTAGCCGTTTTCAAGTGAAACTAAATAAATCCCTTAGCTACATGACTATTTATACTAAAAGTAAATACAGTAGAGTGTGACTGAGATGGGTGCAGTCATGCCTGTTATGGCAAAATCCCATTTCTATGCCGCATTTAGTTTTAGTTTACAATTACTAAGAAGTGGTTTCCACACTTCTCTTATATCCAAAGATGGTTTACTAAAACAACTCGGGTTCTGATATATAACAGCGGCTTCTTTGAATTTACATTTTCTCCAATGTTGTTCTCGGTGTAATATTTTAGCTTCAGACCATTTTAAGTGATGTCCATGAGTCCAGGCATGGTTGGCGGCACCAGATTTTTTTGTTTCTCCTCGAGATGTGCATTTTTGGTGTTCTTTGATCCTTACGTCAAGAGGTCTCTTTGTTTCGCCAACATAGGAATTGCCACATTCACATGGTATCTGATATACACAGTTTTTCATGTCCCTTTGAGTTGTTGGTTTGACTCTAGTGAGCCGACTTCTCAGAGAGTTATTTGAATTGAAAACAACGTTAATTTTATATCGTTTTCCTATCCTTCTAACTTTTTCTGAAATGCCTTTAACATAGGGAATGTTCAATACTGGTTTTCGTTCTTCATTCGTTGTCGATATTGTCCTATTTTTGCGTTGTTCTAGAAATTTATCCACTAGATATACTGGGTATCCGTTGGTTGTTAGATCATTTTTAATGCAATCTATCTCTTTCATTGCGGCGTCCCCTTTTTACAGGGTACGGCAACGGATGCGTACGGCAGCTCAATATGTCGGAGGCTAGGTTCGTATCTCTTTTAGAGATAGTTGTGCTCTGCTTTGATTACCCAATAGGCGCCACCTGTTTTACATTATCTGTGTTACTTACCTAGTGATTAAACAGGAAAACACTTAGGTATGAGGAATGATTTTAAATTATTGACGGTAGGTGTATAGCTCCACAATGAAACGACTTAATTAAAACAAAATAGCAATTCCATTTTATTCCCAATAAAAAATTATTATGTACATAAATGTGAATTGTGCTTACAATGTTTTTTTTTTACTCTCTTGATAACTATCGTTGTTACCTCGGTCTTAAAAGGTTATATAAAATTTGGCCGCAAACGTTCTAGAACCTTAGTCGCCAATAACGTACGTTTTGTTGAGTTATCAAAAGTTCTCACATGTTACTACATCACACCAAAATATAATTATGTTGCTTTGTTTGTATTAAAAAAATTGATTCACAGCTCGAATCCCTAACTTAAGGTTTTTCTCCTACCTGGTATATGCTATGGTACCTCTCACTTTAGCGCTGTTGCTAGGATTCCTGTTGTGTTGTGGATGAATTGATGCTTCACAGGGCCACTTCCAACTCACCAATCAAACGCAGGGTAAGGTTGAAACAGTCGTGGTCGCCTGGACAGGAAAACTAGGACCCGAACCATCAGGAAGTCATGACAGCAATATCAAGATGAAATGAAGCCCAAAGATAAAAAAGAACTGGCTTCAAATATTCAAATATTCACATAGCCAAATAGTCAAATAGCCAAATAGCCGAATAGCCGAATAGCCGAATAGCCGAATAGCCGAATAGCCGAATAGCCCTGAAGTAAAATGTTGTTTTTACCACATGTTCGTAAAGATAAGGGGCAAAATCTTACCTCATTGATAAGTGGACTTTAACGAAAAAAACTTGACCGTCCGCCCTTTCAGAGCTGGTGGCAGGATTGGTCTGCTGCCTTCGGCGGTTCAACAGGAAAGGGAACGAAAATAAAAATCTCTCTTGCAACCAGACGTGACAAATCTTAGTGATATTTATATTTAGTCTTGCCAACCTTATTCTCAACCTGGAGCACTTTAACCTAGTTCCGAACTTACACTGACCACCAGTTAATACGTCAAGTATGGGCAGGCCATGGAAAATTATCAAAAAGAAAATTATGATCAAACAGTTCAAAGTCACTAATCACGATTAAAACAAAGTTCAAAAAAATTGCCACAAATTCCATACTGCACACTCAACCTTAAATGATCGATCTCGACATGCCGTGCTCGTGTCAACGAATGGGTATACATTCACAGCAAATGCTAACTGAACTATGTTACCGACTATAACCTTATACTTTTAATACTGAAATTGAATGTAAACAAATGAGAGTTTATTAAAAATAAAATATTTACGACTTTTAAATTCAAACCAAATAATGTGATATATAAACTACAGCAATTTACGAACTGTGTCAACAAAAATGATAAGTTACAAGACCAAAAGAGTTGTAAACCAAAAAAATAAATTCTATGTTGACTATTTTAAATTATGGGATAAATAATTAAATTTAATCAGGTAAAAATATACAAATTATATCATATTACTAAAAACATGTAGCATTGATGCAAACTGGTAAATTTAAATGCTACATTTACCCCTCTCCGAAAAAAAAATAGACTATCTTGATAGGCTATTTTGAAAACAAAGAAAAACATAACCCTGTCCTTGGAAAAACATTTGGATTGATATCTACGCGTATCACACGTCCTTGCGGAAGACAACATCGGTAAGTCAAATCTGGAAAACTACAAAGTCGTGAAGAGTCAAAATCGGTAAAGGTCTGCCAAATTACATACAAGTTCAGAATTACAACTCCTGAATAAATTTTACAAATACCAAAAAAAATCACTTAAAAGATAAAAATCATAAACTAAAATGTACAAAAAAAATCTCTAATATTATACACCCAGAATTGTTAATACAAGTAAACAGATTGTCATGACTATAGATTCAAATTAGGACAAACTTATCAGCAGTATACTTAGACACACGGCCGTAACAAATCCAGTTATGAGACCATTATATCAACACTATACAACTTCAGATTTACTTATATACAATTCACTGTAGAATCGAATGCTCTAAGCATTCAAACAAATTTCCGGGAAACCATCCCAAAGTGAAATGCCACTAAAAACTCTATAATCTGAAAATAACCAGTCCTTAGGTTATACAAGATCTAAACAATACTAAAATTTATTCAAAACCAGTCTATACTTAAACTAACTCTTCCTCAGAAGATATAAAAACTTTAAACGTTTCCTTCAAAAAAAACAAGGTGAAAACCTATCACTTAAGCAATATTTCGGATATGGCCAGTATCCAGAATACTTAAAAAATAGCAATACAGCTGATAACTAAAAATAACTACGAGTCATCACTCAATAATTAACTTAAAAAAACTTACTAATCTGGAAGCAAACTTCCTAAAAATCTGAAAATAGCAAAACTGCTAATAACCAAAAATCAATACAGGTCAGCACCAGTAAGTCTCTTAAACAACTTATTTACTTGGAAGTAAACTTCCCAGAAACTTAATAAACTTAAAAGTAGCAAAACTGCTCATAACCAAAAATCAATACGGGTCAGCACCCAATAAGTCGCCTAAACAAACTTACAACTTTGAAGCAAACTTTTCAAAACTTAATAAACTTATTCTTCTTCTGAAAGGTCAGAATCAGAATCCTCTGAAATAGAATCATTGAAAGGTTTTAGATCTTTGATATGCCACTTTCCAGCTTTAGAACCATCAATATTATCTAAATCATAAATAAGGTTGGAAAGTTTCTTTCTTACTTTACAATGAACATATTTGGGGACTAACTTTGCGGTAAACTTATCTACAGCACTTGAAAGAACTTTATTTTTACGCCAAACATGGTCACCTACATTAAAAGAAATATCGCGTTTTCTAAGATTATACGCACGAGAATTACGTTCATACGCCTTATGAATCTTCATTCTCACTTCAACAAAGATATCTTTTAGACCTTTTAAGTTGGCCGCATAGGCATTTCTGTCACCAGGAATTATTTCATCATCAACACTGACGTCGACATTCAAATCTTTGTAATAACTACCTGACAAAGGAACATGCCTACCGTAAACTAAAAACGCTGGAGTAAAACCGGTGACTTCATGTTTTGAAGTATTAATAGCTTGTTGAATTTTAGCTATTTCTTTATCCCAATTTTCGTGGCTGTCTATGTAACTCCTAATTGCTGTACCAATAGTCCTATTATTTCTTTCTACGAAATTACATTGTGGTGAATAAACAGGATTAAATCTTATATTAAACTCATATGTTTGACTTAGTTTTTTGAAAGTTTTTGAAACAAACTGTGTGCCATTATCGCAAATAAGTAGAGATGGAGGACCATGAACATGAAAAACTTTATTTTCTAGTACATCTTCAATATATTGAACTTTGGAACTTCTTAAAGGAAAAAGTAAAGTGTACTTGGTAAACCAACAAGCGACTACTAAAAGCCATTTGTTTCCTTTTCTTGAACGAGGTAGAGGGCCTATTAAGTCTACTGCTATTACTTGAAATGGATAATCTACTGATTTCTCTTTACCCATGTGTCCCATTTGCGAAGTATTTGGTGCTTTCTGAGCTCCACAGACTAAACAATTCTTAACAAATTTAAGAATGTCTTGGCGCATTTTTGGCCAATAATATCTTTCTTGTAGACGATGAAATGTCTTATAAAATCCGAAATGACCACAGTTCGGAGGACTATGACAAGAGTCTATAATTTCTGCTCTTTGGGGTTTAGGTACTAAGTATTTCCATTCAGGAACATTCACGTTCATAGAAAGGCAGTTTGGGACAAATTTCAAAACAAAATCATTATCCACTTTCCATTGTGGATAATTGTTTGGATTATCTAAAATTTTCTGGCGTAAATTATCGTACCACGGATCAATACGATCGACATCTAGGGTTCCCACCACCAATTCTTCCTTACTGCTTGAATCGGAATCTTCTATCACTTCTTCTCTATGTGGATTACGGGACAAGGCGTCTGGAATGACATTTTGAGCTCCTTTTCTGTGTACTAAATCAAATGTATGCTGTCTAAGTCGAACAGCCCAACGAGCTAATTTTCCACTTGGATTTTTTAGAGTGTTAAGCCACAATAAACTATAATGATCTGTAATGACAGTAAAAGGAACACCTTCAATAAATCCTCGGAATTTTTCAATACAAAAAAGTACACCCAGGCATTCTTTTTCCACTACAGAATAGTTTCGCTCTGCTCTAGATAAAGATCTACTGGCATAGGCAATCACTCGCTCCTCACCATCAATTATCTGCGTTAGAACTCCTCCTAAACCTGTATTTGATGCGTCGCTCGCTATATAGAATTGCTGTGATAAGTCTGGTTGAGATAATATAGGAGCAGATACTAAGAGTTGTTTAATTTTAATAAAAGATTCTTCAGCTGCACTATTCCACTCAATTTTTTGTCCTTTCTTACGTCCTTTTAGGAGATCATTTATTGGAGACATCAGAGTAGAAAAATCCTTTATAAATCTTCTATACAATGAGCAAAGACCAACAAAACGCTTTACTTCAGTAGTATTTCTAGGTCTGCTATAATTAATCATGCTAGAAACCTTATCGGGGTCAGTACGCAAAGAATTCGAACCCACAATATAGCCTAAAAATTTCAAAGATGTTTTGAAAAAGTCACATTTTTCCAGATTTATAGTTAGATTGGCATCTTTCAACTTTTCTTTTACTTCTGATAACAATCTAAGGTGTGAATCAAAGTCTTCTGACACTACTAAAATATCATCCAGATAGGTGAATATATTTGGCTCATAGCGAGGGCCAAATATTGCATCTACCAGGCGCTGTTGCGTCTGTGCAGCATTTCTGAGGCCAAAGGGCATGGTAACAAACTGGAAAAGTCCTCTTCCGACTACTGCAAAAGCTGTTTTTTCTTTCGAAGATTCATCCAAAGGGATCTGCCAAAAAGCTTTTCGAAGGTCTATCGATGAAATATATTTAGCATTTCGAAGAGATGTTAAAATTCGGTCAATGTTAGGCATTGGATACCGGTCAGGACGACTGACTTCATTAAGTGAACGTCCATCAAAACATAATCGATACGTTCCATTTGGTTTCTTAACCAATAAAACAGGAGAACACCATGGACTTGTAGATGGCTCTACGACACCTAACTTTAACATTTCATCCAACTCATCGTTCAAAATTTTTGACATATATGGAGACAAAACAAACGGTCTCTTTTTAAAAGGAAGCGCATCACCCGTGTCAATAGTCAAAGTAATTTTATCCGTACGACCTAATCTATCTTTACTACTAATTTCATTAAATGATTCAATAATTTTTTCCGCTTGTTCGCGCTCTGCTGTAGAAAGTTCATCCAAAGAATGTAATCTCAAATTACAACTATTAAAAGAGTGACTTAAATCATTATTGGACACTTCTAATTTAGAATTTATATCTTGCACATGCCAAGAATTATTCTTAAAATTAACTACAATATTAAATTTTTTCGCAAAGTCACACCCAAATATAAATGCTTGTGGCAATGAAGGAACCACTAGAGCATTAATAACTTGACAAGAATTGTCAATAACAAGAGGTAAATCAACTGTGCCTTTAACACTTTGCTGTTTACCATCAGCAGTACAAATATTCTTAATTTGTGCTGGGCATATCTTAAGACCTAAATTTCCTAAAATATCTACACCTCTAGAACCAACTATAGAAGATGTAGCACCTGAATCCAATAAAACCGTAATGTCCACATCAAGCAACTTCACATTTATGTAAGGTCGGTTATCTAAATATTTATTAATGAATAAGGGCGAAACTTGCTTGTTTTCAGAAAAATGGAGTCGATTAAAAGAAGTACTATCTTTAAAAAATTTAGAAACTGTATTCAGCCAGTTTTTCCAATCAGTATGGCTAAAATATTCTCTTTTTAAATTTTTATTATTAGAATTAAAAAATGTTTTTGATTTTTGAAAAGACTTATGAAAACTACGATAATTAAATGAGGCACGAGTTCTGGGAAAGGTGAAATTGCCTCTTCGATTCACTTCCCTTACTCGTTTTTTTGAACATTTAGGGCACCCTGAAGATTTGGTGTTAGGTTCGCCACATTTAAAACAAAATAAACCTCTAGGGGCCTTACAGTCCAAATAAACATGATTAGGCTGTTTACAATTCCAACATGTTACAGAAGCGTTTGGTTTATTATCTTTATTAGAATTATTTTTATTTAAATTATTATCAGGTTTGCTGTTAGATGTAGAAGGCAAATTTTTAGAATGAAAATGAGAAAATCTTTGACCATCTTTTTTGAAATTCTTTCTAGAATTATTTTGCTTGTTAAAATGACTATTATTATCTAAACTTTGGTTCGTGTTAGCCATACTGTTGATGCTAGCAATTTCATCCTTAGGTCTAGATTTATCTTTAAGGTAATCAGCCTCTTCTAACTTACGACAAAGTTCTGAAAGTTCCGAAACATTATTAACATCTATTAAAGCCAACCTACTAATAAAATCTGGTAAAAGATTTCTTTTAATATGTTTAACTTTTGAAACTTCTGCTGGAGGTCTAGATAATCGAGAAAAAAGAGCTTCTAAATGAGCAATAAAAACTATCGTAGATTCATTTTTCTTTTGTTTCCTTCTTTTAATTTGCTCCCATATATCATCATCTATATCATCATGAAAAAAATCTTTCTTTAATTTCGATACCAATGAATCCCAATCAGTTAACGAAGATTTAACACTTCGATACCACACAAACGCGTCTCCTGTGAAAAATTCGGCAGCTGAATTAAATAACTCCTGCGGAGAAATATTACGTGCCTGCGCTAATTCAGTTAACCGTTCCAAAAATGGATAAAGTTTTTTCGCGTCCCCATTAAAATTAACTTGCCACTCACTAATAGGTAAAATACGCGTCGCGCAATGCACTACAGGTGCTGCTACATTGATCACCGGCAACTGAGATGTTGTAAGTTCAACATGCTGACCGTCCGGAATTTTATCTAACAAGTTCGATTCCAATAAAAGACAACTCGCGGTCACTTCTTGAATATAAGAAAATATTACAGAAGCTCTATTTTCATCCTCGGGCATTGGAATTCTTTTTGCTCTTCCTACCACGTGAGCTAAACGCGACTTCACTCTATTAATAAGAGAATCATTAGCATTACCGTCAAATTCATCTATCACCCCTTGTATAGAGTCTAAACTGCGTTGTATACTGATTTTTTCTTCCTCAAAAGTCAAAATACAAATTTTTAAGTTAATATCTTTACCCGGACTCGATTGTTCTCTCTTTAGAATTCTAGCAAGTATCTTGCGTTTGTCTGCGACAGTACGTAAAGAAGTTAACAAACGAATTTTTAACTCGTAGTCCAACTCATATTCAAGTAAATGATTGGGTTGAAAATTATAAATATCCATGATGATATAAAATTTGAAAATAAATACACTAAATCAAGTTATTCTTTTTAAATGACAAAGTATTCTTTACTTAGTTGAATATAATAACCGTATCTCTAAAGTTAAATCATTTCTATAAAACAAACAGTTTGTCCTACCCTGTATAGCAAATCAAATAGAAAAAATTATTTTATTTCAAAAGCAATTATATAGCTTCACTAAAATCTAAATCAAATGATTGCATTGATCAAACATTAAAATGAGGAAACTTAAAAAAAAAGTATCAATAAAAAATAATTTATTTTATCAAACTTCAGAATAATAGGTCTCAACTAGTCATGCATAAATTTTTAAGCAAAGCTAAATTTTAAAATTGGTATTTATTTCTATTCAAATCCTGTTATCTATAAAAAGTATCCAAAAAAATAAAATCTCAAGTTTCTTTGGCTCGGTCAACAACAATTTCTTTTATGTATATAAAAAAATCAAATTCTCTAATTACTTTTTGCTGGACTTTTAACACATTTAAATCAAGTTTTAGGAAAATATCTGTAAATACCGAAAAAATTAAATATTTTTCTTATCACAAAATATTTTAAACTGTTATCGGTTCAAAAGTATGTTTTAATAGCAAAAAAATATTTTTAACCGGGTATAAATTTTACTACCTGAAATAAAATGTAAAATTATTCTACAACTTTTAAATAGCTCAAAAAAAAATTATGCAAATCTTCATGAGACTTAAAATGTCAAAAATATGTACGATATAAAATGCCTTTTAAACTAAATTAACTCACAAACTAATTAGAAAATCTTCAGCAATTTAGCCTAAATAATAGACCTTACATAAACATATAAAAAACTGTGTCCACCTGAACACCCTGTACATAAAAAGTACAAAATTCTCTACTATAAACTGTAAAATACCTAAAATACTGTGAAGTTACTATGATATTAAAATCAATGAGGGCTCTTAAAAAAAATATGTAAAATATAACCTTATTGTACCTCGGAGAAAGTTTACTCGAGTAACCTGTGAATGTTTCTTAGGTTTTATAAAATTGTCATTACTCAGTCGAAACAAAATGGAATTACAATAAAAATATGTTACTAATGAAAATTAATTTAAATCTGACACATGAATTTAACCGCATAGAAATTTAAATTTAATTCAGGATACTCAACGTTAAATTATTTTGCTAAACACCAGTGAAATATAAAAATTCAAAACAAAGCACAAGCTCCACGTTCAGGGCGTCATTTTTTGCGGCGTCCCCTTTTTACAGGGTACGGCAACGGATGCGTACGGCAGCTCAATATGTCGGAGGCTAGGTTCGTATCTCTTTTAGAGATAGTTGTGCTCTGCTTTGATTACCCAATAGGCGCCACCTGTTTTACATTATCTGTGTTACTTACCTAGTGATTAAACAGGAAAACACTTAGGTATGAGGAATGATTTTAAATTATTGACGGTAGGTGTATAGCTCCACAATGAAACGACTTAATTAAAACAAAATAGCAATTCCATTTTATTCCCAATAAAAAATTATTATGTACATAAATGTGAATTGTGCTTACAATGTTTTTTTTTTTTACTCTCTTGATAACTATCGTTGTTACCTCGGTCTTAAAAGGTTATATAAAATTTGGCCGCAAACGTTCTAGAACCTTAGTCGCCAATAACGTACGTTTTGTTGAGTTATCAAAAGTTCTCACATGTTACTACATCACACCAAAATATAATTATGTTGCTTTGTTTGTATTAAAAAAATTGATTCACAGCTCGAATCCCTAACTTAAGGTTTTTCTCCTACCTGGTATATGCTATGGTACCTCTCACTTTAGCGCTGTTGCTAGGATTCCTGTTGTGTTGTGGATGAATTGATGCTTCACAGGGCCACTTCCAACTCACCAATCAAACGCAGGGTAAGGTTGAAACAGTCGTGGTCGCCTGGACAGGAAAACTAGGACCCGAACCATCAGGAAGTCATGACAGCAATATCAAGATGAAATGAAGCCCAAAGATAAAAAAGAACTGGCTTCAAATATTCAAATATTCACATAGCCAAATAGTCAAATAGCCAAATAGCCGAATAGCCGAATAGCCGAATAGCCGAATAGCCGAATAGCCGAATAGCCCTGAAATAAAATGTTGTTTTTACCACATGTTCGTAAAGATAAGGGGCAAAATCTTACCTCATTGATAAGTGGACTTTAACGAAAAAAACTTGACCGTCCGCCCTTTCAGAGCTGGTGGCAGGATTGGTCTGCTGCCTTCGGCGGTTCAACAGGAAAGGGAACGAAAATAAAAATCTCTCTTGCAACCAGACGTGACAAATCTTAGTGATATTTATATTTAGTCTTGCCAACCTTATTCTCAACCTGGAGCACTTTAACCTAGTTCCGAACTTACACTGACCACCAGTTAATACGTCAAGTATGGGCAGGCCATGGAAAATTATCAAAAAGAAAATTATGATCAAACAGTTCAAAGTCACTAATCACGATTAAAACAAAGTTCAAAAAAATTGCCACAAATTCCATACTGCACACTCAACCTTAAATGATCGATCTCGACATGCCGTGCTCGTGTCAACGAATGGGTATACATTCACAGCAAATGCTAACTGAACTATGTTACCGACTATAACCTTATACTTTTAATACTGAAATTGAATGTAAACAAATGAGAGTTTATTAAAAATAAAATATTTACGACTTTTAAATTCAAACCAAATAATGTGATATATAAACTACAGCAATTTACGAACTGTGTCAACAAAAATGATAAGTTACAAGACCAAAAGAGTTGTAAACGAAAAAAATAAATTCTATGTTGACTATTTTAAATTATGGGATAAATAATTAAATTTAATCAGGTAAAAATATACAAATTATATCATATTACTAAAAACATGTAGCATTGATGCAAACTGGTAAATTTAAATGCTACATCATCAAGTTCTCATTGGAGTTGCAGAGAGTTAAGGCTCTATCTACGAGATTCCTTATAATTCCTTATTTAGTGTTGTTGGAGTGATTAGAAGAAAAATTAAGGTATTGTTCTATGTGCGTGGCTTTTCTGTAAACAGAAGTTCGAATTTGTCTGCCATTTCTTGTAACCAAGATATCTAAGAATGGTAATTTATCTTCTACTTCTTTCTCTATGGTGAGTTTAATAGTTGGGTTGATATTGTTTCCACTCCAAATAATAAAAGTATCGTCTACGTATCTGAGCCATAACTTTGGTTTTTTAGTTGTAGATTCAATTGCAAACATCTCGAACCATTCTATGAAAATATTTGTGGCCACTGGTGAGAGTGAAGATCCCATCGGTAGTCCATCATCCTGGATGTAGAATTTTTCCTTTTCTTGAAAATAGGAATTATTCAAACAACTTTCCAACAAGTCCATAATGGCGTGCGGTGCTAAAGATGTTCTTTCTGCAAAGGTCTGGTTCAAGTTTCTTTCTTATAATTTTTAGTGAGTCCTTAACTGGAACGTTGGTGTATAGGCTTTCCACGTCTGGTTGTACTTCTATTTCACGTATAATTTCTATGAAATGTTGCGAGTTCTTAACCCAGGACGATGTATTTCCTTGTAATGGTCTCAGGATTGGAAGAAGAAGTTTGGCAAGTTCAGAAGTCGTGATAGGTCGTAAGAGCATGTCTTGCTTATGTATGTTCGGGAGTCTTGCTATGGTGCGGCGTCAACTGAGTCCGGATCCTTTCAGGAATATACCGTTCATGTTTCTTAAGAACTCAGTTGACGCCACACCATAGCAAAACTCCACATCTTTATGGACTCCCGAAAATACATAAGCAAGACATGTCCTTCCGATTTACTATGAGTTCCCGGAACTCTCCAACTTCTGAACTTGCCAAATTTCTTCTTCCAATCCTGAGACCATTACAAGGAAATACATCGTCTTGGATTAAGAACTCGCAACATTTCGTAGAAATTATACGTGAAATAGAAGCACAACCAGAAGACTCACTAAAAGTCATAAGAAAGAAACTTGAAGAAGACCAGACCTTAGCAGAAAGAACATCTTTACAACTGCACGACTTGTTGAAAAGTTATTTGAATAATTCCTATTTTCAAGAAATGGAAAAATCCTACATCTAGGATGATGCACTACCGATGGGATCTCCACTCTGACCGGTGGTCGCAAATATTTTCATGGAATGGTTCGAGAAGTTTGCAATTGAATCCACAACTAAGAAACCAAAGTTATGGCTCATATACATAGACGATACTTTTATTATTTGGAGTGGAAACGACGAAGAACTTCGAAACTTCTTTTTTCATCTCAACAATATCAGCCCAACTATTAAACTCATCATGGAGAAAGAAATTGAAGATAAATTACCATTCTTGGCTGAAAGAAATGGCAGACAAATTCGAACTTCGGTTTACAGAAAAGCCACACACACAGGACAATATCTTAATTATTCATCTAATCACTCCAACAACACCAAACAAGGAATTATAAGAAATCTCGTAGATAGAGCCTTAACTCTCTGCAACTCCAATGAGAACTTGATGAAAGAGATAGATTACATTAAAAATGATCTGACAGCCAACGGATACCCAGTATATCTAGTGGATAAATTTCTAGAACAACGCAGAAATAGGACCATATCGACAACGAATGAAGAACGAAAACCAGTATTGAACATCCCCTATGTTAAAGGCATTTCAGAAAAAGTTAGAAGGATTGGAAAACGATATAAAATCAACGTTGTTTTCAATTCAAATAACTCACTGAGAAGTCGACTCACTAGGGTCAAACCAACAACTCAAAGGGACATGAAAAACCCTGTATATCAGATACTATGTGAATGTGGCAATTCCTACGTTGGCGAATAAAGAGACCTCTTGACATAAGGATCAAAGGACACCAAAAATGCACATTTCGAGGAGAAACAGAAAAATCTGGTGCCGCCAACTATGCCTGGACTCATAGACACCACATAAAATGGTCTGAAGCTAAAATACTACACCGAGAACAACATTGGAGAAAACGAAAATTCAAAAAAGCCGTGGTTGTACATCAAAACCCGAGTTGTTTTAGTAAATCATCTTTAGATATAAGAGAAGTGTGGAAACCACTTCTTAGTAATTGTAAACTAAAACTAAATGCAGAATAAAAATTGGATTTTGTCACTGCACCCATCTCAGTCACACTCGACTGCATTTACTTTTAATATAAATAGTCATGTAGCTAAGGGATTTATTTAGTTTCACTTGAAAACGGCTAGAGATAACTACTAACCGAAACGTCGTGATATTCAACAAAAATAAAGACAATGGAAGTCCAACAGCTATCTACTACTTCGCCCCTTTTCATTTGTTTTAATTTTATTATTTTTTATTTTATTTTATATATATATATATATATATATATATATATATATATATATATATATATATCGTCGACGTCTTCCGATACCCAATCGCCATCTATCTCGGTCTGTCCAGAGATTCTCTTCTCGTTCTATATCTCATCTCTCTGCTGATTCGTTCTCTCCAACTAAGACGTGATCTTTCTCGTTTCCGTCTTCCATAGGGTGCCCACTCTAAGATCTGTTTTGGTAGTCTCTCCTTTGGCATTCGCTGTACGTGTCCAAATCATCTCAACTGCTGGGTTCCAATTTCGTCTACGATTGAATGCTGTACGTTCATAATTTGACTGATTTGGTCGTTGGTAATTCTTTCCAACCTGGATCTTCCAGCTGAGCGCCTCCAGAAGTCCATCTCTGTACCTTCTGTTTCTTTTTGGTACGCTCTTTCAGCATCTATACTTTGCAGCTATAAAGAGTTATGCTTTTCACAATCGCATGGTACGCTCTTTCAGCATCTATACTTTGCAGCTATAAAGAGTTATGCTTTTCACAATCGCAAATATTTATTTGAGTTGGAAATTGTTTGGTCCCACAGTGCACTCTTGAGGAGTGTGATGGCTCTTCTTCCTTGATTGTTTCTTTCTTCTATTTCCCTGTCCATACCTACATCTTTTGTGATAGTTAGTCTTCAATATTTGTACTTGTCGCAGTGTTTAATTACTTGATTGTCTTCCAGTATCAGGTCTCTCTGTTCGTCACCAATACACATATATTCCGTTTTCCCTGTGTTTATGTCCAATTCCCATTTCTTGTATTCTTTGATTAATTTCCTCGTCATATATTCCATTTCTTCGTAATCTTGCGCTATGGGTACTTGATGATCTGCAAAAGACAGTGTATATATGGTATTTTTGTTTATCGGTATGCCCATATTTTTGCATACTCTTTTCCATCCCTTTAGCGTTTGTTCGAGGTATATCTTAAATTACGTAGGGGATAGACAACATCTCTGTTTGAGTCCCTTTGTGTTGTTAAAACCCTCCAAGGTACTGCTTCTAATTTTGATCTTAGCTGCAGAGTTGTCGTACATGTTTTTCAATGCTTAAATTAGGTTGACGTTTAGGTTTGTGTTCTCTAATGCTTCAGATCTACAAACACCATGTGTATTTCCTGATTTACGGCCATTTTCTTCTCTATAATTTGTGTGACGCAAAAAAGGTGATCTCAATCGTTGACTTTCCTGTCTTGAATCCCATCTTTTCTTCAGCTTCCATGTTTCTATATTCTCTCTCTATTCGTTTCTTCAGTTAGGTACTATATATTCTTCTACCTGTACTTGTAATAGCAGTGCTCCTGTAATTATTACAATTCTCTTTTTGTATAGAGTTGCTATTAGGGATTATTTCCATTTCTATGGAATATCACCTCCGTTGATGCAGTTTTAGAACATAGTTTTTCAGGAGCGTATTTTATTACTTCAGCCTGTATATTCCTGGTTGTGACAATTTGCTATTTTGAAATTGTTTGCAAATTTCTTTCACCTTTCTTGCTATTATTCGTATGGGAGAAGCTGACGTGCTTATATCTTGATTGGTCTGGTTGCCCATAAATTCTGTTCTTCATTTATTCAGAAGTGTTTTAAAATAATGATCCCATTTTCTGAATATAATTGTTGAAATTAAATCTTTTGTTCTTTCTTGTCTCATGGACTCTAAGAACCTCCAGCTTTCTGCATTTCTTCTTCTTCCTAAATGTATAATAATCGTCATAACTTAATTAATTTTTCCATGATCCAATTTAATTTTCACCCCTGTCAATGTTTCTTTTCTCTGTGTTTACTAACGTTATAAACTTCCCATTAATACCCTACTTTCGAGGAGTTTTTAAGTTGTCCTTTTTTTTGGGTAATATAAATTTCTGTTTCGTAATTTGCCTTCCCGGCGTTGGTTCGGGGCTACATCTAGTCTGTAGGCAATAATTATCAGTCAAAAATGTGCTTCTTTAATTTAAAAATAACTAACCATTTAATTTTTAGCCAAAATATATTTTACAAAAATAAATACGTTAAAAGGAGTCGTTATCATTATTACGATATATTTTGTTATAAATAAAGTATTAAATAACAAATTTTGCTATTTAAGTATAAACTCTTTAACGATATGAATTTGTAGACTCTGTATTTGTACAATATGGTTTTGTGAATTCTGGATATACATTCTTCATTATTTTCTAACTATCGTTTGAAGGCTTTTATATTGCAAAATAAATTGTCTATTATTTTGTTTACAACAAAATCTATCATTATATCGATCACGACTCCTTTAAACGTAGGGTAAAAGTGGGAGAGACGCCGTATGAGGTGAGACGCCATACCTCTGGAAATTCAGTTTTAACTACTCATAGACGCATAGAAGAGTGTGACGTGTGTATGACGAAAAGATTATTTTAGCGCGAACATTTTTCGACGAAAATTTTGAGTCGCTGCGGTTTCAATGAGTGTTAAATGTAAAACAAAGACACCGTAAAGTAAGAACTGGTTTTAATGTTTTATTTAGTTTGTTATTAACTTATGTCAACTACATTTTGCAATATATGTTAATACCTACGTACTTTATACCTATATGGCATTTCTCCCACAAAATGAGGAGAGATGCCAACCTTTGCAAAAGTGTAAATGAAGCGGTATTTTCTTTATTATTTTTATTGTTTTTAGAATGCCGAGAAAATACGTGAGGAAGCATACGGTAGTCAAGGGGCAGTGGAGTGAAGAGAACTTAATTCTGGCTATTGAAGAAATAAAAAAGGAAAAATATCGAAAAATCAAGCTCAAAAACTTTATGGAATACCGATTCGTATCTTGAGTAGGCGTCTCATGACTGGTGATACTAAAAAGTCTGGACTAGGCCCTTCAGGTATTTATCAAACTCTTGTAATGTAAGAACTTATTGTTTTTATATGTAATTATATTAACTACTGTTCCAGCATCACTTGGGACAGAGAACGAAAAACGATTGGCTTCTTATATTAAGCGCCTAGCTAACGCTGGTTTTGTACCTGATAGGTCTACTATTTGGTCTCTTGCCTATCAGTTTGCCGAAAAGCTTGGAATTAAGCATACATTTTCTAAAGAAAAAGAGAAGGTAAGTCAACATTGGCTTTCTTCTTTTCTAGAAAGAAACAGAGATGTCACAGTACGTCAAGCAGAAGGTTTATATGTTACAAGAGCCAAGGGAATGAACCGAGAAGAAGTAGATGTATTTTTTAAACTGCTTGAAGTAGAAATGGTAAAGCACGATTTAACTAAGAGACCTGACAATATTTTTAATGTTGACGAGAGTGGAATTCAACTAATAAATAAACCTAGAAAAGTATTAACAGCCAAAGGAGCAAAGGACGTTCATGTGATCACATCTCGTGAAAAAGGAGAAACAATTTCTCTGGTAGTATGTTGCAGTGCTGAAGGCCGTTTTCTACCTACAGTGTTATGAATGAAAGGAGTTAATAAAAACTCAGAGTTTTCTGATGGCTTGCCAAATGGGTCTGATTTCTATATGAATAAAAAGTCATCTTATATTAATTCTGAATTATTTTTGCATTGGTTTAAGGAACATTTTCTATCTAAAAAATCAATGACAAGTAAAACAATTTTGATTTTAGATGGCCACACCTCACATTTCAATTCAATAAATCTTTTAGCCTTAGCAAATGAAAATGATGACCTAATTATATGTTTGCCGAGTTACAGTACACAAGCCTTCCAACCTCTTGATCGCAGTTTTTTCAAACCTCTGAAAACCTATTATAATCAAGAATCAAATGCATGGATGCTGAGAAATAGGAATATAACTATAACACGACTACAGGTTGGTTCATTAATAGGGCAAGCATGGGGAAAAGCTGCAACCGTGGGAAATGCCACATCAGGTTTTAAAGCTTGTGAAATAATTCCACTCAATCCTAATGCTATTCCAGATCATTTCTTTGCCATATCTGATTTAATTGAAGTAGCTACTCCTACCATTCCTCTTGAAAGTGCTGCCACTGCAGCTCTGTCTCCACAAAAACCACCAACTTCCAGACAAATATCCACTCGTAAAGAAACCCCTACAAAGATTTTTGAGGAGTCTAACCCAATCCCAAAACTACCTAGCTCGACAGTGAGGCGAAAACAAGTTGCTTGTGTTTTGATTTCCCTGAGAACGTTTGTAAGAAGACTTCCAATGTCAATTTAATTAAAGGAGCAGCTAAAAAACTCAAATTAGCTAGTGCAGAATTAGAGTCTGCATCTTCTGTCTTAGAATCAACCTCAATCGAAGATGATAACAATGTGTGCGCAGAATGTTGGGAAAATTAATATTTAACAAAAAAAGACTGACTGGATTAAATGTTTCTTATGCTAAAAATGGCTGCATGAGTCGTGTACAATGTCCACTCCGCATTGCAATAATTGTGGTAGGGAAATGATCCGCAAGAAGAACCAAAAAAAGGAATAATAATATATATGGCATCTCTCCCACACTATATGGCGTCTCTCCCACACGTTATGGGAGAGATGGCCTGCTGTCAACTTAAAATTTTTATTTTTTATTTCTTTTTGATTTAAGTCTAAAACTTGTAATTTTAATACCTAATATTAGGGTACCTTTAAAATAAAAAATAAAGGGTTGATTTATATTGCATTTTTTATTTTTTACTTAATTTCTACAAAAAGTATGGCGTCTCCCCCACTTTTACCCTATTTATTTTTGTAAAATGCCATGGAAGCGTTTATTTATAAAATCATAAATTTTGCAATAATTTGTTTAAACAAATCTATTGTGCAAAACTAATGATAAACTTGGATTGAGTGATGCTTTGATAGCCTTAAAATATCCATGGTTTATCAGAATTGTCGCTTAAAAGCTTCGGTCACGAAAGGTGAAGGTTTCCAAAACTTAACAAATTGGGATGTTGACTATTTATGGGAAAGTGTTTAAAACCATGCATAAGTATCTAATGTAGCCGAAAATATTTTCCGCCAAAACGCCAATACTTTGTCACTTGACCGATGTGACGTCACACTGGTAAACTGAAAAGGATATATAATTTTTTTTTCGTAATTTTTGTGATATAAGATGAGTTATAAGTTATTTTAAGTGTTGTGCGGTGCCTCAGAGTACAAGTACTACAATTGAAACACCAGAAAAGTTATTAATTCATTTTCCATGTTTGGAAAATAATTGGAAAATGTGGTTTTACCTAGCCCGTCACTACTTGTTTTAATTGAGTTTTGAGCATACAAATACCGATTATTACTATTATATATTCATTATTAGTTGCAGAAATAACAATTCTTGATAAATTATTTACATGGAGGTCTTCATATTTCTAAATTCAGTAGAGCAGAATTTACTGTTTGTTGCTAAGAAATTGGCCACCATAAAACAATCAATTCTCGGCAAATTCGAACTATTTGCCTTAATAAATCCACTTTCTTTTATGCGAAAATTTTTTCGAATCGTTTTCAAAGGAAAAAGTAAGCAAATTTCGAAGAAATCCATGAAAATGACTATTAAAAATGAACTAGGTAATGTAGCCCTTGACAGCCATCACGAATGTGACATAAAACCAAACAATTTATATGTCAAGTTCGTGACAGCGACCTTGGCTATATTCTTTAGAGTAATTACCAAATGATCAAAGTGAAAAAAGTGAAACTGATAACCATGTTCTTTTCAATATGCATTTACTTGCCATTAGATCGAAGTGATCATAATTACTTCAAGTGATAGAACTGAATGTAATAATAACTCAAAAGAATAACCGTATCAGGACAGATTGCTAGCGATGACGTTAGTATGAAGTGATTTGATTGGTGTTTGTTATCATGTGACTCGAATTAGATTTAGTTACATTTTTATTATTAAATAAAAATAAAATTTCTTAGAAATAAAGAAAAATATTGTGTTTTTTTAGGATTTCTTTTGTGGAAACTATCGTTTCGCGGCAAAATTATATTTTTATTTGAATATAGTTCATGCAATTTGAAATTTTCGAAATTGAATATCTCGAATAAAAAGAAAGATATTTGTACCAGCTGAACGGCTTTTGAGAGACTTATACCTTAAGATGCTATGTATAATTTTCTGAGAAAAAAAAATGACGCCATGACCTCAAATATAGGCCAAAATCGCGTTTTTTGCACTTTTAGGTTAGGATATTTAAAAAAAAAACTGATGTGATGGAGCATTTCTGAGTCTGGATTCGAATTTAGCGACCCAGAATCTACAAGAAATGACTATTATTATCCAATGTACAAATTTCACATCGTGCTGTATTATTTAATTGTTATTGCTATTTATTTGACCCTAAAATTATTCGATATTGATGTTCTTATAAAATGTTTGAGTGTCAAACTCACAACAAGGTAGATTGTTAAAAAATTCACTGAAAAACCATCAAAATTCAAGATGAAATTCACACCTGGAGAATAGAACTTACCTATAAAGAGGACATTTGCTGTTGCAGGTAATTCTTCCATTAACCCCTTGTTGTGCTGTTATCGGGCGATGTTAACTTTGATGACAGGTTTTTGGTATATCAAAACCAAAAGTAATGTTTTTTTATTATGCAAATTTCTTTATCAGAAATTTAGGTTTCCATAACATATTATTTTATAGGATGATCAAAAATAAATGCTATGTCGAGGCTACGTTGTGCTCACTCCGAAAACAGTAGTATATACACCGTCGGTTAAATTAAACAAAAGCTGCGTTTTTTAGGGGACATTTGAGATGTGTTAGCGGAGTTGCCAACTTTTTTTTATACTCTGAGGATATTGGAGTAAAAAGAGTTGGAAAAATTGTTAAAAGAAACTTTTTTTTGAGAAAATATTTCTTATCAAGATATTTAAATTATTTTCTTCTAAAATGAAGTTATAAAAATGTAATCTTGGTGTTTTTAATATCTACTATATTTGTAAATACGGACCTGTATTTTTAATCCGACTTCTCAATTCGTCGACTATGTATTATTTTTTTTTATGTATGTACACCGATTACTCCGGAACGGCGGCACCGATTTGAATGAAATTTTTTACGTTATGTTCAGGAAGTTGCTGCGGTGGACGAAATTGATGCAGTAAAAGCCAAGATAGCGCTGACAATATGGCGGCCAAAAAAATTAATTTTTTACGATTTTCTCCAAAATTGATATGGGGGAATTTTCGGGGTCGTACACAACGAATCTGAAATTATTTTTAAAAAATTCAAAATGGCGGATCTAATATGACGGACAAAAAAATTTAATTTTGTCCGATTTTCTTCAACATTGGTGTAGGGGAGTTTTTGGGGTCGCACATAATGAATCCAAAATAATTTTAATAGATTCAATATAGCGGAGAAAAAAATCAAGTTTGTCCGATTTTCTCCAAAATTGGTATGGGGGAGTTTTCGGGGTAGCACATGACGTATCTAAAATTATTTTGAAAAAATTCACTAAGGCGAATTCAATATGACGGACGAAAAAAATCATTATTGTTTGATTTTCTCCAAAATTGATATGGGGAGTTTTTGGAATCGCACATTACGAATCTGACATTATTAAACAAAAATAGATATGGCGGATCCAAGATGGCGGATTAAAGATTCTAAATCTCTCAATATTGTCTAAAATCAGTATTGAGGGATTTTTGTTCGTATTAATTACGAATTTAAAATATTTTTTGAAAAATTCAATCTGGCGAATTCAATATGGCGTCCTAAAAATTTTACGTTTTCGATTTTCTCTAAAACTGATATAGGGGGTTCTTAAGGGTAAAAATTATGAATTTAATAGTATGTTTTCAGGATTCAGTATGGCGGACTAAAGATTTTACATTTTTCGATTTTGTTGAAATGTGGGACTCAGTCATTTTGAGGATGTAGATAGCGAATATAAAATTATTTTAAGAAAATCTAACATGTCAGATGCAATATGACGGTCTAGAAATTTTAAATTTCTGGATTTCATCCAAAATTGGTACTAGGGGGCTTTGGAGGGTTTAGATTTAGATTAGATTGACGTTAAAATTATTTTTTAGAAATTCAATATGGCGGAGACAATATGGTGAGTTAAAAATTTTACCTTATTTGCATTTTTTCATATTTCAGATTAGGGGGTTTTCGGGGTCACGTATTACGAATATGAAGTTAATTTTTTACGACTATTAGGTTGATAAGATACAATATGAGGGACTAAAAATTTTACATTTTCTGATTTTGTCTAAAATTGATATTGCGGGGTTCCTGGGGCGTATACAAATTCTGTATGCGATATAAAATGTATCGAGCTAAGAACTTTACGTCTCAAGTTCTTTAAATATCGATAGTGGAACTTATATTACCAATCTAAAATTAATTTGAAATTTAAGATAGTGGATTTACTATGACAGACTAAATATTTGTTTGATACAATTTCACTGGCATTTGGAGAACTCTAAGAATCAAAGAATTTTTAGTGGTTCATTTTAGGGTGAATTACAACTTTGGACAAAATGGGTAATTTTTTGCCACCTTGGAGTCATTACCAGGTACACTAATCTTGACTAGTACTTAGCTCAAATAATTTATAGATATCATAATGAATTTTGAAATGAAATTTAAAAATCGAAAAATAAAATTTTTATAAAAAAAATTGAACCGACTTCTAAAAGTGCGCTAAAAAGTGAAAAGTAACTATAAATATTTAAATAAATTTGAAATTTTTGAAGTCGGCGCCAAATTATTTCTAAATGAAACAAATAACTAATATATACAAATTATGGTAAGACAGCAATTACAAATAAAATATTTTTAATCTGTTTATGTGAATTACATTTTGTCAGGTATTAGTTTGGCGTCGACTTCAATTTCATATAAAAATTTATAGTTATTTTCCACTTTTTAGTCCCCTTTCAGAAGTCGGCTCAATTTTTTTTATAAAAATTTTATTAAATAAATTTTAAATATCGTCATATATATTAAGGGTCCAAAAAAAATCGTATTTTATTTATATACTATATTTTCGATAAATTTTTGAAAGATTAAGTGAATTTCCATAAATACTGATTTGTGGGGTCCAGAGAATACGAAGAAATTAAAAAAAAAATTGGGAACTTAGTTCAATAAGTTATGAATACAGAAGGTGACGATATAGAAATCAAGAAATGTAGTAATTTAAAAAGTTGACTCTCTACGCATTTTTTTTTTGATTAGTTTATTACTTCATTGTATAAACTGCTGATGGGTAATTCTTGCTAATTTTTAAAAGTTCAGCTCCAAAAAAAATAAATAGCACACTATCAGAAATGAGTTTTGCTTAAAGTAAACGCACATCATTGCTGGAAAAAATTGCCGTTACTCGTTTTTTTTTATCAAGTCTTTTTGAAAAACTAAGCTCGGAACACAGTTCTTTTTTTTTAATCTAGAAGTAACTACATTTCAGATGAATAAGTAGTAAAAAAAACTACCTAAAAAACACTAAGAAACTGAACAAAAATAATTAAAAGTTTCTAATTTATTGCGGTGGCTTTCAGTCAAATGACCTTGATAAGAAATTAGGAAACCACCCTTTCAGTAAGTACATAACAATGTTTGGAAAAAAGGCCATTAATACTTGCTATTTTAAGACATTTCTAATACAGGGTGATCATAATTTAAGGGAAAGCATTTGGATATCGTTAGTTTGTATAGTTATTGGTTACATCAGATTAAATATTGTGTAGTTTTTAGAATTAAAGATTGATGACAAAAATTAAGTTACATAAAATAATGCAAAACTTATTTGGCCAAATTATTTAATAAAGAAAATAATACAACATAGACTTTTATAACAAATAATGAATTTTTCTTAACTAATACAAATTAAAGCTTTTTGATCTTTTTTATGGAGCCCCGTTTTTAGAGCCCCTTCCGGAACCTCATTTTCGTTAAAGTTCCGTCGGGAGGCCCCATTTTTTTCAGCCCATTCCGAAGTCCCCCTTTTCTAATGTTTCATCCGGGTAGCCTATAGGAATCCTATAAATTTCTATCCAGGGGCCCCATTTTCTAGAGCTCTACCCGCGGATCCATAGGACTCAGTTCAACTTCCGACCGAGGACCCCATTTTCTAGGTCTCTACTCGCGGATCCCATTCAAGCTCCGTCTAAAGGCTACATTTTTCCCTGAATCACTTGTTATATTACAGTAACTTATATTTTACTCTTAATCATTAAATATATTGTTACTTGACTGTATAGTCGTAAAAAATAATGTTTGGTGAAATAAAAAATAAAGTAAATATTTGTTTTATTTCCCCCCTGAGTTCTAAGGGGCACAACGTATAACTCCACTTTTTATTACATAAAATTCATATGTCTCGTAGATTAGTATCAAATCTTTTTTCCAAATTTTACCTTTTCAAAGTAATATATATATATATATATATATATATATATATATATATATATATATATATATATATATCAAATGGTGTTCTCTCTAAACTTTAACGTGCATTCACTATTTGACATGACAGCTGACGTATATGACAGATAACAACTGGAAAATGGGACTCCGGGAGCTTAACCCTAAATAATAGGACATATAAAATAATGAAAATACAGTATTCTCATCATCATCATACAATTAGCTACAAACTTTTTAAAATGAAATTGTAAAATGGCGTGTTTGCATCACCACGGGTTGCCGTAAGTTCTCTATTTACAGAATTTCTTTGTCAGACTCTACAAGTCTTTAAATCGAATGAAATATTTGTTCAATGTAACTGATAGCTGACGTATATGAAAATTGACGGCTGATGTATATCACAAAAGCAAACGCCCAAATGGGGCCCTTGGGTGGAGATTCAGGGAAAAATGTGGCTTTTAGACGGAGCTTGAATGGAACCCGCGAGTGGAGACCTAGAAAATGGGGCCCTCTGTCAGAAGTTGAACTGAGTCCTATGGGACTCGCGGGTAGAGTTTGTGACGCGTTTTTCGTAGGCGGGGAGCGGGGAGCAAGGTCGTGCTCTGCGGCTCTTCTTCGTTCACGGCAGCGGAACATCGGTCAGTGGATATTTCTCGTGCAGACAGTCATCGGTCAAATGCTCAGCGCAGGGGTATCAGGTCAGCGGCTGCTACGTAAATTCGGGATATCCCTGCTCTCTCAACTGATCAACGGTCTGACTGCCTGAAGGTCAAAACATCCACTCGGGGGTCGGTTCTCGGGCGCCACCCTCGGGATTTAATGTGGTCGAGGGCCCACTTTTTGCACCGGGCAGCTTGTTACAGTGGAGAAACGGCAAGCCAGGGGTCAATTGCGTGTATTAGTGCTGGCTGCCGGCTGCCAATTGTTACATGTAATGGTAAAAATGGGACTAGGTAATAAAACAAACGGTTATAAAACATCCTGTATCCTGTATTCCATTCTTTCATACAAAAGACATGGCCTAAAACTAACTTACAATCTAAAATGTACAATAAGATAAACAAACAACCGGTCTGGAGGGCAAGAGTATGTTTTAGAGCAGTTCACGGTAGCTCATTCTGTTCGGTTGCGCTGAAAACGGAAACCCGGTGGTATCATTCGCGACGCCATTCACATATCTCGTACTATTCGGTCGCGACGCTACTCACGACGCTACTCACGACGGCTTGTACGCAAATTATCGCGCCTCGTATCTAAAATCCGCGTTCCCGGTTCACGGCGCTTCGTATTAAAACTCGACCGACGGCGGTATACGCGGTTTGTAACAACAACCCGGCGTCGATCGGCGATAGGCGGCGTCTTTACACGGCGACGGTCTTTATACGCGGCGGCGGCGATAGGCGTCGGGGCGGCAGTTGTTTAGCGCCCTTGTCAACGGACCTCGGCGGGCACCTGGCGGTAAACACATTCCTGGTCAATACGGAAACAATAACAAACTTACGGCATCAGTGCGTGTGTGCATCGGTGACGGTAGGAAGGAACGAAAGGAACTGACGCTGCCCGTTCTTATAAGGGTCCTCGACAGCGTCAGCAGGATGGAGCGACATTGCCCGTTCTTATAAGGCTCCTCGACAATGTCGACCAATAGCGGTAGGAAATTAGGAAAGGAACCGTCACTGCCCGTTCTTATAAGGGTCCTCGACAGTGACGGTGGGATGACACAACATTGCCCGTTCTTATAAGGGTCCTCGGCAATGCTGGCCATTAGAGGGGTAGGACGTAAGGAAGGAAGTGTATGGTAAACACCATATACACACAAGCCTAGCCTCACCTACATCACTAGACCAGGAAGGCGCGGCCCAGCAGGCGACCCAGTCCAGTCCATTTGGACTGTTGACCCGGGTGGAGACCGTTTGGTTCTCAGCGAAATAATGGTCTGCTGGGACTTAAATAGACGGCCCGAGCTCCCACTACGCTGACGTGTGACGGTGTGCAGTGATCGCGCATACGACACTGCTGTATGCGGCGCGCGATTACTATTGTCGGACGCTCTGAAAATCTCGGAAAATTATATTTCCCGGCATAGCGCGGTCAATCTAATTATATTCCGGTAATCTTGAAATCTTTAACATTGTTTTCCCGCAAGAATCAGATTTTTCGGATGTTAAATAAAGAAATAAAACCCCGGCGAACATACACTTGCCCAAAAAATTAGTAACTTCGTTACACACCCCCCCTTCTTCGGAAAATATTTATTACATAAATATTTACAATAAAAACCTAACCAGATACAACACTAAACTTAACCTAATCTTCTCGTCTTCTTCGGCGGCTGGTGGAATGGATTCCTCATGGCTGGTAGTGGTGGTTCCATGACGGTCTAGTAGCGGTGGCTCCTCATGCTACGCATGGTACCTCACCGTTTCCCATGTTGAGCCTAAGGCTGACTGCGGCCAGGAGGGTGGCCGGTTTGGCGGATCTTTCGGTTTAGAGGTCGTGAGCCGGTTTAAGATCCTTAATATGTATATGCCGTATCTTTTTACCATCCAAACCCTTCAAGTCGTACACCACCGGCGACACAACTTTAATAACGGTGTAGGGTCCGGAATACTTCGGTGCTAGTTTTGCGGCAAAGCCTTTGGCGGCGGACGAGAGAGGATTCTCACGCTTAAACACTTTATCGCCCACGTGGCATCTCCATTCTCGGTGACGCAGATTATAATGGTGGCTCTGCGTAGTAAAAGCTCTTCCTAGATTTACTCTAACCAGCTCGTAGTTTTCATTCAGCTTCTGTAATTTTTCGGAATGGCGTGTCACTTGAGCTGTGTCTGGTTCAGCGGTCGGTATTTGACTTTGTCCCTCGGCACCATTGTTTAGTAAGCGTCGGTTCAATGAATTCGGCGGATCGAGTTCACGGCCGAAGTTAAGGAAAGCTGGAGAAAATCCGGTAGAATCATGCCGAGCGGTATTTATTGCAAACATAAGCTCGGGTAAGTGGACATCCCATTTTCTATGATCGGATTCGCAGAATTGAGCGATCATAGTCTTCATGGTCCTATTGGTCCTTTCTACGGGATTAGCTTGTGGAGAATACGGTGGAGTAAGTCGGTGAGTGATTCCCATCTCCCGAAGCAGGCTTTTAAAAGTTTGGCCGGTATATTGGGTCCCATTGTCTGAAATGACGAACCTTGGGCATCCAAATCGGGTGATGATTCCTTCGTAGAATGCTTGGCTCACTGCTTTGGCGGTAGCTTTACGAATGGGGCGGCATTCTACCCATTTGGTGAATCTATCCTGAAAAACAACCATGTAATTGTTTCCTTTTGCGGAGCGCGGTAACGGTCCTACTAAATCGGTACTGACGGTTTCCCATGGTTGCATGTTCTTCGACTGTTGCATCATGCCTGGCGGTTGTTGTTGTGATACTTTGAATCGCTGACAGGTGGAACAACTTTTCACATACTGAGCGATTTCTCGGAACATCCCTGGCCAGTAGTATCGTCGGGCGATTCGAGCTGCAGTTTTGGCAATTCCCAGATGTCCAGCAGTGGGTTGGTCATGATTTTCTTCTAGAACGGCTTTTCGAGCTGAACGGGGAACGCATATCTTCCACGGATCAGTCATTTCAGTTTCGGCCAGATCGGTTTTATCCCAGAAGTGGCGGTAAAGTAGACCATCCTTGATGCAGTAGTCGGGAAAAGCGGACGGGTTACTTTCAACGGCGACTTTCTTAGCTTTATACCAATTGCACGGTATGAATTCTTCGAGTGTGAGTATCGGATCTGATGGTTCCTCTTGGTCTTCCACATCGACTGGATCCCGAGATAAGGCATCGGCTACTCGGTTTAAAATCCCCTTTCGGTATTTTATCTCAAAATCGAACTGCTGCAGATACATACTCCATCGTGCCAATCTTCCAGACGGACTTTTGATCGAGTGGAGCCATCGAAGGGACTGATGGTCGGTGACGACGGTAAAGTGATAGCCTTCCAGGTAGGGCCTCATTTTCTCAATGCCCCAAACAATAGCCAGGCACTCTTTTTCGGTGACCGAAAATTTCTTCTCGTTCGGACTCAAACTGCGGCTTGCATAAGCAATCACATGGTCGCCTTCGGTGCCATGCTGAATCAAAGCCGATCCTAGGCCAGTGTCGGAAGCGTCGGTTCAAAGGCGGCTTGTTGTTCGGTAGACCAAGACCATCGCACTCCTTTCTTTAATAACCGGTTTAAAGGAGCCGCGATCTGTGAAAAATTCTGCACGAAACGGCGGTACCAAGACGCTACACCCAAAAAGCGTCGGAGGCCACGAACGCTGGTCGGTTCTGGAAGGCGCTGGATAGCAGAAACTTTTTCGGGATCGGTTCGAATACCCTCGGCGGTAACTAAGTGTCCCAAGTAACGTAGAGATCTTCTCCCAAATTGACATTTTTCCGGATTCAGCTTCAAGTTGGCTTCTCGTAGTCGGCGGAACACTTCTTTCAGGTTTTGGAGGTGCTCTTCAAAAGTCTCTCCCAGGATAATTATGTCATCCAGATAGGCAAAGCAGAACGGGTCCAACTCCGGTCCTATGATGCGATCCATTAGACGTTGGAAAGTGGCCGGAGCGGAATGCAATCCAAATGGCATCACTCGGAATTGAAATAACCCCATTCCTGGTACAGTAAAAGCGGTAATCGGTTTACTTTCTTCTGAGAGCGGTACCTGCCAGTATCCTTGTTTAAGATCAATGCTGGAGATATATCGGGCCCTTCGGAGTTTATCCAGTATAGCATTGATGTACGGCAACGGATAGGCGTCCTTCTTGGTAATACTGTTTACTTTCTGAAAGTCTATGCAAAATCGGTTTTTACCATCTTTCTTGCGCACTATCACTACAGGAGAGCTCCAGGGACTATCCGATGGTTCGATTATTCCATCCTTCAGCATACTTCTCACTTCTGTATTAATAATCTCCTGCATCCTCGGATTTTGTGGTCGGTATCGCTGTTTGATCGGTTCCGGCTCCAAAAGTCTTATCGCATGTTGAATCAGCGGGGTCGTACCTTGTATGTTCTCAAACTTCGGTAGTTCTTCATTGAGAAATTGTTGCAGACGGACTTCCTCTTGGCTGTTGAGAATTAGATTCGCTCCAGAGCTGACTTGTCCTATTGGGCTACAAAAGTTAGGCGATTGTAATACTTCATTATTAAGGTACAATCGGCCAGAGCCAAGGTCAAGACGGAACCGGCGACGAGCCAATATGTCCATTCCCAGTACGATCTCGGATGTCAAATGTGGTAGGTAGCTTAGTTCTTCGGTTAGCGTCGTACGCCCAAACTGCAACGGAATACGGTAGGCTTCGGTAACCTCCACGATGCCACCATGTGCCACTCTTGCATGCTGAACCATCGGTCGTACTCTTCTACATTGTCGCTGGCGACATAGTTCCACGGCTAGGTCTCCCATGTAGGAATTCGCGGCACCGGTATCGATGAGGGCGGTAAACGGGGTATCGTAGATAAATACACAAGCATGGGGGCGGTTGTCAATCACTGCAACAGGACTCTGGCTTGACGGTCGCGAGGTTTTACTACGGCGGGGCTGTACTGACCTCGTAGCGGGACAGCGCCGATCTAGTTTTCCGGACACGGACAATCACGGGACATCACACCTCTCCTCCGGCATCTTGAACAGAACAACTGGAATCTTCCCTTGCACTGATCTCGGATATGTCCGGTTTCTCCACATCGCCAACACAATATAGGTGAGCTATCCTGAGACGAGAACGGTCTGCGTGGCGGTCGTGATATGCCATCATTTGGCCCAGTCTCTCTGGATTGCTGAGGGTGTGCTCGTTGTGGGTTCAACTGCCAAAGCAATAATTCCGTCTCTCGGACGACCTTAGTGAAAGTAGCGACATCGGTAAAATCTGTCTTCCGGATATATTGACGGTAGTCGGGAAGTAGATTACGGTACAACCACTGAAGCTCTTGCGTCGGATCAATATTTCCATGCCTGCGAATGAGGGTCTGCATGTCGGTAATATAGCGGCTGGCTGGCTCATTCTTTCTTTGCAGGCGTCGACTGATTTCTGCCTCCAGGTCATCGGCATAATTCAGCGGAAAGTAGCAGATACGGAAATCGGCGAGAAAGTCGTCCCAAGTAGTCCAATTGCTACGGTTATTGCGGAACCATAAGGAGGCCTTCCCTTGCAGAAGCTCTGGCATTTGTGGCAATAAACGGTCCGTCCTGACGCTGTGTGACGTACATATCTCCTCTAAACGTTCGATGAAGGTTATCGGATCGTTGTCACCATTGAAGTAGACATTCCATTTATGGACTTTCAGTGGCGGCAGCGGAATATTTGAAGCATACCCCGGAGGTGCGACGTTGGCGGCGGTAGTAACGGTTGGCAATGGAGCAGTAATACTAATAGTCGGTCCGGTCAAGCTTGATGAAGGTGCGGTGGCACTGGTAGCAGGCGGAAAACTAAACGGACTGGGCTGCGGCAGTGGTGTGGTCCTACCATCTCTGATGAAACTAATCAGACGTTTCTTCAAGATCTCGGTTGTTCCGGTGATGTTGAGTCCAAACTTGGTCAGCTCTTGAATGACGTCTTCTTTCTTCAACTGGTACACCCAACTTACCCTTGTATCACTTGGATCGGTTTGTGTCGAGCGGTTGGCGGCACTTGTAGTCGGTGGCGGGTCTTCAGTCATCTTGTTCGGTACTGCTTCTTCTTTCGGTGCTGGGAGCTGGCGATGCTTCTGGTTGAGCGGTCGGCTTCGAATCTGATACTATTTCGGACGGTTCTTAAATTAATAGTATTATCGGTGTGGTGCGGTCGGTGGGGGTATATACTATCGGTGCGCGCATACTCTCCCTCCAGTCTACTCTCCGGTTCGCATGCGCGACGCAAGCGCGTTCGACATCAATATATTAACATAAGTCGGTAAAACTGGCCGTATCTCGCGGTACACTAAAAATTAACCTTTCTACGGTCGAAAAATGGAATCTACGACCCAAAATTAGTTGAAAAAGACATACGGCTCACATTTCTGCCTCGCGCATGCGCAGAACAAATTTTTGTAAAAAGTCGGTATTCTTGCAGTTTTAGGCCCTAATTACCTCCTACAACAAAATTTACCTAAATCGGTTCATATACACTGCTACGGTCGATGGACGCAGAATGGAATACTCGGATTACCTATTATCACGACTATTTTAACTAAACGGACTTGATCGGCGGTGGAAAAACATTTCCTCAACGTCGGTACTCCTTCAACAAAATACTCTCAACGGTGACGGTAAAAAAAAACAGCAATACTCCTTCGGTAACATGGTCCACCACAGTCACGCCCAACTGTCTCCCGGTGTCGGCCAATCTCGGTACTACCTCAGTATTGCTCTTCTTTCCGGTCCTATGCTCTTCCGGTTCGACTCTTTTCAAGAGTTATGCGCTTTTCAAGTCGTTTTCCTAGTCCCTATCTTTCGAATCAAACGTTTTGAGAGTCCCCGCTCTTCCTGTCAACGTTTTGGAGTATTTGGAAGTCCCTGCTCGGGCGCCAAATTTGTGACGCGTTTTTCGTAGGCGGGGAGCGGGGAGCAAAGTCGTGCTCTGCGGCTCTTCTTCGTTCACGGCAGCGGAACATCGGTCAGTGGATATTTCTCGTGCAGACAGTCATCGGTCAAATGCTCAGCGCAGGGGTATCAGGTCAGCGGCTGCTACGTAAATTCGGGATATCCCTGCTCTCTCAACTGATCAACGGTCTGACTGCCTGAAGGTCAAAACATCCACTCGGGGGTCCCTGCTCGGGCGCCAAATTTGTGACGCGTTTTTCGTAGGCGGGGAGCGGGGAGCAAGGTCGTGCTCTGCGGCTCTTCTTCGTTCACGGCAGCGGAACATCGGTCAGTGGATATTTCTCGTGCAGACAGTCATCGGTCAAATGCTCAGCGCAGGGGTATCAGGTCAGCGGCTGCTACGTAAATTCGGGATATCCCTGCTCTCTCAACTGATCAACGGTCTGACTGCCTGAAGGTCAAAACATCCACTCGGGGGTCGGTTCTCGGGCGCCACCCTCGGGATTTAATGTGGTCGAGGGCCCACTTTTTGCACCGGGCAGCTTGTTACAGTGGAGAAACGGCAAGCCAGGGGTCAATTGCGTGTATTAGTGCTGGCTGCCGGCTGCCAATTGTTACATGTAATGGTAAAAATGGGACTAGGTAATAAAACAAACGGTTATAAAACATCCTGTATCCTGTATTCCATTCTTTCATACAAAAGACATGGCCTAAAACTAACTTACAATCTAAAATGTACAATAAGATAAACAAACAACCGGTCTGGAGGGCAAGAGTATGTTTTAGAGCAGTTCACGGTAGCTCATTCTGTTCGGTTGCGCTGAAAACGGAAACCCGGTGGTATCATTCGCGACGCCATTCACATATCTCGTACTATTCGGTCGCGACGCTACTCACGACGCTACTCACGACGGCTTGTACGCAAATTATCGCGCCTCGTATCTAAAATCCGCGTTCCCGGTTCACGGCGCTTCGTATTAAAACTCGACCGACGGCGGTATACGCGGTTTGTAACAACAACCCGGCGTCGATCGGCGATAGGCGGCGTCTTTACACGGCGACGGTCTTTATACGCGGCGGCAGCGATAGGCGTCGGGGCGGCAGTTGTTTAGCGCCCTTGTCAACGGACCTCGGCGGGCACCTGGCGGTAAACACATTCCTGGTCAATACGGAAACAATAACAAACTTACGGCATCAGTGCGTGTGTGCATCGGTGACGGTAGGAAGGAACGAAAGGAACTGACGCTGCCCGTTCTTATAAGGGTCCTCGACAGCGTCAGCAGGATGGAGCGACATTGCCCGTTCTTATAAGGCTCCTCGACAATGTCGACCAATAGCGGTAGGAAATTAGGAAAGGAACCGTCACTGCCCGTTCTTATAAGGGTCCTCGACAGTGACGGTGGGATGACACAACATTGCCCGTTCTTATAAGGGTCCTCGGCAATGCTGGCCATTAGAGGGGTAGGACGTAAGGAAGGAAGTGTATGGTAAACACCATATACACACAAGCCTAGCCTCACCTACATCACTAGACCAGGAAGGCGCGGCCCAGCAGGCGACCCAGTCCAGTCCATTTGGACTGTTGACCCGGGTGGAGACCGTTTGGTTCTCAGCGAAATAATGGTCTGCTGGGACTTAAATAGACGGCCCGAGCTCCCACTACGCTGACGTGTGACGGTGTGCAGTGATCGCGCATACGACACTGCTGTATGCGGCGCGCGATTACTATTGTCGGACGCTCTGAAAATCTCGGAAAATTATATTTCCCGGCATAGCGCGGTCAATCTAATTATATTCCGGTAATCTTGAAATCTTTAACATTGTTTTCCCGCAAGAATCAGATTTTTCGGATGTTAAATAAAGAAATAAAACCCCGGCGAACATACACTTGCCCAAAAAATTAGTAACTTCGTTACAAGTTCTAGAAAATGGGGCCCCTGGATGGAACTTTATAGGAGTCCTATAGGGTACATGATTATCCTTGTGCACATCTTTTATTTCTAAAATCGATCTAGTTCCCACCTTAAAAAAAATACACGATACAAGTATGTAAAATATTTAGCCTCTGGTGTAATTGACATCTCTCGTTATACTTAAAAATTTGTAACTTAGCAAACTTTTACTCACTTGTTCTATCGTTAATAAGTAACAAATTCATTTACGAAGTTGTAGACAAGTTCAATTCTTTTTTCGCTCTATCCCAAACGTGTGCCAAACGGATCCGTCCTTTTATTTTTCTTTCTCTTTTAGTTTTTCTTTTAGCTTCTATTTTTTTTTGTTTTTATTTCAAGTTTCTTTTTAGATTTATTTAATTATATTATATTTAAAGTAATACAATTCTTAAGAAATATTATTTAAGTCACGAGGCAACTTGAAACGAATCACTTTTAACCGTGTGTAACTCATTGATAAATGAAAATACAATTCAAGATCTTTATAGCAGACAGGATAACATTCAAATGACGAAATGAGTATCGAAAAATGATATAGACAGTGATCACAGTAAGCATTACGAAAGAATTGTTTACATACTAACGTTCTTTGGTTACTTTTTTGCTAGAAACTATGCACGGTACCTTACCATAGAGACATGTCATTAAAGAACACCCAATAAACTGTTTACAGTATTGTACATTAGATAAAAATTATTTTTTCATCATTTCTATCTTAAAAAATGTGTTTCAAAAAATGAGTTACGTTATTTATTGCTATTTTCAATCAAGCATAGAATTTTCCAGTAAATGGGCATACTGTACGAGTTTAGCTAGATTTATTTGTTATTTCAAGCATTTCATAATATATAAATGAATTCACAATGACAAATCAGTCATTTACAGCCGCTATATAAGTTATATAAAAAAACAAAAATTTACGGAAATCGAGTATCCATCGAATATCCTCATGAAATGTTTTAAAAACTAAAGCCACACCTCTATATACAAAATTTTTCGAAAATACAGAAAGAAATAAAGATACCATATAAGTTTCAGACTCCTGCAACAATCGTCTTTTCGTATATGAGGTAAAATAATTATTTTTTATATGCAGTACCCAATGCGGTAATGTGAAAAATCGGCATTTAGCGTCACTGTATTCAAAAAATTCATCTTAAAATCAGTTCATAAAAAAGTTGTGAACCTTTTGAACCGTAACTAAGACTCTCGTACTTTTTCAAAAGTGTGCTATTTAAATTGGCTGAGCAATGTATCGGTACATTGAATTTTAAAAATCAGCGGGAATTACTCATATACTAGCTTTTCTCATGGTATGGCGAAATACTTGTTGTAAAGGATATGTTAAAAGGCAAAAAAAGCAATGAAAAACGTTCTTGTTGTAAATTAATTTATTAAGCGATAATGCACACAACTATTTTTTTATTAGCTAACACTAGGAAAAATTACATCAACTATAATTTCGGTGATATTATGGGAACACACAAGTGCGAAATACTTTATAAACTCATAAGAAAATTCGTTAACAAAAATAATTTATCAATATAAAATTTTCAAGATTACATCTAATAATACTTCAGGCAAGCTCATGGGTAGTTTTTTTTTATAGATGTTTGATTTGTGAGATATGGTCAGCCTTATTTCAAGGCTTCTTTAGGGCTATACAAGAAAAGAAACAAAACGTAAAATATTTTTTTTAACGTTTAATAAGAAAAATTTATTGGTCATGGACGGTTGTTACAAAGCAGTATAATTTTTCTTTATTAAGCGCGACAAAAGGTTTTATATGGTTCTCTGTTTGATTTTTTTTTTATGATTACAAGAGGATATTACCAATTTTGGTTACAATATTATATATAGGGTATTTCATTTTATATATAAGTTGAACAGACATAAATAAGGTATTTTTTTATAAATATTTTGTTGACACACCTGTACCTGAAGAATAAAATAAGGTCAAAACATTCTAAAAAATGGTTATTCTGAATATTTTGGTATCAATTCTTAGCCAGCGTCGTCAGTGGTGATGGGGCTTGCAGAATTGTACAAATATAACTTTTACACTGTTTTTAGAAGATAATAAATATTATGTAGTAGATAATGGAAATATAATCTTTTAACAGTAAAAATTAAAAAAAAAATAAATAAACGTTCCCACATTTATCTGAATCAAATGTATACCAGTTATATCTAATAGTTCTGCAGTCTCTTCCACAAGGTTGGCAAATTTCCATATACTTTGTTCTTTTATTACTTGATTAACAGCATCACTCTAGTTTTCTGTAGTTACGTTATTCAACGCCTTTTTTAAAAGATCTCACATATCTTTTAATTGAAAAATACTATTATGCCTTGCAATAAATTCTTTCACATGAGCCCATATTAACTTAATTGGATTTAATTACACAGGTTTACAAAAAAAAGTTGATGCCTATTTGATTAAAAGATTTTATTGTTATATAATTTGACGCCTGAATCGAAATCGGAGGTCTGCTAACCACTATCACGTCAGGTTCAAGGTCATTTCAAGGTCAAATGGAGTAAAATTCACTAAATAAATCTGAAGAAGTAGATACGTACGTTTTTGAGGTCACTAAATCCGAATTCATGGTTTGTTTAATCCCCCAAGGTCAACCAGAGGTTACTTCAGGGTCTTTACAAGGACAAATTGAGGAAAAACCTCTAAATAAATCTGAAAAAAAGATATGTTGGTTTTTGGGGTCGCTGAATCGGAATTCGTGTTCAGTTTAATACCTCAAGGTCAGCCAGACGTCATTTCAACGTTATTTCAAGGTTAAATTGAGAAGAATCTACTAAATAAATCTGTAAAAGAAGGTCCGACTTTTGGAGACGCTCAATCTGAATTCGTGGTTTGTTTAATACCTCAAGGTTAACCAGAGGTCATTTCAAATTGAAACAATTTACTAAATAAATCTGTAAAAAATAGAACCCACGTGCAGTAGATCTACATTTGTTACACAGCAAATAGGCAAGCAGACTCAATTTTTGAGCCGAAACTCAAGTACCCAAAACCACCTACCCCACGCAGAGCTATATAGATGTTCGCTACAAGCAGATACGTGGACGGAGAGAGTTTTTAAGGTTAAATCCAAGCTTCTAAAACCACATACTACACGCGCAGCTGGATCGATATCTTTTACATAAGAGATAGGTTAGCGAAGCGAGTTTTTCTATGCGTATAACACAAAACCCAAGCTCTTAGACATGCTGTACCTGGGCTATATGAACATTTTCGGCGAGGTTGGGGTTTATTTCATATATTCATAAATCCTTGTTTTCCACCTCTGTTTGCTCCGTAACGGGCGTGGGCTATGTGGTTATGAAAGTTTAGGTTTTGGCATATTTATAAAAACTTGATCCGCTCGTCTGTTTGTTGTATAGCGGCCATTATTCTAGCTGCACGTGGAGTGTGTGGTTTTGGAAGGTTAGGTTTCGCCTTAAAAACTCAATTCGCTCGTCTGTGCATGGGTTATGTGAGTTTGGGATTTGGATTACTATTTTATAATAACTAACTCCACTTGCATATCTACTGTGTGTGTAATGGACATCAATCTAGTTGTGCGTGGGGTACGATGTTTTGGGAGCTTGAGTTTTGATTCAAAAACTTGATCCGCTTTCCTGTCTGCTATGTAACGAACATCGATCTAGCTGCGCATGGGTTCTCTTCTTATACAAATTTAGTGTTTTTTTTCAATTTGACCCTAAAATGACCTCCGGTTAACCTTGAAGTATTAAACAAACCACGATTTAAGATTTAGCGTCCTTAAAAGTCTACACATCTTCTTTTACAGATCTATTTAGTAGATTATTCTCAAATTCACATTGAAATGAAGCTGAAATGACCCTGAAATAATTTTTGGTTGTCCTTGGGGAATTAAACAAATCACGAATTTGGATTCAGCGACTACAAAAACCTAAGTTTTTTCAGATTTATTTAGTGCTTTTTTCTCAATTTGACCTTGTAATGACCTTAAAATATTCTCTGGTCGACCTTGGGGGATTAAACAAACCACGAATTCGTATTCAGGGACCTCAAGAATGCACATATCTACTTCTTCAGTTTTAGTGAATTTTTGACCTTGAAATGATTTTGAACTGGATAGAGGTTAGCGGACCTCAGATTTGGACCCAGGGCGACATAAGAATAAAATAGTCTGACCAAATAGGCAAAACTTTTTTTTTGTAAACCTGTATTATCAATGATAAGATGGCATTCGAAGTCAATCATACCACAGTCATATAATTAACAACTAGCCTTCTAAATTTTGATCTATTTTCTTTGACTATTTTCACAAGTTCCGCTTTTTTTCATTCAGTCAATTTATAATATCTCCTGTTCGCCAGCAGGATGAGGGCAATCTTTCTGCTAGTTTAGAAAGATAGTTGGCGTTAATAAAGAACTAATGCATTCAAGGCTTGGATTTAGACCGTGGGATCTTTACTCCACGAGATTAGAACACTTAATGACAATCGGGAAGCAACAGGACGGTATTTATACTCGACTGGTGCTCAGCGTTAAAATCATTTTCCACGTGTGATGTAGACTGTAACCTGTATCTCTATTAATAATATTTGGATATTTACAAATTTCAATTTACTCTATAATTTTATGTTTAAAGAAACCAGACACTGATGCTAGACGTTAGTTTTTTACATCAAAAATGTGACCTGAGCAATGCTGGTGTTCAGCTACTGCAGATTGTACAATTTGTTTCTTTTTTATACATCTTTCATATTCCTCAAGCCTAGTGAATATAGACCGTCCTGTTTCATGGACACACACTTTACCACAAGAACAAGGTATCTTATGAACGTCTTCCGATATTGCGTCGTTTGGTGACTTCAGACATGTCTAACTATCTTATATGTGTTGAAAATTGTCCGAATATTTGATTTTCGGAGCAATTTGGCAATCTCGTCGGTAGTTCTATGTATGTGTAAGGCAAGACAACAATGTCCATAGGTGGTACATGTACGACATTTTATTGAGGAGTTGAATTTTTATATTTATTAATATAATGTCTAATATCTTCAGCGCAATATCCGTATTAGTCAATTTTTCTGCTTCTGTAATTGTTCGTCACATATTGAAAGAGCTCTATGTACCAAAAAGTTTATGATGAATAGTTTTTTTAGAATGACGATAAAGTGGCGTTGTATTAAGATATCGATTTATATGTGTTGGTTTTCTGTACACAGAATGTCCCAATTTGCCATTATTTTTCCTTTGTAGTAGTATATCGAGAAAGGGAAAGGCATCCCTTGATTCACTTTTTATAGTGAATTTTATGCTAGGGTGTTGTTGGTTTAGATGATCCAGGAAATTATGGAGATTACCTGCGCCATGCGGCCAAACTACGAACTTATTATCCACATATCTGCACCAAAATTTAGGTTTTAGAGGAGCAGAAGACAAGGCGTTTTCTTCAAAAGTTTCCATGAAGATGTTCGCCACCACAGATGACTACATAGATCCCATGGCTACTCCTGAAGTTTTCCCGCAAAAAGTTTCTTGAAAAGTAAAATAAGTGGAAGTTAAATATGCTTTAATTAATTCTAGTAGGGTGGAGCCTATGTTATATCGTAATATATTATGGTGTAATATTATGGAGACTGAATTATCTAGAGGAACATTTGTATACAGGGATTCTACATGAAAACAGGACCAATAGGTCTTTGGGCTCTCATTTTATGCTTTTTAAGAAAGGACTTAGTTTTTCCTGTAAACGGATGTTTATCTATTTTGTAGGTTGGAGAGTCTATTGTGTTGACGATTGGACGTAGAGGTATATTTTCTTTATGTATATTAGGCATTCCGTAGAGTCGTGGAACCTTAGAGTTGCTTAGTATAATACATTTATTTTCTTCTGGAGTGAGGCCGGAAGCGTTGATTAGAGATGTGAGGTTCCTTTCGATTTTGTTTGTTGGATTCGTCTGAATGACTTTGTAAGTATTGTGGTGTAATCCTAGGCGAAACGTCGGATAACAAGTCCAATTTGACACGGTCTAAACTCAAGAACCATGATTTCCAACGATAGCTGGTGTTGTCTAAAACAGTTATGTAACGCCGATGATTTATTGCTGCCATATTGTTTTCGACCCTTACTTGTGCTCTTATGTGAAAGGAAATATACTTTAGATGATTTCTTTGTGTTAATTATCACACAATATGGGAATACAAATCTTGATAATAAAGAAAATAAATACTCTAATAAACCAAATTAATTAGAGGCTTTCGAAGAAACACAAAAGTTAATTAGAGCCGATAAATCTGGACAGTCCACTACACCTACAAACCATTTGCAGCTAAACGATATACTAAACTGAATTATTCGGCCATTGTCTCTGCACCAGACTATCAACTTGAAGATATCGATTCGGTCTTCAGCAAAAAGAGAGCACTCTGATGGAAAGTGCAGATTTGGATTGATTGTTTATTTGATTGAAAGATATAGAAAGCTAGGGTTGTGAAACCCATACACTGTAGCTTGAATACGTATCGTGTTGCTGTTAAATGTGTTCCTACATGGAACAGATTTGTTGACTTAATCAAATTTAAAAGCTTGTTCACTAGTTTGTCTTTGTGTTGAAACTTTCAGGATTGATCAGTCCTTGAAGGTGTCTTCAGTAGGTTAAGTATTCACATTTGAAAATAATGTATAAGGTTGTTTCGTTTTCTTTGTTACCTAATCTACAGGTTGGTTTTTCAGTTTAAATTCCTCTTGTGTGCAGATGTTCGCTCAAATCGCAACAGCTGGTCATCAGTCTGACCAGCCTAATCTACTTTCCTCTTAGGCGTAGGACATCGTGTTTTAGTGATGCAGACAGTGGTTCTGATGAAACAAATTTACTAGCATATTCTTGCGTTGTAAGTTGATCATAGTTTTCTTTGTCTGGGAAACCCTTATGTTCACGCAAGTTTTAAAGACAGTCCCAGACCTGTTTACAATTTATCTGGTAACTTGCGGGCTCTTTCAGCACTGTCTGATGATGATCCCGCATTTGTATGGTCTTTAGATTCTCTCTAAGGTAGGTATCAATGACAATAATTTTGCCTGGAATACAGTGATGTCCTACCCAGGGCCTTTCTTATATTAAGTCTGGGCTGTATCCTGGCTCCTGTACCGTGGTCAATTGTTGACCTGTTTGTAAACCAGATGAGGCTGATTTTGTGTTAGATCAGATCAAGTCTTTTAATCACTCTGAATATTTTAGGCTCTTAAAGAGGATGATAAGCAAGAATATATGGAAATTTACTCAAGTATAATGCTGTAAAATTGTATTATTTTTACCTCGAAAAAAACAATTAAAAAATTAAAACTGTTTTCACACAAATGCAATTTACACACAAATGCAATTTTCACACAAATGCAATTTTCACACAAATGCAATTTTCACACAAATGCAATTTTCACACAAATACAATACACTTAATTTGAGAGAAATTTGGTAAAAGCGGACATATTTTAAGTTTACACAGGAACTAATTTTCTAATATAATCAATCTTTTAAATATAACCTATTTTTGTGTAACACTTTTATAATTAAGGAATTTGAAATACAACTACTTTTAATCACACCACACAATTTAGAGATTTTGAGTTATAATTTACAAATTTTTTTAATATTTCTAAGGCGATAATCTTGATAAAATTTATTGAGAAAATATTATAAATAATGTAGATACATGCTCGTTGCTAATTTGCTAATTTTTAAATTTTGTATATTTTGCGTGTTTTTTTAAAATAGTTTTATTTCGCAGTTACATACATTCATTTTCGTGAAAATCATTTCAATCGTCACTGAAGCGAGTTCGTCTGGATACAGAAAGAGTCCTTGCGGAATGGTTTTAATTTGTATGCCTGCGATTCTTATAAAAAGTTTGCAGATTTACCATTCAGAATTTTAGATTAGTTTTTTCCAAATCGGAATTTTGAATGCGAGCACTGGCTGCCGAGCAGTTAGATTGACCCACTGAGTGTTGTATGTAGAACATTTGGTATTTATTATATGCGTTCGGGCAGCTAGGTTTTCGACCCTTACTTGTGCTCTTATGTGAAAGGAAATGTTCTTTAGATGATTTCCTTGTGTTAATTATCATACAATATGGGAATACAAATCTTGATAATAAAGAAAATAAATACTCTAATAAATCAAATTAATTAGAGACTTTGGAAGAAACACAAAAGTTAATTAGAGCCGATAAATCTGGACAGTCCACTACACCTGTAAACAATTTGCGGCCAAACGATATACTAAACTGAATTATTCGTCCATTGTCTCTGCACCAGGCTATCAACTTGAAGATATCGATTCGGTCTTCAGCAAAAAGAAGGAACTCTGATGGAAAGTGCAGATTTGGATTGATTGTTTATTTGATTGAAAGATATATCAAGCTAGGATTGGGAAGCCCTACACTGTAGCTTGAAAACGTATCGTGTTGCTTGTTAAATGTGTTCTATTTTAACAGATTTGTTGACTTAATCAAATTTAAAAGCATGTTCACTAGTTTGTCTTTGGGTTGAAGCCTTCAGGATTGATTAGTCCTTGAATGTGTCTTCAGTAGGTTCGATATTCATATTTGAAAATAATGTATAAGGCTGTTTCGTTTACTTTGTTACCTAGTCTACAGGTTGATATTTCAATTTAAACGCCCCTTGTGTGCAGATGTTCTCTCAAGTCGCAACAGCTGGTCATCAGTCTTATCAGCCTAATCTACTTTCCTCTTAGGCGTAGGACATGGTGTTTTAGTTTGCTGGCTAGTTGGATTAGTAATAGTTTTCTTCGTCTGTGCTCGGCAATGTGGTTCCAGTAGTTCTGGTGTTGACGATTTATCAACCGAATAGGCGTAGGATATCGTGTTTTAGTGTTGCAGACAGTGGTTCTGATCAAACAAATTTACTAGCATATTCTTGCCTTGTAACTTGACCATAGTTTTCATTGTCTAGGAAACCCTTATGTCCACGCAAGTTTTAAAGACAGTTCCAGACCTGTTTACAATTTATCTGGTAACTTGCGGGCTCTTTCAGCACTGTCTGATGATGATCCCGCATTTGTATGGTCTTTAGATTCTCTCTAAGGTAGGTATCAATGACAAGAATTTTGCCTTGAATACCGTGATGTCCTACCCAGTGCCTTTCTTATATTAAGTCTGGGCGGTATCCTGGCTCCTGTACTATGGTCCGTTGTTGACCTGTTTGTAAACCAGATGAGGCTGAATTTGTGTTAGATCATATCACGTCTTTCAATCAGTCTGAATATTTTAGGTTCTTAAAGAGGATGATAAGCAAGAATATATGAAAATTTACTCAAGTATAATGTTGTAAAATTGTATTATCTTTACCTCGAAAAAGATAAATAAAAAATTAAAACTGTTTTCACACAAATGCAATTTTCACACAAATGCAATTTTCACACAAATACAATTTTCACACAAATGCAATTTTCACACAAATGCAATTTTCACACAAATGCAATTTTCACACAAATACAATACACTTAATTTGAGAGAAATTTGGTAAAAGCGGACATATTTTAAGTTTACACAGGAACTAATTTTCTAATATAATCAATTTTTTAAATTTAACCTATTTTTGTGTAACACTTCTATAATTAAGAAATTTGAAATACAACTACTTTTAATCACACCACACAATTTAGAGATTTTGAGTTATAATTTACAAATATTTTTTAATATTTTTAAGGCGATAATCTTGATAAAATTTATCGAGAAAATATTATATAAATATGCTAATTTGCTAATTTTTGGATTTTGTATATTTTGCGTGTTGTTTTAAAATAGTTTTATTTCGCAGTTGCATACATTCATTTTCGTGAAAATCATTTCAATCGTCACTGCAGCGAGTTCGTTTGGATACAGAAAGAGTCCTCTTACGGAATAGTTTTAATTTTTATGCCTGCGATTCTTATAAAAATTTGCAGATTTACCATTTAGAATTCTAGATTAGTTTTTTCCAAATCGGAATTTTGAATGCGAGCACTGGCTGCCGAGCAGTTAGATTGACCGAATGAATGTTGTATGTAGAACATTTGGTATTTATTATATGCGTTCGGGCAGCTCGATTCGCGAATTTAATTCGATAACCGAATCAGAAAAATAAATGTATGGATGTCATTTTGAACTGGATCTTGTGATTCATGTCGAAGAGTATGCATCTTTTAAAGATATTTTATTGAGTAGTTGCTGTTAACACTTGGTATATAAATATTACATATGTGCACACAGTATTAAAAATAAATATAAGTAGTGAATGGTCTATTAAAATAAATCCAGCGGTCATTAACTTCGTTCGTCTCGTCTGGAAAGATTTACAAGCGATGATTTGTAGCTGTTTGTAGATTTCTCGTCGTTGTCTAATATAAGGTAAATTTTCCATACTGTTGTAACAAATATTTACTGTTTTATTGGTTTCCCGTGACAATTCTTCTCCAAGCATTATCAAGAACAACATAATAACCTACAAATTAGAAATGCGAAGAGTTAATTTAAAATTATCCTTTTGTTATTTTTGTATGAAAATCTGATATTTGGAAATATACTGGTCACTAAAAAAAATTCAGACATTTCGGAGTAGGAACTAACCAACTATTCGACGTTGTGAAGGGGATAAATACAAGATTAACCATGATAGTTTGTTACAGTTGACATTTTTCAATATTTTGCTACGAGGTGTGGCAATTAAGTTCTAGGAATTTAGTTATAACTCGGGAATTGGCAATACTGCGTCGTTCGTTAACATCTGGCTAGAGAGGGGGGGCCTTTCTTTTAGTTTCAGTCCAAGGTTGAAGCCGATAGCACGTTTGGTTTGTGTTTTATGCGCATTTTTCGAAAGTAACTTTTTTAGCGGCGTCGTGAAAATGAGTGACTCACATTATAAGCGACGTGTTGTGATTCAATTTTTAGTGGTATTTGGCGAAAAACCCTCGGAAATCCTCCGAAAATTGCAGGTGGTATATGGAGACGATTGCATGTCGAAAACGCGCGTCTTTGAATGTGCGACCCGAACTCGCCGAGAACGGCTGGATCTTGCATTCCTCGTTCATTGTGCAAGAGTTTTTGGCGAAAAAAGGCATTTCAACGTTCCGCACCCACCTTATTGCCACGATATTACCCCCTGCGACTTTTTTTTATTCTCCGATAAAGTTGCACCTCAAAGGAACTTCTCATGGCAGAATACAGGAGATCAAAGAAGCTGTAACTTTGGTGCTGAACGGGTTACCTTCGGAGGATTACCAAGGGTGCTTCCAATCGTAGGAGCAACGTTCGAATCACTGTGTAGAGTTGCCCGAAACTTACTTTGCTCGTTTTTTATTGACAAATTCCTGGAACACACCTCATACGAGCATTTGGAAACGTTCAAAGGCAGTTTTTTAGTTTTATAAGCTCACGTATAGACTACAGACTGGACATAGAAGTTTGAATATATTGATTTCATTCAAAATCATGCAGTGAAAATAGTCCAAAAAATAAAATGCTTTCTCTGTGAATATATTATTCTAGAACTCAAAAAAATCTAAAGGTATTTTGCTGTTCTGCGAAAAAATCAGTTTTAAGGAAGTTATCAAGATTTTAAAGTTAAGCTTAGAGGTTTTGCAGTGAGAAAAAATAAAAGTAATTTTATATTCAAAATTGTATATTTTTATGACTAATCGACGCAATTCAGTTTTCTCTTTTGATTAAAGTCACACAAAATTCCAGAAAAAAATTTGAAAATCAAAAAATTTCCAAAATTAACAAAATGGTGGCCGTGCTAACATGCACGGGGAGATACAATAATTTTTTTTCTTTTTTTAATAATTGATTCAGTTTCAAAACATACAAGGAGATTTTTTTCAAAAAAAAAAAAATTTTTCCGTGAAATATATCAGTTCCAAACAATTTACACGTATTTTCACGTTTTGCGAAAAAAACATTTTCAAAGAAGTAAAATACAGTCATTGTTTTATTCAACATTTTATATTTTTACGACTAATGGACGTAATTTAATTTTCTCTTTTGATTGAGATCACATGAGTCATAAAGTTCAAAAAAAAATTTAAAAGTTGAAAAATATTGGAGATTAACAAAATGGCGGCCGTTTCTCGGCTTCACCCTACAATTATCAATTTGTAATTTTTATATATTTTGTTTGTCAAAAACATTTCATACAATTATCAAAAAGTAGAATAATATGAGCAAATATTTGCAAGGAGTAATTTGTTTACTAAGTCAACTTATTACACAATTTAATAATGTATTTAAGAGAGAGATTACGCTTGGAATGACTTCTGTATTACAACTACTGGGACGGACTTGATTCATTACCCATAATAAGTTTGTTCTACAGGTCTACTTGTCGAATACGCGATTGTGTTACATTTTCGTATGGCATTTGATTGTAGCTTGTAGGTGCTCATTATATATATAATCGAAGGTTTTCGGGCATCTCGTGTACGTACCTTGTCCCTCTCGGGACTGTAAGGCAGTGGGTACGTGGGGCGCGTTCGTTGGCTGGATGGTTCTGGCCAATTAGGTTGCGAGACCTACTGCGCGTCATCGGCCTTGTTGCCACTGCTTGGGGTCGCCTTGCCAAATTGTAATCTGTTTCCTTACTACCTACTACTGGTTGATGTTTTGTAAGCAGATTCTTCCAAGTATTAGGCAATCGCTGGCTATGATTATTTAAGTTGTTGAGCCTCTTGGTGATTTCAATAGCTTCCCTTATAACTCTTGTGGACAGATTTTCACATCTCAATAGCATTTCTATTTCTGAGAAATTTATCTTATGTCCTGTGTTAAACCAGTATTCGGCCATTGCAACAGAAGTTGTTTTTTGCTTGACAGCGTTTATATGTTCATCTCTTCTGGCGCTTATTTTACGGTTGATTTGGGCTACGTAGGATGAGCTGCATTCTCCGCATGGAATTTCGTACACTCCCTAGTTCTCTGGAGGGATTCTTTCTTTAGGTATTGGCAAGAGATTTTTTACTTTACGGTCTGTGGTGAAAATGGTTAAAAGTTGTGTCTTGAGAATTTTTGTGATTTTCTGCGTGATGCCTCTGACATAAGGAACAAAATCTTTGGAGCTATTCTCTTGGTTTTCGCGAATTTTTGGGGTCGAGCGTTTTTTAGAGCCTTGTCTATATGTTCTTTGTGGTAATTTTCTTGATCTGTAAGGGACTGTGATCGAAACGCACGTGATTTCACTACTGCAAATCATTGGGCGGGGTGGCCCTAGCAAAATATCTGGGCCACTATTTTCCAATGTTTCGTCGAAAAATCGGTCTCCTACGTTAAAAACTCGTAATATTTTTGCGAAATAATCAAAAACATATGTTTACAAGAAAAAGATTTTCTAGTTATTTTCGACGTAACATCACTTTTTACGCAAATACCAGTCAAAGAAGTTCTTTCTGTAATAGAAAACAAATACAATCTGCCAAAACATATCATCGAATTAGCTAGACACTGTCTTGATAACACCTATTTTATTTATGAAGGCCGGCGATATAAACAAGTCGAGGGAGCCCCTATGGGATCACCGCTATCTCCTGCACTCGCTCATTTTTTTATGGAAGACTTCGAATCAAAAGCTTTAGAGACCTCCTCAAACAAACTACGAATGTGGCTGAGTTACGTCGATAACAGGTTCGTTATCTGGCAACATGGAGAAGAAAATCCCAAAAGTTTTCTAAATCACATAAACAGTATACACCCAAAAATCAAATTCACCATGGAAACAGAACAGGAAAGAAAACTACCTTTTCTAGATATTCTACTGAAAAGAAAAGGTTGCTTTCGCACACTGTCTACAGAAAGCTTACTCATACCAATAGATACCTCAACACCGATTTACATCACCATCCTGTCCAATTATTTGTAGTAGTGAAATCACTTGCGTTTTGATCGCAGTGCCTTGCAGATCAAGAAAATTACCATAAGGAGATGAACATACTGCAAGACGCCCTAACAAAAAACGGTTATAAAAAAGAACATATAGACAAGGGTCTAAAAAACAAAGGCTTGACCCCAAAAAAATCGCGAAAATCAATAGAATAGTTTCAAAGATTTTGTTCCTTATGTCAGAGACACCACAGATAAAATCGCAAAAATTCTCAAGAGACACAACAATGAAACCATTTTCACCATAGACCGTAAAGTAAAAGATCTCTTGCCAATACCTGAAGAAAGAATCCCTCTAGAAAACCAAGGAGTTTACGAAATTCCATGCGGAAAATGCAGCTGATCTTATGTAGGCCAAACCAACCGTAAAATAAGCGCCAGAAGAGACGAACATATAAACGCTGTCAAGCAAAAAACAACTTCTCTTGCACTGGCCCAACACTGGTTAAACACAGGACGTAAGATAAATTTCTCAGGAACAAAAATGTTATTGATCTGTGAAAACCTGTGCACAAGAGTTATAAGGGAAGTCAACGAAATTGCAAAGGGGCCCAACAATTTAAATAGCAGAGATGATAGCCAGCGATTGCCTAATACTTGGAAAAATCTGTTTACAAAACATCAACCAGTAGTAGGTAGTAACGAAACAGATTACAACTCGGCAACGCGATCCCAAACAATGGTAACAGGGCCGATGACGCGCAGCAGGTTTCCCAACCTGATTGGTCAGAACCAGACGTCAGTTTACTCGTATGTATATATATATATATATATATATATATATATATATATATATATATATATATATATATATATATATACATACCAGAAGTGTTCTCTGTTCTATTATTCTAACACACTTAAAGACAAAGCACTATTTCAGATTGTAAGTAACCAGGAAAGGGTGGAAGCCTTTCCCATGGTAGTGCAACGCTATCTGTAGAGCCGTTTTGAACTTGTTGGTTCTTGTCAGTACAAAATAGGACAGCGCACCTCAGCATCGGAGAAGTAAATCCAGATTTCGTGGAATGCTGGGAGATGGCGCTGCTTGTATTAGATTTCATATTTTGTTTAATATAAGTTGCTTAAAGAAACTTTGTTAGAACAGAGTACGTTTATCCTTATATTGTAAGGTTTTTCAGTTGATTGAGAACTCAATTTCTCTTATATAGTTATATTTTATATACTCAACTACAAGTATATTGCACTTTTGTTATAAAAATTTTACATTTTCGATTTTATTCAAAATTAGTACTGGGTCGTGTTTGAAAGTGCAAATAGCGGATTTAAATTATTTTAAGAAAATTTAATATGTCAGATTCAATGTGATGGTCTAAAAATGTTACATTTTCTGTACTAGTGGGTTTTATGTGTATAAAGTCAGATTAGAATAAGAGATTATGATTATTTTTTTGAAATCCAATAGAGCGGATCCAATATGGTGGGTTCAACATTTTACTTTCCGGGATCGTAAGTTACGAATATGAAATTAATGTTTTTTAGCTTAATATGACAGATACAATACGGACGACTAAAAATTTTTATATTTTTCTCGATTTTGTCCAAAACTGATATTGGAGGATTTTTGGGTCGTATACAAATTCAATATGCAGGATAAAATATGCCCGACTAAAAGATTTACGTCTCAAGTTCTTTAAATGTCGGTATTGAGAGGTTTTGGAAGCCTATATTACTAATCTAAAATTAATTTGAAATTTAAGATAGTGAATTTACTATGGCTGACTAAATATTTGTTCGATACAATTTCATTTAAAAAATTTCAATTTCATTCAAAGATTTATATTGTTATTTTTGGCTTTTTTAGCGCTTTTTTGGAAGTCGCTCCAATTTTTTTATAAAAATTTTATTAGTGCAGTTTAGAAGTAGATTCCATTTCTTTATAAAAATATTTTATTCCACAAGTGTAAGTTTGCAAGTTTTTTCGTTGTAAAGTTTTTAAAAGTGAAAAGTGTGACTTCGTGAGTTATCTTTTGCCGAAAATACCATTTAAAATAGTAATGTCGATAAACAAGTAAATTAATGTGTTTCATTATTTAAACACCCATGCTAATTTTATTTTGTTGAAATTATAATACTTACGATTGAAGTCAATGAAAACAATTCGCCAATAGACATAGCAATAGGTAATATATTTCGGTTTATAAAAATGATGATTACGCAAACCGAAGTAATTAAGACTATATTTTCCAAGGTGAATATTGCAAAAATCGATGAAAATAATGCATTATTTTTTTCCATTAATTTAACTATCGTATCATATAAACAACTATCATTAATAATAACTCTTAAACTTGTTGGCACTCTTAGTCTCTCATTAAGACTTTTGGTATAATTTCTTATTTCATTTATTATGAAAATAGCTGCTAAAATTATCGCCTCTTGTCTAACCAACAAATAAGTATAAACTAAACCTATTACAAGCCACTAAATATTCAAGCCACCTTCATAAATTATATAAGCGAATCTTATTACGGATAAAGACAAAAATAATGCCATAATAATTATTTCACAATTTGTTTTGAACATTTTACTTCTAGAATTTAATTTCAGTAATTTTATAATAGAACAAACTTTGGTTCCGCTACAACAGAGTTTGAACGATGTTATTATGTTAATACAGCATATGTTGATACCCACTAGCAGTATTAAAATTTCAATCGGCAATGGAAAATGTTTCAAGACTCGTAAATATAACAATGAATATTTTTAAAATGTGGTAGATCCAATCGTGCAAAGTGTTATAAATACCATGTAAAATGATTTTAATATTTTAGTCTTACAATACATTGGTGGATATATAGCTAGACCATAAGTTATTACGAAAAAAACATCCTTTAGTTTGAAAGACATTTCTATTTACATATGCTTATAAGAACTGGACTCTATAAATTTAAAGACCATCAATAACTTGATGCCCGAAAAACAATTGTGGATATTTATACTAATGTTGACAGAATTATGGATGTACATGCAAAGGCTCATAAATAATTTATATTTAAACTTTCGTAATGAACCAATATAGGTATACCAGCTGGATAACTTATTTATAAAATGTTAAGACTTATTTCGGAATTTATTGCCTTACATCAAATTATTTCAATTGAATGTCTTTGTAATCTTTAATACTGTGGTTGTGCATTCATTACATTGGGCGGGTCAAAAAATGTATTCTGTCCATGAAAGTGTTTTCAGAGATTTTTGAATTATAGATTTCCTGGATAAAGCCTTTTTTAAAATTGAAAGGTTCTGAAGTTTTAACCATACAACTTGTTGGGAAATAACTTCCACTTTCGTACTTTATTCATCGTAACACGAAATTGTTAATTTGACAGTAATGCTACTTTACTTTTACTTTAAAATCCTTTATTCATATATATATATATATATATATATATATATATATATATATATATATATATATATATATATATATATATATATGTATATATATATATATACCGAGTAAAAGAATACGTCATAAAATATAATTGTTGTTGTAGAGACGATCTACAAGAACCTAAAGAAATCATAAAAATAAAATAAACGTAAACGGTTGAAATTCTAAGAAATAAACTGCACGCTGTCGGCGGGAACGGCGCATAGACACCGACACAGACGGCGGCGCAGATATAAAGCTTTGGCGGTGTCGAAAATGCCGTTTTCAAAAATAGAAAAAAGGGAAAAAACAACTGGAAATTGTTTTTCTTACACGCCCAAATGAGACAAAAGCATTTTCAAAAGAATTAACGCATATCCTGCGACATAATTCAACTTTGAAATTTGAACATCACCTGATTCTGGGGCGAGTCTACCTGGAAAAGTATAAAAACCTACAGATTTTGCAAAAATCAGTAGTAGCAGATCCAGTTCAAGGTAAGAAAGCATACAAGAATGAAGAAGTACGAATATTTCCGAGCCATTATCGAAGGACCTCTGGATTATAGCAACTTTCCGATTCGAAACAGGTTTTTGAGCTCTAAAAAGGCTATTTTTATAGCTAATTCCGAAAATCTCTTCGAAATTATTGACCAAAACTATTGTTGTTTTTGGATATTTTCTACTTTTCCTCTTCAGAAACATATCTATAAAAAAGAAGACAGTCGCTTTGTTCTTTCAGACCCACGACGATCTATGAAGGCATAGCAGAACTTCTAGAACTTCCAGAACTTCTAGAACTTCTAGACCGTCTCTTTAGCACGACTCAAGACAGGAGCTCCTAGGCGTTTAGTAGCGATTTTAAATAATAGCCAACAGCTACGAGATCCGAAGAGCAAGGGCGAAGATCGGTTTTAAATACGGCGTTTAGGGATTTCCTCTCTAAAAGTGCTATCAGACTTAGTAAGTTTCTTAACTACAGAGCCCCCATCACTACAGTTTGAAAGACGGGCGATATTCGGGATTGCATACGTGAACTGTTGTTGTAATCTCATATCACCGTCATAAAGTTCGCGTAGTTTCCGGTTATTCTACGAAGTACTCTCATTTCGGTTGTCTCTGGTAGTTGTTTAGTTTTATTTGTGTCAAGTCGGGTTTCTGCGGTATATGTCATAGTTGTTCTCATCGTTGCTTGCCTGGCTTCTATTTTAATATTTTTATTCCTCCATTAAACATCCTGTTATTTTTGTTGCCCTAGTTGTTTGTTCTCTTACCTCCGCCTCAACATCACTATAGCCTGATATTTCTATGCCTAAATACTTAAATTTCATTTCTTGCTGGATAACTTTGCCTTCAACTTACAGTTTGCACTTTAATGGCTTTTTGACGTTGTCAAGCATTTAGTTTTCTGGGCCGATATCATCATTTTAAATGATGTGCACTCTCAGCCACCAGTACGGCATCCTCGGCTTAGCACAGAACAGTAATTTCCTGGTCGCCCATTCTGTATCCTTTCAATAAACGTACATTTCCTGTTATTTCGTTCATGCTAATGTTGAGAAGAAGAGGGCTCAGGGAATCCCCTTATCGAATACCATGGCCCACAGCTATTGGTTCAGTCAGGATCCTATTTATTTTTGCTTGAATCTGATTTGCTTCATATATATTTCCTATGGTTTTGACGAGTTTATGTGGAATTTGCCTGTTGTAAAGAAAGTGTATAACGTCTTTCAACTGCACACGATCGAACGCTTTTTCCAAATCATAAAACACAGATAGGCTGGTCTGTTGTATTCAATTGATTTTTCTGTTATCTGTCTTTTGACAAAAACCGCGTCTGTGCAGGATCTACCCGATCTGAATCCTTGCTGTCCATCGGCTAAAGGTGTTTAGTTATTAACTTTGTTTGTTATAATTTTTGTTGTAAGTTTCAGTGTAGTGCTTAAGAGATTTATACCTCTGTATTTTGATGGCAATTTCTTATCTCCTTTTTTAAACATAAGGATAGTGATGCTAGTTCGCTATTCATCGGGTATTCTGTGTTGGTAGAGGATTTTTCGAATGAGGAATGTTAACTGATGTATGAGACATTGATCGCCATATTTAAGTAATTTGTTTGGGATGCCATCTTACACTGGGCTCTTCCTATTCTATTGCTTTCGAAGAGCTGTATTTACATCGGCTGTCTTAATTTGTACGTTGTTGTTCGTTACTATTTCGGGTGTAATTAGTACAACTTTAAATTCTTCTGATTTATATATTTCCGTTAAATAGTTAATCCAGGTTAACCTTGCTGTCTGATTTGTTTCAACTAATTCATTGATCTCTTTTGTTTTAGTTCTAGTAAGGCACCAGATTTGTTCTTGAAGTCCATAGTAGTCATCGTCCCTTCACTTTGAGAAAATTTCCTCATGATAATTTTTTGTTTGTCTTACTAGTGCTGTTTCATTTCGGATTCGTTTATACATTTCATACGATTCTGGTGTCCGTAATGTTTTGTAGATGAGGTACGCTATTTTTTTCTTGTTACATTTTTCCTTAATTTCTGGACAAAACCACGGAATTTTATTCTTTTTAATGTTATTTTTTACAGTGCGGATTCTTTAATGTTGGTTTTCAGTTTCTCCCAGGCAGCATTTATACTATCCTCCTCTCTTATTTGGTTTATTTGAATTTTCTTCTTCAATCTTTTCTCATATAGTTGCTTAATCGATAAGTCCCCTAATGATTCAATGTTTGTTTTCAATTCATGAGTTGCTTGTACTGGGCTCTTTTGAGGTATATATATATTTATTCGCTTCCTATATCAGCAGAATTCCGTGTTCTGACGTCCAATATTGTAAGTAAGTGGATATAAGTAGTGAACATAACCCGATTCGCTCGATCCCCCCACTCCTCGACCTTGACCTTGACCTTGCTTCACCCCTCTTTGGCCCCGCCCACATGTCCTTGTCATTGACCTTGAAAGTGCACGTGTGCTTTGGCCTTGGCCTTGTGTTCAAGGTTGTGTGTGTGACCTTGACCTTGACCTTGGTCGAGACGACCTTGACTTTGTTGAAGGTCATCTTGGGTGTGTGACCTTGAAGTAGTTATTTGTGCATTGTAATAGTGTGGGATGATCTTGAAATGATTTTGACCTTGCAAATTGTTCTATAAATTGTGTGAGTCTACTTGCATTCATTCAGTGTGAAATGTCAGATACGGAACTATCTAAAGAAAAAATTATAGAGCAAGTCGGCAGAGTAATTTGTTTATATCAGAGTAATTTAAAAAGTTTGTGTGATTTTGAAGAGAAGGATCTAGCATTTTTTCCTCTCGAATATTTAAAAACTTACGTTGATACGCTGAGTTTACGGCAAATTTGGGATAAGCTGCCAGCGTCATATCGGTGTAACAAGGAACTACAGTTAAGCTTACCCTGTTACATTCACTATGAACAAATATATCGTCATCATATAGATGGGCCACCACCAGCAATAAAAAAGTGTCGTGAATGTAAAAATGAGTGAATAATATGAATAGTGCTTTGCAAGAGACAGTAAAAAAATTGGAGGATGAGTTCACTGAAACGGCTAATAATTATTTCAATGATGCAATGAAAAGTCGAGCAGAATGGGCGTCGCGCTATTGTGATTTGGCTTATGAATATGAAAAGGCTGCGAATGCATGTCGTAAATATTGCAGCAAAACAATAAATTTACAAGACTTTGTTCGTGAGATAAAAAAGTTGGGGTTTAGTGACTGTTTGGAAAAACTGATTAGGTTCATTGCAGATCCGGTTGTGTTAGATGAAATTAGAGTGTAGGACTTAAGTTTAACGTAGTAGTAGTTAATATGGAAAGTTTAGTGCGAGAAATGTACGAGGAATTTCTAATTTCTGCAGCCTGTTCGGAATTTTACGCATATGAAATGCAAGATTCGGAGGCTCAGGACTTTAGTGTATTTTTTAAGTATATGGACCATGCCGAAGTGTGTCTTTTAGCTAGTATAGTTTGTAAGAATTTTCTAAGAGATAAAAACAAACAATTATTATTGAACAAATTAAGGAAATTAGGTTTAGGTGATAATGTTAAACGCATAGAAGAATGGCAGAAAAAAATCAATGAATAAAGTACATAAAATGTAGTTATTTGTTTCATTATATTTTGTCCTTGAAGTTATCCTTATACCAATTTAAATGTGTGACGTCATTTGACCTTGAATACTCCTCCCACTATTTCTATCGTTAAGCTACCCCCACCATTGTTACAATTCAACCTTGAAACCCCGCTATAAAGGTTCGTGGGAGAAGAAGTGACTTCAAACAGTCGCAGATATCAGTGGCATAAACATCAAATATTGTGTTCGTGTAGTGTTCTGAAAGTGTTTTTATATTCACGGTAATTTTTGGATTTATATACCATTTTTTCAATAATGAGTATTGCAAAAGAAACTCTAGATGAAATTAATGAAATGTTTAGCAAAGATTTCGAGGTTTTAGAGAAAAAAAAAGGTTACCGAAATGATTGTAGGCAAAGTGTATAAAATTGTAAAGATGGTTTCAATGACTACACGATTTGGTAAAACTCTTTTAGTGGCTTTACACGATGACGGTGATAATAGCACATTTGAGACTTTTTTACCAAAACGTGTGGCCGAAACACTATCTGACGATATTGTAGATATTATGAGTAAAACTAAAGATAAATACACTCTAACTTATTTGGGGCAGGGCACTAGAGTTTTTGGAAACAATACTCGAACATTATTACGTTTTGGCTCATTGGAGTAAATTGTATGTAAATTGTTTGAAAAAAAGGATGTAATTAAATTTAAAATATAGTTGCACATGTCAGAATACTTACGCGTGTTCATTATTTCTGTTAAAGATGTCTGCTGATGCGACGACGACGACGACGACCGCCAACGAATGTGTAGATAGATACATATTTTGGTTGGGGAGAGAATTAAGAAATAGGGCTCACGATATGTTAGATAGCGTAAATGATTGGTCGCATATTGATGTAACCAAAGATCAATATAAGAACGAGATCAGGGATACAATCAATTTTATGGCTGGGGCACACTTGTGCGACAAATTTTTATATGGTTCCATAGACATGGATACATTTTGTGCTGAAATGGTTGAAGAAGAATTAAAAGGATACCTCGTCAATATTCCACATTTACCAGGTGAGCTTGCTGCAAAATATGAATTGGTTTCTGCAACAGCAACAGCCCAAGACGTTGACGATCGAAATAGTGTCGGATGGGATAGAATTTTGAGCAACGAAAACGAAGACATGGAAAACTAATTTTTTATAATTTTTGTATTTGTGCAATTAAATAACTGTAAATAAATATCTGTTACAATCACAGTTTTATTTTATTTCTTTTATAAACATACCAACCCAGTAGATCATAGTCAGTGTTTCTTTTTCTCAGCTGAAATATTTAATATAAGTAGGGCAAATAAAAATAAAATAGTTTAGTAAAGATTGAAAATGAGTCGAGGAAACAACACAATTGATAAATTTAGTCGTCAGAAATATAATGAAAAATATCATATATTATCTGGGCCACAAGGGATTGGTTTTAAACTTACAGCGGATGGGCAGTATGATATGGGTGGAAAAATCATAACCAACTTAGGCGAACCTAAAGATGATGACGATGCTGTGACAAAACACTTTGTTAATAGAAAGTTTTACAATTTTGCAGTTGTAATATGTGACATATTTAACAAGGATGTCCTCCCCATGATATACAAAAATAATAGTGAGCTTAAAACAAAAATTGAAGTTATGCAGAAAATACTCTATCATCAGCCTTTAAATGACTCATTAAGCGCACTGTCGTACGACTCGACTTCAAAAAAAATCTAAAAAAAGCAGGTTAAAGAATAGGAGAACGCACTCCGAGTGGCATAGCCTTGAAGATAACGTCGTAGTCGTCGGTGAATTGGACCTTCCCTCCAAGAATATTGAAATGTTATTTATGTGTATGATGTTTTATTGTCATTGTTTTTAATAATGAAGATTGAAATAAAAAACTTTATTTTACAATATATTGTTTATTTATTTTACATTTTAAATAAAAAATATAGTCATACAATATGTTATTTAAACAATATTAGCTTTATCTATCCAAGAGTTGAAGTGGTTGGGAAATCCTAGCCATTTGACAAATAATTGTTCGATGTGATTTTTCTTGCGTTGTCTAAGGACCTTTTCTACTAGATAAACGTCAGGACTGCTTGTTTTTTGTAGTTCTGATTCGTAAAAACACCCTCTTATAGGCTGACCTTCTAACGATTCCAACAAGTAAGTAGGTGGATTTGTAACGTTAACTTTTACAACTTTAAACAATTCGGTTGACCAAGAGGGCGTATATCCTTTCTCGAATAAGCTTTTGTACTTGCTAATACGCACAATGTCACCCATGGAAAACTTAAATTTTTTAGGTACAATTTTTAAATAATCATATGCTTTAATATGTGTTTTTTCTTGCACGTCTGCAGGTTTCATTCCAATGGTGCGATGTTTCGAATGGTTATAGGTTTTTGTTACTGCCGATAATATATGTATCCATTTGTAAGATCCTCTTGTCGAGAATTGTTTATATAAATTATTTTTTAAAGTCCTTATGACTCGCTCAACAATTGCAGCTTTCTTTGTACTGTAAGTGGAATAATGATTTATATTATATTTTTTCATCAGGGCTTGAAATTTTGTATTATAGAACTCCTTTCCTTGATCACTTTGTAGATTTGTTGGTGTATATGATGCCTCTTCAATGATGCTTTTCATCGCATTAGTAACTTCTATGCCAGTCTTGTTTTTTATGGCTTTGGTATAGACAAATTTCGAGTAACAATTTATACAGACCAAAATATAACGATAACCATCGTTTTCATCAGCATACTGTTGCATTTCAGCCAAATCAATTTGCCACAAATCTCTGTATCCTTTTATTATCGTGCGCCGTCTTACAAAATTTTTTCTAGCCGTTCTATGTAGTTCATTAACAATCTTGATTTTTTCTAAACTGGGCTCCATATTATTAGTAATACTAAAGGTTTCAGATCGAAGGAAGAACTGAATAATATCATTAAATATTGAGCTTAATATATTATATCTTCTTCTCGTAATTCCTCTATGATTGACATAATTTCATTTTCGTGTCCAGTGTGACCGGCCATTTTGGAACTCCACAACAAACGTAAACGATCCACCAACTCTTTAGCTTTGTTCCAGTAGACATATTGAAATTTTTTCGAAGATAATTTCTTTTTTGTGGGTAACTGTAGTTTTTCCGAGAGATTTTTTCTTGTAATAGTACCACCTAATTTTGTGCCCATTATCAGAGGTTTAATAATTCGTAAATATTTGTTCCATCTGGTCTCCCGTAAACCATCACTTTTTTTAAAATTGTTGTAGACAGCACTCGTTGTTTCCAAAATTTCCTTGTACGTTGAAAGTACATTATCACTTAATTGTTGTTGTTCCTTGCCTACACTTGGGGGTGTTTTAAGAAATAACAAATCATAAAGTGCCGGTGATCCACCATATTCTGCAATATTTTTCCCTTTTTTGTATAAGACAATATTTCCATTTCGAAAACGCACCTCTAAATTACCAATAAAATTTTTGTTATGATCTGTTTTTGAACCAAAACGTACACCATATACAGTATCGTATAGAGATGGTTTCGAACGTAATCCTTTCAGGTGTGCGTTTAAAGTATCGGAAGTTGTGGTGTCAGCGGATGCGAGAGATGTATTAGTTGATGTCGAGGGTGTATCAAACACCGATTGGCTAATATCTTCTTTTGAAATGTGATGCTGCTGCTGCTGCTGCTGAATAGGTGTGGAGGTTTGAAAGGAATGTGTAGGTTGGGGAAAACCTGATATTTGAGTCGACTGCACTGATGTACTGAGACTATGTGGCTTTGTAGCTGGATAATGTTGTTGCTGTTGTTGTTGTTGTTGTTGTTGATGTTGTTGTTGCTGCTGCTGCTGACGTTGCTTAACCACATCAGATATAGTTGTCAACGGCTTAGAAATGGGTTCGTAAAACTTTTCCAATTCCACAACATTAAACTCTTTAGCCGCTTTAATTTGTTTAAATTTTTTTCTGACGGCATTGGTAGCTTCCACTAGTTTACGTTTTAAGTCGATCGCGTTATTCATGATGTTAACAAAGGACGTTTCAACAATCAAATGAGCGTTTTCTCTTATTATTACAGTAATATATAGCTATCAAATCCTTTACGGTATCTTCCCGATTTCACATCACTGTCTTTATCAATTACTAAAAATCCATACTTATTATCCCAACATTTTGAGCACATTTCTTGAAATTGAGTAAAAGTTAGATCCGGTGAAACGTGGTCGGAAAATATGTGTTTCATATTCAACTCATCTTGTTTAAACATAATAATAAAATTGGCGTTGTCTCGCACAAGCTGTTTAGGCACTCGCGAATATGTTTGCGCTAGGTAAAAGGAGTCGATATTTTTATGACGTCCCATGCTAAAGTACGATCTTATAACATCTTGTTTTTCACATATAACATCATCAAAGATAAATATAGAGTTTGGTTTTGCATCGGACGGTTCCACAATATTACTGGAATCACTAAAGGCATAGTATCCTAAACCTTTGATGGGCGCTAAAATTTTCCTTAAATACTCATATTTCGGTTGATACAGAGATTTCGAGTAAATATAGACATTTTCGAAACGTAGCCCAAGGGGGTGTGTAAGCAGCGAAATCATGACATTAGTTTTTCCACAATTGGATGGACCAATTAACAGGCCGCGAATAGAGGAAGGAAGTAGAGGACCGTGTCTCTTCATTATCTTCTTTTCAAATCCAAGTCCGACTTTTTCATCGAGATTGTCAATAGGAAGTTTTTGTTTAAGATCGATAACGCGCATCTTAGGAAAATATGATATTTTATAGGCAATTTTTCACAAAAACTGTCATTCAGATGCCGAGCGTCAAACGAAGTGGACGGTCTCACGTTTCCAACAAAACTGGATACGGTATTGTGAATTCGTTAATAAATAAATTACCATTCGAGGTACACATTCCTGGTTATCAATATTGCGGACCCGGAACAAAAGTAATAAAACGTGTAACAAGAGGTGATCCAGGCATTAATCCTTTGGATGCCGCATGCAAAAAACACGATTTAGCCTATTTACATAATAAAGACAACATAAGTGTGAGACATCGAGCGGATTACGAGCTCGAACAAAGTGCTTGAAATAGAGTAAAATCGAAAGATTCCAGTTTAGGTGAAAAAACAGCAGCTTGGTTAGTTACAAACATTATGAAAGGAAAACAACGTTTTGGTATGGGTGTACCATCATCATTATCAACAAAAAAAACATCTAGTAAAGGCACGCGTCATACAAAAAGGAAAGGTGTTAATAAAAATCGACATGTTCGGAAAGCCAGTTTCGGAACAGCTATTCGACAAGCAGTTCGAAGGGAATTATTAAAAGCCGGAAGTAAAAATGTGTTGGAAAAAAATGTCATGAATGCATCTAAAATAGCTCTGTCGGCAGCACGTAGATCGGTAAAAGCGGCAGGTGGCAAAAGGAAGGTTCGTACACCGAGAATAATACCGATTCCTAAAACTGGTGTAATATTACCATTAATACCAATTTTTGCCGGGTTATCAGCTTTGGGTTCATTAGCCGGTGGGGCAGCGGGAATTGTGCGCGCCATAAAAGCAGTAAAAAAAGCAGCGAAGATAAAACCGGTGCCGGCCTGTATTTAAAATCGAAAGGAAATGGTTTGTTTCTAAAGCCATATCGTAAAGGTATGGGATTATTTTTAAATCGTAGATCAAAAAACTAATTGAATCCCTACCTCGAAGACCACTATCTAACATCGATATAGAAAAATATGCCAAAAAGAAAAGAATAGGACACTTTCGAGGCGTTTATATGAGGGATTTATTACCTAGACAAGGTCCTCGACGTTACGAAGCAGCAATAGTGAATTTGGATAGTACGCGTGGGTCAGGGACTCACTGGGTAGCTTATAGAAAAAATAATTCTAAAGTAACATATTATGACAGCTTCGGCGATTTACCCCCACCGATCGAATTGGTACGATATCTACAAACGGGATCGGAACCATCAAAAATTATTTACTATACATACGATCGTCAGCAGGATTTTGGAACAGTCTGGTGTGGACATTTGTGCTTAAAGTTTCTTGTCGAATCATCAGCGTAAAAGATGTCATCATCATCATCGTCACCATTAACACCGCAAATGGATCGCAATAACTATACTAAAATGTTGCAATCACTGAAAGCATTTCATCTAGCCGGTGGATTAAGGAAAATGACCGTGAAACAGTTAGAAAACATGCCCAAGGAAGTAATGATTGCATTAGCCCCAAATGAAATTCCATTCGTTTGGGAAAAGTTGCCGGAGCACCTTAAAAGCGATATCGATATATTAAAATATCAGTGCGGTTGCAAACATTATTTCAGCAGCAGCAGCAGCAATTTAAACGAGGTTATGACTGATGAGGATCTTACGGCTAGAAAAATATTTTGTTGTTATTGCAAAATCAGCGATGTGCGCATAAAAGCAGAAAATAGCATAAAAACATCACTATCTAATGCAGTGAGAAAAGGTGTGACGATGAATCTTTTTAAATGTTGCCGCTAAGAATAAAACCGAGATGTGTGATGTTTTAATGGTTAGTCATGTCTTATACGTTCACACTAACAGGACACTCGAGCGTCTTAAGCGCCGATTTTTATCCACCAGTCGAATTAAATAGAGAAAACAAATATGGTCTGGCATTGCTGGGATTTTACACATACAATTCAATTTTTAATGTGGACGAAAGCAACAATAAGTTTGCCTACATGAAGGAGGGTTACACCACCGAGCCGATACAATTGCAGATTCCACCTGGGGCCTATGAAATAGATGAGATAGGTAAAGCTATGTTGGAGGCTTTGAGGATTTCAACTGAAGAAAAGAACGATGGAATCTTTTACTTGGTTGCTAATAATAATACGCTGAAATGTGAACTGAAATCCCAATATACTATAGATTTCCGGGGAGAGGCGAGTATCGGTAAAATGTTAGGATTTAATCATACAGTGTTAAAAAGAGACAAAAAGCACGAATCAACCGAGATGGTGGAAATAATGAAAGTACGCATCATACGCGTAGATTGTAATATAATTTCCGGAGCATATATGAATTCGGTGGAAGGTCATACCTTGTTCGAATTCGATATCAACGTGGAGCCCGGTTACAAAATCAGTAAAGAACCACAAAATAATATTTATATGCCGTTAATGCCGGCAGGACGTCAGTTTATCGACAACATTACTCTTCGCATCTTGGACGATAGCGGTGATCTAATCAATTTTCAAGGCGAGAAAATAATCGTGAAATTGGAACTGAAGAAACTTTCATAGAAATGGGTTTTTGCTTCAATCGTCAATTGTGTGTGCTGTCGACTAAGATGGGGGAACCGCCGAAACATAATAAAAGTAAAAGAAGAGTTAACGTCAAGGTTAGTCGTCGTCCAGACGTTAGATCACAAACATCTCAACAGTTATCTGCCGAAGACTATAAATTTTTAAAATCAATCGGTCTTAAAGTGCGAAAATGATTTCCACCACCAGCGATAAAATAGAGGTTTTCTCCGAGCCCATCTTGGACAATTCCATTATTAGTCTAGAAGAGCATACGTATAAACCATACGGATCTCCATCATTCAACAATTCGGATGAAGTCCGTATCCCCATTAATTTTCAAGATATTATACTGGATATCGCCGAAAGTTACATATATATCGAAGGAAAATTTAAACCCATAGACGCAACGAAAAGATGTTTTTTATCAAATAATGCCCTCGCATTTTTGTTCGATGAAATTCGCTACGAGATGGGAGGTGAACAGGTCGCCGTGGTTCGTAAACCTGGAGTTACGACGACATTAAAAACCATGGTTTCATTCGGAAGTTTGCAACAAAGATCTCTCATGACGTGCGGATGGGGTCTCGACGAAGCAAACCAAGATATCGTAGACACGGCAAGTAACGTATTCTCCGGGAAATTACCCTTAAAATATCTTATGGGATTCGCCGAAGATTACGCAAAAGGTGTTTTCAAAAACAAGAGCTTATTATGATTATAGCTCGCACTTTTACCAATTGTTACGTCGGCGAAGTAGAGGCAGAAATTAGTATCGACAAAATCGAATGGAAAATTCGTCACATCATTCCAGACGATAAGCAAAAATTGAAAATACTGTCTCGCATTAATAAAGGAGGAAACAATGCCAGTATTCAAATGGCATATCGTAAATGGGATCTGTACGAATTACCAGCTTTAAGGCAAACATCTTCCGACGTGTGGGCCTTGAGAACGAGTACAAGTCTGGAAAGACCGCGCTATATAATCGTCGGGTTTCAAGACAGCAATAATTGCGACAAGAAAGAAAAAAACGCAACCCAGTTTACCCACGCCGACGTATGCGACATTAGACTGTATCTGAATTCAACCGTTTATCCATACGAAAGATGGAATTTAGATTTCGCCAAGAAACTGTACGCAGCAGCCTATTACAATTACGAAAACTTCCAAAGCAGCTACTACGGGCGCGAAATAAACGATCCGATGATAACGTTCGCGGAATATATGAAAAACCCCGTTTTTATTATCAATTGCAGTCATCAACCAGAGGCGATTAACTCATCGACAGTGGATGTAAAATTGGAGTTCCAAACGAGAAAGAATAAATTCCCCAAAGACACTAAAGTGTACGCATTAGTTATTCACGACTCATTTTTTAGTTATAATGTATTAAACGGTTCGGTGACCAATAAATCTATATTTTAATGTATCTATTATATGTAACACAAAATAATGTTCTTGAATCAATAAATTTGTAATGAGTGAAGTAGTAGTTTTATATTTATTTGAAACCCAACCAAAAAAAAAAAAGCTGGCGGAAAAGCCCGCTCTTTAAGAAAAGAGTACGGGAATTTAGAAAATGGTGGTTTATTAAGTGGAAAAAAGAGCTTAAATAACACAAGAAAAAATTTTTAAGGCAAAATATGAAAACAACGATTTAGAAAATTTGTAGGAAAGTAACGGTTAGGAATAGGGAAAAAAGTTATAAGAAAAAATTATAGAGGAAATCGAGTACTATAAGCAAGCATTTTTCTCGATAGTAAAAACGTAAAAAAAAAATTTTTCAAAAAAAAATTGAAAAATGGTGAATGCGCGCCAAAATTGAAGTTTTGGAGCAAAATGATATTAGGAAATTAGAAAGAGAATTTTTTTCTACATATGGTAGTACTTTTCAAAATTCGGAAAGATGAAATTTTAAGAAAAGGGTTACAATAAGTTAGTAATTTGGATTTTTTAAAGCGCTGTAGCTCGGGAACCGTTTAAGATAGAAAAAAAATAAAAGCACTTTGATAGCCCAAAATTTTGAGGAGAATGCGATGGTGTAAAAAAAATTATAATTTTTTTTTTTTTGAAAATGCTGAATACGCGCTAAAGTTGAAGATTTAGAGAAAAACGGTATTGGGAAATTAAAGAGAGATTTTTTTTCTACATATTGTAGTATTTTTGAAAATTCGAAAAAATGAAATTTGAAAAAAAGGGTTATAGAAAGTTAGTAATTTGAATTCTTTAAAGCGCTGTAGCTCGGGAACCGTTCAAGATAGAGAAAAAATAAAAGCACTTTAATTACCTAGAATTTTGAGTAGAATACAATGGTGAAAAAAAAATTTGGAAAATCTTAAAAATGACAAAAAATTTAGATGAAAAAATTGAAATTCTTGAGTTAGGAGGCTAGGGCCGCCGAACGGGAGTATGTGGAAGTTGTAGGGGAGGGTTTTCTTTTTTTTTTTTTTTTCTAACTCCGTCGCCGCAGCCAGAGCCGGACTCGACGGAAGATGCGGTGCTGGAAATTCCAGCATCACCAACACCCGACGACCCACAAGGCCCCTGCGATTCGTCAAGCTGGTGGTCGACCAGCGAGGATGGGGCACCATAAGCCCCACACTCTCCCTGGCCCTTTTTAAGGGCACACAACAACGGTCCTTTTCAGGACCACAAAATACTTTGATCGTAGTTTTAGTACATATTAGTACTTTGTTACTAATATTGTATGTATAGAATATACAATATTAGATACAAAGTATTAAAACTTTGAGTGCTGGTGGAACCCAGCTAAATCGTTCGTTCGTATATGAGACCACAAACAACTTTTGGTCTCAATACGTAATACGACATTTGTTTTCACCCCCCACCATTAATTTGTCTCTATATATACGACCACCAATACTTATTACAATCATTTTAGTTCAACATGTCTGCGACTCAACAACAACAACAACCCATCCAATGCCCTGTGGTAGATTCTACCACAGAGAATTGTTTGGAGTGGGAGCCGAACGATCCTAGATGGGATGAACTTTGGCGGTTCATCATCGAATACACAGAGGACAGCACCGCCACCCCCGCTGATGATGACGGGCCGTGCGACTCCACAACACAATAAAAGAGTCGCATGTTTTACAACCAAACGGTCCTTTTCAGGACCACAAAATAATTTGATCGTAGTTTTAGTTGGTTATAATACTTTGTAACCAATATTTTATGTTTTTTTCATAAAAACATACAATATTGAGATACAAAGTATTAGAAGATCTGGCGACAGAACCTTAACTTCATAAACCGAACCATGTTTTAGCATACTTGTAAATATTATCAGAAAATATTTACAACTATTGCTATTGCGTAGTTTTAGTGGATTATTCACTCTTTTTTTTTATTATTACCTAATATTATGTGGGACAGGGCCTATATGAAATAACACACAAAAATAAATTTTCAAGTCATTTTTATTCTCATTATAAAATATAAAAAATTTGATCAAACACTTTTTTATTAACTACAATATATATATATATATATATATATATATATATATATATATATATATATATATATATATATATTTACAAACTTAATACTATAAATTAAAAGCTAATATCTACAACTACCTAACACCTACTACATAATTTATTAAAGTCCTCTAATTGTCTTTTTAACCGCGCAGATTTCACCTTTTTTATCTCTAATTGTTTTTCAAGTTCTATAATGTCACTGTCACACTCGTCCACTTCTTTCACTAAGCGTTTTTTCATGGCATAAATGTCGGTCAATTTGGTCTTCTGAGAGTTGGTGAAGTCTTCGACCCACTCCGGTTGTGATGGCTCGGAAGAAGACGCGGTTTTATTTGGTGAAGACGATGACGACGACGACGACGACGAAGCAGCGGAAACTTCATCGCCTTCAAAACACCGCTTAAACCGCTTCTTCATGGGTTTCCGGCACCCCAATATCGGCGACAGTGGCGCTGGCGCTGGGGAAGACTTCACCTCCGACACTATTTCATTCTCTACGCTGGCCGGTGTTGGTGGCGTTGGTGGCGTTGGTGGTGTTGGTCCATCGGGGCCTTCTATGACTTCCACTTCTACTGACAATGGCTCTTTTGGTGCTGTTTTTAGGAAGTCGGGTAATGGAACAGGGGTGGAGGGACGCTTAAAGTTAAACTTTTTCTTCTTCCCTTGTCCCACACCTTTAATCGCCGAATAAAATGTTTTTTTATCGGCGATTTCCGACTTCCGCATAGTCAAGAGCTTTTTCAGTTTCGAAGCTTTCGGAGAAGATTCCCTAGGCCGCGATGCTTTTCGCACAACCACATCACTAATCACATTTATCTTTGGCTCCTTCTCCTCCGTCCAGCATTCCAGGAATTGCGCTGCCGACTGAACTAACTCTTCGTCGCGACCATCGTTGAGGGCTCGGTCTTCGGCATCTTCATGCTCCACGCCATTCCAGTTCTCGAACACCCCCGGACTTAACACTTCTAAACCACTCATGTTATCCAGCATGCCTTGCTGTGAACCGCAGCTCACGTCAAGAGCATCTAAAAGAGACCGTACACTAGACATTTTCGATATTCAAACTCACACAATTAACTTTTTCTTAGCACTGTACTGTTTGCTGTTCTGACGAACTGTGAAGAACTCGAGCCAGCAAGTCTGCTTTTATGCCCATTTCCCCCACTACACCGCCTTTATTCCTTTTGTTCGATGCATTAAGTATAATATTTAAACTTGTCAGATGCAAGGCCAAGGCCAAGGCCGACGTAACCGGCAATACTAGGGTCGTTTTCAAGGCTGTAATTTTCATGGATTTTTTTTTTGTCCCTGTCAAGGTTATTTTAAAGAAGCATATAAATATAGTACTAAACTTGTTAGATGCGAGGCCAAGGCCAAGGTCAAAGTACCCGTCAATGTCAGGGTCGTTTTCGAGGTTGTAATTTTCAAGGATTTTTTTGGTCCTGTCAAGGTTATTTTAAAAAGTAATACATAATTAGAGTACCGCGATTGAAAAGTACAACATATTCAAACATCATGTTGCCAACCGATGAACAACCTAGTGAAGCAGCCAAAACATACAGTCATATACCAAAAGCTTTTTATTTAACTTGTCATCATTGTAAAAGACTAGGTATCTGCTGGCGAAATGATCTTACGTACGACTTCAACTACATTGACCTTTTCAGGGTTAAATTTGTACAATGCGGCTTTTGTGGACTAGTTTACTACCAGTTCAAGGGCATTAATGAACGTGCCATCCAGAGAAGAAATTGGGTCATAGAAGAAGCTTACCTGTACAGAAGAAATTAACATGTATTTTATTTCTTAATTTTTAATTTTTTTTTGTTATTTTTTTTATTTTTTTTAATAATAAAAAGTAAACTCAATCTTTTGTTATATTTTAATTTTTTTTTCAATAAAACAATAGTAAAATGAATCTGTATGTGTATTTATTAAACATCGCCTAAAATACGTTTTGCAATCCATATTTTTCTGCAGAGTCCGTTTATTAATGAAATAGAACCATATATTAGGGTGAAATCTAATGGTTTCAAATCAGTCTCACATAACAATGTCAGAAGTAAACACTATTGATAAGTTCGGTCGCAAAAGAAAATTTAAGGATTTTAACTTTATGCGAGGTCCTTCAGGAATAGGTTTTAAACTTACACCTAATGGAGATTACGACATGGGAAGCAAAAGATTGTGCTATTTAGCAGAACCTCTTGAAGGAGACGATGCGACCACACGAAATTATGTTGATAATAACCTTGCTCAGTGTGTGCAAGATACGCAGAAAGCTTTACATGACTCAACAATTGTTATTAAAGATATATTCAGAAACCCACTTGAAGGTTACGTACGCAAGAAATTAATTGAAACCGGTCAAGAACTTAGAGGATACATTGATGATACTGTTATTGCAATATATGAACTTAGGCAAGACGAACTGCGTGATGAACTTAACTCTAGAATGTTGAAAATTGAATAGACTATGGAGGATCTTGTCAGCAAACCTGTTTCACATTAAACATTTACTCGTAGACCTGTGCGTTTAATTTACTATTAGACAAATTTTTCAACAATAACTTTTACTGTTTGTTATTTGTCGACACTTCATTATATTTATAATTTTAAAATAAAGGTTCAATAAAAAAGCAATCAAGTAATGAATACATGTTTTTTATTTAAAAAAAAAAAAAAAAAAAAAAAATTACAATACTATCGTTACATATTAATGTTGTATGTTTAATAGAAATAATAAAAACAATACAAATAATGAAATATGGATTTTCCAGATTACGTGCTCTCCTGACTTAGAAATGATTCCAACACGGTGACTAAATTTGCTAAGTTTTCTTCCGGGTCTGTTTTGTAAAAATCTATGTCTGCATGCCCCCAAGGTAGAGTTTTGGTTGAACTGGGAATTACATAACGTTTATCATCGCTATGTGACAATGCTACTTTATTTATTATGTTGGTATAAATGTTATGTAATTCACTTCTAAATGTCTTCATCTTTCTTAATATCAAACCACCCCGTTCAACAATTCTTTGGTAGTCTTCCTGATGAAGGTCTTTCTCGATAACACATTTTTTGATACCTTTGGCTTTTTTTTAATTCATTATTAATGGACTTTACATAATAAGCCTTCGCGCCGGTACCATAAAAACTTATTATCGGATCACCAGGAAACTCATCTTTCATTCTACCAACTACAGAATTACTTTTTATTATGTTGAAATTATTAATTTCGGGGTAATTTGATGTATCGAATTTTTCGGGGTTTTCTGATATAGTTTGATAAAAGTTTTCCGTATACACTTTTAATATAAGCGAGTCAGTATCGGTGTAAAGTAACGAAGCATCATCGCCAAACTTGGATTTAATAAAATTATAATAAAAATCGTATATTACAGTCTTTGATATATCTAATATGGAAAAACCGATATAAATTGGTTTATTGTACAATATTTTAACTTTATTCATATGTATAGCAACAAAGTTCTCGGTAAATATCGAGCTACTATTGAAATTGGGGCGGGATATTAGTGCTCTAGCTCCATTTCTGCCTACACTGTTCTCCCAATGTGTTACTAATTTTATATCCTTTCGATTTTCCACATTTTCCATAGTTTTACCAAATATCGCGTTATTTTTTAATTTAAAAGTGTCCTTCGCAAATTTTGTGGTGGCCTTGTTACGTAAATTGGTATTAAAATCAATATACGATTTTAGCCATTTTGATTGCTCAAACTGTAATACTCGATGGGTTTGCATTACCACTAAGCCGTTGGCGATGGCTTGTTTTAAAGTTCTATAGTGTACAATGTATTTTTTTTTATCTTGTAAATTAGGAATTAATTTCGGTAATTTAGCGTTTTCTGTTGGCGGTATGATATTTTCTACTAGAAATGGAAGATCAGAATGTGCATCATGCAACTCAGTCGGATAATGCACATCCACTTCCAAAACGTAGCCATGTAAACTATCATCACCAACAGCCATAATATTTAAATCCAGAATTTCGCGCTCGCTTAACCATCGAAAACCACCATATGGTAATGCTTGTGACATACTATGACCATATAGATTTGTAGCATCAAGGTATGTTATAAATGAAGAAGGTTTTGTTGGGTCATAGTCTGGTAAAAAAATATTATTAGCGATGTGCTTCCTTTCTGTACACTGGCTTATGCCGCCGCGTATACCTTTCTTAAAAAAATGTATCATGTCTATATCAGTTAAGAGCTCTAACTCTACCTTAGTCATACGTAGCATACAATCAAATGATAAACTTGGAAGGGTATAGTAATGTACTGGATCAAGTTTATCGAATTTTAAACAATTATTCCGAAATTGTTCAAAAACATCACACAATAGCAACATATCTGATTTTAAATACACGTCCGAATAGTCCCCCAAAGTTTTACACCCAAACAAGCGCCATACTTCTTTTGCTCTTCTATAGCTTTCATCGCTAATATGTTCTTCCCGTAAATTATCATAAAATTCATCTTTACTTGGAAGACATGTATTTTCCATTTTTTCTATAGAGTCAATAAAGCTATAGGGAAAAACACCCTTTTGACGCATCAAATTAAATTGGTTGATATTTGAAAAATGTTTCCGCGTTTCCATAAAATCGTCGTCGTTTAAACCGCTGCCTAAATTTTCCAAAGACGTTGACAGAAATTTAAAACTATCAATAAATCGCAACTTTAAATATTTCCTCTTGACTTTTCCACATTTACTATCAAAATAATCGTGCACATAAATGCTTTTGGTAAATGATATGTACTTTTCCTTACTTTGAGCCAAAACACCAATTTTATCCCCATATTTACATAACTCTTTTATAAATAAATGGCTGTCGTAGCCACTTAAGTTATGAAATATGATAGGGATAAAAGAGGGTAATTTATAATTTAAATTACAAACGGAATGTGCAGCACCAAATCTTTTTGCACCAGTTATGTGACAGTGGTCTCGTACTTTAATCTCACCCTCTTCAAAAGGGCCTTCACATATACCACATATTTTAGCATCATTAAACTCCCTTTTTTCTTCAGGCGTTAACGGTTTCATAGGCTTAATGTCTTTTAAATATGTGTTGTATAGAGCCCTTAAATCACACTCGATACGATCCACAAAGACTTGAGCTGCATTATTCCCCCGAAATAGCTCAAATTTCGAAAGTGAGTCGTCAAAAGAGCATTTAATTAAATAAGCAAAAGAATATGTTTCATGTTTAAAACTTTTTACAGTGTAAGAATTTTGTGGGTTTGGTTGTACCGTTTCAACGGGTTTTAAAACAGATTCGAAATCTGCATAAACCACGAATGGAACGCGCATTTGCTTTTCTATACCCTCGAATTTTAAAATATTTTCCGGCACACTCTTTCCAAATTTATCGATTTTTAAATCCACTGAGGGTGTTTGCGTGAAAATGTGGTTACAATCGTAGCTTTGATGTAAAGTTAAAGCTGACGGTGTACTAAAATAAATGAGGTAACCATCACAGAAATATATTTTATGTTGTTGACAACTAATTTGACTTGAAACTAAACGTGATAAATCCCGAATCCAACAATAATGACTCTTTGAACAAGTCGTATCACAAAAATGTTCACCGCCATCTTTACTACTACAGTCTTTTGTAATTAACAATAAATTTACATGCCTATCCAACTTTTTTGACGCATACCTCAGTGGACCAATAACTTCATGTATTACTTCATTATTTTCATATTTAGATTCCAGACCGTATACGTTAATTGATATGTTGTTCATTTCCTCAAATTTTTTAATGTCACGTAATTTTACTGGAAAATCCATACCTGTTACATTTAGCACTCTAGAAAAATGGGGGTAGGATGTCTTCTGTGAAGGCTCTGCTGTTGGAGGAAACAATGCTGATGTTACAGCCCACGCAAAGCAAAATTCGTCCTGGTTAATCACATTGACGACAGCTCCTTTCTTTTTAATAGAACACGGCAACTTGATGTATGATAAGCCACCCATAGGCATATACTTGTTGATAACAACTTCCAAGTATAAAATTCGCACAAGAGCCCATCCTATAACAAGAAAAATAATATATAAAAATCAGTTTAATATATCGGGTTTTGATTTTTCCATACCTGAATCTTTCTCCTGGAACTCTGTCGCCTGCGTTTTTATTAATTCGGTGAAAGAATGGTAAACGGCATCCAAATCACTTTCTACACTAATTATTTGATTAGCAGTGTTGAAGGATTTTTCACTGAATATTTCTTGTGATGGAAGCATGTACTCGCCAACAGCTGTCATGTTAACTTTTAAAGCATGATGCACACGCAATAAATTATTAACAAGTTCCACCACCTTGGATTTAATGTCTGCAAAGAACATTACGTAATCGGAATGCTCCATATCACTGCTAACCCGATAGGTTGCAATTCTCCTTTTGAAGGCACATTCAACGAGTTGCACACCATGACATACCGGCAAACATGAATTATTTTTATGTTGTTGTGTTCGTTTATGCACCGACATATGATTTATTGGAACATCTACATTACATGTAGCGCAATTAATTACCGGAATCGTCGATGTATACTCTTCAATTCGGAGCCGTTTTCCTCCAGGCACTTCATTAAATCTCGCCGCACACGATTCTCTTTTATGACGTCTCATATTATAAATATTAGTAAACTTAGAACCGCAATTTTCACAAACATATGCCATGATTTGTCAAATATTAACACATGTACTACCTATACAAGTCAGAGCCAACTGATGAATGAAACTGCCCCATACCTTATATAAAACCATTCAAGGTCACCCCCAACCACGTAACATATCTTCAAGGTCACACACCCAAGATGACCTTCAACAAAGTCAAGGTCGTCTCGACCAAGGTCAAGGTCAAGGTCACACACACAACCTTGAACACAAGGCCAAGGCCAAAGCACACGTGCACTTTCAAGGTCAATGACAAGGACATGTGGGCGGGGCCAAAGAGGGGTGAAGCAAGGTCAAGGTCAAGGTCGAGGAGTGGGGGGATCGAGCGAATCGGGTTATGTTCACTACTGATATATCTGTTGGTAATAATTTAATCAATTATTGACTTGAAGCCTCTGGTGTTGCTGAATGTGAATTTATATTGCTTTTTGTGGTTATAAAATGTGTTGTTGATTCGCAGCTCATTGAATGTACATAGATCGATCCTAAGTTCTCCATTATCATTTAATACGTTTTCATTGAACCTTTTAGCGCTACTCCTCCACTATAATCAGAGCTCCCTGTATGAGTTCTAAAAATGTTTTGCCATGCTTCCCCACGATGAGTATGACTAAATCATCAGCTTACTTCTGGATATAATATTCTTGATCGTTGAGGTTTACCAGACCACTAGATCTAACAGGACAAAGGAGCGAACCCCTCTTTGTGGGCAACATTTGACTTTCAACATCTTCATAGTTTCCTCCAACAGATTTGATGGTGCTCGTCTTCCTAGTAGCATGTTTTCTATCCATCCGCATAAAGTGATTTCTGTCGGATCTTGTCATAGAAACGAAGGAAGTGTAGTCGAATATTCTATGTTTTTGTTATTTATAACAGATCCTATTTTCCTTACTAGGTGATGTAAAGCTGATTCATATGATTTTTTTGGCTGTTAGGCATGTTGATTGGGGTGTAGGGCTTCTCTTTTAAAGAAGCCAAGTAAATAGATCTAAAAGAGTAGTCTTTTCCAGGTTTCTGTATAACATGCCACATACCCTCGTATAACCGAGAATTAAACCTGAGACCTCGGTATGGCGATTTTAATGGCATAATATCACCTAAGCAAATAGTGATATTTTGTATGTAAAACAAAATTATTTTAAATATTGCATTTAATGGTATTACAACTTTGATAGTTTTTAATTTATTTAAAAAATCGATTTGTTATAATTTTTAGTTTCCATATCATAAAAACAACACTGTTAACATTTTTTAAACAAATCTATATATATATATATATATATATATATATATATATATAATATATATATATATATATATATATATATATATATATATATATATATATATATATATATATATATATATATATATATATATATATATATATATATATATATATATATATATATATATACATATACATATACATATATATATATATATATATATATATATATATATATATATATATATATATATATATATATATATATATATGTTTATGCTGCTTTCACGGATTCCTCCGTGTGAGATGCAATAGCAGTGGATATATCCACATTATGCCGTTGTAGTGCTGAAATCATATTCAGCAAACGTACAACTATATGCAGCTCCGTGTTTGAATAAAATAAAATACGAACAGTAAATGCAAACCTCGTTCCCACATGTTAGAAGTTGCACAGTTTGAACAAATTGCTAAGGAATTCAATTTATCCTATTCCACCACCATCGGGATGATGGCCTACCTGTACCACCATACCGAGAAGAAAGTCGAAACTTACCCTTCCCGCCACAGTGATACGGCAGAGGTACATGTTTCGTCTCTACTAGACTCATCAGGGTACCGACATGCATCTGGCTGTGCAAAGGACAGATCAGAAAGAAGCATGCAAACACTGAACGCGGTTTCGCCAACCTCTCGCCGGATGGCGTATATATGTTTATACTGTTTATATATATATATATATATATATATATATATATATATATATATATATATATATATATATTAATCCGGGAATACATCCGTTTGTTGGTTTGGTTTTCTGTAGAAGTTTGAAGACGTTTCACCAAAATCTCATTTGGCATCTTCTGTGCATGATGGCTGTAGGTCACCTGAAAGAAATTCAACGTGTAGAGTGCTTTATACGCGGTCGCAGGTAATAACGGTTGGTTGGCGTTGGCTCCGCCTCCCTCTCGAGCGCCGCCGTTGGGGTCAGTTTAAGCGTGGCATGCGTGTCGGTACAATGGTCCCGCTTAAAGAGAGTTTTCCATGTAGAAGGAAGATTAAGTGCATCGTTTTTCTTATTTAGGGTGCCGTTCTTTTCAGTTTGGATGGATTCACGAATCAATCTTGTCTTGTAGTGTTCTATATTAGCGATTTGCTGTTGGGTGTCAAAATCAATTTTGTGTCCAGTCTTGTGCTGGTGTTTAAAAAGCGTCGATGTTGTATGTTTCTTATACTGAGTTTATGTTCTTCTAATCTCGCTGATATTCTTCTGTTGGTCTGGCCTATGTATGCTTTATTGCAGGTGCGACATGCGATTTTATATACGCCTTGATTTTCTAGATTGATTTTTGTCTTTTGAATTTCTTAAAGAAGAGCCTATTGTTTTATGTGGTTTGTAGGCTGTAACGACACCAGAGTTTTGCTTTGAGGTGGAATTTTTCAAGAGGTTTCATTTCGAAATAGGTCATGAATAGATTTGCCACAGTTGAAGATAGTGAAGAGCCCATGGCAGCGCCATCTATCTGCCTGTACATCTGACCATCAAACAGAAAATATGCATTTTTAAGACAGTGTCTAGTCAGATCCATGATATGAGTTGGGATATCCTCTCTTTGAGCGATCTGATCCAGTGCTTCATCCATGGGTATGCTGGGATACAGGGATTTTACGTCGAAGCTTGCCATGATGTCGTCCTTGTCAATTCTTACGGAGTGTAAAATGGTTAAGAAGTGCTCCTAGTTTTTGACGTAAGAAGCGGCATTCTCAATACGTGGTACCATTCTACACTCCGTAAGAATTAACAAGGATGACATTATTGAAAGCTTCGACGTAAAATCTCCCTATCCCAGCATACCGATGGATGAAGCACTGGATCAGAGCGCTTAAAGAGAGAATTTCCTAACTCATATCATGGATCTGACCAGACATTGTCTTAAAAACGCATATTTTCTGTTTGATGGTCTGATTTACAGGCAGATCGATGGCGCTGCCATAGGTTCCTCAATATCTCCAGCTGTGGCAAATCTATTCATGACCTATTTCGAAACGAAAGTTCTTGAAAAATTCTAGCTCAAACCCAAACTCTGGTGTCGCTACGTTGATGATGTATTCGTAACATGGCCTCATGGCAAACAAGAGCTCAGCTGCTTCCATGAGTTCCTAAATTCTATACATACAAAGATACAGTTTACTGTGAAGCTTGAGGAAAAATAATCAGCTTCCGTTTCTAGACGTTCTCGTAACCAAAACAATGGATGGAGATCTATGACACACAATATATCGAAACACAACACACACGGAATGCTGATTCTCCCCGCCAAATACAGGGCGTAGCCAATACCCTAATATCAAGATCCCATCGCCTAACTGATGACCAAGGAAAAGAAAAGGAACTGTCACACATAAAAAGGGCCCACGAACAAAACAGCTACAAGACACCAACCATAAATAAAACAATAAAATTGCAACAAATACCAACGCAAGAAACAAGGCTACCTGCCGAGGATATACAAATCACCATACTTCCTTACATAAAAGGCACAATAGACAGAATCGACAGATTACTCCGGAAACATAACATATCTACAGCCTACAAACAACATCCAAACTGAAAAGAACGGCACCCTAAATAAGAAAAACGATGCACTTAATCTTCCTTCTACATGGAAAACTCTCTTTAAGCGGGACCATTGTACCGACACGCATGCCACGCTTAAACTGACACCAACGGCCGCGTTCGAGAGGGAGGTGGAGCCAACGCCAATCAACCGTTACTATCTGCCACCGCGTATAAAGCACGCTACATGTTGAATTTCTTTCAGTTGATCTACAATTATCAAGCACAGAAGATGCCAAATGAGATTTTGGCGAAACGTCTGCAAACTTCTACAGAAAACCAAACGAACGAACGGATGTACTCCCGGATTAATACTGAATCACATGTTCCCATCCGTGAAACATTACTCAACAACATATATATATATATATATATATATATATATATATATATATATATATATATAATTTTTCTTTTATTTTGTCTTTTCTGAATATTCAGAAACAAAACAGCAAAATGTCAAGGAGGCAAAAATTTTGAAAATGCCTTGAATAAAGGGCGAAACGTCAATAATTTTATGTATTTATTAAATATAGAACCTAAACCCAAGAAAAGACAAAATAAAAGAAAAATGATATAATCTATGGTTCAAGAATCAAGAAAATAAATAAATATATATATATATATATATATATATATATATATATATATATATATATATATATATATATATATATATATATATATATGTTTATGCGGCTTTCACGGATTCCCCCGTGTGAGATGCAATAGCATCCACATCCACATTATGCCGTTGTAGTGCTGAAATCACATTCAGCAAACGTACAACTATATGCAGCTCCGTATAGGAATGAAGTAAAATGCGAACAGTAAATGCAAACCTCGTTCCAACCATATCCTTTCAGTGTTAGAGGTTGCACAGTTTGAATAAATTGCAAAGGAACACAATTCATCCTATTCCACCACCATCGAGATGATGGCCCACCTGTACCACCATACCGAGAAAGAAAGTCAAAACTTACCCTCCCCGCCACAGTGATACGGCAGAGGTACATGTTTCGTCTCTACTAGACTCATCAGGGTACCGACATGCACCTGGCTGTGCAAAAGACAGATCAGAAGGAAGCATGCAAATACTGAACGCGGCTTCGCCGACCTCCCGCCGGATGGCGTAAATATGTTTATGCGGCTTTCACGGATTCCCCCGTGTGAGATGCAATAGCAGTGGATATATATACAACAGCATAATGTGGATATATCCACTGCTATTGCATCTCACACGGGGGAATCCGTGAAAGCCGCATAAACATATTTACGCCATCCGGCGGGAGGTCGGCGAAGCCGCGTTCAGTATTTGCATGCTTCCTTCTGATCTGTCTTTTGCACAGCCAGGTGCATGTCGGTACCCTGATGAGTCTAGTAGAGACGAAACATGTACCTCTGCCGTATCACTGTGGCGGGGAGGGTAAGTTTTGACTTTCTTTCTCGGTATGGTGGTACAGGTGGGCCATCATCTCGATGGTGGTGGAATAGGATGAATTGTGTTCCTTTGCAATTTATTCAAACTGTGCAACCTCTAACACTGAAAGGATATGGTTGGAACGAGGTTTGCATTTACTGTTCGCATTTTACTTCATTCCTATACGGAGCTGCATATAGTTGTACGTTTGCTGAATGTGATTTCAGCACTACAACGGCATAATGTGGATATATCCACTGCTATTGCATCTCACACGGGGGAATCCGTGAAAGCCGCATAAACATATTTACGCCATCCGGCGGGAGGTCGGCGAAGCCGCGTTCAGTATTTGCATGCTTCCTTCTGATCTGTCTTTTGCACAGCCAGGTGCATGTCGGTACCCTGATGAGTCTAGTAGAGACGAAACATGTACCTCTGCCGTATCACTGTGGCGGGGAGGGTAAGTTTTGACTTTCTTTCTCGGTATGGTGGTACAGGTGGGCCATCATCTCGATGGTGGTGGAATAGGATGAATTGTGTTCCTTTGCAATTTATTCAAACTGTGCAACCTCTAACACTGAAAGGATATGGTTGGAATGAGGTTTGCATTTACTGTTCGCATTTTACTTCATATATATATATATATATATATATATATATATATATATATATATATATATATATATATATATATATATATATATATATATATATATATATATATATATATATATATATATATATATATATCGGTTTACAATGTTCGACGTCCTTCGATATTCGGTGTGTGTTTATTAGTGTTGATAATTGTTTGGTCCTACAGTACAGGGTGAGTCAACGATTGGATGAAGTAGGTTTGTGCCTTTTCGGTGAAATTAACAAAGAAACTATATTTATTGTTTGATACAGTTTATTTTTACGCAGATTTTAAAAATATTTAGGACTCTACAGGGTGAGCCAAAAAACTAGGACAGCATAGTTTCTGAGATAATTAAGTTTAAAGAAAAAAAGTCTCATTTTAAAGCATCAATTCAATCCTAAATAACGTTTTCAATTTTGACAAATATATTCAAATTTGGAATTTAACAAGGCCAAGGACAAGTTAACATAATTTTTACCTAATATTTGCAATAAAATCTACAGGATGTTGAACACATCGGCTCAAATTTGAACAAGTTGAAATGAATAAATATCTTTTTTTTTAAATGGTACACCCTGTATATTTTCATGTTATTTAATAGAGTAATAAAAACCCTAAAAGTTTTGTTCAATATATCCTATACCTATTTATAATAGTTTTTGAGATATTTCAGTTTTTCTTATTTTCCATACTTTTTTACAGAAATAGTCTTCATTATCATAGTAGCCATGGCAAAAACAATGTAAAAGAACATTTTTCTGTGTGTCAAATTTATAACCGCAATCGCTTCTTTTGATTTTTATGTAGTGTAGTTTGGTTTTTTTTGCATTCATCTTATATTGTAAAATGAATTTTCCAAAGAATGAGTTAATAGATATGATTTATACAATAGGAGAGGCTCAAAAAAATTGCCTTCTTGCTCAAAGAATTTACAAAATGAAGTATCCTGATCGACGTCAGCCTAATACCCATACTTTTCAAAACTTAATGCAAAGATTTGATTCTTCTGGTACTGTTGATTATCCAAAACGTAAAGTGGTCAACAAACCAGTAACTAATGAAGATAAAGAACTACAAGTATTGTTAAATGTTCAGGAAAATCCTTATATTGGTAGCCGTCAGTTAGCAGCATTATGTGAAACATCACAATCCACCGCTAATCGTACTACCAAGAAATATAGGTATCATCCATATCACATGGAATTACACCCAGAATTGCATGGATAGGATTTTGAACGTCGTGTAAACTTTTGTCGTACAATAAATGCGGAGATTCAATTAAATCCAAATTTATTATGCAAGGTTATGTTTAGTGATGAAGCTACTTTTAGAAGTAACGGTGCCGTAAATAGACGCAACATGCATTATTATGCCACAGAAAACCCATTTTGGATTTAAGAGGTGCAACATTAAAACCACTGGTCATTAAATGTTTGGTGTGGTATTCATCATAATCGAATTATTGGACCCCACTTTTTTAATGAACCACTAAATGGCCATAGTTACCTGAACTTTCTACAAGAAGAACTACCCCAACTGCTTCAAGGTCTCGATAGGGATGAGCTCGACAGTATGTGGTTCCAGCACGATGGTGCGCCTTCGCATTACCATCGTGAAGTTCGTGCGTTTTTGGACCAACGATATCCGCACAAATGGATTGGACGTGGGGGTTTCATTGAGTGGACACCAAGGTCTTGCGACATCACCCCATTAGATTTCTTCCTATGGGGTTATATTAAAAATAAGGTGTATGTTAATCCACCAACAACAGTGGAAGATATGCGAAACAGGATTAGGGATACCTGTAGAACAATAACGCCACTAATTTTGTCCAGGGTCCGAGAAAATCTGCAAAAAAGACTAAATTTGTGCTTTGCACAAGAGGGTCGTTTATTTGAACACTTATTAAAAAGAAATAATTGATCTCAGTATTTAATAGGTAATTTTTTTGTTTCAATTTAGTATAAAAGTAAATATGTATTTGCCTTGTCGTTATTGTTGTGTTAATTTTTTCACATTATGTTTAATTAAACTATTGCCGTTGTAATATAACGAATAATGTATTTCATCATATTTAACCACATTCTGTTTGTTTCTGTAGTTTCTTTTTATTATTTTACATGGCTGATATGATAATGAAGACTATTTCTGTAAAAAAGTATGGAAAATAAGAAAAACTGAAATATCTCAAAAACTATTATAAATAGGTATAGGATATACTGAACAAAACTTTTAGGGTTTTTATTACTCTATTAAATAACATGAAAATATACAGGGTGTACCATTTAAAAAAACAGATATTTATTCATTTAAACTTGTTCAAATTTGAGCCGCTGTGTTCAACACCCTGTAGCTTTTATTGCAAATATTAGGTAAAAATTATGTTAACTTGTTCTTGGCCTTGCTAAATTCCAAATTTGAATATATTTGTCACAAAATTGAAAACGTTATTTAGGATTGAATTGATGCTTGAAAATGTGACTTTTTTTCTTTAAACTTAATTATCTCAGAAACTATAAAGTTTTGTTATAGTAAACCCTTAATAAAAAAGATTTAAAATTATTAGCTAAATCGAAAATACGATTCGTATATAAGGTGTTCTATTTAAAAAAATACAACTTTATGCTGTCCTAGTTTTTTGGCTCACCCTGTAGAGTCCTAAATATTTTTAAAATCTGCGTAAAAATAAACTGTATCAAACAATAAATATAGTTTCTTTGTTAATTTCACCGAAAAGGCACAAACCTACTTCATCCAATCGTTGACTCACCCTGTACATTGTTGAAGAGCGTGATGGCTCTTCTATCTAGATTGTTTCTTTCTTGTATTCTCTTGTCCATACCCGTCTGCTCTTCAGCTTCCATGTCGCTATATTCTCTTTCTATTCGTTTGTTCAGTAAGGTACCATATATTCTACTAATTGTACTTGTAATAGCAATGCCCTTGTAATTATTACAATCCTCTCGACTTCCCCTTTTGTATATGGTTGCTATTAGGGCTTCCTTCCATTCTTCTGGAATATCGCTTTCATTAATGAAGTTTTGGAAAAGTTTTGTTAAACTTTCCAATAGTTCTTCTGGACCGTATTTTATTAGTTCAGCTGGTATATTTCCTGGTCCTGACGATTCATTATTTTGTAACTGTTTACAAATTTCTTTCACCTTTCTTGTTGTTATTTATATGAGAGAAGCGGACGTGCTTATATCTTGATTGGTCTGGTTACCCATAAATTCTGTTCTACCTTCATTCAGAAGTGTTTTAAAATCGTCCCATTTTCTGAGTGTGATGATTTAAATTAAATCTTTTTTCCTTTCCTGTCTCATAGACTTTAGTAACTTCCAGCTTTCTGTATTTCTTCTTCCTTCTAAATGTGCATTTAGTATATCACATTTCCTTTCCCATGATTTATTTTTCTTTTGGATAATCATTCGCCCTACTTTTACCTGGAATTCCTTGTATTTGATTTTGTCTGAATCATTGTTTGTGTTTAGGTACTTGTGATGTTTTGCTGTTTTTTCTTCTATCTCTTTTTCTATTTCGCTGTTCCACCAGTATAGATGTTTTTTCTTGGTTTTTACTAGGTATCCCATGGCTTCCGACACTGCTTCCCGGAGGCCTGTTTTTATATGATGGTTGTGTTGTTCATTATTGCTGAATTGTTTTTCTTCCAGTTTTTGATCTAATCTTTTCTTGTACAATTCACACTGCTTTGGCCGAAGCTGCTTAAATTATACCTTTCTTCCACCATTTTATTTCTATCTGTTTTTCCTTTTCTTCCGGTTTCCTGTTGGGTGCAGATCTTGAAAACTATCAGAGATATAAAAGCGGTTAAAAGGGAAAAGTTTTAGGCAATTATGTCGGTAGGCTATTGGTGCTTATAAATTGGTTTTGATTTGTGCGTTTTTGAGAGATTAAAAAAAAATAAAATCTTGCATTTTCGTACTAAAAAAAGTGAAATCTTGCATTTTCTTAGATCGGCTATAGCTTCTTTTTTTCCTAATATTTTTCAAATTTGTAAACCTTTTTATATGATCACTCTTTTCGCACAATGCACATATTTATTAAAATTTTAGCTACAACGTTTCCGTTTTCTGGAACTATCATAATTTTTTTACTCGTCGAAATGTACTTAATTTTTTCTATCATAATATGTGAAATGTTAAAGCAATAAAATTTTTATAATAAAATGAATCGACTTCTAAAAATGCTCTAAAAAGTGAAAAATAACTATTAATTTTTATATGAAATTGAAATTTTTAAAGTCGGCGCCAAACTAATACTTGACAAAATGTGATTCGCGTAAACAGGTTAAAAATACTTTCTTTGTAATTGCTTTCTTACCATAATTTCTATATATAAGTAGTTATTTACTTCATTTAGAAATAATTTGGCGCCGACTTCAAAAATTTTAATTTCATATAGAAATTTATAGTTATTATTCACTTTTTTGCGTCGGTTAAATTTTTTTTATAAAAAGTTTATTTTTCGATTTATAGTTCTGAATTCATTATGATATCCATAAATTATTTGAATTAAGTAGTAATCGAAATTAGTGTACCTCGCAATGACTTCAAGGTGCATATTGAATTTTTATACGCCCCAAGAACCCCGCAATATTAATTTTGGACAAAATTTTCAGTCTCTCATATTGTACCATATCAACCTAATAGTTCTAAAAAATTAACTTGACCCGGAAAACCCCCTAATACCAAATCTAAAAACATGCGAATACGATAAATTTTCAACCCACCATATTAGATCCGCCATATTGAATTTCAAAAAAATAACTTGAACGTCTTAATCTGATCTAAACCTAAACCCTTCAAAGCCCTCTAGTATCAATTTTAGATAAAATCCGGAAATTTAAAATTTCTAGGCCGTCATATTGCATCTGACATGTTAGATTTTCTTAAAATAATTTTATATTCGCTATTTACATCCTTAAAACGAGTCAGTTTCACCTTTGAAGAAAATCGAAAAGTGTAAAATTTTTAGTCCGCTATATTTGATCCGCCATAATGAATTTCGAAAAAAATACTTTTAAATTCATAATTTACACCCTTATCAGTTTTGGAGAAAATCGAAGAATATAAAATTTTCAGGACGTCATATTGAATCCGTCAGATTACTTTTTCAAAAAATATTTTAAATTCGTAATTAATATTGAATTTCAAAAAAATAATTTTAGCATCTTAATCTAATCTAATCCTTTCAAAACCCCCTAGTACCAATTTTGGATGAAATATGGACATTTAAAATTCTTGACCGTCATATTAGATTTTCTTAAAATAATTTTATATTCGCTATTTACCTCAAAAACGATTCAGTCCCACTTTTGAACAAAATCGAAAAATGTAAAATTTTTAGTCCGCTATATTAGATTCGCCATACTGAATCCTGAAAAATTACTTTTAAATTCATAGTTTACACTCTCAAGAACCCCCTATATCAGTTTTGGAGAAAATCGAAGAATATAAAATTTTCAGGACGTCATATTGAATCCGTCAGATTACTTTTTCAAAAAATATTTTAAATTCGTAATTAACACTAACAAAATTTCCCAATACATATTTTATACAAAATCGAGAGATGCAGAATCTTTAACCCGCCAGCTTGGATTTTTTATCTGCCATATTGAATACGCCATATTTCATTTTTTTTTAAGTAATTTCAGATCCGTAATGTACGATCCCAAAAATTCCCCCGTATCAATTTTGAAAAAAATCGGCCAAAATTATTTTTCATCCGCCATATTGGTCGCCATATTGAGTTTTTTAAAAATAATTTTAGATTAGTTATGTGCGAGCCCGAAAACTCCCCGTACCAATTTTGGAGAAAATCGGACAAAATTGATTTATTTCGTCCGCCATATTGAGTTTTTTAAAAATAATTTTAGATTAGTTATGTGCGACTCCGAAAACTCCCTGTACCAATTTTGGAGAAAATCGGACAAAATTGATTTTTCGTCCGCCATATTGAATTGTTTAAAAACATTTTGGATTCGTTGTGTGCGATGTCGAAAACTCCCCCACACCAATTTTGGAGAAATTCGGACAACGTTAAATTTTTTCGTCCGCCATATTGGATCTGCCATATTGAATTTTTAAAATAATTTCAGATTCGTTGGGTACGACCCCGAAAATTTTTACATAGCAATGTTGGAGAAATTTGGACAAAATTAATTTTTTTCGCCGCCAATTGTCAGCGCCAACTTGGATTTTACTGCATCAATTTCGTCCAAAAAAATATGGGACCAACGCAGCAAATTCCTGAACATAACGTAAAAAATTTCATTCAAATCGGTGTCGCCGTTCCGGAGTAATCGATGTATATATATAAAATAAAATTTTTATAAAAAAATTGAACCGACTTCTAAAAGTGCGCTAAAAAGTGAAAAATAACTGTAAATTTTTATATGAAATTGAACTTTTTGAAGTTGGCGCCAAACTAATACCTGACAAAATATAATGTGCATAAACAGATTAAAAATACTTTATTTGTAATTGCTTTCTTACCAAAATTTGTATATATTAGTAGTTATTTATTTCATTTACAAATAATTTGGCGCCTACTTCAAAAAGTTCAATTTCATATAAAAATTTACAGTTCTTTTTCACTTTTTAGCGCACTTTTAGAACTCGGTTCAATTTTTTTTATAAAAATTTTATTTTTCTATTTTTAGTTTTGGAATTCATTATGATATTCATAAATTATTTGAGCTAAGTACTAATCGAAATTAGTGTACTTCGCAATGACTCCAAAGTGGCAAAAAAGTACGAAATTGATTTTTTTTGTTCGCCATATTGAATCCGCCATATTGAATTTTTTAAAAATAATTTCAGATTCTTTATGTGAGGCCCTGAAAACTTCCCCATACCAATTTTGGAGAAAATCGGACAAAATTGATTTTTCGTCCGCCATATTGGATCCGCCATATTGAATTTTTTAAAAATTATTTTAGATTCGTCATATGCGACCCCGAAAATTCCCTCGTACCAATTTTGGTGAAAATCGGACAAAATTGATTTTTTCGTCCGCCATATTGAATTTTTTAAAAATATCAGAATCGTTATGTGGCACCTCGAAAACTCTCCCATACCAATTTTGGAGAAAATCGGACTAAATAAAAATTTTTTGTCCGCCATATTGGATCCGCCATTTTGAATTTTTTAAAAATAATTTCAGATTCGTTGGATACAACCCCGAAAATTCCTTCATACCAATTTTGGAGAAAATCGGACAAAATTATTTTTTTTGTCCGCCATATTGTAGGCGCCATCTTGGATTTTACTGCACCAATTTCATATAAAAAAATATGGGACCACCGCAGCAACTTCCTTTACATAACGTAAAAAATTTCATTCAAATCGGTGCAGTCGTTCCGGAGTAATCGGTGTACATACTTAAAAAAAAATACATACTAGACGAATTGAGAACCTCCTTCTTTTAGAAGTCGGTGAAAAATTAAAGAGTGGGACACACTAAAATAAAAATATACAAAAAAATTTAAAAAAAATATATAAACAACATTAAACAATAAAATACAACAAAAACCAAAATTTAAGTAATAAATTTTGCTTACACTGGTAAACATTACGTATCTAATTCCTAATCAAAGTCAGCTAATCTATCTTCGCTTAAATTGATTATAATTGGTTCCTTTATCTTAACGATCATAAGATTTTGTTTTGTTCTTGTATTATATGGATTTTTCCCAATTTTTCGCAATAACTTTATCCAAAAAATCTTTCAAAATTTCAGTTCAATTACTAATTTTGTAAGTTGTGTTATTTCTAGCAACTCTACCCTTTACTTGAGAGAGATATTTCCTTCTTCAGTGGACAGTTTCCGGACAATATATCTGGTTTTTCCCAGCAAAAATAAAAATTTCCAGAGTTCAGTTCTTTTAATTTCAGGTAAATCGCGATCTTCATTGATTTTAGTTAAAATTTTGTCGACGATTGGGATTTGCTTCTCATAATAAAATGTACGAGTATGTACAACTCCTTTCATTGCAGTTTCGTCTCTTCTTCTAAGGAGGTTTTTCGTCTGTCTGTGACCGAATGTGGCTTGGGAGTACTAACAATTCCAGTCGTTTTTTTCTTCTTCAGTATTCGGTACATAGAATTTTTTCCAGCTACTGTCATATATCTTAAGACATCATACACATTCATCTCAATAAGTTTTTCCTTGAGGAAAATAAACCCTGGTTTAACGATTTTGGAATAAATATAGAGGTGGAAGTCATATCTTTTGGATATCTCACTAATCTCAAATAATATATACAAACAAGCGCAAACAAGATAAATTACTAAGGACACACTGTAAGGTGTACTTTGCTCACTGACAGAAATTAAATTGAACTATCGGAAATTTTATTGTTGCAGTAACTTTATAAAAGCTGATAATATTTAAATATAATTAAATATAATTAGATTTACGGCAGTCCTGTTACCTGGAGCAGGTACGTTGGAGGTTTCGGTAACAGTTTTATTAGTCTCTCTAGTTGTTGAATAGAGTATAGGAATGTGTATGCTTGCGATCGCCTCCCCTCTCCCAAGACCTTTGAGTTCAGGAAAATAGAACCGATTCTGCCTTTTATATTAGGAATGTGTATGCTGCTGGCACTACCCCTCTCCGTTGACAACTTGTTTTTCTTGCGATAGCTCCCCCCCAAGAGCTTTTAGTTCAGGAAAATAGACCCGATTCTGCCTCATACTAGAAATGTGTATGCTGCTGGCATCCCCCCTGTCGGAAACTTGTTTTTTTTGTGATCGCCCCCCTCTCCAAGAGCTTCAAATTCAGAAAAACAGACCCGACCCTGTCCTTTACACTAAAAATGGGAATGTTGCTTTTTCGCTTGCCATACTGTACTTTTCTGATATTACCCCCCCCCCCCAAAAGAGAGAAGCTCGATCCGCCCCTGGGGTAACATAGGTAGAAATTATCGAAATAATACATTAGTTTGACGGAGGGGGGGTATTTTCATGCAGAACAGTGATAATATTAACAAGTATTATATCTTATAAATATGTATGTAGGACATTAATAAAGTTTTTAATAGAATAAGATATGACTAGGTGACTTATTTTTGTCAAAAAGAACATACAAAGAAGTAATGTTAATAAATACGTAATTATAATGCGCTAAATGTCTGCGCAAATTTAATTTTATTAATAATAATACTTACGATTGAAGAGAGTATAAATGATTCTCCAACAGAAATTGAAATATGAAATAGATGTCGGCGTAAAAAAATGAAGATTACAGAAATTTCAGTAATTCTAACTATGCATGCCAAGGTGCATATTGTAAAAATGGATCCAAATAATTCGTTAATGTTTCCAATTAATTCAACTATCGTATCATGTAAACTGCTATCTTCAATAAGAGTACTTAAACTTGTTGGTGATCTCAGTCTCTCGTTAATACTTTTGGTATAATTTCTTGCCTTATTTACTATGAAAATGACTGCTACAATTATTGCTTCTTGTCTAAGCAAAGAATAATTATAAGCTATACATACTGGAATCGTTGGTATGTCCCAATGACATTCGTAAATGAAATAAGTGGATCTTGCTAGCCAAAATGATAAAGACAACCTAATAACAATTTTTTCTGATTTTGTTTTAAACATATTATTTCCTCCAGAATTTAATTTCAGTATTTTTACAATAGAACAAATTTTAGTAGCGTTATTGCAAAGTTGAAACAATATTATTATGTTAATAATACATAAGTTAGTAATATTTACAATAAATAAAATTTCCATGGGCAATGGTAAATTTTTTAAGACTTTGAAATATGATAATGGATACATCATAATTATGGTCGATCCAGTCACACAGAGTGTTATAAATAATATGTAAAGTGGTTTTAATATTTTAGACTTACAATATGTTGGTGGATATATACCAAAAGTGTAACATAGTATGAAAAAAAGATCTCTAATTTTAAAATACATTTTTTTTTTAAATTAGCGGTACGAACTAAACCTTAAAAGTTCAAACACTGTATTGTTATGCTATATATAATAATCTAAACGATAAACATGTATAAATTATTCATATTTCATTACATTAAAAGGATGATAAATGTTCACAAAAAGTGTCTTGAATAATATATAATTGAACTTTGGTAATAAACAATGTGTACTAGCTGGATTGCTTATTTTTGTCTGGGGCAGGCTTATTTCGGAAATTTTTGGCTTTTTTTATTTATCTTTCTATATATTTACAATATGAGACTGAAGCTAGCGACCAGCGGCCAAATCGGAATTAGCGCACTAAGTATAGATTAAAATTACATATTTAAAACATGATAAAATCCATATTTATTAATATTTTTCTACGATTTTTGGAATTTAAGTTTATTATAACTTTCTCTAAGTACCTAATAAAATTATATAATTTTTCTCCAAAAACAACCCTACCGATCAGAGTTAATTAATTATGCTTAATTATTTCCTAAAATCCATATTTTTCTACGATTTTGGGTAACTAAGTTTCTAATCATGTCCTCCAAACAGCAATATGGGTCCATAATTTGTTAACTTAAGACAACCCGGCAACAACAGCGGCAAAGGTTCCTCCCTTATTTTAAAATTGTCATAATATCCACAGTTTTCAAAATTTTAATTTTTCAGTAGTTCTTGGTAATTAGGCTTGAAATAACGTCCTCCAAACACTTATATGGGTCACGTAATTTGTTCCTTTAAGACAACCCTAGCGGCCAAGGTTAAGCCCTTATTTTAAAATTGTCATAATTTCCACATGTTTCAAAATTTTTCAGTGATTTTTGGTAATTAAGCTTATAATAATGTCCACTAAATATTTATATGGGTCACATAATTTGTTCCTGTAAGACAACCCTAGCGGCCAAGATTCCACCCTTATCTTAATATTGTCATAATTTCCACATTTTTCAAAAGTTGTCAGTGACTTCTGTTAATTAAGTTTATAATAATGTTCTCTAAACACTTATATGGGTCACATAATTTGTTCCCTAAGATTCCCTAAGACAACCCCTTGGCCGCTAGGGTTGTCTTACCGAAACAAATTATGTGACACATATAAGTGTTTAGAGGACATTATTATAAGCTTAATTACCGAAATCCACTGAAAAATGTTGAAAAATGTGGAAATTATGACAATATTAAGATAAGGGCGGAACCTTGGCCGTTAGGGTTTTCGTACAGGAACAAATTATGTGACCCATATAAATATTTAGTGGACATTATTATAAGCTTAATTAACATAAATCACTGAAAAATTTTGAAACATGTGGAAATTATGACAATTTTAAAATAAGGGCTGAACCTTGGCCGCTAGGGTTGTCTTAAAGGAACAAATTACGTCACCCATATAACTGTTTAGAGGACGTTATTTCAAGCCTAATTACCAAGGACCACTGAAAAATTTTGAAAAATGTGGAAATTATGACAATTTTAAAATAAGGGCGGAACCTTTGCCGCTGTTGTTGTCGGGTTGTCTTAAGGGAATCATGTTTTAAATATGTAATTTTAATCTATACTTAGCGCGCTAATCTCGATTTGGCCGCTGGCCGCTAGCTTCAGCCTCATATTTACAATCAGTTCATGGAGAGTGATTTGTGAACATAATTGTTCCTCATCTTAATTAATTAGTTCACTATAACTACTTAAGACATGGGACAGAGCACAAAATTAAATGAAACTGTAATAAATTAGGTCTTCTCTAGGTCCGTATAAAAAATTAAGCACATATTGCTACCTTACTGGTTAGTTTATTTCTCTTCTTTCGATAGTAGTGTCTGTTACATCGTTTGCAATTTGTGTAGACATTGAAATATTGACAAATTATGCATAAACTAGGATCAATGAACGTATGTTTATTAATAAACACTATAGTTTATTTTACAGGGTGTGCTTGTACCACATTATATCTCCCCGTATTTTTTTTCTGAATTGGTTTGAAAATGGAAAATCTAAATCCTCGGAAATGCAATACGCCAAAGTTTACAAACCGATATATATTTTAACAAAATGGGTATAAACATGATATTGTATACCAAAAAATATAATTACAAATAAATCCATTCCCTTAAAGTTAACTAGAAAAAAAATCAGTTCGTTACATGTAAAGTAGAAATGTAATAGAAGGAAGTCTGAAGAGTGGTTAGCAAAGAAAGATATAGGAAGTAAATGATAGTAGGAAAACAGGGCCCCTTATATTTAATAAATATATAATAATACATTATTATTATCTATATATAAGAATAATATAATTTAGTTCTATTTTTGTGCACCAATATTTCCCTATTATTTTTAAGAATTTTAACATTAGAAGCTAAATCTTCCATCACTAAATATGGTTCTAAAAAAAACACGGGTTAGAAAGGCTGTCTGTACTTAAATTTTTTAGTAAAATTTTATTTCTTTTTTGGGTAGCCATGGGATTTATTTTTTGTCATATGTTTCTTTTTGTTTTAGTTTGGAGTTCACTAAATTTGTTTGTTCGTCATTTTGTGTCTTTTGTAGTCTACACTTTAATTCATGAAGATTACAGAAACCTTAGTAATTATAACTATGCATGACAAAGTGAATGTTGCACAAATGGATCAAAGTAGTTCGTTATTCAATACAATTAATTTAACTATCCTATCGTGTATACAGCTGTCTTCAGTAATAGCTTCTAAACTTGTTGTTGATGTTAGTCTCTCATTAAGACTTTTTGTATAAGTTCTTGATTTATTTATCGTGAAAATGGCTGCTAAAATAGTCCTTTCTTATTTAAGCATAAAATAATTATAACATTAACATATTAGAATCATTTGTATAGTCCAATCACATTCGTAAATTAAATAAGTGAATACAAACAACCACATAATATTTTTTTCTGAATTTGTTTTGAACACAGAATTTAACTTTATTACTTTTACTATGGAACAAATTTTTCTTGAGTTAAAACAGAGTTGGAAATATTATTAGGCCAACACAACTTAAAGTGAACATTGGGAGCAGTTCTCTAAAAGAATGGAAGGAGACTTCTATAGTGTACAAAAACAAATGTGGCGACTGATAAGACAACAGCGCAAAGAAATATCAGAACTCTCCAAAACAAACAAAATATCAGAGGAGAAATGGATAGACTATCTAACAAAATTATTTGAGGGAGATGCTAACATTGGAAAAAACAACATACCAGCAATAAGGAATGATGTGGAAGTCACCATTCAAGAAGTAAAGAAAGCTATAAAATCCTTAAAAAATAGAAAGTCTCCCGGACAAGACGGAGTTCATAACGAATTGTTGAAATACGGAGAACAGCGACTAACACAGGAACTCACAAGCTTCATTCGAAAAATCCTGACACAATGCAAAGTACCAGATAGGTGGAAAACTAGCACAATAATGCTTATGTTTAAGAAAGGTGACAAACAAGAACCAGGGAATTACAGGGGTATTAATCTACTGGACACAACTCTGAAACTCGTTACGAAAGTAATCAAAAATAAAATTAATTCGGTTATAACACTGGAAGACGAACAGCAGGGATTTAGATCAGGAAGGTCTTGCGTGGATGCAGTATTTATTCTACGACAGATAGTCAAAAAATCTCTGGAATACAATAAACCAACATTTTTATGCTTTATAGATCTAACAAAAGCATTCGATCGCATAAAGCTAGATGACGTAATCGAACTGTTATATAAGAGAAATATTCCTATCAATATAATTCAGACCATCGAAAACATATACGCAAACAATAAAGTTCAGATTCGCACTAACGGTAAATTATCTACACCCATACCACTCAACAGCGGTATTAGACAGGGAGACTCGCTTAGTCCTTTGTTGTTTAACATGATAATGGACGAAATAATAAAGGAGGTGCGACTTGGTAGAGGATATAAAATGGGTGATACAGAAATAAAAATTCTCTGTTACGCTGATGACGCTGTGATATGTGCCGAAAATGAAGACGACCTCCAGAGATTGTTAAATACCTTTAATCTTACGGGAAGAAAATATAATATGATTATCTCAGCCGAAAAAACTAAATGTATGACAACCTCAAAAGAACCCCTCCGATGCAAACTAGAACTAGACGGTCGAATAATACAACAAGAAATGAGTTTCAAATATCTAGGAATCGACATAACTAGTTATGGCAACATCGAAGATGAAGTAAGAGGGCAGGTGGCCAAAGCAAACAAAGTGGCGGGTTGCCTCAACGACGTGATCTGGCGAAACAAACACTTACAACAAGAAACAAAGGTTCGGATTTACAAAACCACAATTAGACCTATTATGACATATACCTCAGAAACACGGCCAGAGACGACAAAAACGAAACAACTATTGGAGACTACAGAAATGAGAATACTTCGACGAATAACGCTACTAGACAGAGAAAGAAGCGATAACATCAGGCAATCATGCAACACAGACTGCATTTATGAGTAGGTTGTACAACGTAAGACACAATGGACCAAACACATAAGCCGAATGACAGGATAGACTGGTAAGGATCGCACGAGATAAATCGCCTAGTGGTACACGCAGTAGAGGTCGACCGCGGAAAAGGTGGAGCGATAATTTAAGTCCAGAATGAGGAAAATCGAAGAAGGAACAGGTCAGGGACCTATTATAAAAGGTAGAAGAAGAAGAAGATAACTTAAGTTAGTAACATTTAACATAAACAAAATTTCCGTAGGCAATGGTACATCTTTAAAGACTCTTAAATGTAATAATGGATACATCATAATTATGGTAGATCCAATAATGCTAAGTGTTATAAATGATATTTAAAGTAATTTTAATATTTTAGACTTACAATACTTTGGCGGATATATAGCAAAAGTGTAACTTAGAATGGAATAAAGATCACTTATTTTAAAATATATTTTTTTAAATTAATAATACGAAGTAATCCTTATAACCTCAAACACAGTATTGTTACACTATACTTCATAATAGAAAAATAAAATATGTTATGTATAAATTATTCATACTAACAATGACAGGATCATGAATGTACATTAAAAGTCTCTTAAATAATATATAATTGAATTTTTGTAATAAATAATACACACTAATAGTAGCAGAGATAGAGCTCAGATTTTGTCTTCATCCATAATATTGCATATCTCTATTCTAATATATAGGTTCAATACCGGTTGTTACAATCTCGTGCAGTGCTCTGAAAGTAGTCGTGTGGATCAGAGCAATGTTAACTCAGAGAATAATATATGTTGAGCTTAACAATGTAATTGTTAAAGCACTGTCAAGTAGGGACTGTCCACAGGGAGGAGTTCTATCGCCTTTACTGTGTAGCCTTGTGGTGGGTAGCCTGCTGAGTGAATTGAATGATGCTGGTTTATATGCACAGGCCTATGCCGATGACCTGGACATTTTGTGCCTTGGTCGCGATATCCCGGACCTAGACAGGCCAATACAAGGGAACAGTTAAATACTTGGGAGTAATTCTGGACGCACGACTAAGCTGGAATGATCATATTGAGGTTCGAACCAAGAAGGTTATAGGTGCTTTCTGGCCTTGTAAACGAGCCTTTGAGTACACAGAGTGCTATTTTGGATATACACTATGGTGATGCGCCCCGTGATAACGTACGTCGCTATTATATGGTGACGTAGTACAATAAAGCGCAAACACAGCCTTCAATTTGATTAAGTTCAAAGAATGACTTAAGTGGGAATATTGAGTGCGATGAGGATTGCTCCCACTAGGGCTCTTGGTGAACCTGCCTTCTCTTCACTTATACTTGAGAACGAGGCCCTGAAGACTGTTTATCGTCTCCGTTCCTTAGGAAATCTTGGAATTGGAACTGATTACCATATCCTCAGAGAGTGTCCAACTGACTGAGGCAGAGATATTTCGGAGATACAATTTTGTTACCTGTAGCAGTCAGGCTCGTTCAATTTACGATGGTGCTTGGATTCGCAAAGGTGATTTTAGGCATTGATCATCTAGTATCACGACTCTTTGTTTCATTCATTCATTCATTCATTCTCATGTAGGCGGATACCCTAGTGGTGACAGAAGGTAGGTATAAGAGGGGAAAGTGGCCTATTTTTCGGGAAACTTTCAGCATTGATAATGTGCTTGAAAATTTGCCCAGACAAAGGTCTTGCCATTACTAATTGAAATCTCAAAGGGTGGACCCGTGGATGGTGACTATGAGAATGGTGGACAGGGGTATAGGTTGCGAAAATTTAGGAAAAAATCGTCATCAGTAATATACCCGCCATTTCTACCACGTAATATTTGACCCCTAAGAATTCTAAATCCAAAAGGGCCGACAGCTAGGTGGAGATAGAGGGATGTAGTAGAATGAGGTCAAATTGACCACTTACTTCTCGATATCCACTAGATGAATTTGTGTTTATAGGGTTTTATTTTTTGTCATTTTTACTTACTGATGCAGAATCCTTGAAAAATGTATCAGTGTATTGATTAAAATCGATTATATCAACATTTCTTCGATTTTTATTCATTTTTGTAAATGAGAAAATGCCCTTAATTGGTAAACCACTGCCATAATTTTTAATTATTTAAAATAACAATAATATAAGAAAAATGAAATTAATAGCACTCGTTCTATCACGCAGGCCTCAGCCAATGGTCTTGCTGTACGCATGTATTTCAAAATAAGGCGCTTGTTTTCTTCGTTTCGATATTAGATTTTGTTTGGAATAGGTGAAAGCAACTTTTTCGATAAATATTAATTTTTAGAAATTAGAAAATGTTTTTACCATTTTAATTATATATTCTCTTATTTAAAATAACAATAATGCAGGAAAAATAAAATCAAAATTAAAGACGACTGGATTTGTATTTAAACGAAAAAAGCGCGCGTTCTATCACGCAGATCTGGGCCCATAGTTGCCAACACTAACTATTTATCGGTAAATCTATCGATTTTACATCATTTTTACCAATCTACCAATCATTGCTTGCAATCAACCGACTTTTGTTACGAAGTCAAAGTTCAACAGAAAAACTGCAAATCCCTATACGTAACTCTAGATGTATTGATTACTTGGCAACACGGCGGGAGTTTTTTTGATTGCGGACCTTGGGCGTTGGGAATCCCCAATTTGAATAATAATAATTAACTCCGTTTATGGGAGATTCAGAAACTAATTAGCAAAAAATAGTTTGCAAACGGGCACCTGATCGTTTTTGTAAATTTTGGTTATAACCCTTTAAAGTATAATAATTTTATGGATTCTTTCATTGCAAAAAAAACGTAAAATAAGTACACTTACTTGCTGTGTCTCACTTTTTCCAAATTTAAATAAATATAGCGATCTACAAGCATTGGATTCAGAATGGCAAATTTTGAGAAGTACTGATGCAATTCAATTCCAAGTCTTGTTTCTAATTCTTAGTACGTTTGTTTTTGACCCTTATGTTTACCACATTCTTCAGTAAACAACGGAATTTGTTAAATACTTCGACAATCGTCAGCTTTATGCATTCTAAAGAGTACGTAGGTACTAATAACTGTTTTGAATTTCCGATAAGGGAAGAATTATTGTTAAAAGTGAATAAAAAGCACATACTTTACTTTTCATAAAATTATAAACCTCATTATTTAATTATTGTCCTACCTTTATTCCTCATATTATAAATTTTAAAATATTCGTTCAATTTTTAACATGAATAAACAGACAAATTATTGATTGTCAGAATTTAAAGCTAACGAAATATCTTCTTCTTCTGTTGGTGCCTATCCTCTGTGGATGTTGGCAATCACATTGGCCCATATGACCTTATTGACAGCTGTTCTAAATAAATGTACCGTCGTCATTCCTGTCCATTGTCTGATATTCCTCAGCCATGATGTTCGTCGGCGACCCTGAGTTCTTTTACCCTCTATCTTACCTTGCAAAATTAACTGAATTAGTTGGTATTTCTCATTGCGCATTACATGCCCTAAGTATAATATCTTTCTGATTTTCACATTGCGCATAATTTCTGGGTCTTTTTTCATACGTTGCATCACGGTGTTATTTGTGACATGATGGATGTAAGAAATTCTGAGATGTTGTTTCTGTCAAAGTCCAGGCTTGCACTCCATATAGAAGAGTTGAAAATACATAACATCTCAAGACTCGTGTTCTTATATCAATGTTCAGGTGCATATTGCACAAGATTTTTCGGAGGCGGTTGAATACGGCTCTCGCCTTCTTTATGCGGCATCTAATCTCCTGTGAGTGGTTCCATTTTCTGTTCAGACTGCTTCCCAGATACGTAACCTTGTCAACAGTCTCCAAAGTTTCATTATTTGCTCTAAATTGGTGGTGTATTTCGTCATTTTTGCTTACTATAAGGATTTTTGTCTTTTTACAGTTTAATTTCATGCCGTATCTTTCACAGGCTTCCACTACGCGGTCTATTAGTGTTTGCAGATCCTCTGCATTATCGGCCAACAGAACTGTGTCGTCTGCATATCTTAAGTTGTTAATGCTTTCACCACTCTGTACTAGTGTGTAGTTCTCTGTTGCGATGTTTGTATGTGTGGATATTCTCTACAGAATTCAGTATATAGTTGTTGTCTGTAGCTAATCATTCTTTTTCCTAGGTAAGCCACTCTAAAAAATATGCATTATTGACTCATTCATAGCGAAAGTCCATTTCATCGCTATCTTGGTCGTCCAGCTTGAGTGAACGCTGCTTAAGGTTTCCGCGCAGTACTTTTGCTGGGTGGAGCTCTTGGTGTTGTTTGGCTCTTGTCCTGATGAAGTTGCTGTTGCTGTTGTTGCAGTCGGATTTCAACGATGTCTTTTCGCATACTATCTGGTTTTTTTTTCAACCTCGGGCTCTGGCTGTGACTCAGGTTCAGCGATTTGGTCATTCTTATCGTTAGCGCTTCTGATCTCTTGCTCGATTTCCATTTTAATGATGTTAAGTCGGTTTCTGGGATTAGTTCATTTCAGAAAATAGCCCTGTATTGGTCTGCTGTTCCCTGTTGCGGCATACATACATGTTATTCTTTGAACAATGCCCATTTGTAGCCGCCCGTTTTAGGTCAGACGTTACGTTGAGGCATTTTTCGTAACCTGTCTTCTCATCTTCGACCTGTCCTGCATGTGAAACCCTAACAGTAGTTAAACTACCACTAGCATAGCTCTCAGGATCATCGAAGTGCGCAAGCCCCACCAGTACGTCAACCTGAGTTTCCCTTCACGGCTTTATTATTATTAAATAATAAGTTCATTTCTTTATGTATAAAAGCTAGCATCCTTACACGAATATTTCCTTAAATAGTGAGTGATTCAATGATATTATAAAAACATTATTAAATGTCTCCGAATTAAGTATTATATATATATATATATATATATATATATATATATATATATATATATATATATATATATATATATATATATATATATATATATATATATATATATAGAGAGAGAGAGAGAGAGAGAGAGAGAGAGATTTGCAGGTGTTTTCTATTATGAAATGATACTATGCTGACTTAATATAAAATATAGAGGGCATCAAATGTGCTTCTGTTTTTTTAAAAAAATGGCCATAAATATTGAAAGATCCTGTATCGTCCCCAACAATCTTATATTAAGTGAATAGTAAAAAATATGTGAACCTGAAAAGAAAATAATATACACAGTATTCCGTGTAAAAAAAACAACCTAAACGCAAACTTAAATAATGTTATTTTGTAGCTCTTAGCAGTTCCTTTAATTTATATTTTAAACATTTTTTTTTTTATTTCTATAATTACCGAGCTATTGCACTGAATATTGTAACATGGGGACGGTTTTCACATCACGATCCGACACTAACTATCAATGATATTTACGTTGAGATCACCACACCTTGAAAAGTCAAGGAATTTCTTGTATGTATTTTCAAAGGGGTTCGTTCGGTTACTTTTAGTTGGGAATGAATAAGAGTCACGGTTTAACTTAAATAAATGTTGTAAATAACCTTTAACGAATTCACCATCTTCTTACAAAACTTGACACTATAATCCTTGAATCTTTTGTAGTTCATAGACATGAGAAAAGAATGCAAAGTTTTTTCATCTTTCTTTAAATAGGAGGACGTAAGTTAATAAAATAAGACTACGTTCATTTAAACCAAGAAGTATTAATAACTGTACAGACAACGTATCCTAAATATGCATGGGCATATGTTTTATTATTTTATTTTATTTTATTCACCTTATAAAATTAATGTACACACACTAGCGGGGCGCGCGAAAAGTACAACTTAAATAGCCCAAAAATCAGAATTGCTACCATCCATGTATTCATGCTTTTGTATACATTTTTTAAAGACTACATAAATAAATATGCATACCCTTTTTAGATAGACAGATAGATAGATAAATTTATTTCATTACGTTTTGTACAGAAAAATACAATTGTAATATGTCACAAAACAAAAAAAAATAAGGTTAAAACTATCTGTAAATTACATTAAAAAAGTTCTAACAATATGCTCTAGAAGAAGTCTCCATGTACTCATCCACCGAATACAATGCATGCTCTAACAAAAATTCCTTTAATTTAATTTTAAATATCATAAAGTTTAAATCTTTAAATTTCAGGCAACGTGTTGTACAATGACACATTCAGTGTATTTTTCTTAGATCTCTCCAATCTATACCTCGAAGGCCTAATTAAATTAGCTGCTCTTGTGCTATAAGAGTGAAAGTGGGAATTTTGGTGGAATTTTTCACAGTTTTTATGAATCTACAGTAGTTGGTATAAGATAAATAAACTAAGCAATGTTAGTACCCGCAATTTTATAAAGTGTGGCCTATAGTGATCCCTATAGCCGATACCAGAGACAAGTCGAATAGCCTTCTTCTGCATTCTAAAGATTTGAATCGCGCCAGCACAGCAACCCCAAAGGTGAACACTGTACGAAATATGAGAATGCAACAAGGAATAATAAACAGAGAGAAGGGTGTCACAGTGAAGAAACCCACGGAGTTACCTGAGAACAAAAATAGATGATGCCAACTTATTCCTCAATAATGCAATGTGAGAATTCCAGTTCAAACCATCGTCTAAACTGATACCCAACATGTCACCGAAGAACCATCAACCGCTCCACGTCCATTCACGAAAAACAAATTCTATGTTTTTCCTTCATTCAATTTAAGGGAATTATTAGCAAACCAACATCTCGCACGCTCTCCCATAACAGACATTTCCTTCATTAAACATTCTGGGTCTCTACTTTTACAAATTAGCGCCGTGTCGTCAGCGTAACAGATACACAAGCCCGGTGACAAATACCTAAAGAGATCATTGATATATATATATATATATATATATATATATATATATATATATATATATATATATATATATATATATATATATGTATATACAATATATATACAAATATATATATATAGTAGGTATACCGGCGGTATAGACCGGGCTGCGCCCCCGTGAGCCCCACGACGAGGGCCCCATTTTAGGGCTGCGCCACATTTTTTGTGGGGCCCCTTTTTTAGAACCCCTTCCGTGGGCCGCAGTTTCTAGTGCTCCACCCGTGTACCCCATAGGGCTCCGTTAAAGTTCCGTCCGGGATCCCCATTTTTAGAGCTCCTTCCGGGGGCCCCATTTTCTAGTGCTCCACCCCGAGTACCCCATAGGGCTCCGCTAATGTTCCGTCCGGGATCCTCATTTTTCAGGTTAGTTAAGGTGTTCCCCCATTTTCTAGTAGTTCACCCGGGTACCCCATTTGGGCGTTGGCTTTCGCATATACATCAACTGTCACCTGTCACTACTTGTCATTTTCTTCTGGTTGCCTGTCAATTCAAATTATCAATCTTCTTGTTGGCTGCACTTTAATTTTGTTGGGATGACGTCACACTTTTTTTCATTCTAGCGAGGATCGAACCAGCTACCTTCGGGTTGGAAGACAAACTCTATAGGCACAGGGCTATCGAAGCCATGTCGCAAAGTTTAGCAGTTAAATCCTATCTTCAGTCAAAGAATAATTTTTAACCATTTAATAAATGAAAAAAAAGTCATATACGTTGTTGGGATTCGAACCCCCTATCTTCCGCTCAGTACACAGATACCTTATCCGTCAGACTACGACCACTACATGAAGAGTTTAGCAGTTAAATGCTATTTCTCTTGAGTCAACGTAGCGGCCTAAATGACTGTTATGTGTGTATATAAGGATTAATAAAAAAAGAGTCTTTATCCATTAGTTGTTGTAGGGTATCGTAAATTTGATTAAAATTAATTTTTTGGTTTGTAATAGTACTGATGTAGGTAAAATGACTTGTAGAGAGTCTGACAAGGAAATTCTGTACATAACTTACGGCGGTTCGTGGTGATGCAAACACGCCATTTTACAATTTCATTTTAACAAGTTTCTAGCTAATTGTATAGATGATAATAGGAGTACTGTATTGTCATTATTTTATATGTCCTATTTTTTAGGATTACGCCCCCGGAGTCTCATTTCCTAGTTGTTATCTGTCAAATGGTGAATATGCGTTAAAGTTTAGAGAGAACACCATTTGATATATATTTTTTTAATTTGAAAAGGTAAAATTTGGAAAAAAATTGATACGAAGCTACGAGACATTTGGATTTTATATAATAACGCAGAGGAAAAATAAAACAAATATATACTTTATTTTTATTTCATCAAACATTATTTTTTACGACTATATAGTCAGCTAATAAATATATTTATTAACTAAGAGAAAAATATTACTGTAATATAAAGAGTGAATAATAAACAAACATTTAGCTGATAAAATCAACAATCTTAATTTATATTTAGTGCCCTGTATGGCAAAAAATTTCGAGTTATAACCTTGTTTTGACACAAATAATAGATAAATCTAACTTACTTTAATAATAATTGGAAACATAAAATTTTAATTTATTTTTTTATTTTATACAAACTTATCCTTAATCTGACATATATTGTAACATATTAAGATTTTATCCCCGGGTATAGAATGTTTAGGACTGGAAAAGGAGGACTATCCACAAACCAAATAGTTTCTTGAATCGATTTCCACATCATCCTGAAGGTTTTTGTCAGCATAAGGTATGGTATATCTAAAAAAAAAATAAACAATTTTAGCAAAAATAATTAAGTTCGATTTCCTTTAACCATAGGTGCCTCGTTTTATTTAATGTGATAAAAAGTTAATAAAATATCGAGTAAAAAGTGCTTAAGAGGAAACTGATTATTTAAAATACTAACATAATGGTTAGAGTTATTAAAGAGATAAAAAGTAATCAAGGCATGACTTTTTGTTTATCTCTCTTTTAATTCAATATAATAAAAAATTTCAACATATGTATAAGCTAGGTATATATAAAATATGAAATAAACTATTTAACAGTGTACAGCAAAACCACACGTTTCATTTATCATGATGAGCTAACGGTTCAGCGAATCGATAATAGCCTAACTAACTCACTGATATGCTTTTCTCTAATTTTTCGCGAAATATGAAAGTGTTTTTTTATTTTGCTATTTTTAAATACATAATTTCTTATTTTGTTTACAAATTTTAAACGCTTTTAAATTGTCATAATTATGTTTTCGATATGACATCTTATATCAAAATTAAAAACACTGTAGTGTAAGAAATTAAATATTTGACTTTGTTGCTACTCAAAATTCACCAAAAGTTGTATAAATAATATGAAAATATTAGAAAGATTTCTTACTGCATTGGAAAAGACATAAAATTATAAAGAATGCTATAATAATGGGTTAGACCAGGGGTTAAAAATGTGTAATTTTATAAATTAAAGGCTCAAGTGATGTCTTATGTGGACTTTTATACAAAAATAGAGTGTTTTCAGGAGAAATTACACACAGACTAAGTAATATGGACAATAAATTAAAGGTCCAAGTATATCTTGTATAGATTTTTTATATAAAAATTGGATATGTGCTGTAAAAAACTTAAATGGTGGATCACAATTTCGTTTAGATATGAGATTTGATATTAAAATTAAAAGCACTGTGATGTAAAAAATTAAATATTTTGCCTTTGTTGATTACTCAAAAATTCTATAAAAGCTGTATAAATAATATGAAAAATAATGTTAGAGAGGCTTCTTACTGCATTGGAAAAAGACATAAAATTATAAAAATGCTATAATAATGAGCTAGGTCAAGTGTTAAAAATGTGTAATTTGAAAAATTGAAAGTTCAAGTGTTGCCTTGTGTAGATTTTTATCCAAAAATAGGGTGTTTTCAGGAGAGAAATTACTCACAGACTAAGTAATATGGACAATAAATTAAAGATTCAAGTATATCTGGTATAGATTTTTTGTATAAAAATAGGACATGTTCTGTAGAATACTTTAAATCGTGGATCATAATTTCGTTTAGATATGAGTTTATATATTAAAATTAAAAGCACTGTGATGTAAGAAATTAAATATTTTGCCTTTTGTTGACTTCTCAAAAAGTCACCAAAAGTTGTACAAAATAATATGAAAAATAATGTCAAGGAGGTTTCCTACTGCATTGGAAAAGATATAAAATTATAAAAAATGCTATAACAAGGTTAGATTTAGTGTTATAAATGTCTAATTTGGAAAATTACAGGCCGAAGTGGCGTCTTGTGGAGATTTTTATACAAAATAGAGTGTTTTTAGGAGAGAAATTACCCCTTGACTAAGTGATATGGGCAATAAATTAAAGGTCCAAGTGTATTTTCTGATTTTTTATATTAAAATAGGGTATGTTCTGTAAGATACCTACAAGAATGGTTATTTTGATATGTTAAAATGTATAATTTGAAAATAAAAAGACTCTTGAAGTGTCTCTTAAGAATTTTTTATACAAAATATGGTGTTTTCTGGAGAGAAATTGACCCTAAGTGATGTTGACAATAAACTAAAAGTCCAAATGTATCCTATATAGATTTTTTATATAAAAACAGGGTATGTTCTGTAGTATACTTACAAAAAAAAAAGAATTATTTCGTTCTGTTAAGAATGTATAATTTGAAAATTAAAGACCCATGAGATGTCTTTTATGGATTTTTTATACAAAATATGGTATGTCTCGAAAGAAATTATACACTAAGTAATATGGGCAATAAATTAATAGTCCAAGTGTATCTTGTGTAGATTTTATATATAAAAATAGGGTATATTCTGTAGAATACTTACATAAAAGTATATATGTTCTCCAATAAATCCTCATAAAGTTCCAGAAGGCCCACATAGTCCCAAGGAGCATATATTTCATTATACTTTTCAGTTCTATTATGAATCTCTTCTGGGCGTATTATGTTTACCGAAAAAAATTTTAACACAAAATTTCAGTTAACTATTAAATATATAGTTATCAAAATGAGTTGATGGTTTAAGAAATCGATAATAGTCATAACTTACTCCTGTGAGTAAGTAACATATCTGTATATGTTTTCTCTTTTTTTCTACAATAGAGAGGTGTAAGCCATGTTTCAACGTTAACACATTAGTTACTGCTGTTGCCGAAACTGCTGCCACAATAGAAGTATTCACGTATTTAGATTTTACCTAAAATTGGAAAAGTTACAATATTTTTCTCCAAATTAACAAAAAAAAAATACCACTAAAATTGTTACTTAAAAAAAAGGTTTATTTCGTTCTGTTAAAAATGTATAATTTGAAAATTAAAGACACATGAGATGTCTTTTATGGATTTTTTATACAAAATATGGCATGTCTTGAAAGAAATTATACACTAAGTAATACGGGTAATAAATTAAAGTTCCAAGTGTATCTTGTGTAGATTTTTTATATAAAAATAGGGTATATTCTATAGAATACTTACATAAAAAGGATATATGTTCAACAACAAATCCTCATAAAGTTCCAGAAGGGCCACATAGTCTCAAGTAGCATATATTTCATTATACTTTTCAGTTCTATTATGTATCCCTTCTGGGCGTATTACGTTTGCCTACAAAAAAATTTTAACACAAAATTTCAGTTAACTATTAAATATATAGTTATCACAATGAGTTGATGATTTAATAAATCTATAATAGTCATAACTCACTCACAGATATGTTCTTCTCTTTTTTCCATAAGAGAGAAGTGTAAGCCATGTTTTCACGTTAATACATTAATTACTGTTGTTGCCGAAACTGCTGCCACAATAGAAGTATTCAGGTATTTAGATTTTACCTAAAATTGGAAAAGTTGCAATATTTTTCTTCAAATTAACAAAAATAAAATACCACTAAAATTGTTACTTTTTATTAAATTAAAAATAAAACTTCTTGTTTTAAAATTGTTACTTTTTATTAAATTAAAAATGAAACTTCTTGTTTTAAAATTAATACTTGCATCAAAGAAAAATTTATATCATATTAATAAGTTTTCCACTATACAGTACCTATAAGCAACTTAAAAACTGACCTTCATTGGTCTGCTGTGAGCATTGTTGTGATAAATGCAAATATGTTTGACTAAATTCAAGCTTATTCTAAAAAGCTCGAGTTAGTAAAAAATTAAATAACAATAAGGTGTATAATTTTTAAATAACAAATAAAAAGCTAATTTATATACATTAAGGTAAAATTTACGCAGTTGATAATTAGTTGTCCTATTGCTTTTTATGGTTTATTGGTAAATAGGCTGTCATTCTTGACATCCTCGTTGCACCACCACCACAAATAAACGAAACAAACGTCTGCATATTTGAATTTTCTCTCTCAAAATTGAGATATTCAGATATTTTTATTCTTGTCTATCTGCTTCTATATGCTGTTTGTTTCACATCAGGAGTATTCGTTATATGCCAAATTCTTTCTTGAATGTATTTCTGGCCCATTTCCGATATAAAGTACGGCATATCTAAAAAATTAACTTTTTCAAAATTTTTTATTAAGAGGAGAAAGTAAAGATAGAAGAAGAACACCCTTTTGAAAAATTAAGAAAATTAATATTTCTGTTTTAAATATTTCCCAGCCCCCTTTTTTACAAAGTAGTTCTGCTTTTTTATAACTTTACATAGATTAAAAGATGTACTTATATGTCTCAAATACTATTCACTCATCGAAAAATTTTCTAAGCTGACCTTTTTAAGATAAAAATGTAACCAAAGATACTTATTAAATTTTTCTTAAGTATTTTATCAGAAACACACTAAAATGTACCTAACATAAAAAAATCAATGACATAATTTGAAAAAATATTTAATTTTCGACAAAAAAAATAATCCCAAAAAACTTATCTGTCTCAATTTTAAGCATTATTTCGAATGAAAACTAGTTAAAATGCTCTCTAAACATGAATAAATCATCCACCATTCGATGACACTATAAAAAAGAAAAAATAAATCCACCATTTTTAGATACCGTTGTCGTGCAAGCTATACTTTGTACCAATCAGATATTTACTACAAAAATTACTATTTAACTACGTAAATTGAAAAAATACTGCTTTTTTCTAACAGAAAATAATTAAAAATGCACGCTAAACATATAGTAATCAATTAATATTCGATCAAATTGTAAAATAAAAGAAAATAAATCTCAGAGCTCTGTTATTTACCATTGCAAATTTTCTGGGTTCCTCACTGTCAAATTTGATTAATTTACAAAAACGATATCTTAATACCTTACTAACGCAGCAATCAAGCTATATTAAAAATGCAATAACGCTAACGGTTTTATTTCCTATTACCGATCTTTAAGATATCATCCTGTTAGATTTTATGAATAAAAATAAAACGGTTTTTTATAAGACCATTCACCCTGAAATTATATCAAAATTTATCTTAAAACTTACCTTTTTCAATTTTCTTAAGGGTTTAGTCGAACAAAAACTAATTAAAAATGCACTTAACATAAAATTCAATTAAAAATTCACTTTATACGCTTAAAATTTGTAATAAAAATAATATTATCGGTTATTATGGTAGTGGTACGAATATTGACATAAAACTGACATACTTGTTAGAAGCAGCTTTAACGGTGGATCGAGAAAAAGATTGGGTCTGTTACCAGCCTTCACATTGAAAGTTTCATCACCCTTTTCAGTACCATACTTTCAAACCTTTTTTAAATTCGAATTATGTCTGCTTCTATTTTTATCAACAAAATAACATTGTGGAAATCGTAAGTAGATTATAATTTATTTTATATTACTAAGTTAAAGGTGAAACACAATAAACAAACATGTAAAATGTGTGTCTTTGGGTAAAATAGGTATAAATTACAGTTTTAGAGAGTACGACCCGTAATAATATTTATTTAAATTATAAAATCAGATGTTGCTGTCATGAAATATAACGAAAATTTTCGTTGCTCGAGCTGTATTACTTTTTACTAAAAATAATGTAATTAATACCGATTTGTTTTTATATAACAGTTCCAAAAATCGAATTGTCGATTGGGTAGTAATTCATCCCTTCCACGCTTTAAACTTGGTCACGGCCTTGAAAAATATACGAGTATATGCTAATGTCTTTGAAAGCTGGCGTGATAATTCACCCCCACTCTTTAAACTTAATCCAGGCCTTGAAAATATGCACGCTTCCTCGATGCCTTGAAAACTTACGCTCGACCTAACATATGTGATGAATATATATGACGTCATTTTACCCTGAAGTATACCATTATAAACGCCCATGTGCCGAGGAATGATTTTTATATTCACGTTGATATCAGTGGCATTAATTTTAAAATATTTTTTGTAGCGCATATTTTAAAAGTGTTTGTTGTTACAGGTAATTTTAATTTAATACATTTTTCTACAGTCAATATTTCAAAATTTTTTTTAATAATTTGACTTTTTGTTTCTTACCAGTTGAGTTATTTTAATAAAATTCTATGTACTTTTCAAAAATAATCTTTTATGAAGGAATTATTTCCGAAAAACACTCCCAGAATTTCCTTCGCTGTATTTAAAGGAGAAAAATACCTTTTTTAATATTTCGGTTTTCAAATATCATGGATTTCTTTTACAACAGTATTTTGTTCTTAGAGATCCTTTTTAAACTCTAATTCTTTAACTTTCTGCGTATAAGCTAAGTTCAGAATCTTGTACTTCTCCTGCAGAAACCAAGAAATAAGTTATATAATGTCAAAATAAATGCGGAGTATCTAAATTCAATGATTATTTCGTCTTTAGTGCTCTAATTTCCTTGTTTTCCTGGAGAAGTAATAACAAAGGTATCGAAAATGCAAGATATTATTTAAAATAAACCCAATAATCTTTGAGATATTTTCGTATTTCTCTAAAAAATGGATTTCGGGAAGTAAATTAATGCAAACATTTGTGACTTTCTGTCTATAAGCTAAGTTCAGAATCTTGTACTTCTCCTAAAAAACAAGGAATATAGGTTTAATAAAATCGAAATAAGAACGAAAGATCTAAATTCAATGACTATTTCGCATTTGGTGCTGTAATTTTTTTTTGTTGTTTCTAGTTAAGCTATAAAAGTATCTAAAAATGCCGGATTTTTAAAATATTTTAAAAAACTAATATTCTTAGAGATATTTACGTATTTCCCTAAAAAGTGGACATCGGGAAGTAAATTAAGAAAACCGCCCCAGTTTCGATTTTCTGTCTATAAGCTAAGTTCAAAATCTTGTACTTCTCTTGTAAAAAAAAAAACAAAAATTATATGTTAAATAATGTTGAAATATGAACGAAATGTCTAAATTCTATGATTTTTCGCCTCTTGGTGCTATAATTTTTAATATATCTCGGCAGCACAACTACGAAAATCTCTGAAGGATTTAATTTTCAATTATATTTAGAATATAGAATTTTACTTTAGAGTGAATAAAATCTAAATATGAACGGAATATCTAAATTTAGTTACTATTTCGTCTTTGGGGTTATAATTTCTTTGCTTTCCTAGAGAAGTTACAACAAAAGTATTGACTTTCTGTCGATAACCTAAGTTCAGAATCTTAAACTTTTATAAAAAAATAAAAAATATAGGTTAAATAAAGTTGAAATATGACGAAACATCTAAACTCTATGATTTTTCACCCTTGGTGCTATAATTTCTAATATATTTCGGCAGCAGAACAACAAAAATCTCTGAAGGTTTTAATTTTCAATTATATTACGAATATAGAATAGCATTTTAGAGTGGAAAAATAAAAATATTAACGAAATATCTAAATTTAGTAATTATTTCGTTTTTGATGTTCGTCTTTCGTATCAAATATGCAGAATTTTTAAAATATTATGCAAAATAAGACTAATAAAAGAGATATTTTCGTAATTCCAAAAAAAAATGAAATTCAGGAAGTAAATTGATACAAACGACTCATTTTTGATTATCTATAAGTTAAGGTCAGAATCTTATACTTCTCCTGCGAAAAGATAGAAATATAGGTTAAATAAGGTCAAAATGAGACAGAAATATCTAAATGCCATAATTACTATGCCTTTAGTGCTATAATTTCCTTGTTTTCCTAGAGAAGTTATAAAAAAGGTATCGAAAATGCAGGATATTATTTAAAATAAATCCAATAATATTTGAGATATTTTCGTATTTCCCTAAAAATGAAATTCGGGAAGTAAATTAATACAAACATCCCAATTTTGAGTTTATGCCCATAACCTAAGTTCAGAATCTTGTACTTCTACAAAATCCAAGAAATATGGGTTAAATAAAGTCGTCAATCATTGATTGAACACATTTCGTTCTTATTTCGACCTTATTTAACCTTATATTTCTTGGATTTTGTAGAAGTACAAGATTCTGAACTTAGGTTATGGGCATAAACTCAAAATTGGGATGTTTGTATTAATTTACTTCCCGAATTTCATTTTTAGGGAAATACGAAAATATCTCAAATATTATTGGATTTATTTTAAATAATATCCTGCATTTTCGATACCTTTTTTATAACTTCTCTAGGAAAACAAGGAAATTATAGCACTAAAGGCATAGTAATTATGGCATTTAGATATTTCTGTCTCATTTTGACCTTATTTAACCTATATTTCTATCTTTTCGCAGGAGAAGTATAAGATTCTGACCTTAACTTATAGATAATCAAAAATGAGTCGTTTGTATCAATTTACTTCCTGAATTTCATTTTTTTTTGGAATAACGAAAATATCTCTTTTATTAGTCTTATTTTGCATAATATTTTAAAAATTCTGCATATTTGATACGAAAGACGAACATCAAAAACGAAATAATTACTAAATTTAGATATTTCGTTAATATTTTTATTTTTCCACTCTAAAATGCTATTCTATATTCGTAATATAATTGAAAATTAAAACCTTCAGAGATTTTTGTTGTTCTGCTGCCGAAATATATTAGAAATTATAGCACCAAGGGTGAAAAATCATAGAGTTTAGATGTTTCGCCATATTTCAACTTTATTTAACCTATATTTTTTATTTTTTTATAAAAGTTTAAGATTCTGAACTTAGGTTATCGACAGAAAGTCAATACTTTTGTTGTAACTTCTCTAGGAAAGCAAAGAAATTATAACCCCAAAGACGAAATAGTAACTAAATTTAGATATTCCGTTCATATTTAGATTTTATTCACTCTAAAGTAAAATTCTATATTCTAAATATAATTGAAAATTAAATCCTTCAGAGATTTTCGTAGTTGTGCTGCCGAGATATATTAAAAATTATAGCACCAAGAGGCGAAAAATCATAGAATTTAGACATTTCGTTCATATTTCAACATTATTTAACATATAATTTTTGTTTTTTTTTTTACAAGAGAAGTACAAGATTTTGAACTTAGCTTATAGACAGAAAATCGAAACTGGGGCGGTTTTCTTAATTTACTTCCCGATGTCCACTTTTTAGGGAAATACGTAAATATCTCTAAGAATATTAGTTTTTTAAAATATTTTAAAAATCCGGCATTTTTAGATACTTTTATAGCTTAACTAGAAACAACAAAAAAAAATTACAGCACCAAATGCGAAATAGTCATTGAATTTAGATCTTTCGTTCTTATTTCGATTTTATTAAACCTATATTCCTTGTTTTTTAGGAGAAGTACAAGATTCTGAACTTAGCTTATAGACAGAAAGTCACAAATGTTTGCATTAATTTACTTCCCGAAATCCATTTTTTAGAGAAATACGAAAATATCTCAAAGATTATTGGGTTTATTTTAAATAATATCTTGCATTTTCGATACCTTTGTTATTACTTCTCCAGGAAAACAAGGAAATTAGAGCACTAAAGACGAAATAATCATTGAATTTAGATACTCCGCATTTATTTTGACATTATATAACTTATTTCTTGGTTTCTGCAGGAGAAGTACAAGATTCTGAACTTAGCTTATACGCAGAAAGTTAAAGAATTAGAGTTTAAAAAGGATCTCTAAGAACAAAATACTGTTGTAAAAGAAATCCATGATATTTGAAAACCGAAATATTAAAAAAGGTATTTTTCTCCTTTAAATACAGCGAAGGAAATTCTGGGAGTGTTTTTCGGAAATAATTCCTTCATAAAAGATTATTTTTGAAAAGTACATAGAATTTTATTAAAATAACTCAACTGGTAAGAAACAAAAAGTCAAATTATTAAAAAAAATTTTGAAATATTGACTGTTGAAAAATGTATTAAATTAAAATTACCTGTAACAACAAACACTTTTAAAATATGCGCTACAAAAAATATTTTAAAATTAATGCCACTGATATCAACGTGAATATAAAAATCATTCCTCGGCACATGGGCGTTTATAATGGTATACTTCAGGGTAAAATGACGTCATATATATTCATCACATATGTTAGGTCGAGCGTAAGTTTTCAAGGCATCGAGGAAGCGTGCATATTTTCAAGGCCTGGATTAAGTTTAAAGAGTGGGGGTGAATTATCACGCCAGCTTTCAAAGACATTAGCATATACTCGTATATTTTTCAAGGCCGTGACCAAGTTTAAAGCGTGGAAGGGATGAATTACTACCCAATCGACAATTCGATTTTTGGAACTGTTATATAAAAACAAATCGGTATTAATTACATTATTTTTAGTAAAAAGTAATACAGCTCGAGCAACGAAAATTTTCGTTATATTTCATGACAGCAACATCTGATTTTATAATTTAAATAAATATTATTACGGGTCGTATTCTCTAAAACTGTAATTTATACCTATTTTACCCAAAGACACACATTTTACATGTTTGTTTATTGTGTTTCACCTTTAACTTAGTAATATAAAATAAATTATAATCTACTTACGATTTCCACAATGTTATTTTGTTGATAAAAATAGAAGCAGACATAATTCGAATTTAAAAAAGGTTTGAAAGTATGGTACTGAAAAGGGTGATGAAACTTTCAATGTGAAGGCTGGTAACAGACCCAATCTTTTTCTCGATCCACCGTTAAAGCTGCTTCTAACAAGTATGTCAGTTTTATGTCAATATTCGTACCACTACCATAATAACCGATAATATTATTTTTATTACAAATTTTAAGCGTATAAAGTGAATTTTTAATTGAATTTTATGTTAAGTGCATTTTTAATTAGTTTTTGTTCGACTAAACCCTTAAGAAAATTGAAAAAGGTAAGTTTTAAGATAAATTTTGATATAATTTCAGGGTGAATGGTCTTATAAAAAACCGTTTTATTTTTATTCATAAAATCTAACAGGATGATATCTTAAAGATCGGTAATAGGAAATAAAACCGTTAGCGTTATTGCATTTTTAATATAGCTTGATTGCTGCGTTAGTAAGGTATTAAGATATCGTTTTTGTAAATTAATCAAATTTGACAGTGAGGAACCCAGAAAATTTGCAATGGTAAATAACAGAGCTCTGAGATTTATTTTCTTTTATTTTACAATTTGATCGAATATTAATTGATTACTATATGTTTAGCGTGCATTTTTAATTATTTTCTGTTAGAAAAAAGCAGTATTTTTTCAATTTACGTAGTTAAATAGTAATTTTTGTAGTAAATATCTGATTGGTACAAAGTATAGCTTGCACGACAACGGTATCTAAAAATGGTGGATTTATTTTTTCTTTTTTATAGTGTCATCGAATGGTGGATGATTTATTCATGTTTAGAGAGCATTTTAACTAGTTTTCATTCGAAATAATGCTTAAAATTGAGACAGATAAGTTTTTTGGGATTATTTTTTTTGTCGAAAATTAAATATTTTTTCAAATTATGTCATTGATTTTTTTATGTTAGGTACATTTTAGTGTGTTTCTGATAAAATACTTAAGAAAAATTTAATAAGTATCTTTGGTTACATTTTTATCTTAAAAAGGTCAGCTTAGAAAATTTTTCGATGAGTGAATAGTATTTGAGACATATAAGTACATCTTTTAATCTATGTAAAGTTATAAAAAAGCAGAACTACTTTGTAAAAAAGGGGGCTGGGAAATATTTAAAACAGAAATATTAATTTTCTTAATTTTTCAAAAGGGTGTTCTTCTTCTATCTTTACTTTCTCCTCTTAATAAAAAATTTTGAAAAAGTTAATTTTTTAGATATGCCGTACTTTATATCGGAAATGGGCCAGAAATACATTCAAGAAAGAATTTGGCATATAACGAATACTCCTGATGTGAAACAAACAGCATATAGAAGCAGATAGACAAGAATAAAAATATCTGAATATCTCAATTTTGAGAGAGAAAATTCAAATATGCAGACGTTTGTTTCGTTTATTTGTGGTGGTGGTGCAACGAGGATGTCAAGAATGACAGCCTATTTACCAATAAACCATAAAAAGCAATAGGACAACTAATTATCAACTGCGTAAATTTTACCTTAATGTATATAAATTAGCTTTTTATTTGTTATTTAAAAATTATACACCTTATTGTTATTTAATTTTTTACTAACTCGAGCTTTTTAGAATAAGCTTGAATTTAGTCAAACATATTTGCATTTATCACAACAATGCTCACAGCAGACCAATGAAGGTCAGTTTTTAAGTTGCTTATAGGTACTGTATAGTGGAAAACTTATTAATATGATATAAATTTTTCTTTGATGCAAGTATTAATTTTAAAACAAGAAGTTTCATTTTTAATTTAATAAAAAGTAACAATTTTAAAACAAGAAGTTTTATTTTTAATTTAATAAAAAGTAACAATTTTAGTGGTATTTTATTTTTGTTAATTTGAAGAAAAATATTGCAACTTTTCCAATTTTAGGTAAAATCTAAATACCTGAATACTTCTATTGTGGCAGCAGTTTCGGCAACAACAGTAATTAATGTATTAACGTGAAAACATGGCTTACACTTCTCTCTTATGGAAAAAAGAGAAGAACATATCTGTGAGTGAGTTATGACTATTATAGATTTATTAAATCATCAACTCATTGTGATAACTATATATTTAATAGTTAACTGAAATTTTGTGTTAAAATTTTTTTGTAGGCAAACGTAATACGCCCAGAAGGGATACATAATAGAACTGAAAAGTATAATGAAATATATGCTACTTGAGACTATGTGGCCCTTCTGGAACTTTATGAGGATTTGTTGTTGAACATATATCCTTTTTATGTAAGTATTCTATAGAATATACCCTATTTTTATATAAAAAATCTACACAAGATACACTTGGAACTTTAATTTATTACCCGTATTACTTAGTGTATAATTTCTTTCAAGACATGCCATATTTTGTATAAAAAATCCATAAAAGACATCTCATGTGTCTTTAATTTTCAAATTATACATTTTTAACAGAACGAAATAAACCTTTTTTTTAAGTAACAATTTTAGTGGTATTTTTTTTTTGTTAATTTGGAGAAAAATATTGTAACTTTTCCAATTTTAGGTAAAATCTAAATACGTGAATACTTCTATTGTGGCAGCAGTTTCGGCAACAGCAGTAACTAATGTGTTAACGTTGAAACATGGCTTACACCTCTCTATTGTAGAAAAAAAGAGAAAACATATACAGATATGTTACTTACTCACAGGAGTAAGTTATGACTATTATCGATTTCTTAAACCATCAACTCATTTTGATAACTATATATTTAATAGTTAACTGAAATTTTGTGTTAAAATTTTTTTCGGTAAACATAATACGCCCAGAAGAGATTCATAATAGAACTGAAAAGTATAATGAAATATATGCTCCTTGGGACTATGTGGGCCTTCTGGAACTTTATGAGGATTTATTGGAGAACATATATACTTTTATGTAAGTATTCTACAGAATATACCCTATTTTTATATATAAAATCTACACAAGATACACTTGGACTATTAATTTATTGCCCATATTACTTAGTGTATAATTTCTTTCGAGACATACCATATTTTGTATAAAAAATCCATAAAAGACATCTCATGGGTCTTTAATTTTCAAATTATACATTCTTAACAGAACGAAATAATTCTTTTTTTTTTTGTAAGTATACTACAGAACATACCCTGTTTTTATATAAAAAATCTATATAGGATACATTTGGACTTTTAGTTTATTGTCAACATCACTTAGGGTCAATTTCTCTCCAGAAAACACCATATTTTGTATAAAAAATTCTTAAGAGACACTTCAAGAGTCTTTTTATTTTCAAATTATACATTTTAACATATCAAAATAACCATTCTTGTAGGTATCTTACAGAACATACCCTATTTTAATATAAAAAATCAGAAAATACACTTGGACCTTTAATTTATTGCCCATATCACTTAGTCAAGGGGTAATTTCTCTCCTAAAAACATTCTATTTTGTATAAAAATCTCCACAAGACGCCACTTCGGCCTGTAATTTTCCAAATTAGACATTTATAACACTAAATCTAACCTTGTTATAGCATTTTTTATAATTTTATATCTTTTCCAATGCAGTAGGAAACCTCCTTGACATTATTTTTCATATTATTTTGTACAACTTTTGGTGACTTTTTGAGAAGTCAACAAAAGGCAAAATATTTAATTTCTTACATCACAGTGCTTTTAATTTTAATATATAAACTCATATCTAAACGAAATTATGATCCACGATTTAAAGTATTCTACAGAACATGTCCTATTTTTATACAAAAAATCTATACCAGATATACTTGAATCTTTAATTTATTGTCCATATTACTTAGTCTGTGAGTAATTTCTCTCCTGAAAACACCCTATTTTTGGATAAAAATCTACACAAGGCAACACTTGAACTTTCAATTTTTCAAATTACACATTTTTAACACTTGACCTAGCTCATTATTATAGCATTTTTATAATTTTATGTCTTTTTCCAATGCAGTAAGAAGCCTCTCTAACATTATTTTTCATATTATTTATACAGCTTTTATAGAATTTTTGAGTAATCAACAAAGGCAAAATATTTAATTTTTTACATCACAGTGCTTTTAATTTTAATATCAAATCTCATATCTAAACGAAATTGTGATCCACCATTTAAGTTTTTTACAGCACATATCCAATTTTTATATAAAAAATCTATACAAGATATACTTGGACCTTTAATTTATTGTCCATATTACTTAGTCTGTGTGTAATTTCTCCTGAAAACACTCTATTTTTGTATAAAAGTCCACATAAGACATCACTTGAGCCTTTAATTTATAAAATTACACATTTTTAACCCCTGGTCTAACCCATTATTATAGCATTCTTTATAATTTTATGTCTTTTCCAATGCAGTAAGAAATCTTTCTAATATTTTCATATTATTTATACAACTTTTGGTGAATTTTGAGTAGCAACAAAGTCAAATATTTAATTTCTTACACTACAGTGTTTTTAATTTTGATATAAGATGTCATATCGAAAACATAATTATGACAATTTAAAAGCGTTTAAAATTTGTAAACAAAATAAGAAATTATGTATTTAAAAATAGCAAAATAAAAAAACACTTTCATATTTCGCGAAAAATTAGAGAAAAGCATATCAGTGAGTTAGTTAGGCTATTATCGATTCGCTGAACCGTTAGCTCATCATGATAAATGAAACGTGTGGTTTTGCTGTACACTGTTAAATAGTTTATTTCATATTTTATATATACCTAGCTTATACATATGTTGAAATTTTTTATTATATTGAATTAAAAGAGAGATAAACAAAAAGTCATGCCTTGATTACTTTTTATCTCTTTAATAACTCTAACCATTATGTTAGTATTTTAAATAATCAGTTTCCTCTTAAGCACTTTTTACTCGATATTTTATTAACTTTTTATCACATTAAATAAAACGAGGCACCTATGGTTAAAGGAAATCGAACTTAATTATTTTTGCTAAAATTGTTTATTTTTTTTTTAGATATACCATACCTTATGCTGACAAAAACCTTCAGGATGATGTGGAAATCGATTCAAGAAACTATTTGGTTTGTGGATAGTCCTCCTTTTCCAGTCCTAAACATTCTATACCCGGGGATAAAATCTTAATATGTTACAATATATGTCAGATTAAGGATAAGTTTGTATAAAATAAAAAAATAAATTAAAATTTTATGTTTCCAATTATTATTAAAGTAAGTTAGATTTATCTATTATTTGTGTCAAAACAAGGTTATAACTCGAAATTTTTTGCCATACAGGGCACTAAATATAAATTAAGATTGTTGATTTTATCAGCTAAATGTTTGTTTATTATTCACTCTTTATATTACAGTAATATTTTTCTCTTAGTTAATAAATATATTTATTAGCTGACTATATAGTCGTAAAAAATAATGTTTGATGAAATAAAAATAAAGTATATATTTGTTTTATTTTTCCTCTGCGTTATTATATAAAATCCAAATGTCTCGTAGCTTCGTATCAATTTTTTTCCAAATTTTACCTTTTCAAATTAAAAAAATATATATCAAATGGTGTTCTCTCTAAACTTTAACGCATATTCACCATTTGACAGATAACAACTAGGAAATGAGACTCCGGGGGCGTAATCCTAAAAAATAGGACATATAAAATAATGACAATACAGTACTCCTATTATCATCTATACAATTAGCTAGAAACTTGTTAAAATGAAATTGTAAAATGGCGTGTTTGCATCACCACGAACCGCCGTAAGTTATGTACAGAATTTCCTTGTCAGACTCTCTACAAGTCATTTTACCTACATCAGTACTATTACAAACCAAAAAATTAATTTTAATCAAATTTACGATACCCTACAACAACTAATGGATAAAGACTCTTTTTTTATTAATCCTTATATACACACATAACAGTCATTTAGGCCGCTACGTTGACTCAAGAGAAATAGCATTTAACTGCTAAACTCTTCATGTAGTGGTCGTAGTCTGACGGATAAGGTATCTGTGTACTGAGCGGAAGATAGGGGGTTCGAATCCCAACAACGTATATGACTTTTTTTTCATTTATTAAATGGTTAAAAATTATTCTTTGACTGAAGATAGGATTTAACTGCTAAACTTTGCGACATGGCTTCGATAGCCCTGTGCCTATAGAGTTTGTCTTCCAACCCGAAGGTAGCTGGTTCGATCCTCGCTAGAATGAAAAAAAGTGTGACGTCATCCCAACAAAATTAAAGTGCAGCCAACAAGAAGATTGATAATTTGAATTGACAGGCAACCAGAAGAAAATGACAAGTAGTGACAGGTGACAGTTGATGTATATGCGAAAGCCAACGCCCAAATGGGGTACCCGGGTGAACTACTAGAAAATGGGGGAACACCTTAACTAACCTGAAAAATGAGGATCCCGGACGGAACATTAGCGGAGCCCTATGGGGTACTCGGGGTGGAGCACTAGAAAATGGGGCCCCCGGAAGGAGCTCTAAAAATGGGGATCCCGGACGGAACTTTAACGGAGCCCTATGGGGTACACGGGTGGAGCACTAGAAACTGCGGCCCACGGAAGGGGTTCTAAAAAAGGGGCCCCACAAAAAATGTGGCGCAGCCCTAAAATGGGGCCCTCGTCGTGGGGCTCACGGGGGCGCAGCCCGGTCTATACCGCCGGTATACCTACTATATATATATATATATATATATATACAATATATATATATATATATATATATATATATATATATATATATATATATATATATATATATATATATATATATATATATAATGAAAAGAAGAGATCCTAATACCGAATCCAGCGGCACTCCAGATCGTACCGCCATAGGCTTAGAAAGCTCTCTACTATATGCGACTGCCTGCATTTTATTTGACAGGAAAGATGAAGGCAAATCGAGGGGAACGCCTCTTACATCGTATCTATGAAGTTTTTTAATCAAAAGTTCATGAGAAACACAATGAAAGGGACGACTGAGGTCACACAGTGAGACCCCACGCCTTCCCCACGTTCTATTCCCCCAACCGCGCCCTCCACAACCGCAGCAACTGCCTGAATAGTCGAAAAATTTCGGCGAAAACCAAACTGTGAAGGATGCAAAAAATTGTGATGTTTAAAATAACGACTCAAGCTGTTTTTCAGTATTACCTCAAATACTTTCCCTAATAACGGAATCAAAGGTATAGGTCTATAATTTTCCATGGAATCGACATTCCCTTTTTAAACAAAGAAACAGTCCCTACTATCTTCAGACAATCCGGAAAACTACCCTGAGCCAGACTACAATTAAATAAATGCTTCATAGGTTTGGTGTTAGCATTAATCAAATTGTTTTCGATATGACGATCTAATCAATTTTCGTGAACACGTAATTTTTCATTAATTTGGCGAGACGTCAAAGCTATTTATGGATTTTCCATAATTTCCGCATTTGACTACGGAGTTTGGTATGAATGTAATTTTATTTAGAGATTTCACGATTTATTTAGTATGCATACTTTTACGATGATTTCATAGTACTATGTATTTTCTCTTATTGGTTTATCCTAAATAATTTTACTTTATTTATTCCTAAATCTAATTATTTACACGTTACGTACCATTAATTAACCTAAAAATGATTAACTTATCACCAATTAACTAATTGCAATAATTTGCAATGGTTTAATAATTTTCTTAATTATTAACCTATCTTTCTTTTGTCTACTTTTCGTCACTTTCTCGACTATTAGTAGTATGTCAATTTCGAGATTACTTTATCTCTCACGTCACATTCACTAGGATTAATCCTTGTTTCAACTAAACTTGCTAGAACTTGCGTTCGTTTTACAGAGTATAGAAAAATTGAAGGGGAGACTGATTATCATACCCTCAAGAATATTGACGATTGTACTGTTGATTTTATCTTTATGACATGGCGATTGAATCACTAACGAACAAGCATTACCGAGGGTAACCAAGTTATCTAATTTTTATCAGGATTTTGTTCTGTTATGAACCGATAAATTTTGGACGTGTTGAAATTATCAATCGTGTTGCCTATGTATACCTATAATTAAGAAAATGAATCGCGCCATTAATTAAATGGTAGATTTTATAACTATCTAAAACTTACTATCTAATTTTTTTGTTTATAATCAATACCTAAGTTTATAAAATTACGAAAACATATTTCGAGGTTTCAGAAACTCGTAATTAATTTCACTCGTAACAAATTTTCGTTTATTTGTTGTATTTTGTATTAAAAATTGCATTTTTTTTTTAAATTTTGGGACACTGAACAGAAAAATGACCATTAAATTAAAGGCTTAGTTGCAATTTTCAAGAACAAGTTTTTTAAATTTTATCTTTAGCAAAATAATAAAAAATGCATACTTTTACACTTGTAGAGACACTAAATATCCGGCCTTTTTGCATTTCTTTTGTGAATTGTTTCTAGAGCATCTCTAACAAGAGTCCAACAGTCGTCGGCAAGCATGGAAGCAATCCACTTTCCCTGGTACCTTTTCTCCATTGTTGATATATCTTGATGAAAGCGTCCGCCGTACTCATCACTTATAGCTCCGCAGTTGTCGGGAAAAAAGTCCAAATGTGAGTGTAGGAAATGGATCTTTAGAGACATATTGTTACCAATTTTTGATATGATGACAGCATATCTTCCACAAGTGTCACGTAAATGTCAGTTTTTTTTATTTCCGAAGAAATTAGTGACCACGAGGCGTCATTCTAAGCATTTTTTTCAATATCGGATAGAGTGCTGTCAAAATGTTTGTCTTTCATAATATTTCGAATCTGTGGCTTAATAAAAATATCTTCTTTAATTTTTGCTTCACTTAAACTTGGGAATTTGTAACGTAGGTACTGAAAAGCTGGCTCATCTGATTCAGCACCTTGACAAAGTTTTTCGTTCGTCCCACTTTAATATGCAGTGGTGGAAACAAAATCTTTTTGGGGTCTGCCAATGGCATACGTTATACATTATTTTCATTACGTTATGGATGTGAAATCAGGATTTCTTGATGTTGATGACATATCTTCTTTTTGAGAAATCCGTGTATTGTTATTATCTGATTCGTAAGTGACTATTTCTGGGTGTTTTGGAATATGAAATTTGTCACTATGAGACACAGGTGCCATGGCGGATGATATATTTGGATAGTTGATAACTGACTTTTTTTTCTTGGGTGTACCTGTGCCTTGATCAACACGAGGTATGATGCAGAAATAGCAATCAGTAATATGATTTGTAGACTCTCTTCAAATCATTGGGATAGCAAACTGCATGGATCATTTTTTACTATTTCACCAGTTTCTCAGACTTGTAGCGCATGCATTATAGCAGATATGTGGTGCCCACTGTTTGTCTTTATCCCCAATATTGCAACCGAAATAAAGCTGATATGCCTTTGTTATCAATGGGTAATAGACCACTTATGAGACGCAAAAGTCACATTACTACACACATAAAAGAAGTGATCTGAATTGTGTACACACTTTCGAGACATTTTACAATCTCAACTATTCGATTCGACTCACCAACTTCGACTGACTAACCTCTTCGCTTTGTAGCTGCTACCCAAAGCATATATAAAAGTCGTTTAACATGAGTTTAAATAGTTATCTCCCTTATTTTATGGGGAGTTGGGATTTAGTATATGGGAGGGTCATCCCCGGAGATCCCCCATGCGGTGTTTCCAAGTTAGGCAAAATTTCCTTAACTTGGAGAAAACGTAGATTTTGCAATTTCATTCTATTGTTATAACAGTACAAATATACCACGTGCATTCTTCCGTGGAGACATAACATCACGTATCTCAAAAACTTAAATTAATATTAAAAAGATAAGTTTAGTTTCGGTTTTGACACAAGAAATGGTAAGGCAGTTCATTTTATTTTAGATACATTTTGGCTGTTATCCACTATTATTAACCTTTTCCAACATATTACGGATTCTGCGCATTTACCTTCATTTGAATATAAATCATTCGTTCAAAGCTGCCTAGTTAAATAATTCAGTTCACCGACATTTAATTTAATTACCTATAAATACACTGATTTTATACATCACTATATTTTAGTTTAACCGGATTTTCCCAGGGATTCCGATTTTAATCTACTTTGAGAACCACGATTTGTTTCAATTCAAGAACAATCTCGTGGCACTTAAGAACTGAGGTTTTCGGAAAACGACAATTTGTCCTAATCACGACAATATTCAATGTCCTGAATCATCAGGCTGAAATTTCTCTTTTGTAATGCTTATTGCGCCATGCTCCGAAATCAGGTGATCTTTCCAATCAAAGCGTTGCCTCTTGCTCTATAATTTTCGAAGAAAGTCTTTTATGACGAAGAGTTAAGTGTCTGCATTGTTACGAATGTTTTTGAATCTCTAAGTAAACCGGGGTTATATTAAAATGATTTTTTATATTCGTTCAATAAATATAAGCGCACGTTTACAACATTAGGGCGGTTCGTTGTCTTTTCGCAATTACCTATTTACAGGTGCTTTAATCATTGACTCAGGCAGTGCAATAATAACGACTACTCTAATTGTAAAACGTTGGCTTTATCATTAAGTTATATTTCAATATTTTTTCCTTTCTACTGCCCGGCCCCGTAAGGGCGTCTTCCTATTTCGTTAATATCACCAACTAATTTTTAACGACCCCAACTCTCCGTCTATAATGGGGCATCCAACTTTAGACGCTCGAAAAAAAGTAATGAAAACAAGACAGTTTCATAATCAATATATTTGTGGCTATCGTGGTAGCAAAATTATGAATTTTCATGCAAAAATACCCAAATGGCGAATGTTCAAACAAAACGAAATTCTATTTGGTATACTTCATGACGGAAGAAATGGTAAATATGAATCGTCTGCCTTAGTTTTATTATAGAACAATATAGCTCTAGAATACGTGGTTAATATTTGGAGAGGATCTGCCCAATGATTTTTCAAAATTCCTGAACGCAGTATGCGGATTCGAGAAAAACGCATTTAAAGTTTTTTTGTGTGAAAAATCAGCGATCTTTTCTGCTTCTTTGCAAAGCTCATATCCTTGTGTTCTAGCATCTCGTCGCTGGATTCTGGATTCTCTGGAAGTTTCAAAATTGCGGCGGTTCAGAAACGATTTAGGCCGTGTAAGGCCATTCAAGAGATGGAACACTCGCGCGTTCAATCGAGCGTTCGGCGACCTATTCAGTAATGCACTCGAAAATATAGAAAGACTGTTTGGATCTTCATGAAATTTTCTGAGAACATTCCTGACTATTCGTGCTTGTGAAAAATGCATTTAAAAAATATCGATTTCTTGAAGTTGATAAAGTGATATGCCTAATAAACTAATCACTTAAAAATTCCATTCTAAAATAAAACACTTACTATTAACTTTGAGCTATAGACTTTCATGTGCTAGGAGACTTGTTTTTGTACACATTATATTAAAATGTAATAGTACTTACCACTGAAGGGAAATAAAATAATTCTCCAATAGAGACTGAAATAGGCCAAATATTTCGGCGTATAAAAAGTATGACTACAGAAAGGTCAGTAATTTTGATTATACATTCCAGGATGAATACGGCAAAAAACGATCCGAATAATTCGTTAATCTTTGCAATTAATTTAATTGTCGTATCGTGTAAACAGTTGTCTTCGATAATAGCTCTTAAACTTATTGGTGATCTTAATCTCTCGTTAAGACTTTTTGTATAATTTCTTGTTTCGTTAATTGTGAAAAGAGCTACTAAAAGTATCACTTCTTGTCTAAATGTAAAATAATTATTAATTAAAACCAATAGAATTAGCTGAATATCCCCAGAAGATCCATGAAAGTAAAAGTGATAAGTGAATCTTGCTAGCCATAATGATGAAAACAGTCCCACAAAAATTTTTCCGGATTTTGTATTGAATATATGTTGTCTTGTAGAATTTAACTTTAAAACTTTTATAATAGAACGAATTTCAGTTCCGTTATGCCAAAGTTTGAATGATATTATCATGTTAATACAGTTTGTAGTAATACCACCTAGCAGAAATAAAATTTCAATAGGCAATGGTGCATTTTTAAAGCCTCTTAAAAATAAGGATATACAAATGGTTATCGTAAATCCAATCGTGTAAACTGTTATAAATATCATGTTATATGATTTAAATATTTTAGACTTACAATACGTTGGCGGATATATAGCAAATGCCTAAATTATTATGAAAAAAACATCTCTTAGTTTAAAATACATTTGTATTCAAATGTGACTATACGAACTGAACTTTATAAGTTTTAAGATGGTAATGTTACAATAAATATATTGGATGGTCGGAAAAACACTAAGGCATAAATTATTCATTCTATCATTAACCGAATAATGGATGTATATACAAAGTCTCATAAATGATTTAAATTCTAATTTTTATAATACACAAATATATACTAGCCAGACTATTTATTTTTTACATGTCTGGGCTTATTTAGGAAGTAGTTGACTGACGTCGGCATTCAATTCTTTACCAAATTTTTAACGGCTTTAGCGGAATTTGTAGCAAAGTGTTAGGTGCCAGTACCGAGGAAGTTGGAGGGGTTAAAAGAAAGGGGAATACTGTAAAATAAATTTGGTCCGGCATGTAAAACTTTTCTCCCCTTAAAGGGGCTATACTGTACTTGCGCAGTAGGCCAGGGTACCTATTCTCGTTCTTGAGAGAGCCATTTTGGAACTTCACAACAAACGTAAACGATCACTTTTTTTTAAAATTCTTGTAGACAGCACTCGTTGATTCCAAAATTTCCTTGTACGTTGAAAGTACATTATCACTTAATTGTTGTTCCTTGCCTACACTTGGGGGTGTTTTAAGAAATAACAAAGCATAAAGTGCCGGTGATCTACCATATTCTGCAATATTTTTCCCTTTTTTGTATAAAACAATACTTCCATTTCGAAAACGCACCTCTAAATTACCAATAAAATTTTTGGTATAATCTGTTTTTGAACCAAAACGTACACCATACACAGTATCGTATAGAGATGGTTTCGAACGTAATCCTTTCAGGTGTGCGTTTAAAGTATCTGAAGTTGTGGTGTCAGCGGATGCGAGAGATGTATTAGTTGATGTCGAAGGTGTATCAAACACCGATTGGCTAATATCCTCTTTTGAAATGCGATGCTGCTGCTGCTGCTGCTGCTGCTGAATAGGTGTGGAGGTTTGAAAGAAATGTGTAGGTTGGGGAAAACCTGGTATTTGAGTCGACTGCACTGATCTATTGGGACTATGTGACTTTGTAGCTGGATAATGTTGCTGTTGCTGTTGTTGTTATTGCTGTTGACGTTGCTTGACTACATCAGATATAGTTGTCAACGGCTTAGAAATGGGTTCATAAAAATTTTCCAATTCCACAACATGAAATTCTTTAGCCGCTTTAATTTGTTTAATTTTTTTTCTGACGGCATTGGTAGCTTCCACTAGTTTACGTTTTAAGTAGATCGCGTTATTCATGATGTTAACAAAGGACGTTATAACAATTAAATGAGTGTTTCTCTTATTATTACAATAATATATAACTATCAAATCCTTTGCGGTATCTTCCCGATTTCACATCACTGTCTATATCAATAACTAAAAATCCATACTTATTATCCCAACATTTTGAGCACATTTCTTGAAATTGAGTAAAAGTTAGATCCGGTGAAACGTGGTCGGAAAATATGTGTTTCATATTTAACTCATCTTGTTTAAACATAATAATAAAATTGGCATTGTCTCGCACAAGCTGTTTAGGCACTCGCGAATATGTTTGCGTTAGGTAAAAGGAGTCGATATTTTTATGACGTCCCATGCTAAAGTACGATCTTATAACATCAAAGATAAATATAGAGTTTGGTTTTGCATCGGACGGTTCCACAATATTACTGGAATTACTAAAGGCATAGGAGCCTAAACTTTTGATGGGTGCTAAAATTTTCCTTAAATACTCATATTTCGGTTGATACAGAGATTTCGAGTAAATATAGATATTTTCGAAACGTAGCCCAAGGGGGTGTGTAAGTAGCGAAATTATGACATTAGTTTTTCCACAATTGGATGGACCAATTAACAGGCCGCGAATAGAGGAAGGAAGTAGAGGACCGTGTCTCTTCATTATCTTTTTTTTTCAAATCCAAGTCCGATTTTTTCATCGAGATTGTTAATAGGAAGTTTTTCTTTAAGATCGGTAACGCGCATCTTGGGAAAATTTGATATTTTATATGCAAATTTTCACAAAAACTGTCATTCAGATGCCGAGCGTCAAACGAAGTGGACGGTCTCACGTTTCCAATAAAACTGGACACGGTATTGTGAATTCGTTAATAAATAAATTACCATTCGAAGTACAGATTCCCCGTTATCAATATTTTGGATCCGGAACAAAAGTAATAAAACGTGTAACAAGAGGTGATCCAGGCATTAATCCTTTGAATGCCGCATGCAAAAAACACGATTTAGCCTATTTACAAAGATAACATAAGTGCGAGACATCGAGTGGATTACGAGCTCGAACAAAGTGCTTGGAATAGAGTAAAATCGAAAGATTCCAGTTTATGTGAAAAAACAGCAGCTTGGTTAGTTACAAACATTATGAAAGGAAAACAACGTTTTGGTATGGGTGTACCATCATCATTACCAACAAAAAAAAACATCTAGTAAAGGCATACGTCGTACAAAAAGGAAAGGTGTTAATAAAAATCGACATGTTCAGAAAGTCAGTTTCGGAACAGCTATTCGACAAGCAGTTCGAAAGGAATTATTAAAAGCCGGAAGGAAAAATGTGTTGGAAAAAAATGTCATGAATACATCTAAAATAGCTCTATCGGCTGCACGTAGATCGGTAAAAGCGGCAGGTGGCAAAAGGAAGGTTCGTACACCGATAATAATATCGATTCCTATAACTGGTGGAATATTACCATTAATACCAATTTAGCCGGTGGGGCAGCAGGAATTGTGCGTGCCGTAAAAGCTGTAAAAAAAAGCAGTGAAGATAAAACCGGTGCCAGCCTGTATTTAAAATCGAAAGGAAATGGTTTGTTTCTAAAGCCATATCGTAAAGGTATGGGATTATTTTTAAATTGTAGATCAAAAAACTAATTGAATCCCTACCTCGAAGACCACTATCTAACATCGAAATTGAAAAATATGCCAAAAAGAAAAGAATAGGACACTTTCGAGGTCTTTATATGAGGGATTCATTACCTAGACAAGGTCCTGGACGTTACGAAGCAGCAATAGTGAATTTGGATAGTACGTGTGGTGCAGAGACTCATTGGGTAGCTTATAGAAAAAATAATTCTAAAGTAACATATTATGACAGCTTCGGCGATTTATCTCCACCGATCGAATTGGTACAATATCTACAAACGGGATCGGAACCATCAAAAATTATTTACTATACATACGATCGTCAACAGGATTTTGGAACAGTCTGGTATGGACATTTGTGCATAAAGTTGCTTGTCGAATCATCAGCGTAAAAGATGTCATCATCGCCACCATTAACACTGCAAATGGATCGCAGTAACTATACTAAAATGTTGCAATCACTGAAAGCATTTCATCTAGCCGGTGGATTAAGGAAAAAGACCGTGAAACAGCTAGAAAACATGACCAAGGAATTAATGATTGCATTAGCCCCAAATGAAATTCCATTCGTTTGAGATAAGTTGCCCGAGCACCTCAAAAGTGATATTGATATATTAAAATATCAGTGCGGTTGCAAACATTATTCCAGCAGCAATTTAAACGAGGATACGGCTGATGACGGTCTTAAGTCTAGAAAAATATTTTATTGTTATCAGCGATGTGCACATAAAAGCAGAAAACATCTAATGCAGTGAGAAAAGGTGTGAAGATTAAATCTTGCCGCTAAGAATAAAACCGAGATGTGTGATGTTTTAATGGTTAGTCATGTCTTATACGTTCACATTAACAGGAGACTCGTGTGTCTTAAGCGCCGATTTTTATTCACCAATCAAATTACATAAAGAAAACAAATATGGTCTTGCATTGCTGGGATTTTACACATACAATTCAATTTTTAATGTGGATGATAGCAACAATAAGTTTGCCTACATGAAGGAAGGTTACATCACCGAGCCGATACAATTGCAGATTCCACCTGGGGCTTATGAAATAGATGAAATAGGTAAAGCTATGTCGGAGGCCTTGAGGAATTCGACTGAAGAAAAGAATGATGGAATCTTTTCCTTAATGGCTAATAATAATACGCTGAAATGTGAACTGAAACTCAACATACTATAGATTTCCGGGGAGAGGCGAGTATCGGTAAAATGTTAGGATTTAATCATACAGTGTTACAAAGAGACAAAAAGCACGAATCAACCGAGATGGTGGAAATAATGAAAGTACGCATCATACGCGTAGATTGTAATATAATTTCCGGAGCATATATGAATTCTGTGGAAGGTCAAACCTTGTTCGAATTCGATTTCGACGTGGAGCCCGGTTACAAAATCAGTAATGAACCACAAAATAATATTTATATGCCGTTAATGCCGGCAGGACGGCAGTTTATTGACAACATTACTCTTCGCATCTTGAACGTTAGCGGTGATCTAATCAATTTTCAAGGCGAGAAAATAATCGTGAAATTGGAACTGAAGAAACTTTCATAGAAATGGGTTTTTGCTTCAATCGTCAATTGTGTATGCTGTCGACTAAGATGGGGGAACCGCCGAAACATAATAAAAGTAAAAGAAGAGTTAACGTTAAGGTTAGTCGTCGTCCAGACATTAGATCACAAACATCTCAACAGTTATCTGCCGAAGACTATAAATTTTTAAAATCAATCGGTCTTAAAGTGCGAAAATGATTTCCACCACCAGCGATAAAATAGAGGTTTTCTCCGAACCCATCTTGGACAATTCCATTATTAGTCTAGAAGAGCATACGTATAAACCATACAGATCTCCATCATTCAACAATTCGGATGAAGTTCGTATCCCCATTAATTTTCAAGATATTATACTGGATATCGCCGAAAGTTACATATTTATCAAAGGAAAATTTAAACCCATAGATGCAACGAAAAGATGTGTTTTTATCAAATAATGCCCTCGCATTTTTGTTCGATGAAATTCGCTACGAGATGGGAGGTGAGCAGGTCGCCGTGGTTCGTAAACCTGGAGTTACGACGACATTAAAAACCATGGTTTCATTAGGAAGTTTGCAACAAAGATCTCTCAAGCAAACCAAGATATCGTAGACACGGCAAGTAACGTATTCTCCGGGAAATTACCCTTAAAATATCTTATGTGATTCGCCGAAGATTATGTAAAAGGTGTTTTCAACGTAAAACAAGAGCTTATTATGATTATACCTCGCACCTTTACCAATTGCTATGTCGGCGAAGTAGAGGCAGAAATTAATATTGACAAAATCGATTGGAAAATTCGTCACATCATTCCAGACGACAAGCAAAAATAGAAAATACTGTCTCGCATTAATAAAGGTGGAAACAATGCCAGTATTCAAATGGCATATCGTAAATGGGATCTGTACGAATTGCCAGCTTTAAGACAAACATCTTCCGACGTGTGGGCCTTGAGAACGAGTACAAGTCTGGAAAGACCGCGTTATATAATCGTCGGGTTTCAAGACAGCAATAATTGCGACAAGAAAGAAAAAAACGCAACCCAGTTTACTCACGCCGACGTATGCGACATTAGACTGTATCTGAATTCAACCGTTTATCCCTACGAAAGATGGAATTTAGATTACGCCAAGAAACTGTACGCAGCAGCCTATTACAATTACGAAAACTTCCAGAACAGCTACGACGGGCGCGAAATAAACGATCCAATGATAACGTTCTCGGAATATATGAAAAACCCCGTTTTTATTATCAATTGCAGTCATCAACCAGAGGCTATTAACTCATCGACAGTGAATGTGAAATTGGAGTTCCAAACGAGAAAGAATAAATTCCCCAAAGACACTAAAGTGTACGCATTAGTTATTCACGACTAATTTTTTAGTTATAATGTATTAAACTGTTCGGTGACCAATAAATCTATATTTTAATGTATCTATTATATGTAACATAAAATAATGTTAAAATAAGGTACTTGAATCAATAAATTTATAATGAGTGAAGTAGTAGTTTTATATTTATTGGAAACCCAACAAAAAAAAAAAAAGCGGATGGAAAAGCCCGCTCCTTAAGAAAGGAGTACGGGAGTTTAGATAATGGGGGTTTATTAAGTGGAAAAAAGAACTTAGATAACGCAAGAAAAATTTTTTCAAAATTCGGAAAGATGAAATTTGAAGAAAATGGTTATAGTAAGTTAGATTTGGATTTTTTAAAGCGCTGTAGCTCGGGAACCGTTCAAGATAGAGAAAAAATAAAAGCACTTTAATTACCTAGAATTTCGAGGAGAATACAATGGTGAAAAATAAATTTGAAAAATCTTTAAAATGAAAAAAATTTAGACTAAAAAATTGAAATTCTCGAGTTAGGAAGCCGGAGCGTGGAACGTGAGAATGTGGAAGTTATTAGGTTTTTTTTTAGTGTACCGTCTCCGCGCTAAAGCGCTAAGCAGGCACACCCTCCTCCCACCCCAGGCCATCCATCCGTGGCGTGAAAATCGTTTTTTGATGGTTTCAGAGCGATTGCGCGGCTCCTTCACCATTTTCGCAATTTTTGAAATATGATTTTTTAAAATTTGCGATGACAGAAGTTCGGAAATTTTTTTTTTGATTCTAGAGAAAATTTTCCACAATATATGTATTTTTCCAATTTTTTATCATTAACGGTTACGACGCCAGAGACCACCCAAGATGAGACAAAAAATTTTTTTTGTATTAGCGAATCGGGAAAAATAGTGTGATATACTTCCTTATTACGATTCCGTCAAAACATTTTCAAAATTTTCCTTACCTTGCCTGAAAATAATTAAAATATATGCACAATTTGCATTTTTTGTAAATATGTAGCAAATTAATGGTTAGGAATACCAAAAAAATTTATTTTGAAAAAATGTAGAGAAAGTTTAGTGCTATATGCTAGAAAAGTGGAGGGGTGTAGTTTGTCTATAATAGAGATACGGTGAGTTATAAAATCATATTATTCTCAAACATATATATATATATATATATATATATATATATGTAGGAAGATAAGAAGAAACCTAAACCATTGCCTAAATGTAAGAATGAACAACGTAAATGGCCGCAACCCCATTTTCAAATTTTTTTTATATGTATAGGGAGATAAGAAGAAACCTCAACCATTGCCTAATATATATATATATATATATATATATATATATATATATATATATATATATATATATACAAACTTAATACTATAAATTAAAAGCTAATACCTACAACCACTTAACACCTACTACAAAATCTACTAAAGTCCGCCAATTATCTTTTATATCCTGCACATTCCATCTTTTTTAGTTCTAATTGTCTTTCCAGTTCTAAAATTTCACTCTCACACGCACTTACTTTTTTCAATATGTTTTTTTTTTTCATTCGAAACATGTCAGAGAGTTTGCTCTTCTGCGAGTTGGTAAAGTCTTCAACCCACTCCGGTTGAGATGTCTCAGAACATATTAAAGAAGAAGCGGTTTCGTTTGGTGATGAAGACGATGACGACGATGAAGCAGCGGAAACTTCATCACCTTCAAAACACTGCTTAAACCGCTTCTTCATAGGTTTGCGGCATCCCAATATCGATGACAGTGGCGTTGGGGAGGACTTTACCTCCGACACTACTTCTTGTTCTAAACTGGCCGGTGTTGGTGGCGTTGGTCCATCAGGGCCTTCGATTACTTTCACTTCTACGGACAATGGCTCTTGCGGCGATGTTTCCAGGAAGTCAGGTAATGGAACAGGGGTGGACGGACGCTTAAAGTTAAACTTCTTCTTCTTTCCTTGCCCCATACCTTTAATCGCCGAATAAAAGGTTTTTTTATGGACGATTTCCGACTTCCGCATAGTCAGAAGCTTCTTCAACTTGGAAGCTTTCGGAGAAGATGCTCGATTTGGTCGCGAAGCTTTACGAACCACCACATCACTAATAACGTTGATCTTCGGCTCCTTCTCCTCTGTCCATGTTTTGAGAAAGTCTGCCGCCGACCTCACCAATTCCTCATCACGACCATCGTTGATCGCCTTGTCTGCTTCAGCATCGTCTTTCTCTCGGTGCCAATCCTCGAGTACCCCCGGAGTTAAGAGTTCTAGTCCACTAATATTTTCCAACATTTCTTTTTGGGAACCACAACTTACTTCAAGAGCATCCAAAAGTGATGCAACACTTTGCCGTTCGGAAGACATCTTGGCTACTTTTCACTTACACTTTTACTTTACCACGGAACTGAACTGTGTTCTGACGAACTGTGAAGAGTTGGAGCTGGCAAGTCTGCTTTTATGCCCATTTCCCCCACTATACCAGCTTTATTCCTTTTATTCGATGCATTAAGTATAATATTGAAACTTGTCAGATGCAAGGCCAAGACCAAGGCCAACGTAACCGGCAATACCAGGGTCGTTTTCAAGGTTGTAATTTTCATGGATTTTTTGTCCCTGTCAAGGTTATTTTAAAGAGTAACATATAAATATGGTACTAAACTAGTCAGATGTAAGGCCAAGGTCAATATCAAAGTACCAATCAATGCCAGGGTCGTTTTCGAGGTTGTAATTTTCAAGGATATTTTTTGGTCCTGTCAAGGTTATTTTAAAAAGTAACACATAAATAGAGTACAGCGATTGAAAAGTACAACATATTCAAACATCATGTTGTCAACTGATGAACAACCTGGTGAAGCAGCCAAAACATACAGGTATATACCAAAAGCTTTTTGTTTAACTTGTCATCATTGTAAAAGACAAGGTATCTGCTGGCGGAGTGATCTTACGTACGATTTCAACTACATTGACCTTCTCAGGGTTAAATTTGTACAATGCGGCTTTTGTTCACCAGTTCAAGGACATTAATGAACGTGCCATCCAGAGAAGAAATTAGGTCATAGAAGAAGCTTACCTGTACAGAAGAAATTAACATGTATTTTATTTCTTTATTTTTTAATTTTTTTGTTTGTTATATATTTTTATTTTTTAATAATAAAAAGTAAAGTCAATCTTTTGTTATATTTTAATTTTTTTTCCAATAAAACAATAGTAAAATGAATCTGTATGTGTATTTATTAAACATCACCTAAAATACGTTTTACAATCCATATTTTTCTGCAGAGTCTGTTTATTAATGAAATAGAACCATATATTAGGGTGAAATGTAATGGTTTCAAATCAGTCTCACATAACAATGTCAGAAGTAAACACTATTGATAAGTTCGGTCGCAAAAGAAAATTTAAGGATTTTAACTTTATGCGAGGTCCTTCAGGAATAGGTTTTAAACTTACACCTAATGGAGATTACGACATGGGAAGCAAATGATTGTGCTATTTAGCAGAACCTCTTGAAGGAGACGATGCGGCCACACGAAATTATGTTGATAATAACCTTGCTCAGTGTGTGCAAGATACGCAGAAAGCTTTACATGACTCAACAATTGTTATTAAAGATATATTCAGAAACCAACTTGAAGGTTACGTACGCAAGAAATTAATTGAAACCGGTCAAGAACTTAGAGGATACATTGATGATACTGTTATTGCAATATATGAACTTAGGCAAGACGAACTGCGTGATGAACTTAACTCTAGAATGTTGAAAATTGAAAAGACTATGGATGATCTTGTCAACAAAACTGCTCCACTTTAAACATTTACTCGTTGACCTGTGCCTTTAATTTACTTTTATAATTTTAAAATAATGGTTGAATAAAACAAAGCAATTCAGTAATAATTACATATTTTTATTTAAAAAAAAATAATATGGTCTAGCACGAAATACCCTCATGTTATGCGACTGAATTATATATATACATACTTTTAACAATTTTTGGCCATATAATAAACGGCTATAAAAAAATACAAATTATCTAAAAACACTTATGTAGGTATGAATTTTCCAGTTTTTTTTTTATTAATTTTTACCAAACAACAAATACACATTACAAAAATTGCTCACAAACTCTAAGTCAAATTTTCCTCAGGATTTGTTTTATAAAAATCAATATCGGGATGCCCCCAAGGTAAAGTTTTTGCTGATGATGGAATTACATTACGTTTATCGTCGTTGTGTGACAATGCCACTTTCTTTATTATTTCCGTAAAAACGTTATGTAACTCACTGCGAAACGTTTTCATTTTTCTGAATATTAAACCGCCATTTTCTACAATTTTCTGATAATCTTCCACGTGAAGTTCCTTTTCAATTACAGATTTTTTTATGCCTTTTGCCTTCTTTAATTCACTGTTCAAAGATTTTACATAATAAGCTTTGGCTCCGGTACCATAAAAAGATATGATCGGATCACATGGAAATTCATCTTTCATTCTACCCAATACCGACTTGTTTTTTACGATCTGAAACTGATTTAGCTCTGGATAATTTGATGCATCAAATTTATCGGGGTTTTCGATCATTACGCGGTAGAAATCGTCGGTTAATACTTTTAATATAAGCGAATCCGTATCAGTATATAGTAAAGAAGCATTGTTACCGAATTTCTTTTTAATTAAATTATAATAAAATTCATATATAACGGTTTTTGATACATCTAATATCGAAAACCCAATATATATGGGTTTATTGTAGAGGACCTTTTTTTCCATATAGATTGCAATGAAATCTTTCGTAAATATACTGCAATTATTAAAATTTGGTCGAGCAATTAATGCTCTTGCCCCAACCTTTCCTCGACTATTTTCCCACTGAGTTATTAATTTAATATCTTTGCGATTACCAACATTTTTCATTGTTTTTCCGAAAATCGCGTTTATGATTAATTTGAATTAATTTTTACCAGATTTCGTAGTTGATGCATTACGTAATTCAGTATTGAAATCAATATATTTCTGTAGCCATTTAGACTGATCAAATTTTAAAATTCTATGGGTTTGCATTACCACAAGACCATTCTCGATAGCTTGTTTTAATGTCTTGTAGTGGACCACATATTTCTTTTTATCATTTAAATTCGGTATCAATTTTGGCAAATTTGCTGTTTCATTTGGTGGTATGATGTTTTCCACCAAGAACGGTAGATCCGAATGTGTATCGTATAAATCACTAGGATAATGCACATCCACCTCAAAAACATAACCATGTGGGTTGTCATCGTCTATACTCATAATGTCTAAATCCAAAATTTCACGTTCTGATAACCATCGAAAACCACCATATGGTAATGCTTGAGACATACTGTGACCATACAGATTTGTGGCATCAAGATAAGTATTAAATGAGGAGGGTTTGGTTGGGTCATAGTTTGGCAAATAAGAATTGTTAGCAATATGCTTCCTTTCCGTACACTGACTTATACCTCCACGAATATCTTTTTTGAAAAAATGAATCATATCAATGTCCGTTAAAAGCTCCAACTTTACCTTGGTCATACGAAGCATACAATCAAAAGATAAACTTGGAAGAGTAAAGTACGGTGCTGGGTCCAATTTATAAACATTTAAACATGTGTCTCGGAATTGTTCGAAAACATCACATTATAATAATACATCAGATTGTAAATATAGGTCTGAATATTCTCCCAAATTTTTACATCCAAAAAAACGCCATACTTCTTTCGCTCTTTCATAATCTGCATCACTAATATGCTCTTCCCGCAAATGATCATAAAACTGATTTTTCGTTGGAAGATTTGGGGTATTCATTTTTTCCATAGAGTCAACAAAACCATATGGAAAGACGCCTTTTTGACGCATTAAATTGAATTGATCATTGTTGGTAAAATATTTTCGCGTTTCTCTAAGTTCGCCAATTCTTAAACCATTACCCAAATTTTCCAATGATGTCGATAAAAATTTGAAACTATCAATAAAACGTAACTTCAAATATTTCCGTTTTAATTGTCCGGTTTTAAAATCGGTATAGTCATGCATGTAAATGCTCTTTGTAAATGATATGTACTTTTCTTTAATTTGAGCTATAACATCAATTGTATCTCCATATCTGCACGGTTCTTTTATGAACATATGGCTGTCATAACCACTTAAATTATGAAATATTATAGGGACCAAATTAGGTAATTTATAATTTAAATTTTATATTGAATGTGCAGCGCCATATCTTTTTTTACCTGTTATGTGACAATGATTCCTTACTTTAACATCATTTTCTTTGAAAGGTCCTTCACATATACCAAATAACTCAGCATTTTTAAATTCTTCTACCTCATCAGGTGTTAAGCGATTCATCGGTTTAATCTCCTTTAAATATGTATTATACATATATCTTAAATCCGTTTCAATACGATCTATAAAAGTTTTAGCTGCATCGACCCCCCTATATAGCTCAAATTTGGAAACTGTATCATCAAAAGAACATTTTATTAGATATGCGAAAGAGTATGGCTTATGCTTGAAAGTTTTCACACTATATAAACTTTGGGAACTGGGTTCAACTGTTTCAACAGGTTTTAATACCGATTCAAAATCTGCGTAAACAACAAAAAAGAACTCGCATTTGTTTTTCGATATTTTCGAATTTTAATATATTTTCAGGAACACTTTTTCCAAATTTATCCACCTTCATATCCGTTGAGGGTGTTAAGGAATATATGTGATTACAATCATATTTCTGATGTGACACTAGAGCTGCTCGTGTTAAAAAAGTAATGAGGCAACCATCACAAATGTGCCCTTTATTATGATTATTACATAGATTATTACACATGCGAATGGACCAATCGTGATAAATCTTTAATCCAGCAATAATGTGCCTTGGAACAGTTTGTATCGCAATTATGATCATCACCAGCATATTTAATATCACAGTCTTTTGTTATTAGTAACAAATTTATGTGTATTTGTAATTTTTTAGGGGCAAATCTCTATGGCCCCCACTACTTCATATTTTAGTTTATTGTTTTCAAAGCTAGACTCTAAACCATACACATTAATTGAAATATTATTTAAACACTCAAATTTAGAAATATCACGTAATTGTACTGGAAAATTCATACCTGTAAAGTTTAACATTCTAGAATAGTGTGGGTAGGAGGATCTGGACTGGAGAGATGCGAATAGTGTCGGAAATAATATCGATGTTACGGCCCAAGCAAAACAGCACTCGTCTTGGTTAAACACATTGACTACTGCACGCTTTTGCTCGATGAATTTCCGCAATTTAATATATGATGAGCCGCATACAGGTGAATATTTATTCATATTCACCTCCAGATATAGGATTTTCTCCAGAACCCAACCTGCAATGTAAAAAAAGGAAAATATTTAAAAAATCTTATAACATTTTCATATTTTAATTTTACAAAAATTATTGTATTATATTTTTGTTTCTTTTCATTTACAACGTTACATACCTGAATCTTTCTCCTGAAATTCGCTTGATTGGGCTTTCATCATCTCTACAAATGTGTCATATACATCTTCCACATCACTTGCTGCAGTCACTATTTGATTGATTGTATTGAACGATTTCTCACTAAAGACATCTTATGCTTGCAGAAAATAACGTCAAAAAATTCCATGTTTATTTTCATTGTGTGATGTACTGCTAACAGCTCCGTTATTAAGTTCACCACTTTGCATTCTATTTCATTAAAAAATAATGAATAGTCAATATATTCATTGACACTGCTTATGCGATATGTTGCAATTCGTTTCTTAAATGCAGTTTCAATAAGCTGGACGCCTTCGGACACTGGCACACACGCATTACTTCTATGCTGTAATGTCCTATGGTGAGCTGAAATTCGATTTTGTGGCACACTAATACCGCATACATCACAATAATGTGTTGCAAATGATGTTGATGCAACATCAATTCTTAGCCGCTTTGCTCCGTCCGAATTCTCGAATCTTAACAAACAAGATTCTCTTTTATGCCGTAATACATTGCAATTACGGGTAAATAACTTTTCACATTGATCACACACGTAAGACATTTTTACTTGTACGTTTTCACTCGAAGAAACCTGCACTAATACAAACCTCCTCCCATCCTTGCGTTTATATACCCACCACTTAAGACACCTACCTTGAAAACCGAATGACCTTAAAAAATATTTGGCCTTTAAAACGCCACTGACCTAGGGAAATTTGGCCTTGCAAAAAGTTTGGCCCTGGACAAACTTGACCTTGAAATTTCTGACTTTGGAAAATTTGTCCTTAAAAACTGACCTTGGAAAATGACCTTGAAAAGTTTGACCTTGGTCCGGAGGAGGCTTCTCTTATATATTCACTACTGATTAATAAAACAAATACTGACATAAAATAGATTTGAACATAATTCTCTGGCTAAAAATTTGCATTGTGGGAAATCTATTAAAACGACGTTTTTTTTCGAAAAAATTTCAATATTCCCCCCTATTTCGAGGTAGTAAAAGACTATTCTGGTCTCCGTTTTCAATAATTTTTACTCAGTTTTGCGAAAAACAGTGAATAACACTTTCCAATTTAAGTTCAATTTTTTGTACTAAATCGTTAAAATTTTGTTACAATAACAAATTACACACTGATAGAAGCCTCTGTATTATATAAAATTTCATAAATTTGCACTTTTTATCTGAAATATCAAGAAAATTATCAAAAATCAAATTAAAACAAAATGGCTTCCGTCATTAAATATTGGTGTGACTCGTTCCTAAAACCCGAAAAATTAGCTCTTTTGCTAGATTGCCAATCAAATTTTTGTGAAATTCACATATATTCTAATTTTTCTCAGACTGTTCCGACTTCACGTAATTTCTGGTCAAAAATTTTGTGTGGTTAAAATTAATTTTACGCTTTTTTTTATACATTACAAAAATGAAACTATGTTGTTAACAGTAGTTGATAAATTTTATAGTTTATATTACGAAAGATAAGTCTAGGTTAATTTAGGTTAGTTGAGATTAGTTTCCGGATTACAAATTGAACAAAATCAAATTAAACCTCAACTAAACAAAAATTTTTGGTGGTAAAGATTAATTTTACACTTTTTATTACACTACCAAAATTAAACTATGTTGTTAACTGTAGTGGATAAATTTTATAGTTTATATTACGAAAGTATAAGTCGGTCGATTTAGATTAGTTCCGATTAATTTCAGTTTTAACGTAAATCTAGCTAAACGTGAACTAAATAAAAATTTTGGGTGGTTAATATTAATTTTTCCTCGAGACTGTATAAAACATTAAAAAAATTGAACTATATTGTTGACTGAGATGGTCAAATTTTATAGTTTATACCACGAAAGTATTTTACATTTACGTCTGATGTTTCGATGGCCTTTCCGGAACGGGTTTTTGGTTTCGCGTTGAAAATACAAGTTTTTTTAAAGTTTATTCACTAGAATTTGTGCAAAAATACTGAAATATATTATATACATGATATTTTAAGTAGTACCATTGAAAATAAATATGTAAGTTCGGTTTTTTCTTCAGAATTAAACTTGTTTGGTGAAGTGACGCTTGGTGTTTTTTCAGTTTTCCGAGAAAGTGAGAAAAAATAGAGAAAAATCAAAACCAAGATCCTATTCTACATTCTCAAAGTAGGGGGTAAGTATCAATTTTTTTTTCCAGAAAACGCCGTTTTTCTACATTTACAATAATATAAATAATTACCAAAATATAGAAAAGTACTTACCGAAAATAATGAATTAATGAGATTTACAAAACAATACCATACATTAATGCATTGTTCTAAATAAAAAGTTTGCCCAAATGTCTTGACAACATACACAAATATAAATTCCTAAATTTAGCTAATATCACTGCACGGCACAAATCAAGAGAATCTTAAGCGTCGGGACGATGACAAACGACCGCATTAAATACAAAGAATACGCCGGAATGCCGCCCTTTCGCAAAATCCTGCTTGGTTTTCTGGTTCTCATATTGCCAACCTCATACAACAAATTTGCTATGAAATTTTTTTCTGCGCTTACTCTACATAGCCATTCCATGTCAATATATGACATTTATTTTCTGCATGTTGGGTTAATTTTCCATATCCCCTCTAACTTCCTTGTTAAGGATATACATGGGCATATGTTTTATTATTTTATCTTACCTTATAAAACTAATGTACATACACAAACGCGACGCACGACAGGTACAACATTGACTTTAATAGGCCATAAATCAGAATTGCTACTATCTATATATTCATGCTTTTGCATACATTTTTTTTCAGACTACTTGAATAAATACAGCATTAATCTGATTGTTTATGATACGACGATCTAATCGATTTTCGTGGACTTATTTAGAGATTTCATGGTTTATTTAGTATGCATACTTTTACGATGTTTTCATGGTACTATGGTTTTTCGCTTATCGATTTATCCTAAATAATTAAACTTACTATTTATTAATAAATCTAATTATTTACACGTTACGTGCTATTAATTAACCTTAACCTTATCACTAATTAACAAATTGCTATAATTTGCAACTGTTTAATAATTTTCTTAATTTTTAACTTATCCTACTTTTGTCTACTTTTCGTCACTTTCTCGACTATCAGTAGTGCTTAAATTTCGGGATTATTTTATCTCTCACGTTACGTTCAGTAGGATTAATCTACATTTCAACTAAACTTGCTAAAATCTGCGTTCGCTTTACAGAGTATAGAAGATATAAAGATGAGACTGATTATCATACCCTCAAGAATATTGACGATTACACTACTCATTGTATCTTTATGGCACGGCGATTGAAGCACTAACGAAAAAGCATTATCGAGGGTAACCCAAATTATCTAATTTTTATCAGTATTTTCTTCTGTTATGAACCGATAAATTTTGGACGTGTTGAAATTATTAATCGTGTTGCCTATGTGTACTTATAATTAAGAAAATACATCGCGCCGTTAATCAAATGGTAGATTTTATGACTATAACTATAACTTACTATCTAAATAGATCAGGGCTGTTTTTAGGTGGATGTGGAATGGAACATGGAGATTTTTACATGAGTGCCTTCAGAATAACCTGAATAACGATAATTTTGATATGCGTACTTTCAAAAAGTTGGACAACATTGTTTTTTATTGATAAAAATATAAAATTGACGAAAAAAAAAAACTTTTTTTTTCAACTTTTCTCTCATGTAACTTTGAAGGTATTTATTTTAGAGGAAAGTTGAGAAGGAAAAAAAGTTTCGTAATTAAATTTGCCATAAAATAGTCGAAAATCTCAAAATATATTTTCCTTATTGCAAAATAGCAATAATTAAAAAAAGGGAAAAAAGCAGGTCTATAATCAATTTTTTTCGACCATTTAAATTTCTCTGAGGAACTTCATATTAGACCAAAGAAAACTTTATGCCATGATAAAATAACGTACTAAAATTCGTTAGGCTCGAATCGATAGTTATTCCACAATAATTTTGCAATCCGATTTCGTTTACAAAAATTGACAATTTTTCAAGTTTGTCTGAGTTCAAAATATCACGTTAACGTATTTAAATTTATTTTCGACTAATAGTAGGGAACTTATGTTTTCCAACGCTTTTTTCAGAATCAAAATCGGATGATTTGGACACTCTCAGGAATTGTTTAAAGAAATTGCTGATATTTTTGTTTATAATCAAATAGATTATCTCGGCGGATTTTTATTGGATTTTTCTTTTGCAGTTCATGGTTTAAAAGTACTTGGAAAGGCGCTTCTTTTCGCGAAAAAACATTTCAAATCCGTCAATTGGTTTCCAAGATACAAACTGTCAAAGTTGACAGCCTGTTATAGTGAATCTATAAACAATACAGACCTGATTCTTGAACCAAAAACTTTATCTTGCCGAGCCCTTTTTTGGTACAAATATTTAAATGTTTATGTTATCGGAAACTTTAATAAAAAATGAACAGAATATCGCCCAAGTGCGTAAAAAATGAAAAAAAGAGGGGTGGGGAACTCTTATTTTACAATTGAATTCGAAGATTTAAAAGAAATATCATTTTTTTTAATCCGATGTACCGCGTATAATGGAACTCAAATATCATAATGCCATGTGCACATTATGCATTCATTTTGTTATAAATAAATGACGTTATTTATGCATCATACTTACATACTTACATACTGCACTCTATAGACTTTCCTAGCGAATATTTATTTATTAATATAATTAAGCATACTATAACGATATATATTTACTTTAATTATCAAAATTGTTTAAACAATCATTGTTTAAACAAATTGAAAAAAATTTTGGTTTTAAAAATTATTTTATTCGTTAAAATGAAAATAAAATAATTATTTTATATAAATCATATATGAAAACTTAATAGTTTTTAAGTGATAATACAATATTTCTACAAATGTTTGGAGATATAATATTTTCGGAGATGAGAGCATGATGCCTTAAAATATAACCGTTAAGATGAAAGTAGTGGGGTGGGACTAAGAGACATCTGCTCAAACTGGCTTTCTAAAGGTATAGAATAGGCATTAAAGAGAGTTAGTCTGTAGTTATTATGTGTCCCTATTTGTGGAAAGATACTGGTTACAGTGTTACCAAAAATTGTATTTTATAAATGTGCACGACATGGTATGTATAATTAACATCCAAATAAATTCAGTTTGGAGACAAGTTTTTCAGTTTGAATTAATGTCGTTTTCACCATTATATTTACTTAATAATCAAATATTTTTCTTAATTTTTTCGTATAGGTGAATATTATGAAACAATTCATTTTTGCCGAAAAGAATGGTAACTGGGAATTGCATATAAAAATTTCGCTTAGAATGTTGCCATATTTAAATGCCAGTGGTCATTTTTTTTATGCCAAATCTTTGGAAATATATATTCAGGATATGCACAATCGTTCAACCAGAATGAACCCCGCTGAATATGACAAATTCGTCAATCAGATTATTTTACTGTTAGAAGGTCTGAAAAATTCTGGTGTTGCGTTTGAACAGACATGTGTATAGAACAGTTTGAAATATAATATTTAGTATTAAGGGTGCTTTATTCAACTGTTTGTACGTAATCTATAAAGAATAACTATTTTATTTTTATCCGTATTTTACGTATAAAATAATTTAAAACCAATAATTTTTTCAATTTGTTTAAACAATGATTATTTAAACAATATTTTTAATTAAGTAAATATACATCGTTATAGTATGCTTAATTATATTAATAAACAAAGTTTCGCTTGGAAAGTCCAATACTATAGGGTGCAGTATGTTGCAAGTATGATGTATGATGCATAAATAACATCATTTGATTATAATAAAATAAATGCACGATGGGCACATGGCATTATGATATTTGAGTTACATTTTCGCGGTACATCGGTTTAAGAAAAAATAACCAAAATAGCTCCATTAAAAGCCGTAAAAATGAAAATTTTTTCCAGATAGGTGTTTTGAATCTTCGAATTCAATTTAAAAATGAGAGCTCCCCATCACTCTTTTTTTCATTTCTCACGCGCGTGAGCGATATTCTTTTCATTTTTTATTAAAGTTTTCGATAACATAAATATTTAAATATTTGTATCAAAAAAGAGCTCGGCAAGACAAAGTTTTTGGTTCCAGAATCAGGTCTCTATTGTTCATAGATTCCCCATAACAGGCTGTCAAATTTGACAGTTTGTATCTCGGAAACCAATTGACGGATTTGAAATTTTCTTTCGCAAAAAGAAGCGTCTTTCCAAGTACTTTTAAATCATGTATTGCAAAAAAAAATCCAATAAAAATTCGCCGAGATAAGCTATTTGTTTATAAGCAAAAATATCAATAACTCTTTAAACAATTCCTGAGGGCGTCCAAATCATCTGATTTTGAATCTGAAAAAAGCGTTGAAAACCTTGAGTTCCCTGCTAAATGTCGGAAATAAATTTAAATAGTTAACGTGATGTTTTTGACTCAGAAAAACTTGAAAAATGGTCAGTTTGTGTAAACCAAATAAGATTGCAAAATTATTGTGCAAAAACTATCGATTCGATCCTAACGAATTTTAGCGTGTTATTTTATCATGGCATAAAGTTTTCTTTGCTCTAATCTGAACGTCCTCAGAGAATTTTCACCTTTTTTTTTAATTATTGCTATTTTGCAACAAGGGAAATATATTTTGAGATTTTCGAATAACTCTATTTAAAATTTAGTCACGAAACCTTTTTTCCTCTTCAACTTTCCTTTAAAATGAATACCTTCAAAGTTACACAAGAGAAAATTGGAAAAAGAACGTTTTTTTTTTCGTTAATTTTATATTTTTACAGGGTGTCTCAAAAGAAAGTACACATTTGTTTTGCTTATTGCGTGAACGCAACTATTCCGAGCGGCGCGGGGGGTATGTCAATCGGTAGCCTGGCTCTTGGGAATTTAGTCGCTATGGAGCGTTTCTCGGGAGCGGACCGTACTTTGTGTGTACGTGAGTTTTACAAAAACGGTAATTCGGCGACTATAGCGCGTAGAAAATTCTGCAATTTTCGATATATTCGTCACTTAAATGATGCGCCAAGCGCTCGGCTTATTGGAAAATGGGTCCAGAAGTTTGAAGAGACCGGTTCAACACTAGATAAACCAAAATCTGAGCGTCCGAGGTCTTCGAGAACGGTCGAAAACGTAGAGAGTGTTACTCAGTCTGTTCGTGACGACCCAAACGTTTCGATTCGTAAGCGTGCTGTTGCTTTAAATGTGCATAGGTCATCATTATTCCGCATTTTAGACAAAGATTTAAAGCTGAACCCCTATAAAATTCAGTTGGTGCAAGAATTGAAGCCTCAGGATGCTGGTCAGAGGCTTGACTTCGTAAACCAGATGACTGAACGCTTTTCAACGTTTACCATCTTCTTTTCAGATGAAGTCCATTTTCATCTTAATGGTCATGTAAATAAGCAAAATTGCCGCTATTCGAGTGCAAACAATCCAAAACACAAATATCAGAAACCTCTACATTCGCCGAAAGTGACTGTATGGGCTGCGATGTCGGCGCGAAGAATTATCGGCCCGTACTTTTTTGAAGATGAAAGGGAACGCACAGTAACAGTGACTTCAGAGCGGTATGTGGAGATGTTAGACGACTTCTTCGTGCCTGAACTGCAAAATTTTCCTGGCTATAACCAAAGAATATGGTTCCAGCAAGACGGAGCAACTTCACACACGTGCAACTTGTCTCTGCCACGAGTGCGTGAAATTTTTCCTGGCAAATTGATCTCAAAGAAAGGTGACATAAGTTGGCCTCCACGCAGTCCTGATTTATCACCTATGGACTTTTTCCTATGGGGTTATGTCAAATCAAAAGTTTACGCCAACAAACCGACTTCCCTGGCACAATTAAAAGAAAATATCCGCAACGAAATGGCAGACATCACAGAGAATACCTGCCGAGCCGTCATGGGCAATTGTAGTGCTCGATTAAATGAATGCCGTGAGCGCAACGGATTACATTTGGACGATATCATTTTAAAAAAATAAATTCCCAAACAATGTATTTTAATATGTAATAAACATTTTTTCAATAAAGTCTTGACTTTTTTTTAAATCGATTTTTTAAATGTGAACTTTCTTTTGAGACACCCTGTATTAATAAAAACAATGTTACCCAACTTTTTAAAACTACGCATATCAAATTTAACTTTATTCAGGTTATTCTGAAGTCTTTCGTGCAAAAATCTTCATGTTCCATTTCACATCCACGAAACCCCAAAATTTTACAGATAAGCCCTGGTCTAAAACTTTTTTGTTCATAATCAATACCTAAGTTCCTAAAATTAAGAAAACATATTTCGGCGTTTCAAACACTCGTAATTAATTACACTCGCGATAAATTTTCGTTTATTTGTATGAAAAATGCATTTTTGTATTAATTTTGGGGCACTGAACACAAAAATGACAATGAAATTAAAAACTTAGTTGCAATTTTCAAGAACAAGGTTTTTTATTTTATTTTTAGCAAAATAATAAAAAATACATACTTTTACACTTCTAGAGATAATAAATATATGGCATTTTTGCTTTTCTTTTGTGAATTGTTTCTAGAGCATCTCTAACAAGAGTTCAACAGTAGACGGCAAGCATGGAAGAAATCCACCTTCCCTGGTACCTTTTCTCCATTGTTGATATATCCTGATGCAAGCGTTCGCCGTACTCATCACTTACAGCTCCGCAGTTGTCAGGAAAAACTCCAAATGTGAGTGTAGGAAATGGATCTTTAGATATTTATTGCAACCCATTTTTTGATACGATGACAGCAAATTTTCCACAAGAGTAACGTAATTGTCAACTGTTTTATTTCCGAAGAAATTAGTGACCACGAGACGTCATTCCAAGTATTTTTTCAATATCTGATAGAGTGCTGTCAAAATATTTGTTTTTCAGAATTTTTCGAATCTGTGGCCCAAAAAATACCTTCTTTAATTTCTGCTTCACTTAGCCTTGGGAATTTCTGACGCAGGTACTGAAAAGCTGGCTCATCTGTATTCAGCACCTTGACAAAGTTTTTTATTAGTCCCCATTTGATATGCAGTGGTGGCAACAAAATCTTTTTGGGGTCTGCCAATGGCATACGTTATACATTATTTTCATTACGTTATGGATGTAAAATCAGGATTTCTTGATGTTGATGGCATATCTTCTTTTTGAGAAATCGGTGTATCGTTATTATTTGATTCGTAAGTGAATGTTTCTGGGTGTTTTGGAATATGAAATTTGTCACTATGAGGCACAGATCTCATGGCGGATGAGATATTTGGATACTTGATCACTGAATTTTTCTTCTTGGATGTACCTGTGCCTTGACCAACACGAGGTATGATGCAGAAATAGCAATCAATAATATGATTTGTAGGCTTTCTTCAGATCATTGGGACAGCAAACCGCATAGATCGTTTTTTTATTATTTTATCAGTTTCTCAGACTTGAAGCGCATGCATTACAGCAGATATGTGGCGCCCACTGTTTGTCTTGATCCCCAATGTTGCAACCGAAATAAAGTTGATATACCTTTGTTATTAATGGGGTAATAGACCACTTATGAGACGCAAAAGTCACATCACCACAAACATAAGAGAAGTGATCTGAATTGTGTACACACTTTCGAGACATTTTACAATCTCAACTATTGGATTCGATTCACCAACTTCAACTGACTAACCTCTTCGCTTTGTAGCTGCTACCTAAATAAGGTTTCTACGTTTTTAGAAAATATTCAAATTTTTTATTCAATTTCATAATATTCGGAATGGTAGCGTTTGTCATTTATTTGTATACATGGACTGTCAGTACAAAACAGACATAAAAGACGATTTACATGGATTTAAATAGCTATCTCCCTTATTTTATGGGGAATTTGCATTTAGTATAATGGGAGTCATCCCTGGAGATCCCTCGTGCGGTGTTGCCAAGTTATGCAAAATTTCCTTGAGTTGGGGACAACGTAGATTTGACAACGTCACCATCCTCTGTTGTTATAAAAGTACATATATGCCACGTGCATTTTTGCGTGGAGACATGATATTACTTATCTCAAAAATTTAAATTAATATTAAAAAATAAATTTAGTTTCGGTTTTAGCACACAAAAATGGTAAGATTTAGTTGATTTTATTTTAGATACATTTTGGCTGTTATCCAGTATTATTAACCTTTTCCAACATATTACAGATTTTGTGCATTTACCTTCACTTAAATATAAATCATTCGTTCAAAGCTGCCTAGTTAAATAATTCAGTTCACCGAGGTTTAATTTAATAACCTATAAATACACCGATTTTTCACATCAATACATTTTAATTTGACCGGAATTTCTGACGAATTTCGATCTTTATAAACAGAAGAGGGTATATTGCCGAAGCAATCTACTTTGAGGGCCACGACTTGTTTCAATTCATGAACAATCTCGTCGCACTCAAGAACTGAGGTTCTCAGAAAAGGACAAGTTGTCCTGATCACGACAACAACCAATGTCCTGAATCTTCAGGCTGAAGTTTCTCTTTTATAATGGTCATTACGCCACGCTCCGAAATTAGATGATCTTTCCAATCAAAGCGTCGTCTGTTTCTGTATAATTTTCGAAGTCTTTTACGATGCAGAGTTAAGTATCTTCATTGTTACGAAGATTTTTGAATTTTTAAGTAAATCGGAACATTAAAATGATTTTATATATTTGTTCAATAAATACAAGACTACGTTTACAACATTAGGGCAGTTCGTAGTCTTTTAGCAATCACCTATTTACAGGTGCTTTAATCATTGACTCAGGTAGTGCAATAATAACGACTACTCCAATTTTAAAACGTGTGCCTTGTCATTAGGTTATATTTCAATATTTTCACCTTCCTATTGTCCGGCCCCCACAAGATCATTCGTAAATTTGTTCGATGTCTTCGTATTTCGTTAATATCATCAACTAATTTTTAACGGCCCCAGCGCTCCGTCTATGATGGGGCATCCAACTTTAGACGCTCGAAAAAAGGCAATATAAATAAAACAGTTTCATAATCAATATACTTGTGGCTATCCTGGTAAAAAATTATGAATTTTCATGAAAAAATAACTAAATAACGATTGTCCAAATAAAAAGTGCCAAAACGAAATTCTATTTTGTATATTTCATGCCGGAAAAAATGGTAAATATGAACCATTTGCCTTAGTTTTATTACAGATGATACAGATCTAGAATACGTGGTTAATATATAGAGAGGATCGGTCCAATGATTTTTCAAAATTCCTGAATGTCGTATGCTAAGATGCTGTTTCGGGAAAAATACGTTTAAAGTTTTTTTGTGTGAAAAATCAGCGACGTTTTCTGTTTCTTTGCAAAGCTCATATTTTTGTGATCTAGCATCTCTTTGCTAGATTCTGGACTTTCTGGAAGTTTCAGAATTGAGGCGGTTTAGAAATGATTAAGGCCGTGTACGCATTCAAGCGACGGAACACGCGCGCAGTCAGTCGAGTGTTCGGCGATCCATTCAGTAATGCTCTGGAAAATATAGAAAGACTGCTTGGATCTTTATGAAATTTTCTGAGAACATTCCTGACTGTTCGTGCTTGTAAAAAAAGTATTTAAAAAATATCGACTTTTTGAAGTTGATAAGGTGATATGCCTAATAAACTAATCACTTAAAAAGTCCATTCTAAAATACACATATTTTTAACTTTAAGTTATAGACTTTCATGTGCTAGGACACTTGTTTTAGTACACAGTATATTAGAATATAATAGTACTTACCACTGAAGGGAAATAAAATAATTCTCCAACAGAGATTGCAATAGGCCAAACATTTCGTCGTATAAAAAGTATGACTACAGAAAGCTCAGTAATTTTGATTATACATTCCAGGATGAATACAGCAAAAAGTGATCCGAATAATTCGTTAATCTTTGCAAATAATTTAACTGTCGTATCGTGTAAACAGTTGTCTTCGATAATAGCTCTTAAACTTATTGGTGATCTTAATTTCTTGTTAAGACTTTTTGTATAATTTCTTGTTTCGTTAATTGTGAAAAGAGCTGCTAAAATTATCACTTCTTGTCTAAATATAAAATAATTATGACTTAAAGCTATTAGAATTACTTGAATTTCCCCAGCACGTCCATGACAGTAAATGTGATAAGTGAATCTTGCTAGCCATAATGATGAAAAAAGTCCCACAAAAATTTTTCCGGATTTTGTATTGAACATATGTTTTCTTGTAGAATTTAACTTTAATAATTTTATAATAGAACGAATTTTAGTTCCGTTATGTAAAAGTTTGAATGATATTATCGTGTTAATACAGTTTGTGGTAATACCACCTAGCAGAAATAAAATTTCAACAGGCAATGGTACTTTTTGAGAGGCTCTAAAATGTAAGGATATATACATCATGATTACCGTAGATCCAATCGTGCAAATGGTTATAAATATCATGTTATATGATTTAAATATTTTAGACTTACAATACGTTGGCGGATATATAGCAAGTGCGTAAATTATTACGAAAAAAACATCTTTTAGTTTAATATACATTTGTATTTAAATGTGGCTATACGAACTGAACTTTATAAGTTTAAAGATAGTAATGTTATAATAAATATATTGGATGGTCGGAAAAACAATAATGCATAAATTATTCATTCTAACATTATCTGAATAATCCATGTGCATATAAAGTCTCATAAATAATTTAAATTCTAATTTTTATAATGAACAAATGTATACTAACCGGACTATCTATTTTTAACATCTCTGGGCTTATTTAGGAAGTAGCTGACTGACACCAAATTGTTGTAATTAAAGATGTTCATAATTTCATTATAATACCATATATGTGATTTTACTATATTGAACAGATCAAAAAATTCATCCTATTCATAAAAGAGTTTATAACACTAATTACCTAATTACTTACTCATTGAATGGACTACTAGTGATTAAAGTAATTAAGGCAATGGTATTAACACATCCGTCGGCATTCAATTTTTTGCCAAATTTTGAACGGCATCAGCGGAATTTGTAGCAAAGTGTGAGGTGCCAGTACGGACATTAACGTTATATGACGCATATTCTTTTTGTGTTTATGCCGGACCTAACGTTGGGCCGCGTCCAAATTAGTAAATAAATTTGTTGAATGTTGAATGTAGGATTCGCCATAAATATTTGCGGTGCAAATTTTGCATTTTGCCGACATAAATATTTATGTTGTGCGCCGTGTGTCCGTGACCAATCCGTATGTGAACTTATGTGTTATTTGGTTTGGTTTATTATTTCTGTTTATTTTGATTTCAAATTGGATCTAATCAATTAGAAATGAATTTAAACATCGACGACGTTCTTTCGTTAATATAAGAAAATTAAAAATAAACGATTTAAAGGTAATAAGCGGCATTTTAATAAAAGTAAAAAGTAAGATAAAATTTAACACCATTAATTTATCTTTTATATTAATATAAAATCCAATATCGTCTGTTTTTTTTTTATCCCATTTTCTTGATAAAATTGAGCATAACAATAAAATCAGCACATTTTTTTTTTCATTATTACCAATACATCAGACATGGTCGCAGATTAGTTCATTTAGAATCAGGTGGAAAAATTAGTGGAATTTAAATTAACCTCAATTTAGTAACTGGGTAAATACCTTGGCGATGCCTACATAGACCTCCCTAGAGAGCTTATAAAAACAGCAGCAGCAGCAGCAGCTTAACCTCCATTTGTAAAAAATACGTCCCTACTAAAACGATGTTGCGACACAAAACCCCTTGATGTCTGAAAAACAGACAAGCACCTGGGGCACTATCCTCGAACTGGAGAACGTGAAGTGAACGGTGAAAAGTTGGCAAACGCGTATTCTTGAAATGTTCATCACTCATATCCTCGTTCGCCCGGTGGAAGGTAAGCGAACGGTGAAACATGCGCAAATGAAATGTCAGCCGCTAAATGACATATTTAAGGCACGGATTTCAAAAAATAAAATAGAATTACAAATTTTTATCTTATTTTTCTTCAAAATAACTCGCATTAAAAAAAATAATATGTTGACGTACCGTCTCTTTAAGACGTTTTATTTTCTGAATAAACAGTTGAAACGTTAATTAGGACCCCAATATTTTCAATATTTTCAAATTTTTTAATAAAATATCCTTAAAAAGTTGAATATGTCTCGCAAATATTAGGCAAATTTGAGATAACAGACAAAATTATTACAGGAGATTCTGTTCATCACTCAATTGTATGAGCGTGCTATTTAAAAATGTTTTTCTAGGGCCAGTTCTGCTTATGGATTTAACATAAATATTTGTGTCCATAACAGCCGAGTATCTTAGTTTTAAACAGTTAAATCTAACATAATTCTTCCACGACACAACTTATAATAAATTTGAGAAATCACAATTTGTAGGCTATCTGAAACTTTTATTTAAATAAGTAACAAATTTTATATTTAAATTATGTTAACTACAGCACTTAACTTAACTAAACTGTGTTAAACACTATACGACACTACAAATAAATAAATATTATGATTATAATTTATCGAGACATATAAATATGAACCCTACAGACCAACGAATGAGATCCTTTAGCATAAAAACCTTATTTATAGTACATTTGATCTTCAAACCTCTACAAATCTTTATAAAATATATGTATATATATATATATATATATATATATATATATATATATATATATATATATATATATATATTAAAATTTGAATGTGAGATCCGCCAGTGTCTTTAATGGACGTCTTCTGTTTGGCATTTGGTTTCGGTCAGTAGTGAACATAACTCGATTCGCTCGATCCCCCCACTCCTCGACCTTGACCTTGACCTTGCTTCACCCCTCTTTGGCCCCGCCCACATGTCCTTGTCATTGACCTTGAAAGTGCACGTGTGCTTTGGCCTTGGCCTTGTGTTCAAGGTTGTGTGTGTGACCTTGACCTTGACCTTGGTCGAGACGACCTTGACCTTTGTTGAAGGCCATCTTGGGTGTGTGACCTTGAAGTAGTTATTTGTGCATTGTAATAGTGTGGGATGATCTTGAAATGATTTCGACCTTGCAAATTGTTCTATAAATTGTGTGAGTCTACTTGCATTCATTCAGTGTGAAATGTCAGATACGGAACTATCTAAAGAAAAAATTATAGAGCAAGTCGGCAGAGTAATTTGTTTATATCAGAGTAATTTAAAAAGTTTGTGTGATTTTGAAGAGAAGGATCTAGCATTTTTTCCTCTCGAATATTTAAAAACTTGCGTTGATACGCTGAGTTTACGGCAAATTTGGGATAAGCTGCCAGCGTCATATCGGTGTAACAAGGAACTACAGTTAAGCTTACCCTGTTACATTCACTATGAACAAATATATCGTCATCATATAGATGGGCCACCACCAGCAATAAAAAAGTGTCGTGAATGTAAAAATGAGTGAATAATATGAATAGTGCTTTGCAAGAGACAGTAAAAACATTGGGCGATGAGTTCACTGAAACGGCTAGTAATTATTTCAATGATGCAATGAAAAGTCGAGCAGAATGGGCGTCGCGCTATTGTGATTTGGCTTATGAATATGAAAAGGCTGCGAATGCATGTCGTAAATATTGCAGCAAAACAATAAATTTACAAGACTTTGTTCGTGAGATAAAAAAGTTGGGGTTTAGTGACTGTTTGGAAAAACTGATTAGGTTCATTGCAGATCCGGTTGTGTTAGATGAAATTAGAGTGTAGGACTTAAGTTTAACGTAGTAGTAGTTAATATGGAAAGTTTAGTGCGAGAAATGTACGAAGAATTTCTAATTTCTGCAGCCTGTTCGGAATTTTACGCATATGAAATGCAAGATTCGGAGGCTCAGGACTTTAGTGTATTTTTTAAGTATATGGACCATGCCGAAGTGTGTCTTTTAGCTAGTATAGTTTGTAAGAATTTTCTTAGAAATAAAAATAAACAATTATTATTGAACAAATTAAGGAAATTAGGTTTAGGTGATAATGTTAAACGCATAGAAGAATGGCAGAAAAAATCAATGAATAAAGTACATAAAATGTAGTTATTTGTTTCATTATATTTTGTCCTTGAAGTTATCCTTATACCAATTTAAATGTGTGACGTCATTTGACCTTGAATACTCCTCCCACTATTTCTATCGTTAAGCTACCCCCACCATTGTTACAATTCGACCTTGAAACCCCGCTATAAAGGTTCGTGGGAGAAGAAGTAACTTCAAACAGTCGCAGATATCAGTGGCATAAACATCAAATATTGTGTTCGTGTAGTGTTCTGAAAGTGCTTTTATATTCACGGTAATTTTTGGATTTATATACCATTTTTTTCAATAATGAGTATTGCAAAAGAAACTCTAGATGAAATTAATGAAATGTTTAGCAAAGATTTCGAGGTTTTAGAGAAAAAAAAGGTTACCGAAATGATTGTAGGCAAAGTGTATAAAATTGTAAAGATGGTTTCAATGACTACACGATTTGGTAAAACTCTTTTAGTGGCTTTACACGATGACGGTGATAATAGCACATTTGAGACTTTTTTACCAAAACGTGTGGCCGAAACACTACCTGACGATATTGTAGATATTATGAGTAAAACTAAAGATAAATACACTCTAACTTATTTGGGGCAGGGCACTAGAGTTTTTGGAAACAATACTCGAACATTATTACGTTTTGGCTCATTGGAGTAAATTGTATGTAAATTGTTTGAAAAAAAGGATGTAATTAAATTTAAAATATAGTTGCACATGTCAGAATACTTACGCGTGTTCATTATTTCTGTTAAAGATGTCTGCTGATGCGACGACGACGACGACGACCGCCAACGAATGTGTAGATAGATACATATTTTGGTTGGGGAGAGAATTAAGAAATAGGGCTCACGATATGTTAGATAGCGTAAATGATTGGTCGTATATTGATGTAACCAAAGATCAATTTAAGAACGAGATCAGGGATACAATCAATTTTATGGCTGGGGTACACTTGTGCGACAAATTTTTATATGGTTCCATAGACATGGATACATTTTGTGCTGAAATGGTTGAAGAAGAATTAAAAGAATACCTCGTCAATATTCCACATTTACCAGGTGAGCTTGCTGCAAAATATGAATTGGTTTCTGCAACAGCAACAGCCCAAGACGTTGACGATCGAAATAGTGTCGGATGGGATAGAATTTTGAGCAACGAAAACGAAGACATGGAAAACTAATTTTTTATAATTTTTGTATTTGTGCAATTAAATAACTGTAAATAAATATCTGTTACAATCACAGTTTTATTTTATTTCTTTTATAAACATACCAACCCAGTAGATCATAGTCAGTGTTTCTTTTTCTCAGCTGAAATATTTAATATAAGTAGGGCAAATAAAAATAAAATAGTTTAGTAAAGATTGAAAATGAGTCGAGGAAACAACACAATTGATAAATTTGGTCGACAGAAATATAATGAAAAATATCATATATTATCTGGGCCACAAGGGATTGGTTTTAAACTTACAGCGGATGGGCAGTATGATATGGGTGGAAAAATCATAACCAACTTAGGCGAACCTAAAGATGATGACGATGCTGTGACAAAACACTTTGTTAATAGAAAGTTTTACAATTTTGCAGTTGTAATATGTGACATATTTAACAAGGATGTCCTCCCCATGATATACAAAAATAATAGTGAGCTTAAAACAAAAATTGAAGTTATGCAGAAAATACTCTATCATCAGCCTTTAAATGACTCATTAAGCGCACTGTCGTACGACTCGACTTCAAAAAAAATCTAAAAAAAGCAGGTTAAAGAATAGGAGAACGCACTCCGAGTGGCATAGCCTTGAAGATAACGTCGTAGTCGTCGGTGAATTGGACCTTCCCTCCAAGAATATTGAAATGTTATTTAAGTGTATGATGTTTTATTGTCATTGTTTTTAATAATGAAGATTTAAATAAAAAACTTTATTTTACAATATATTGTTTATTTATTTTACATTTTAAATAAAAAATATAGTCATACAATATGTTATTTAAACAATATTAGCTTTATCTATCCAAGAGTTGAAGTGGTTGGGAAATCCTAGCCATTTGACAAATAATTGTTCGATGTGATTTTTCTTGCGTTGTCTAAGGACCTTTTCTACTAGATAAACGTCAGGACTGCTTGTTTTTTGTAGTTCTGATTCGTAAAAACACCCTCTTATAGGCTGACCTTCTAACGATTCCAACAAGTAAGTAGGTGGATTTGTAACGTTAACTTTTACAACTTTAAACAATTCGGTTGACCAAGAGGGCGTATATCCTTTCTCGAATAAGCTTTTGTACTTGCTAATACGCACAATGTCACCCATGGAAAACTTAAATTTTTTAGGTACAATTTTTAAATAATCATATGCTTTAATATGTGTTTTTTCTTGCACGTCTGCAGGCTTCATTCCAATGGTGCGATGTTTCGAATGGTTATAGGTTTTTGTTACTGCCGATAATATATGTATCCATTTGTAAGATCCTCTTGTCGAGAATTGTTTATATAAATTATTTTTTAAAGTCCTTATGACTCGCTCAACAATTGCAGCTTTCTTTGTGCTGTAAGTGGAATAATGATTTATATTATATTTTTTCATCAGGGCTTGAAAGTTTGTATTATAGAACTCCTTTCCTTGATCACTTTGCAGATTTGTTGGTGTATATGATGCCTCTTCAATGATGCTTTTCATCGCATTAGTAACTTCTATACCAGTCTTGTTTTTTATGGCTTTGGTATAGACAAATTTCGAGTAACAATTTATACAGACCAAAATATAACGATAACCATCGTTTTCATCAGCATACTGTTGCATTTCAGCCAAATCAATTTGCCACAAATCTCTGTATCCTTTTATTATCGTGCGCCGTCTTACAAAATTTTTTCTAGCCGTTCTATGTAGTTCATTAACAATCTTGATTTTTTCTAGACTGGGCTCCATATTATTAGTAATACTAAAGGTTTCAGATCGAAGGAAGAACTGAATAATATCATTAAATATTGAGCTTAATATATTATATCTTCTTCTCGTAATTCCTCTATGATTGACATAATTTCATTTTCGTGTCCAGTGTGACCGGCCATTTTGGAACTCCACAACAAACGTAAATGATCCACCAACTCTTTAGCTTTGTTCCAGTAGACATATTGAAATCTTTTCGAAGATAATTTCTTTTTTGTGGGTAACTGTAGTTTTTCCGAGAGATTTTTTCTTGTAATAGTACCACCTAATTTTGTGCCCATTATCAGAGGTTTAATAATTCGTAAATATTTGTTCCATCTGGTCTCCCGTAAACCATCACTTTTTTTAAAATTGTTGTAGACAACATTCGTTGATTCCAAAATTTCCTTGTACGTTGAAAGTACATTATCACTTAATTGTTGTTGTTCCTTGCCTACACTTGGGGGTGTTTTAAGAAATAACAAATCATAAAGTGCCGGTGATCCACCATATTCTGCAATATTTTTCCCTTTTTTGTATAAGACAATATTTCCATTTCGAAAACGCACCTCTAAATTACCAATAAAATTTTTGTTATGATCTGTTTTTGAACCAAAACGTACACCATATACAGTATCGTATAGAGATGGTTTCGAACGTAATCCTTTCAGGTGTGCGTTTAAAGTATCGGAAGTTGTGGTGTCAGCGGATGCGAGAGATGTATTAGTTAATGTCGAGGCTGTATCAAACACCGATTGGCTAATATCTTCTTTTGAAATGCGATGCTGCTGCAGCTGCTGCTGAATAGGTGTGGAGGTTTGAAAGGAATGTGTAGGTTGGGGAAAACCTGATATTTGAGTCGACTGCACTGATGTACTGAGACTATGTGACTTTGTAGCTGGATAATGTTGTTGCTGCTGCTGCTGCTGCTGACGTTGCTTAACCACATCAGATATAGTTGTCAACGGCTTAGAAATGGGTTCGTAAAACTTTTCCAATTCCACAACATTAAACTCTTTAGCCGCTTTAATTTGTTTAAATTTTTTTCTGACGGCATTGGTAGCTTCCACTAGTTTACGTTTTAAGTCGATCGCGTTATTCATGATGTTAACAAAGGACGTTTCAACAATCAAATGAGCGTTTTCTCTTATTATTACAGTAATATATAGCTATCAAATCCTTTACGGTATCTTCCCGATTTCACATCACTGTCTTTATCAATTACTAAAAATCCATACTTATTATCCCAACATTTTGAGCACATTTCTTGAAATTGAATAAAAGTTAGATCCGGTGAAACGTGGTCGGAAAATATGTGTTTCATATTCAACTCATCTTGTTTAAACATAATAATAAAATTGGCGTTGTCTCGCACAAGCTGTTTAGGCACTCGCGAATATGTTTGCGCTAGGTAAAAGGAGTCGATATTTTTATGACGTCCCATGCTAAAGTACGATCTTATAACATCTTGTTTTTCACATATAACATCATCAAAGATAAATATAGAGTTTGGTTTTGCATCGGACGGTTCCACAATATTACTGGAATCACTAAAGGCATAGTAGCCTAAACCTTTGATGGGCGCTAAAATTTTCCTTAAATACTCATATTTCGGTTGATACAGAGATTTCGAGTAAATATAGACATTTTCGAAACGTAGCCCAAGGGGGTGTGTAAGCAGCGAAATCATGACATTAGTTTTTCCACAATTGGATGGACCAATTAACAGGCCGCGAATAGAGGAAGGAAGTAGAGGACCGTGTCTCTTCATTATCTTCTTTTCAAATCCAAGTCCGACTTTTTCATCGAGATTGTCAATAGGAAGTTTTTGTTTAAGATCGATAACGCGCATCTTAGGAAAATTTGATATTTTATAGGCAATTTTTCACAAAAACTGTCATTCAGATGCCGAGCGTCAAACGAAGTGGACGGTCTCACGTTTCCAACAAAACTGGATACGGTATTGTGAATTCGTTAATAAATAAATTACCATTCGAGGTACACATTCCTGGTTATCAATATTGCGGACCCGGAACAAAAGTAATAAAACGTGTAACAAGAGGTGATCCAGGCATTAATCCTTTGGATGCCGCATGCAAAAAACACGATTTAGCCTATTTACATAATAAAGACAACATAAGTGCGAGACATCGAGCGGATTACGAGCTCGAACAAAGTGCTTGGAATAGAGTAAAATCGAAAGATTCCAGTTTAGGTGAAAAAACAGCAGCTTGGTTAATTACAAACATTATGAAAGGAAAACAACGTTTTGGTATGGGTGTACCATCATCATTATCAACAAAAAAAACATCTAGTAAAGGCACGCGTCATACAAAAAGGAAAGGTGTTAATAAAAATCGACATGTTCGGAAAGCCAGTTTCGGAACAGCTATTCGACAAGCAGTTCGAAGGGAATTATTAAAAGCCGGAAGTAAAAATGTGTTGGAAAAAAATGTCATGAATGCATCTAAAATAGCTCTGTCGGCAGCACGTAGATCGGTAAAAGCGGCAGGTGGCAAAAGGAAGGTTCGTACACCGAGAATAATACCGATTCCTAAAACTGGTGGAATATTACCATTAATACCAATTTTTGCCGGGTTATCAGCTTTGGGTTCATTAGCCGGTGGGGCAGCGGGAATTGTGCGCGCCATAAAAGCAGTAAAAAAAAGCAGCGAAGATAAAACCGGTGCCGGCCTGTATTTAAAATCGAAAGGAAATGGTTTGTTTCTAAAGCCATATCGTAAAGGTATGGGATTATTTTTAAATCATAGATCAAAAAACTAATTGAATCCCTACCTCGAAGACCACTATCTAACATCGATATAGAAAAATATGCCAAAAAGAAAAGAATAGGACACTTTCGAGGCGTTTATATGAGGGATTTATTACCTAGACAAGGTCCTCGACGTTACGAAGCAGCAATAGTGAATTTGGATAGTACGCGTGGTGCAGGGACTCATTGGGTAGCTTATAGAAAAAATAATTCTAAAGTAACATATTATGACAGCTTCGGCGATTTACCCCCACCGATCGAATTGGTACGATATCTACAAACGGGATCGGAACCATCAAAAATTATTTACTATACATACGATCGTCAGCAGGATTTTGGAACAGTCTGGTGTGGACATTTGTGCTTAAAGTTTCTTGTCGAATCATCAGCGTAAAAGATGTCATCATCATCATCGTCACCATTAACACCGCAAATGGATCGCAATAACTATACTAAAATGTTGCAATCACTGAAAGCATTTCATCTAGCCGGTGGATTAAGGAAAATGACCGTGAAACAGTTAGAAAACATGCCCAAGGAAGTAATGATTGCATTAGCCCCAAATGAAATTCCATTCGTTTGGGAAAAGTTGCCGGAGCACCTTAAAAGCGATATCGATATATTAAAATATCAGTGCGGTTGCAAACATTATTTCAGCAGCAGCAGCAATTTAAACGAGGTTATGACTGATGAGGATCTTACGGCTAGAAAAATATTTTGTTGTTATTGCAAAATCAGCGATGTGCGCATAAAAGCAGAAAATAGCATAAAAACATCACTATCTAATGCAGTGAGAAAAGGTGTGACGATGAATCTTTTTAAATGTTGCCGCTAAGAATAAAACCGAGATGTGTGATGTTTTAATGGTTAGTCATGTCTTATATGTTCACACTAACAGGACACTCGAGCGTCTTAAGCGCCGATTTTTATCCACCAGTCGAATTAAATAGAGAAAACAAATATGGTCTGGCATTGCTGGGATTTTACACATACAATTCAATTTTTAATGTGGACGAAAGCAACAATAAGTTTGCCTACATGAAGGAGGGTTACACCACCGAGCCGATACAATTGCAGATTCCACCTGGGGCCTATGAAATAGATGAGATAGGTAAAGCTATGTTGGAGGCTTTGAGGATTTCAACTGAAGAAAAGAACGATGGAATCTTTTACTTGGTCGCTAATAATAATACGCTGAAATGTGAACTGAAATCCCAATATACTATAGATTTCCGGGGAGAGGCGAGTATCGGTAAAATGTTAGGATTTAATCATACAGTGTTAAAAAGAGACAAAAAGCACGAATCAACCGAGATGGTGGAAATAATGAAAGTACGCATCATACGCGTAGATTGTAATATAATTTCCGGAGCATATATGAATTCGGTGGAAGGTCATACCTTGTTCGAATTCGATATCGACGTGGAGCCCGGTTACAAAATCAGTAAAGAACCACAAAATAATATTTATATGCCGTTAATGCCGGCAGGACGTCAGTTTATCGACAACATTACTCTTCGCATCTTGGACGATAGCGGTGATCTAATCAATTTTCAAGGCGAGAAAATAATCGTGAAATTGGAACTGAAGAAACTTTCATAGAAATGGGTTTTTGCTTCAATCGTCAATTGTGTATGCTGTCGACTAAGATGGGGGAACCGCCGAAACATAATAAAAGTAAAAGAAGAGTTAACGTTAAGGTTAGTCGTCGTCCAGACGTTAGATCACAAACATCTCAACAGTTATCTGCCGAAGACTATAAATTTTTAAAATCAATCGGTCTTAAAGTGCGAAAATGATTTCCACCACCAGCGATAAAATAGAGGTTTTCTCCGAGCCCATCTTGGACAATTCCATTATTAGTCTAGAAGAGCATACGTATAAACCATACGAATCTCCATCATTCAACAATTCGGATGAAGTCCGTATCCCCATTAATTTTCAAGATATTATACTGGATATCGCCGAAAGTTACATATATATCGAAGGAAAATTTAAACCCATAGACGCAACGAAAAGATGTTTTTTATCAAATAATGCCCTCGCATTTTTGTTCGATGAAATTCGCTACGAGATGGGAGGTGAACAGGTCGCCGTGGTTCGTAAACCTGGAGTTACGACGACATTAAAAACCATGGTTTCATTCGGAAGTTTGCAACAAAGATCTCTCATGACGTGCGGATGGGGTCTCGACGAAGCAAACCAAGATATCGTAGACACGGCAAGTAACGTATTCTCCGGGAAATTACCCTTAAAATATCTTATGGGATTCGCCGAAGATTACGCAAAAGGTGTTTTCAACGTAAAACAAGAGCTTATTATGATTATAGCTCGCACTTTTACCAATTGTTACGTCGGCGAAGTAGAGGCAGAAATTAGTATCGACAAAATGGAATGGAAAATTCGTCACATCATTCCAGACGATAAGCAAAAATTGAAAATTCTGTCTCGCATTAATAAAGGAGGAAACAATGCCAGTATTCAAATGGCATATCGTAAATGGGATCTGTACGAATTACCAGCTTTAAGGCAAACATCTTCCGACGTGTGGGCCTTGAGAACGAGTACAAGTCTGGAAAGACCGCGCTATATAATCGTCGGGTTTCAAGACAGCAATAATTGCGACAAGAAAGAAAAAAACGCAACCCAGTTTACCCACGCCGACGTATGCGACATTAGACTGTATCTGAATTCAACCGTTTATCCATACGAAAGATGGAATTTAGATTTCGCCAAGAAACTGTACGCAGCAGCCTATTACAATTACGAAAACTTCCAAAGCAGCTACTACGGGCGCGAAATAAACGATCCGATGATAACGTTCGCGGAATATATGAAAAACCCCGTTTTTATTATCAATTGCAGTCATCAACCAGAGGCGATTAACTCATCGACAGTGGATGTAAAATTGGAGTTCCAAACGAGAAAGAATAAATTCCCCAAAGACACTAAAGTGTACGCATTAGTTATTCACGACTCATTTTTTAGTTATAATGTATTAAACGGTTCGGTGACCAATAAATCTATATTTTAATGTATCTATTATATGTAACACAAAATAATGTTCTTGAATCAATAAATTTGTAATGAGTGAAGTAGTAGTTTTATATTTATTTGAAACCCAACCAAAAAAAAAGCTGGCGGAAAAGCCCGCTCTTTAAGAAAAGAGTACGGGAATTTAGAAAATGGTGGTTTATTAAGTGGAAAAAAGAGCTTAAATAACACAAGAAAAAATTTTTAAGGCAAAATATGAAAACAACGATTTAGAAAATTTGTAGGAAAGTAACGGTTAGGAATAGGGAAAAAAGTTATAAGAAAAAATTATAGAGGAAATCGAGTACTATAAGCAAGTATTTTTCTCGATAGTAAAAACGTAAAAAAAATTTTTTTCAAAAAAAAATTGAAAAATGGTGAATGCGCGCCAAAGTTGAAGTTTTGGAGCAAAATGATATTAGGAAATTAGAAAGAGAATTTTTTTCTACATATGGTAGTACTTTTCAAAATTCGGAAAGATGAAATTTTAAGAAAAGGGTTATAGTAAGTTAGTAATTTGGATTTTTTAAAGCGCTGTAGCTCGGGAACCGTTCAAGATAGAAAAAAAATAAAAGCACTTTGATAGCCCAAAATTTTGAGGAGAATGCGATGGTGTAAAAAAATTATAATTTTTTTTTTTTTGAAAATGCTGAATACGCGCTAAAGTTGAAGATTTAGAGAAAAACGGTATTGGGAAATTAAAGAGAGAATTTTTTTCTACATATTGTAGTATTTTTGAAAATTCGAAAAAATGAAATTTGAAAAAAAGGGTTATAGAAAGTTAGTAATTTGAATTCTTTAAAGCGCTGTAGCTCGGGAACCGTTCAAGATAGAGAAAAAATAAAAGCACTTTAATTACCTAGAATTTTGAGTAGAATACAATGGTGAAAAAAAAATTTGGAAAATCTTAAAAATGACAAAAAATTTAGATGAAAAAATTGAAATTCTCGAGTTAGGAGGCTAGGGCCGCCGAACGGGAGTATGTGGAAGTTGTAGGGGAGGTTTTTTTTTTTTTTCTAACATTTTCAAAATTTTCCTTACCTTGCCTGAAAATAATTAAAATATATGCATAATTTGCATTTTTTGTAAATATGTAGCAAAGTAATGGTTAGAAATATCAAAAAAATTTATTTGAAAAAAATGTAGAGAAAGTCTAGTACTATATGCTAGAAAAGTGGAGGGGGGTAGTTTGTGTCCATAACAGAGATACGGTGAGTTATAAAATCATATTATTCTCAAACTTATATAATGCATATATGCACTCCACCTTACCCCCTCCAACTTTTTGAATGTATATAGAGGCCGGTATTAGAATTATTTCATCATTACACATTCGATCGGCAAGATGGAAGATATACCAAAAAGGATCATTGGCATTGTCAGGCCATTCGTGCCCGGCAAAATATGCAAGTGTGAGGAGTGCGGGGGTACCGCACCAGGAGCGGCACCTTCGGCACCGCCTGCAACGCCGACACTACCAGCGATGACGACGGTGCCGCCAATGAGAAGACCAAGGGCTGCACCTAGGTCGGTGTTAATATCGTTGGGTATTACTCCACGGTAGGCACCCCACCCTCCCCCCAGGCCCTTTTAGGGCCACAAAAACGGTCCTTTTCAGGACCACATTATATTTTGATCGTAGTTTAGTAATCGTCACTTATGGGGCGAGATATTCGTTTAACGACGATTTGTCTCGTAGCTTAAGTGCCAAGTTATATGCTTGAGAACCTATGAAAATGTTAACAGTTCAAACAAGGTTTCTATTATTTTTTTTTTTTTTGTAATGTATTCTTCACAAAATATTAAGAATAAGTCTTATTGTCTAAACAAATCTAATTCCTTATTTAAAGTTTTTGAAAAAATCAATAATTCTATAAGCTCTCACCAATACATAACATTTAGAATCCGTTGGTGGGGTGGGGGTAGTTCTATATATATGAGACTGGGTCAGTTACACAGTCATATATTCATCAACCCTCATACGATGAACATGGAGGAAGAAAGACCCGCCAGCCGAGGCTCATCCATCTTTAGTGATGACACCGTAGCCGACAACGTTGGAGACCTGCAAGTCTTCGACGACGACGACGAGGTGGATTTTGAAATTGACGTCCTACGTTGGGACGACTTGGATGAGCCGATTCCGCTAGTATATGACCATGATCCGGGTCTAGTGGAATTAGACGACGCGGGTGATTGGGTCTTACAAAGACTCGAAACTCCGTCGCCGCAGCCAGAGCCGGACTCGACGGAAGATGCGGTGCTGGAAATTCCAGCATCACCAACACCCGACGACCCACAAGGCCCCTGCGATTCGTCAAGCTGGTGGTCGACCAGCGAGGATGGGGCACCAAAAGCCCCACACTCTCCCTGGCCCTTTTTAAGGGCACACAACAACGGTCCTTTTCAGGACCACAAAATACTTTGATCGTAGTTTTAGTACATATTAGTACTTTGTTACTAATATTGTATGTATAGAATATACAATATTAGATACAAAGTATTAAAACTTTAAGTGCTGGTGGAACCCAGCTAAATCGTTCGTTCGTATTTGAGACCACAAACAACTTTTGGTCTCAATACGTAATACGACATTTGTTTTCACCCCCCACCATTAATTTGTCTCTATATATACGACCACCAATACTTATTACAATCATTTTAGTTCAACATGTCAGCGACTCAACAACAACAACAACAACAACAACAACAACAACAACCCATCCAATGCCCTGTGGTAGATTCTACCACAGAGAATTGTTTGGAGTGGGAGCCGAACGATCCTAGATGGGATGAACTTTGGCGGTTCATCATCGAATACACAGAGGACAGCACCGCCACCCCCGCTGATGATGACGGGCCGTGCGACTCCACAACTCAATAAAAGAGTCGCATGTTTTACAACCAAACGGTCCTTTTCAGGACCACAAAATAATTTGATCGTAGTTTTAGTTGGTTATAATACTTTGTAACCAATATTTTATGTTTTTTCATAAAAACATACAATATTGAGATACAAAGTATTAGAAGTTCTGGCGACAGAACCTTAACTTCATAAACCGAACCATGTTTTAGCATACTTGTAAATATTATCAGAAAATATTTACAACTATTGCTATTGCGTAGTTTTAGTGGATTATTCACTCTTTTTTTTTATTACCTAATATTATGTGGGACAGGGCCAATATGAAATAACACACAAAAATAAATTTTCAAGTCATTTTTATTCTCATTATAAAATATAAAAAATTTGATCAAACACTTTTTTATTAACTACATTATATATATATATATATATATATATATATATATATATATATATATATATATATATATATATATATATATATATATATATATATATATATATTTACAAACTTAATACTATAAATTAAAAGCTAATCTCTACAACTACCTAACACCTACTACATAATTTATTAAAGTCCTCTAATTGTCTTTTTAACCGCGCAGATTTCACCTTTTTTATCTCTAATTGTCTTTCAAGTTCTATAATGTCACTGGCACACTCGTTCACTTCATTCACTAAGCGTTTTTTCATGGCGTAAATGTCTGTCAATTTGGTCTTCTGAGAGTTGGTGAAGTCTTCGACCCACTCCGGTTGTGATGGCTCGGAAGAAGACGCGGTTTTATTTGGTGAAGACGATGACGACGACGACGACGACGACGAAGCAGCGGAAACTTCATCGCCTTCAAAACACCGCTTAAACCGCTTCTTCATGGGTTTCCGGCACCCCAATATCGGCGACAGTGGCGCTGGCGCTGGGGAAGACTTCACCTCCGACACTATTTCATTCTCTACGCTGGCCGGTGTTGGTGGCGTTGGTGGTGTTGGTCCATCGGGGCCTTCTATGACTTCCACTTCTACTGACAATGGCTCTTGCGGTGCTGTTTTTAGGAAGTCGGGTAATGGAACAGGGGTGGAGGGACGCTTAAAGTTAAACTTTTTCTTCTTCCCTTGTCCCACACCTTTAATCGCCGAATAAAATGTTTTTTTATCGGCGATTTCCGACTTCCGCATAGTCAAGAGCTTTTTCAGTTTTGAAGCTTTCGGAGAAGATTCCCTAGGCCGCGATGCTTTTCGCACAACCACATCACTAATCACATTTATCTTTGGCTCCTTCTCCTCCGTCCAGCATTCCAGGAATTGCGCTGCCGACTGAACTAACTCCTCGTCGCGACCATCGTTGAGGGCTCGGTCTTCGGCATCTTCATGCTCCACGCCATTCCAGTTCTCGAACACCCCCGGACTTAACACTTCTAAACCACTCATGTTATCCAGCATGCCTTGCTGTGAACCGCAGCTCACGTCAAGAGCATCTAAAAGAGACCGTACACTAGACATTTTCGATATTCAAACTCACACAATTAACTTTTTCTTAGCACTGTACTGTTTGCTGTTCTGACGAACTGTGAAGAGCTCGAGCCAGCAAGTCTGCTTTTATGCCCATTTCCCCCACTACACCACCTTTATTCCTTTTGTTCGATGCATTAAGTATAATATTTAAACTTGTCAGATGCAAGGCCAAGGCCAAGGCCGACGTAACCGGCAATACCAGGGTCGTTTTCAAGGTTGTAATTTTCATGGATTTTTTTTTTTGCCCCTGTCAAGGTTATTTTAAAGAAGCATATAAATATAGTACTAAACTTGTTAGATGCGAGGCCAAGGCCAAGGTCAAAGTACCCGTCAATGTCAGGGTCGTTTTCGAGGTTGTAATTTTCAAGGATTTTTTTTTTGGTCCTGTCAAGGTTATTTTAAAAAGAAATACATAATTAGAGTACCGCGATTGAAAAGTACAACATATTCAAACATCATGTTGCCAACTGATGAACAACCTAGTGAAGCAGCCAAAACATACAGTCATATACCAAAAGCTTTTTATTTAACTTGTCATCATTGTAAAAGACTAGGTATCTGCTGGCGAAATGATCTTACGTACGACTTCAACTACATTGACCTTTTCAGGGTTAAATTTGTACAATGCGGCTTTTGTGGACTAGTTTACTACCAGTTCAAGGACATTAATGAACGTGCCATCCAGAGAAGAAATTGGGTCATAGAAGAAGCTTACCTGTACAGAAGAAATTAACATGTATTTTATTTCTTAATTTTTAATTTTTTTGTTTGTTATTTTTTTTTATTTTTTTTAATAATAAAAAGTAAACTCAATCTTTTGTTATATTTTAATTTTTTTTCAATAAAACAATAGTAAAATGAATCTGTATGTGTATTTATTAAACATCACCTAAAATACGTTTTGCAATCCATATTTTTCTGCAGAGTCCGTTTATTAATGAAATAGAACCATATATTAGGGTGAAATCTAATGGTTTCAAATCAGTCTCACATAACAATGTCAGAAGTAAACACTATTGATAAGTTCGGTCGCAAAAGAAAATTTAAGGATTTTAACTTTATGCGAGGTCCTTCAGGAATAGGTTTTAAACTTACACCTAATGGAGATTACGACATGGGAAGCAAAAGATTGTGCTATTTAGCAGAACCTCTTGAAGGAGACGATGCGACCACACGAAATTATGTTGATAATAACCTTGCTCAGTGTGTGCAAGATACGCAGAAAGCTTTACATGACTCAACAATTGTTATTAAAGATATATTCAGAAACCAACTTGAAGGTTACGTACGCAAGAAATTAATTGAAACCGGTTAAGAACTTAGAGGATACATTGATGATACTGTTATTGCAATATATGAACTTAGGCAAGACGAACTGCGTGATGAACTTAACTCTAGAATGTTGAAAATTGAAAAGACTATGGAGGATCTTGTCAGCAAACCTGTTTCACATTAAACATTTACTCGTAGACCTGTGCGTTTAATTTACTATTAGACAAATTTTTCAACAATAACTTTTACAGTTTGTTATTTGTCGACACTTCATTATATTTATAATTTTAAAATAAAGGTTCAATAAAAAAGCAATCAAGTAATGAATACATGTTTTTTATTTAAAAAAAAAAAAAAAAAAAAATTACAATACTATCGTTACATATTAATGTTGTATGTTTAATAGAAATAATAAAAACAATACAAATAATGAAATATGGATTTTCCAGATTACGTGCTGTCCTGACTTAGAAATGATTCCAACACGGTGACTAAATTTGCTAAGTTTTCTTCCGGGTCTGTTTTGTAAAAATCTATGTCTGCATGCCCCCAAGGTAGAGTTTTGGTTGAACTGGGAATTACATAACGTTTATCATCGCTATGTGACAATGCTACTTTATTTATTATGTTGGTATAAATGTTATGTAATTCACTTCTAAATGTCTTCATCTTTCTTAATATCAAACCACCCCGTTCAACAATTCTTTGGTAGTCTTCCTGATGAAGGTCTTTCTCGATAACACATTTTTTGATACCTTTGGCTTTTTTTAATTCATTATTAATGGACTTTACATAATAAGCCTTCGCGCCGGTACCATAAAAACTTATTATCGGATCACCAGGAAACTCATCTTTCATTCTACCAACTACAGAATTACTTTTAATTATGTTGAAATTATTAATTTCGGGGTAATTTGATGTATCGAATTTTTCGGGGTTTTCTGATATAGTTTGATAAAAGTTTTCCGTATACACTTTTAATATAAGCGAGTCAGTATCGGTGTAAAGTAACGAAGCATCATCGCCAAACTTGGATTTAATAAAATTATAATAAAAATCGTATATTACAGTCTTTGATATATCTAATATGGAAAAACCGATATAAATTGGTTTATTGTACAATATTTTAACTTTATTCATATGTATAGCAACAAAGTTCTCGGTAAATATCGAGCTACTATTGAAATTGGGGCGGGATATTAGTGCTCTAGCTCCATTTCTGCCTACACTGTTCTCCCAATGTGTTACTAATTTTATATCCTTTCGATTTTCCACATTTTCCATAGTTTTACCAAATATCGCGTTATTTTTTAATTTAAAAGTGTCCTTCGCAAATTTTGTGGTGGCCTTGTTACGTAAATTGGTATTAAAATCAATATACGATTTTAGCCATTTTGATTGCTCAAACTGTAATACTCGATGGGTTTGCATTACCACTAAGCCGTTGGCGATGGCTTGTTTTAAAGTTCTATAGTGTACAATGTATTTTTTTTTATCTTGTAAATTAGGAATTAATTTCGGTAATTTAGCGTTTTCTGTTGGCGGTATGATATTTTCTACTAGAAATGGAAGATCAGAATGTGCATCATGCAACTCAGTCGGATAATGCACATCCACTTCCAAAACGTAGCCATGTAAACTATCATCACCAACAGCCATAATATTTAAATCCAGAATTTCGCGCTCGCTTAACCATCGAAAACCACCATATGGTAATGCTTGTGACATACTATGACCATATAGATTTGTAGCATCAAGGTATGTTATAAATGAAGAAGGTTTTGTTGGGTCATAGTCTGGTAAAAAAATATTATTAGCGATGTGCTTCCTTTCTGTACACTGGCTTATGCCGCCGCGTATACCTTTCTTAAAAAAATGTATCATGTCTATATCAGTTAAGAGCTCTAACTCTACCTTAGTCATACGTAGCATACAATCAAATGATAAACTTGGAAGGGTATAGTAATGTGCTGGATCAAGTTTATCGAATTTTAAACAATTATTCCGAAATTGCTCAAAAACATCACACAATAGCAACACATCTGATTTTAAATACACGTCCGAATAGTCCCCCAAAGTTTTACACCCAAACAAGCGCCATACTTCTTTTGCTCTTCTATAGCTTTCATCGCTAATATGTTCTTCCCGTAAATTATCATAAAATTCATCTTTACTTGGAAGACATGTATTTTCCATTTTTTCTATAGAGTCAATAAAGCTATAGGGAAAAACACCCTTTTGACGCATCAAATTAAATTGGTTGATATTTGAAAAATGTTTCCGCGTTTCAATAAAATCGTCGTCGTTTAAACCGCTGCCTAAATTTTCCAAAGACGTTGACAGAAATTTAAAACTATCAATAAATCGCAACTTTAAATATTTCCTCTTGACTTTTCCACATTTACTATCAAAATAATCGTGCACATAAATGCTTTTGGTAAATGATATGTACTTTTCCTTACTTTGAGCCAAAACACCAATTTTATCCCCATATTTACATAACTCTTTTATAAATAAATGGCTGTCGTAGCCGCTTAAGTTATGAAATATGATAGGGATAAAAGAGGGTAATTTATAATTTAAATTACAAACGGAATGTGCAGCACCAAATCTTTTTGCACCAGTTATGTGACAGTGGTCTCGTACTTTAATCTCACCCTCTTCAAAAGGGCCTTCACATATACCACATATTTTAGCATCATTAAACTCCCTTTTTTCTTCAGGCGTTAACGGTTTCATAGGGTTAATGTCTTTTAAATATGTGTTGTATAGAGCCCTTAAATCACACTCGATACGATCCACAAAGACTTGAGCTGCATTATTCCCCCGAAATAGCTCAAATTTCGAAAGTGAGTCGTCAAAAGAGCATTTAATTAAATAAGCAAAAGAATATGGTTCATGTTTAAAACTTTTTACAGTGTAAGAATTTTGTGGGTTTGATTGTACCGTTTCAATGGGTTTTAAAACAGATTCGAAATCTGCATAAACCACGAATGGAACGCGCATTTGCTTTTCTATACCCTCGAATTTTAAAATATTTTCCGGCACACTCTTTCCAAATTTATCGATTTTTAAATCCACTGAGGGTGTTTGCGTGAAAATGTGGTTACAATCGTAGCTTTGATGTAAAGTTAAAGCTGACGGTGTACTAAAATAAATGAGGCAACCATCACAGAAATATATTTTATGTTGTTGACAACTAATTTGACTTGAAACTAAACGTGATAAATCCCGAATCCAACAATAATGACTCTTTGAACAAGTCGTATCACAAAAATGTTCACCGCCATCTTTACTACTACAGTCTTTTGTAATTAACAATAAATTTACATGCCTATCCAACTTTTTTGACGCATACCTCAGTGGACCAATAACTTCATGTATTACTTCATTATTTTCATATTTAGATTCCAGACCGTATACGTTAATTGATATGTTGTTCATTTCCTCAAATTTTTTAATGTCACGTAATTTTACTGGAAAATCCATACCTGTTACATTTAGCACTCTAGAAAAATGGGGGTAGGATGTCTTCTGTGAAGGCTCTGCTGTTGGAGGAAACAATGCTGATGTTACAGCCCACGCAAAGCAAAATTCGTCCTGGTTAATCACATTGACGACAGCTCCTTTCTTTTCAATAGAACACGGCAACTTGATGTATGATGAGCCACCCATAGGCATATACTTGTTGATACCAACTTCCAAGTATAAAATTCGCACAAGAGCCCATCCTATAACAAGAAAAATAATATATAAAAATCAGTTTAATATATCGGGTTTTGATTTTTCCATACCTGAATCTTTCTCCTGGAACTCTGTCGCCTGCGTTTTTATTAATTCGGTGAAAGAATGGTAAACGGCATCCAAATCACTTTCTACACTAATTATTTGATTAGCAGTGTTGAAGGATTTTTCACTGAATATTTCTTGTGATGGAAGCATGTACTCGCCAACAGCTGTCATGTTAACTTTTAAAGCATGATGCACACGCAATAAATTATTAACAAGTTCCACCACCTTGGATTTAATGTCTGCAAAGAACATTACGTAATCGGAATGCTCCATATCACTGCTAACCCGATAGGTTGCAATTCTCCTTTTGAAGGCACATTGAACGAGTTGCACACCATGACATACCGGCAAACATGAATTATTTTTATGTTGTTGTGTTCGTTTATGCACCGACATATGATTTATTGGAACATCTACATTACATGTAGCGCAATTAATTAGCAGAATCGTCGATGTATACTCTTCAATTCGGAGCCGTTTTCCTCCAGGCACTTCATTAAATCTCGCCGCACACGATTCTCTTTGATGACGTCTCATATTATAAATATTAGTAAACTTAGAACCGCAATTTTCACAAACATATGCCATGATTTGTCAAATATTAACACATGTACTACCTATACAAGTCAGAGCCAACTGATGAATGAAACTGCCCCATACCTTATATAAAACCATTCAAGGTCACCCCCAACCACGTAACATATCTTCAAGGTCACACACCCAAGATGACCTTCAACAAAGTCAAGGTCGTCTCGACCAAGGTCAAGGTCAAGGTCACACACACAACCTTGAACACAAGGCCAAGGCCAAAGCACACGTGCATTTTCAAGGTCAATGACAAGGACATGTGGGCGGGGCCAAAGAGGGGTGAAGCAAGGTCAAGGTCAAGGTCGAGGAGTGGGGGGATCGAGCGAATCGGGTTATGTTCACTACTTCGGTCCTTGGTCATAAACAGTTTCACTATCAATGTTCAAGTTTCAGGTTTTCTTTCAAATTTACTTGTCAGGACAGAACATCTTGCAGTAAGAGGCTGGACACTTTGTGAATTCATATAATAAATAACTGATAGTTTCCGTAGTGGATTGGGATGATGGCTTTTAGTCATAATACGTAGAGTTGTAATTTCCACAGTTTCAAGGTTTATCAATGCTGACTTTCTGCAATTACTGTCAGTATATTACTTTGTATATATGACTGCTGCTTTTCTTGATATCTCTTTTAATTTATATATTAGAATCTTCAAGTACTTGGCTTTTTGCAGTTCCAGAGTGTCAATTTAAGATAAATTTAATCCAGGCAAAGTACAGATGGCAATCAATAACTTCACAAAAATAATAATAACAGCACTATTTTTTTTTTTACTTTGGACGATTAATTTAAAGTACCCAAACTACTTTTTGCCTTAAATGGCAACAAAATATACTACGGACATTTTCGGTCTGACAGGTCAATTTAATCTCTCATCCATTTTATTTTTTGAAATTCTCGGGTTTTAGCACGTTCATATTTGGCAACACTGGCTTTTCAAGAATACGGCTTTTACTGTCAAAAAGTTCACATCGCCATTCCCATCGCTATTCACATCACCTTTCACATCACCCTTTCGAGGATAGGGGCCCTGATCGCGTGCGTTGAATGTAGAGAAAAAGTTTTGCGTGCGTTTGTATGCAGCGGACAGAGGCCGTATCCTCAAAGTGGGGAACATGAAGTGAATAGTGAAAAACTGGCGAATGCGTATTCTTGAAATGTTCACCATTCATATCCTTGTTCGCCCGATGGAAGGCAAGCGAACTGTGAAACATGTGCAAGTGAAATGTCAGCCGCTAAGGGACATATTTAATGCACGGATTTCAAAAAATAAAATAGTATAAAAAATTATTATTTTATTTTTGGTTGTTCAAAATAACACGTCATTAAAAAAAGTAATATGTTGACGAACCGTTTCTCTAAGACATTTTCTTTTTTTGAATAAACAGTTGAAACGTTAATTAGGTGGTACCCCAATATTTTTAATATTTTCAAATTTTTTATTAAAATTTCCATAGAAAGTTGAATATGTCTCGCAAATATTAAGTAAATTTGAGATAACCGACGTATAAAATTATTACAGGAGATTCTGTTCATAACTCAATTGTATGAGTGTGCTATTTAAAAATGTTTTTCTAGGGCCAGTTCTGCTTATGGATTTAACATAAATATTTGTTTCCATAACGGCCGAATATCTTAGTTTCAATCAGTTAAATCTAATATAATTCTTTTCACGACGCACTTATAATAAATTTGAGAAATAACAATTTCTAAGCTATCTGAAACTTTTATTTAAATATGTTACAAATTTTATATTTAAATTATGTTAACTACAGCACTTAACTTAATTATACTATTTTAAACACTACACCACACTACAATTAAATAAATATTATGATTATACTTTATCAGGACATATAAATATGAACCTTACAGACCACCAAATCAGGTTCTTCAGCATAAAAACCTTACTTAGGGTACATTGATCTTCAAGTCTCCACAAATCTGTATAAAATGAGAAATAAACTATATTAAAACTTGAATGTGAGATTCATCAGTATCTTTAATGGAAGTCTTCTGTCTGGCCTTTGGTTTCGATCTCTGGTTTTAAACAATTTCTCTATCATTGTTCAAGTTTTAGGTTTTCTTTCAAATTTAGTGGTCAGGAAAAAACATCTTGCAATAAAAGGCTGGATATTTTGTGAATTCATACAATAAATAACTGATAGGATATTTTTCGCAGTGGATTGGAATGATGGCTTTTAGTCATACTACTTAGAGTTTTAATTTCCACCGTATCAAGGTTTATCGGTGCTGGCTTTCTACAATTATTGTATATAGGGGGCATGTATTCTAATTGACGTCAGTATATTACTTTGTATATATGAGTTGCTGTTTTTCTTGATATCCCTTTTTCCTTATATATTAGAATCCATTGCTCTTTGTATACATATTTATTTAACAGTTCTAGGGTGTCAATTTAAAATAATTTTGTGGTCTATATGTACACCTAAATATTTGACTGAGGGCTTGATCTATATCTCTTGATTGTTAAGTGATATAAAATAAATTTAATACAGGCAAAGCACAAATATTTTAAGTGCAATGAATAACTTCACAACAACAACAATACTATATATTTTATTTTGACGATTAAGTTAACGTACCAAAACTACTTTTTTCCAAAATAGCGACAAAACATACTATGGACATTTTCGGTCTGACAGCTCAATTCAATCTGTCATTCATTTTTTTTAATTCCGCAGGTTTTAGCACGTTCATATATGGCAACATTGTCTTTTCAAGAATAGAGTTTTTACTGTCAAAAGTATGAAGTGAGAGTTCATATCGCTATTCACATCACACTTTCGAGGACATGGGCCCAGGTCCATACTCGCATAAATTGTGTATGAACTAGACACAGGCGATATATATCGACACTTTAATGTATCGATACATACAGCTTCGATATTTTGTATTGATATTGATTCATATTGCATTACGTAGGTCTCGATACACTTATATAAATATTGTGTCGCTGTTTTGTAATCAGATTTGATTCAATTACGACTGTCAATTAAGTTGGTCAAGTGGTCCGCAACTGCGTTTATCGAACATTAAACTCGCTCAAATATTTATTGTAGTGAATTCACTTGAGTGGCATATATTTACTTTATCACTTTTTAATTGTGTAACAAAGAGGTCAGAGAAACACTTTGGTATCTTGATGCTAGAAGGGCCCCACCAATATTCAGTACCAACCAACTAATCATTATTATTCTGTAATTTGTAGTCTAAAGTCTGTACTTGCGTGGACTCATTTATCTATTGACTAAAATATTTTTGTCGCACTTGCATTGCCTTTATTTTTGATTGTTTTTACAACGTTTCGATTAGGTTGTATCTCTAATCGTAGCTACTTCAATAATTTTTTTTTCATGTTGTGTTCCATATATATTGCCGCAGCTTCAGACCATTTTATAAGATGTGTGTTATCCTAGGCGTTTTCTGCAATACCTGATCTCCACGTTTCCCCTTTTTGTGTATGAGTTTTATGTTCCTTAATTCTAACTTTTAGTGGTCGTTTGGTTTCTCCAATATACATTTCACCACACTCAAATAGAACTTTCTAAACATATTCCTTCTTATCGGTAGTTTTGGTTTTTTTTTTTGTTAAATGAGCTCTAAATGTATTTCCTGATTTCAAGGCTGTTTTTATATTATAACTTCTGGCAATTCGTCATATTTTCCCCGAAGTCCTTTAATGTACGGAATTGTGAAGAAGGAATGTGTTTCTTGCTATTCAGTAGTCGTTGTTCTAAAGTTATTTATAACATCGTCAATTAGTTTTAAAGGATAACCATTATGTTGTAAATCGGATTTAATGTTTGCTACCTCTTTTTCCAATAAATTGGCATTATTGCATATAAATATAAGGTGATAATTAAAATCACAACAACAACCGACTCTACCTGGAACAACTTCAATAAAAACCATTATAAACTTATCTTCAAGAATACTCTCAGCAGCAGAAGAACAACTATTAAGTAGGGAGCATAATTTCGCCATAGCACCTAAAAGCATACCTGTTTTAGACATCATAGGCTCTGTAGAAACAATGTAAGTGGATGAAAACCATTCCGATGAGTTTAGGTGGAAAATAAAATCAACTTTGGAAGACAAGAAAAATCTTGTTCAGAATCTCTCCAAATTAGAAGCATCAGCCTTAAAAGAACTTCGTAAGGATGAATCCATAAACATTCTACCAGTGGAGAAGGGAAACGCAACGGCGATCATGGACATCGTAACATATGATCAAAAGGTCGGAGATATCTTGGGAAAAGAAAATACAGACAACTAGCTCGAGACCCAACTAAATCTGTAGGGTCAAAATTCTATAGAACACTAAGGAAATACCAAGACCATATACCTGAAAACCTACGATCCCAACTCACACCATACCACGGTATACCACCACATCTTTATAAATTGCCAAAGATTCATAAAACAAACTTACCATTCAGACCAATAACCGACTGCAGAAGATACCGACTGGCGAAGTTTCTTTTAAAAATCATACAACTTTTAGAAGGTAAGACGAACACATATGTTAAAAATTCTTCATATTTCGTAAATATTATTAGTAGCATTAATCTAGAGCCAAACGATAGACTAATAAGTTTTGATGTGGAAAGTCTGTATACTAATGGGCCATTGGGGGAATCACTACACATAATTAAAACTAGACTTTCAAATGATACAACATTATTAGATTGAACAACGTTACCACTAGACAGGGTGATGCACCTTTTGAAATGTTGCCTGCGTAGTGCGTACTTTCAAGTAAAGCACAAGTTCTACGTTTAAAACTCATGCCATAGAAAGTGCAACAGTGAAACCGAAAGTCTGGTGGAGATATGTCGATGATATCTTCACCGTATAGAAAGGCAATTGTCATTAACTTAATGATTTCTTGAAACATCTAAACAACATTCGACCTACATTTAAGTTTACCATGGAAAAAGAAGTAAATGATCAATTGCTTTTCCTAGATGTCATAGTGAATCGTTCAAATGAAACTATTAAAACTTCAGTATACAGGAAGCCAACTCATACTGGCAAATATCTTAACAATAGTTATAATTGTTATGTTGTAACAACGGGGAATTAAGCGCAATCTTTATAATCGCGCTATATCTATATGCAATAACGCCGATTCATTGGAAAAAGAGGTAGCAAATATTAAATCCGATTTTGTTTATCCTTTAAAATTATTTGTCGATGTTACAAATAACTTTAGAACAACGACGACTGGACAGCAAGAAACACATTCCTTCTTCACAATTTCGCACATTAAAGGAACCTCGGAGAAAATAAGATGAGTTGCCAGAAGTTATAATATAAAAAGAGCCTTTAAATCAGGAAATACACTTAGAGCTCATTTAACAAAAACGAAACGAAAAACTACCTATAAGAAAGAATGTGAATTGTGTGAATCTGAATTGTGTACACACTTTCGAGACATTTTACAATATAAACTATTCGATTCGACCCACCAACTTCGACTGACTAACTTCTTCGCTTTGTAGCTTCTTATATATACCCAAATACGGCTTCTATATTTTTAGAGAATATTCGAGAATTTTTTATTCAATTCCATAATACTCGCAATAGTGGCGTTTGTCATTTGTTTGTACAGAGGAGCTCTTCAGTACAAAACAAATATAAGTCAATTTATATGGGTTTAAATAGCCATCTCCCTTATTTTAAGCCATGGGGGTTGGGATTTCGTAAATGGGGGGTCATCCCTGGAGATCCCCAATGCCATGTTGCCAAGTTGTACAAAATTGCCTTAACTTGAGGAACACGTAGATTTGGCAATGTCGCATCCCTCTATTGTTATAAAAGTACAAATATATCACGTGCATTCTTACGGGGAGACATGACATCACGTATCTCAAAAACTTAAATTAATATAAAAAAGATGACTTCGATTTTATTTTAGATACATTTTGGCTGTTGCCCAGTGTTATTAACCATTTCCAAAATATTACTGATTCTGCGCATTTACTGTCATTTGAATATAAACCATTCGTTCAAAGCTGCCTAGTTAAGTAACTTAGTTCACCGACGTTTAATTTAATAATCTGTAATTACACAGATTGTACATATCACTACATTTTAATTCTGCTGGATTTTCCGACGGATTTCGATTGTAAAGGATGCACGCGATTTTTATAAACAGCAGATAATATATCGCAGAAGCAAACTCCTTTGAGAACAACGATTTGTCTCAATCCAAGAACAATCTCATGTTTACAAAGTTTCATGTGAGTGTGGTGAAATGTATATTGGAGAAACCAAACGACCACTAGAAGTTAGAATTAATCAGAACTCAGACTCAAAAAGGGGAAACGTCGAGATCAGGTATTGCAGAACACGCCTGGGATAAACAACACCATATTAAATGGTCTGAAGCTGCGGCAATATATATGGACCCCAACATGAAAAAAAGAAAATTTATTGAAGCTGCTTCAACATTGTCTACACCGTTTGTTTGAAGGTTGTAGACAATATTGAAGATTGACTAAAATGTGGTCGGACTTGCATTTTCTTTATTTTTATGACGTTTGGATTAGGTTGTATCTTTAATCGTTATCAAGTATAAACTGAATGTTTTATCTTAAGGTTACGAGTTTATATAAGAACTGTGTCAATTGAAGCGCAATGTACACACCTCAATGATTTGAAGTTACGAAGTAGTGGTTGCCAAAGATTAGGTATCTCGACACTCGGTTTACTGAAGATTCCGTTATTGTTTTTAATGTATGCTGCTTCTATAAATATTCTTTTTTTCATATTGGGTTCCATATATATTGCCGCAGCCTCAGACCATTTTATATGGTGTGGTTTATCCCAGGAGTGTTCTGCAATACCTGATCTTGACGTTTCCCCTTTTTGTGTATGAGTTTTATGTTCCTTAATTCTAACTTCTAGTGGTCTTTTGGTTTCTCCAATATACATTTCACCACACTCACATGGAACTTTGTAAACACATTCTTTCTTATCGGTAGTTTTAGGTTTTGTTTTTGGTAAATGAGCTCTAAGTGTATCTCCTGATTTAAAGACTGTTTTTATATTATAACTACTGGAAATTCGTCTTATTTTCTCCGACGTTCCCTTAATTTATGAAGTTGTGAAGAAGGAATGTGTTTCTTGCGGTCCAGTGTTCGTTGTTCTAAAATTATTTATAACATCATCAATTAGTTTTAAAGGATAACCATTGTGTTGTAAATCGGGTTTAATATTTGCTACCTCTTTTTCCAATGATTCGGCATTATTGCATATAGATATAGGGCGATTATAGAGGTTGCGTATAATTCCTAGTTTTGAATACTGAAGTGTTAATGGTTTCGTTTGAACGGTTCACCATGACATCTAGTCATCTAATTATTCTGTTGTAACAAAACGAGGAATTATACGCAACCTCTATAATCGCCCTATATCTAAATGCAATAATGCCGAATCATTGGAAAAAGAGGTAGCAAATATTAAATCCGATTTACAACAGAATGGTTATCCTTTAAAACTAATTGACAATGTTATAAATTATTTTAGAACAACGAATACTGGATAGCAAGAAACACATTCCTTCTTCACAATTCCATATATTAAGGGAACGTCGGAGAAAATAAGACGAATTGCCAGTAGTTATAATATAAAAACATCCTTTAAATCAGGAAATACACTTAGAGCTCATTTAACAAAAACAAAACCAAAAACCAACGATAAGAAAGAATGTGTTTACAAAGTTCCATGTGAGTGTCGTGAAATGTATATTGGAGAAACCAAACGACCACTGGAAGTTAGAATTAAGGAACATAAAACTCATACACAAAAAGGGGAAACGCCGAGATCAGGTATTGCAGAACACACCTGGGATACACAACACCATACAAATGGTACGAGGCTGCCGCAATATATATGGAACCCAATATGAAAAAAAGAAAATTTATAGAAGCAGCATACATTAAAAACAATAATAGAATCTTCAGTAAACCGGGTGTTGAGATACCTAATCTTTAGCAACCACTACTTTGTAACATCAAATCATTGAGATGTGTACAGTGAAGCGAAACTTTGCGCTTCAATGGACACAGTCCCTATATAAGCTCATAGTCTTAAGACAAAAATAAATAAAACTAAAGGCAATACAGGTCCGACCACATTTTAGTTAATTGTCTACACCCTTCAAACAAATCATTTATCTATGTTCGCGAGCTTACAGCTACTTGGGCTGGTTGTTAGTTATTATTTTAACCATGCCTCCTATATTGTTTCAAAATATCTTATCAAGCTGTAAACAGGAGATACATGAAAACTGTGTTGTTTACAGGTGAAATCCTCTGGTACAACAATGAATTTGTTGTTACATTTGCGAAGGCGACGTTACAAAACAAAAGAAGAATGAAAATATGAACAATACTGAATGTTTCGATATTTTTTTATTAATATGTTGTCATATCAATATTTCTTTATTCGATACGTATCAATACATAATGTCGATACATTTGGAGATATCGCCTGGCCCTAGTATGAACGCGCAAATTTTTGTCGCATGCCACACAGAACGTTAATTTCTACTCTAGTGTGTACGCGGCTTTATATGCCGATCTTACGTATATTTCTTGTTAGAGACGCAACCAGTAACGGAAAGTATTTTACGCGTGCTTTTGACGTATTTAAGTCTATTTTATGCAGAAGTTAGGTATATTTATCATTTTTTTTATAATGGTTTAAAAAGAAGAGCAGAAATTGTTAAAATGGCATTAAGAATATGATAGTGATGACACTACGTCAAGTCGCGACCTGTATAGTACCGATGAGGACCTCAGGTTAATGGTAGTGAATGGGAGAAACATTCCAGTGATAGTGACACCGACGTTCGTTAAAAAAATAGATTAAAATAAATATTACTTCAAAATTAAAAAATACATTCTGTATGTCCGCGGATTGAGTTACAAAGAAGAAAAACTTATTTATTTTTAATTTTGCGACGAAAATGTATATTTTATAACAAATTTTGCTTGTTGTGAAAATAATACTAGAATAGAGTAAATTAAATTTCGATAAACAGGGTGTCTGAAAAATACAAAAATCGAATAAGAGTAAAGTACCTCTATATTTTCTTTTATGTCCTAGAAAAAATAATAAAAGTTTAATTGTTTCAGTATCCATTTCTCGAACTCACCTTGAAGCAAAAGAAGACACTAGGATTACTGAGGGCCATATAAAAGAAGTGCTGTGAAGATGTTTGTCCTTCAGAATATTTCGAATCTGTAGCCCAAAAGATACCTTCTTTAATTTTTGCTTCACTTAGCCTTGGGAATTTCTGACGCAGGTACTGGAAAGCTGGCCCATCTGTATTCAGTGCCTTAATAAAGTTTTTAATTAGTCCTAATTTGATATGCAGTGGTGACAACAAAATCTTTTTGGGATCTACCAATGGCATATGTTGTACATTATTTTCATTACGTGCTGGGTGTGAAATCAGGATCTCTTGATGTTGATGGCATATCTTCTTCTTGAGAAATCGGTGTATCGTTATTATCTGATTCGTAAGTGAATGTTTCTGTGGATTCTGGAATAGGAAGTTCGTCACTATGAGGCATAGGTCTCATGAGAAATGGTGTATTTGAATAGTTGATAACCAACTTTTTCTTCTTGGTTACACCTGTGCCTTGACCAACACTAGGTATGTTGCAGAAATAGCAATCAATAATATGATTTGTAGGCTCTCTTCAGATCATTGGGACAGCAAACCACATAGATCATTTTTTACTATTTTACTAGTTTCTCAGACTTGAAGCGCATATATTACAGCAGCTATGTAGCGCCCACTGTATGTCTTGATCCCCAATATTGCAATAGAAATAAAGTTGATATGACTTTGTTATCAATCGGGTAATAGACCGCTTATGAGACGCAAACGTCACCTCATCACAAACCGTGATCTGAATTGTGTACACACTTTCGAGACATTTTACAATCTCAACTATTCGATTCGACCCACCATCTTCGACTGACTAACTTCTTCGCTTTGTAGCTGCTTTTATATACCCAAATACGGCTTCTACATTTTTAAAGAATATTCGAGAATTTTCTATTCAATTCCATAATATTCGCAATAGTGGCGTTTGTCATTTGTTTGTATAGAGGGATTCTTCAGTACAAAACAGATATAAAAGTCAATTTACATGGGTTTAAATAGCTATCTCCCTTATTTTAAGCCATGGGGGTTGGAATTTCGTACATGGGGGGGGGGTCATGCCTGGAGCTCCTCATTGCGATGTTGCAAAGTTGTACAACATTGCCTTAACTTGAGGAACACGTAAATTTGGCAATGTCGCATCCCTCTATTGTTATAAAAGTACAAACATATCACGTGCATTATTGCGGGGAAAACATGACATCACGTATCTCAAAAACTTAAACTAATATTAAAAAGATGAGTTCGATTTTATTTTAGATACATTTTGGCTGTTTCCCAGTGTTATTAACCTTTTCCAAAATATTACTGATTCTGCGCATTTACTTTCATTTGAATATAAACCATTCGTTCAAAGCTGCCTAGTTAAGTAATTTAGTTCACCTACGTTTAATTTAATAATCTGTAATTACACAGATTGTACATATCACTACATTTTAATTCTACTGGATTTTCCGACGGATTTCGATTGTAAAGGCTGCACGCGTTTTTTATGAACAGAAGATAATATATCGCAGAAGCAATCTACTTTGAGAACAACGATTTGTTTCAATTCACGAACAATCTCGCACAAGAAAAGGATAAGTTGTCCTAATCACAACAACATCCAATTTCCTGAATTTTTAGGCTGAAGCTTCCCTTTCATACTGTTCCTTGCGCTACGTTCTGAAATCATGTGATGTTTCCAATCAATGCGTCGTCGGTTGCTGTATAATTTTCGAAGAAAATATTTTACGATGAAGAGTTAAGTGTCTTCATTGATACGAAGTTTTTTGAATTTCTAAGTAAACTGGGGCAATATTAAAATGAATTTTTATATTTGTTCAATAAATATAAGACTTCGTTTAAAACATTAGGGCAGTTCGTTGTCTTTTCGTAATCACCTATTTACAGGAGCTTTAATCATTGAATCAGGTAGTGCAATAATAACGACTACCCCAACTTTAAAACGTGTGTCTTATCATTAAGTTATATTTCGATATTTTCACCTTCCTACTGCCCGTCCCCCGTAAGAGCATTCGTAAATTTGTTCTAGGTCTTCGTATTTCGTTAATATCACCAACTAATTTTTAACGGCCCCAGCTCTCCGTCTATAATGGGGCATCCAACTTTAGACGCTAGAAAAAAGGTAATAAAAACAAATCAGTTTCATAATCAATATACTGTTGGCTATCGTGGTAATAAAATTATGAATTTTCATGAAAAAATAACTAAATGACGAATGTTCAAATAAAAAGTTGCAAGACGAAATTCTATTTTGTATATTTCATGCCGGAAAAAATGGTAAATATGAATCATTTGCCTTAGCTTTACAACAGATAATACAGGTCTAGAATACGTGGTTAATATTTGGAGCGGATCGGTGAAATGATTTTTCAAAATTCCTGAACGCCGTATGCTAAGACGCTCTTTCGGGAAAAATGCGTTTAAAGTTTTTTTTGTGTGAAAAATCAGCGACGTTTTCTGCTTCTTCGCAAAGCTCATATTTTTGTGATCTAGCATCTCTTCGTTGGATTCTGAACTTTCTGGAAGTTTCAGAATTGCGGCGGTTCAGAAATGATTAAGGCCGTGTACGCATTCAATCGAGCGTTCGGCGACTCATTAAGTAATGCTCTCGAAAATATAGAAAGACAGCTTGGATCTTCATGACATTTTTTGAGAACATTCCTGACTGTTCGTGCTTGCGAAAAAAGTATTTAAAAAATATCGATTCTTTGAAGTTGATAAAGCGATATGTCTAATAAACTAATCAGTTAAAAGTTCCATTCTAAAATAAAATTATTATAATTTTAAACTTTGAGCTATAGACTTTCATGTGCTAGGACACTTCTTTTAGTGCATAGTGTATTAAAATAAAATAATACTTACCATTGAAGGCAAATAAAATATTTCTGCAATAGAGACTGAATTAAGCCAAATATTTCGGCGTATAAGAAGTATGACTAGAGAAAGCTCAGTAATTCTGATTATACATTCCAGGATGAATACAGCAAAAAGAGATCCGAATAATTTGTTAATATTTGCAATTAATTTGACTGTCGTATGGTGTAAACAGTTGTCTTCGATAATAGCTCTTAAATTTATTGGTGATCTTAATCTCACGTTAAGACTTTTTGTATAATTTCTTGTTTTGTTAATTGTGAAAAAAAGTGCTAAAAGTATCACTTCTTTTCTTAATATAAAATAATTATGAATTAAATTCATTAGAATTAGTTGAATATCCCCAGCACGTCCATGAAAGTAAAAGTGATAAGTGAATCTTGCTAGCCATAATGATGAAAAAAGTCCCACAAAAATTTTTCCGGATTTTGTATTGAACATATGTTTTCTTGTTGAATTTAACTTTAATTCTTTTATAATAGAACGAATGTCAGTTCCGTTATGCCAAAGTTTGAATGATGTTATCATGTTAATGCAGCTTGTGGTCATATTACCTAGGAAAAATAAAATTTCAACAGGCAATGGTGCTTTGTGTAAGGCTCTTAAATATAAGGATATACACATTATGATTATCGTAGATCCAATCGTGCAAATGGTTATACATATCATGTTATATGATTTAAATATTTTAGACTTACAATACGTTGGCGGATATATAGCAAGTGCGTAAATTATTACGAAAAAAACATCTTTTAGTTTAAAATACATTTGTATTTAAATGTGGCTATACGAACTGAACTTTATAAGTTTAAATATGGTAATGTTACAATAAATATATTGGATGGTTGGAAAAACAATAATTAATAAATTATTCATTTTAACATTGACTGAATAATCGATGTGTATACAAAGTCAAATAAATAATTTAAATTCTAATTTTTAAAATTAACAAATATGTACTAGCCGGATTATTTATTTTTTACATGTCTGGGCTTATTTTTATGGAAGTAGTTGACTGGCATCAAATTGTTGTAATTAAAGATGTTCATAATTTCGTTACAATACCGTAAATGTGGTTTTACTCTAATTAGCAGATCAAAAAATGCATCTTATTCATAAAAGAGTTTATAACACTAATTACTTAATTACTTACTCATTGAATGGTCTACAACTGATTAAAGTAATTAAGGTAATAGTATTAACACATTCGTCGGCATTCAATTTTTTGCTTAATTTTGAACGGCATTAGCGGAATTTGTAGCAAAGTGTTAGGTGCCAGTACGGACATTGACGTTATACGAGGCATATTCTTTTTGCGTTTATGCCGGACCTAACGTTAAGCTGCGTCCATATTAGTAAAAAAAATATGTTGAATATAGGATTCGCCACAAATATTTGCGGCGTAAATTTTGCATCTTGCCGATATAAATATTTATGTTGTGCGCCATGTGTCTATGACCAATTCGTTTATTTTGATTTTAAATTGCATCTAATCAATTAGAAATGATCTTAAACATCGACGACGTTCTTTCGTTAATATTAGAAAATCAAAAATCAAAATAAAGGAGGTAATAAGCGGCATTTTAATAAAAGCAAAAAGTAAAATGAAATTTAACACCATTAATTTATATTTTATGTTAATATAAAATCCAATATCGTCTGCTTTTTTCACCCCCTTTACTTGATAAAATTGAGCATAACAATAAAAGCAGCACATTTTTGTTTCATTATTACCAATACATCAGACATGGTCGCAGATTAGTTCATTTAGAATCAGGTGGAAATATTAGTGGAATTTAAATTAACCTCAATTTAGTAACTGGGTAAATGCCGTGGCGATGCCTACATAGCCCTTTCTAGAGAGCTTATAAAAACAGCAGCAGCAGCAGCTTAACCTCAATTTGTAAAAAATACGTCCCTACTAAAACGGTGTTGCGACACAAAACCCTTTGATGTCTGAAAAAACAGACAAGCACCTGATCGCGTGCGTTGAATGTAGAGAAAAAGTTTTGCGTGCGTTTGTATGCAGCGGACAGAGGCCGTATCCTCAAACTAGGAAACGTGAAGTGAACGGTGAAAAGGTGGCGAATGCGTATTCTTAAAATCTTCATCATTCATATCCTTGTTCGCCCGGTGGAAGGCAAGCGAACGGTGAAACATGCGCAAATGAAATGTCAGCCGCCAAGGGAGATTAGGCCGTGCGTTAAGCACGGATTTCAAAAAATAAAATAGTATTAAAAATTTTTATTTTATTTTTGATTGTTCAAAATAACACGTCATTAAAAAAAGTAATATGTTGATGAACCGTTTCTTTAAGACGTTTTCTTTTTTTGAATAAACAGTAGAAACGTTAATTAGGTGATACCCCGATATTTTTAATATTTTCAAATTTTTTATTAAAATGACCTTAGAAAGTTGAATATGTCTCGCAAATATTAAGTAAATTTGAGATAACAGACATTTAAAACTATTACAGGAGATTCTGTTCATAACTCAATTGTATGAGTGTGCTATTTAAAAAATTTTCTAGAGCCTGTTCTGCTTATGGATTTAACATAAATACTTCATTCCATAACAGCCGAATATCTTAATTTCAATCAGTTAAATCTAATATAATTCTTTTCATGACGCAACTTATAATAGATTTGAGAAATAACAATTTATAAGCCATCTGAAACTTTTATTTAAATATTTAACATATTTTATATTTAAATTATGTTAACTACAGCACTTAACTTAATTATAATGTGTTAAACACTACAACACACTTCAATTAAATAAATATTATGATTATACTTTATCAGAACATATAAATATAAACCTTACAGACCACCAAATCAGGTTCTTCAACATAAAAACCTTACCTAGGGTACATTTGATCTTCAGGTCTCTACAAATCTTTATAAAATGAGAAAAAAACTATATTAAAAGTTGAATGTGAGATCCACCAATATCTTTAATGGAAGTCTTCTGTCTAGCCTTTGGTTTCGATCTCTGGTCTGAAACAGTTTCTTTATCATTGTTCAAGTTTCAGGTTTTCTTTCAAATTTAGTGGACAGGGCAGAACATCTTGCAGTAAAAAGCTGGATATTTTGTAAATTCATACAATAAATAACTGGTTGGATATTTTTCGTAGTGGATTGGAATGATGGCTTTTAGTCATACTACTTAGAGTTTTAATTTCCACTCTATCAAGGTTTATCGGTGCTGGCTTTCTACAATTATTGTATATAGGGGACATGTATTCTAATTGACGTCAGTATATTACTTTGTGTATATGAGTTCCTGTTTTTCTTGATATCCCTTTTTCTTTATATATTAGAATCCTAAAGTACTTTGCTCTTTGCATACATATTTATTTAACAGTTCTAGGGTGTCAATTTAAAATAATTTTGTGGTCTATATTTACACCTAAATATTGGACTGATGGCTTGATCTATAGTTCTTGGTTGTTAAGTGATATAAAATAAATTTAATACATGCAAAGCACAAATATTTTAGGGGCAATCAATAACTTCACAACAATAACAACACTATATATTTTATTTTGACGATTAATTTAACGTACAAAACATACTACGGACATTTTCGGTCTGACAGCTCAATTCAATCTATCATCCATTTTTTTTTTTAATTCCGCAAGTTTTAGCACGTTCATATATGGCAACATTGTCTTTTCAAGAATAGAGTTTTTACTGTCAAAAGTATGAAGTGACAGTTCATATCGCCATTTACATCACACTTTCGAGGACACGGGCTCAGGGCCCCTATCCTCGAAAGTGTGATGTGAAAGGCGATGTGAACTTTTTGACAGTAAAAGCCGTATTCTTGAAAAGCCAATGTTGCCAAATATGAATGTACTAAAACCCCAGGATTTCAAAAAATAAAATGGATGACAGATTGAATTGACCCGTCAGACCGAAAATGTCCGTAGTATATTTTGTTGCCATTTTAGGCAAAAAGTAGTTTTGGTACTTTAAATTAATTGTCCAAAGTAAAAAAAATAATGCTGTTGTTTTTATTTTTATGAAATTATTGATTGCCATTACAATATTTGTACTTTGCCTGGATTAAATTTCACTCTAGAACTGTTAAACAAACATGCATACAAAGAACCAAGTACTTGAAGATTCTAATATATAAAGAAAAAGGGATATCAAGAAAAGCAGCAATCATATATACATAGTAATATAATGACAGTAATTGCAGAAAGTCAGCACTGATAAACCTTGAAACGGTGGAAATTATAACTCTACGTAGTATGACTAAAAGCCATCCTCCCAATCCACTACTGAAACTATCCAATCAGTTATTTATTGTATGAATTCACAGTGTCCAGCCTCTTACTGCTAGATGCCCTGTCCTGACAAGTAAATTTGAAAAAAAAACCTGAAACTTGAACAATGATAGTGAAACTGTTTATGATCAGGGACCGAAACCAAAGGCTAAACAGAAGACGTCCATTAAAGATACTGGCGGATCTCACATTCAACTTTAAATGTAAATATTTTTTATTTTATGTACCATAAATAAGGTTTTTATGTTGAAGGACCTCATTCGTTGGTCTGTAGGGTTCATATTTATATCTCAATAAAATATAATCATAATATTTATTTAATTATAGTGTCGTATAGTGTTTAACACAGTCTAATTAAGTTAAGTGCTGTAGTTAACATAATTTAAATATAAAAGTTGTTACTTATTTAAATAAAAGTTTCAGATAGCTTACAAATTGTTATTTCTCAGATTTATTATAAGTTGCGTCGTGAAAAGAATTATGTTAAACTTAACTGTTTAAAACTAAGATATTCGGCTGTTATGGACACAAGTACTTATGTTAAATCCATAAGCAGAACTGGCCCCAGAAAAACATTTTTAAATAGCACAGTCATACAATTGAGTTATGAACAGAATCTCCTGTAATAATTTTATATGTCTGTAATCTCAAATTTATTTAATATTTGCGAGACACATTCAACTTTCTAAGGATGTTTTATTAAAAAATTTGAAAATATTAAAAATATCGGGGTACCACCTAATTAACGTTTCAACTGTTTATTCAAAAAATAAAACGTGTTAAAGAAACGGTTCGTCAACATATTATTTTTTTTAATGACGAATTATTTTGAAGAACCAAAAATAAAATAAAAATTTTTAATACTATTTTATTTTTTGAAATTCGTGCGTTAAATATGTCATTTAGCGGCTGACATTTCATTTGCGCATGTTTCACCGTTCGCTTGCCTTTCACCGGGCGAACGAGGATATGAGCGATGAATATTTCAAGAATACGCGTTCGCCACCTTTTTACCGTTCACTTCACGTTCCCCAGTACGAGGATAGGGTCCCAGGTCCATACTCGCATAAATTGTGTATAAACTAGACAGAGGCGATATATATCGACACTTTAATGTATCGATACATACAGCTTCGATATTTTGTATTGATATTGATTCATATTGCATTACGTAGGTCTCGATACACTTATATAAATATTGTGTCGCTGTTTTGTAATCAGATCTGATTCATTTACGACTGTCAATTAAGTTGGTGAAGTGGTCCGCAACTGCGTTTTTCGAACATCAAACTCGCCCAAATATTTATTGTAGTGAATTCACTTGAGTGGTACATATTTACTTTATCATTTTTTTATTGTGTAACAAAGAGGTCAGAGAAACACTTTGGTATCTTGATGCTAGAAGGGCCCCACCAATATTCAGTACCAATCAACTAATCATTATTATTCTGTAATTTATAGTCTAAAGTCTGTACTTGCGTGGACTCATTTATCTATTGACTAAAATATTTTTGTCGGACTTGCATTGCCTTTATTTTTGTTCGTTTTTAAACGTTTCGATTAGGTTGTATCTCTAATCCTTATCAAGTATAAATTGAATGTTTTCTCTTAAGGTTACGAGTTTATATAAGGACTGTGTCAATTGAAGCGCAATGTGTCGCTGCCAAACAAAACGAGGAATTATACACAACCTCTATAATCGCGCTATATCTATATGCAATAATGCCGAATCATTGGAAAAAGAGGTAGCAAATATTAAATCCGATTTACAACAGAATGGTTTTCTTTCTTAAAAATCGCTCACTGAGTTCGCAGAATAAATCAACAGTTTTCACTAAATAACTTCCGATACTTATATGAACAACATATTTACGTTAACATTACAACTAACTAATTATACAACTATATAACTCTTAACGATACCACTATACGACTAACTCTCAACTAATTAACTACGCTGATTCTGTCTCTATTTATATACCTATGGAAGTTCCTAAATAAATCTAGATCATAAAAGTTGAGATCTATCTAGAAGTATAATACATCGAGACGCCATTCCTTTCGGCACATTATAATAAAGATGACTCATTACGTTGCAATATTTCTATATACGGGGGCATATCAATAAGTGTTAGTCGTTCGTAACACTACCTCCCTCCTAATTTGGATCGTCTCAATCAGCTTCCATATCTTCATGATATAGCTTTAACCTAGGCGATTTGCTCTCCTTTTTCTGTGTATTCTATAACCAAACTCCTTGCTGGAACCCTGGCGAATTTGCCTTGATGTCATATGATCTGACTAATGCTTTCGGTACCAGGTATTTACAGAGTTTGTTGAACTAATCCGACGTTTCTTCCAGAACTCTAATCTAATCTTCTGTAAATGGTTTTCTCCATACTTCCCCTTATTCTGCTTGTTTCTCCAGCAATGTCTCTCATTGGTTTGCTATCATGGTTCTGGGACAGAATAAATTCTTTGGTGCCAAATTTTATAATGTTAAGATTGTTGTCCAAGGAGAATCCAAGTTGACGAATCAGGTCCATTCCCAGTACAAACTCATCTTCTATGTCGGCAACTAACACAAAATGGTTTAATTTTAGACTTCCAAATTGAAGCTTATTTCGCATATCTCCAGTCACATCAGCTGCTTGTCCAGTTACAGTTCTCAACATTACTTTTCTGGACAATGGTAGAATTTTAGATTTATCAATATGGCTTGACTTTATCAGAGATACTGCAGCACCAGTATCAACAGTTATAATAATAGGAGTAGCACTCTCTTTTCCTTTAAGTTGAAATTAATCGTTTCGCTTCTGAGCTGTACTCCACTTAGAATCAACGTCACAAGTGACTCTCCGAATAGGAAACTCTTCTCTTTCTTCTATTTCGCTGCAGCGCTTGGATTCTTCCTTACATGATTTTCTTGAAATAGTATCTACTTTGTTATGTAGTCTTCCTGGTTTATTTTTGATGTTAAAATTGTACTGTTGCAATTTTTCCTTGTTCTCGTCTGTGCGCTCTCTGGATGGTGAACTAAACCCTAAATGCACCTGACAGTCCCTTTTGATATATCCAGTTTGTCTACATCTGTAGAACTTTATGTGTCTTCTCAATTCTATTCGACAATCCCTTCTCATGTGTCTATTTCATCTACATCGGTAGCACTTTATCTGGTCTCTTAATTGCACCCGACAGTCCCTTTTCATGTGTCCAGTTCGTCCACATCTTTAACACATTATATGCTTTCTTAATTCCACCCGACAGTCTCTTCTCCTGTTTCCGGTCCGTTCCCATTTGTAGCACTCGATCTGATTTCTGCTATAACGTGGAATATTACCTACTGTGTTCAGTTCTTCCTGATTTCTTCTATAACGTGAAGTATCATCTGTCCTGTCTATTTTTTTAAGAAATTCAGATAACGTTTTCTCTATTGTTTGTTTTGACGACTCCTTGTTTTCCTCTATGGTAACACCTCTTATTTTTGGCCTTGACACATTATAAGCTGCTTTTATTTCCAAAACCTTATCTGACGCTTCACTACAATAATTAAACTTGCTTATGCGTAACACGCTGTATTTCTTGATCCCTGATCCCATCAATAAAATACTGAATCATAAGCTCTTCTCGGAATTCTTCCGTAGCTCCTGCGTAAGCCAGATGAAGAAGGCGTCGGATATAAGTTTCATATTCTTGTAAACTTTCTCCGTTTCTTTGGTGTCTTGACTTTAGCTGTGACTGATGTAACTGGCGCCGATGCTGATCTTCAATTCTTCTTTTCAGCTCAGCACTAAAGATTTCATAGTCTTTTCATTGTATTATAGGAATTGTTTATAGTAACTCTAGTGCTCATCCATGGAGTGCGATTACTAATGCAGTAGCCATCTCTTCGTAATTTCAGTTATTTGTCGTAGCGGCAGCTTCAAATTATCGTTTGTACATTATCCAAGATGTTTGACCGTCGTATGTTGGGGGCTTGATGTTCTGTCCGGTGGTTATCACTTTATTACAAGGGCCGTCCTTCCTTATTTTATTGACATCTCTCTGAAAGTCCTTCATTTTAGAATTTATAATATTCATTTTTGAATGCATCCTATCTACGATTTTTCGCTTTTTGTAGCACACTTAAATCAATGCTCTGTAGTTTCTGGCATACTTTTACTTCTATCTCGTCTACGATTTCTTTTATTTCTTGTTACACTTCTCTTAAGTCTTGTCCCATTTTTCCTATGTGTTATCGCACTTCTCCTACTTACAATTTGATTGAATTTTGTACTATTCTTGCATAATGACCTCTTGTATCCATTTTCAAAATTTATATTAATTTTTAATGCGACATTCTTCTTCTTGTTTGCCTTTAAGGTAACGTTCTTCTTCTTCTTATTTGCCTTTAAGGCAACATTCTTCTTTTTCTTCTTGTTTGTCTTTAAGGTGACGGTCTCCTTCTTGTTTCCCTTTTCTACCCCTTGCGTTTTTTCCTGTATTTCTTTTAGATGATATTGTTCCCCTTTAGGCGACATTCTTTTTCTTTTTGGCGACCTGCTTCTTCTTCCTGTTTTTCTTTTTGACAACATGGTTCTTCTTCTAGGCGACGGTTCTTTTCTTCCTGCCTTCCTTTTAGACGAACCTCTTCTTTGTGGTGATGTGATTCTTCTTTCTGTTTTTCTTTTAAACGACATTGTTTTTCTTTTAGGTGACAGTCCTCTTCTTTTTGTCTTTCTTTTAAATGACGTTGTTGTTCTTCTTATTTTTCTTTTTGGCGTTGATCTTTTTCTTCCTGCTTTCATCTTCTGCTGGCTGGGATCTTCTTTTTCCTGCTTATCTTTTTGGCGGCGATCTTCTTCTTGCTTATCTCTTTGGCGGCGACCTTTTTCTTGCTTCTCTTTTTGGCGGCGATCTTCTCCTTCTTGCTTCTCTTTTTGAAGGCGATCTTTTTCTTTTTGTTTTTTTTAGACGATATTGTCTTTTTTTTGGCGACGTTCTTCTTTTTCTTGTTTGTCTTGAAGGTAATAAAAGTACATTCTATAAAAAGAGCCAATGTTTTATTTATTTGCTCCATTTCGGCTACTTGCTGTCTAGAATTTACAATAAAAAACTTCTGGAATGTTCTCGAAAACTCGTTTCTGAACTTCTCTGTTGATACAAAATTCGATGGTGAAATCCGTTTTTGCTATTTCTTCTAGTTTCCAACTAGAATGTTCTAGAACGTTGTCGAAAATTTGGTTCTAAGCTCCTTTATTGATAACAAATTCAATGGTGAAGTCCGTTTTTCTCTATCTCTTTTAATTTCCAAATAGAATTTTCTAGAACTACGTCGAAAATTCGGTTCTAGGCTTCTTTCTTAGTGACAAATCTGAGAGTGAGGTCCGTTTTTCGCTATCTCCTTTAGTTTCCAAGTAGAATTTGATTACAAATCCAAGGTTGAAATCGATTTTTCTCTTCTCTCCTCTAATGTCCAATAGAATTTTCTGGACTTCGTCTCTTTATAACTCTTCGCTAGGTTCGCAGAATAAAACACAACACCTTTCAATAATATTTCCAATATTAGTTACGGTTTTGTCTCTTAAAAATCGCCCACTAGGTTTGCAGAAAAAATCAACAGTTTTCAACAAATAACTGCCAACACTTATATAAATGACATATTTACGTTAACATCACAACTAACTAATTATACAACTATATAACTCTTAACGATACCACTATACGACTAACTCTCAACTAACTAACTACGCTAATTCTGTCTGTATTTATATACCTATGGAAGTTCCTAAATAAATCTAGATCATAAAAGTTGAGATCTATCTAGAAGTATAATACATTGAGACACTATTCCTTTCGGCACATTATAATAAAGATGACTCATCACGTCGGCATATTTGTATATACGAGGGCATATCAATAAGTTTTAGTCGTTCGTAACAATATAAAAAGAGCCTTTAAATCAAAAACTACACCTAGAGCTCATTTAACAAAAACGAAATCAAAAACTATCGATAAGAAAAAAATGTGTTTACAAAGTTCCGTGTGAGTGTAGTAAAATGTGCATTGGAGAAACCAGACGACCACTAGAAGTTAGAATTAAGGAACACAAAACTCATACACAAAAAGGGGAAACGTTGAGATCAGGTATTGCAGAACACACCTGGGATAAACAATACTATATAGAATGGTCTGAAGCTGCGGCAATATATATATGGAACCCAACATGAAAAAAAGAAAATTTATAAAAGTTGCTTCCATTAAAAATAATAATGGAATCTTCAGTAAACCCAATGTTGAGATATCTAACCTTGGCAACTACTACTTCGTAACATCAAATCATTGAGGTATGTATAGTGAAGGGAGACTTTGCACTTCAATGAACACAGTCCTTATATAAGCTCATAGCCTTAAAACAAAACATTCAGTTTATACTTGATAACGATTAGAGATACAATCTAATCGAAACGTCGTAAAAACAAACAATAAAATTTTTATAAAAAAATTGAACCGACTTCTAAAAGTTCGCAAAAAAGTGAAAAATAACTATAAATTTTTATATGAAATTGAAATGTTTGGAGTCGGCGCCAAACTAATACCTGACACAATGTGATTCGCATGAACAGATTAAAAATACTTCATTAATAATTGCTTTCGTACCATAATCTGTATATATTAGTAGTTATTTATTTCATTTAGAAATAATTTTGCACCTACTTCGAAAATTTCAAGTTCATATATAAATTTATAGTTATTTTTCACTGTTTGACGCACTTTTAGAAGTCGGTTCAATTTTTTTATAAAAATTTTATTTTTCGATTTTTAGTTTTGAATTCATTATGCATAAATTATTTGAACTAAATGCTAATTGAGATTAGTGTACCTCGCAATGACTCCAAGGTGGCAAAAAAAGTACCCACTTTATCCAAAATTGTAAATCACCCTAAAATGAACCACTAAAAATTTTTTGATTATTAGACTTCTCCAAAAACCAATAAAATTGTGTCAAAAAAATATTTAGTCTGTCATAGTAAATCCACTATCTTAAATTTCAAATTAATTTTAGATTGGTAATATAGGCCCCAAAATCTTCCAATATCGATATTTAAAGAATTTGAGACATACATTTCTTAGCTCGATATATTTTATATTGCATATTGAGTTTATATACGCCCCAAGAGCCCCGCAACTATCAATTTTAGATAAAACCGGAAAATGTAAAATTTTCAGTCCCTCATATTATATCTTATCAACCTAATAGTTGTAAAAAATTAATTTCATATTCGTAATACACCACCTCAACCCCTAATACCAAATCTGAAAAAATGGGAATAACATAAAATTTTCAACCCACCATATTCGATCCACAATATTGAATTTCAAAAAAAATAATTTTAACGTCTTACTCTAATCTAAATCTAAACCCTTCAAAACCTCCTGGTACCAATTTTAGATGAAATCCAGAAATTTAAAATTTCTAAACGGTCATATTGCATCTGACATATTAGATTTTCTTAAAATAATTTTATATTCGCTATTTGCATCTTCAAAAACGATTCAATCCCACATTTGAACAAAAGCGAATACTGTAAAATTTTTAATCAACTATATTACATTTGCCATATTGAATCCTGAAAAAATACTATTAAATTCATAATTTACACCCTCAAAAACCCTCTATATCAGTTTTGAAGAAAGTCGAAAAATGTAAAATTTTTAGAACACCATATTGAATCTGCCAGATTGAGTTTTTAAAAAAATATTTTAATTTCATAATTAACACTAACAAAAATCCGCCAGTACTGACTTTAGACAAAATCGAGAGATGTAGAACCTTTAATCCGCCATCTTAGATCCACTATATTTAATTTTTTTAAAAATAATGTCAGATTCGTAACGTGCTATCCCAAAAACTCCCCCATATCAATTTTGAAAAAAATCGGACAAAATTAATATTTTATCCACCATATTTGATACGCCATATTGAATTTTTTAAACATAATTTTAGATTCATCATGTGTGACCTCGAAAACTCCCCCATACAAATTTTGGAGAAAATCAGACAAAATTGATTTTTTGTCCGCCATATTGGATCGGCCTATTGAATTTTTTAAAAATAATTTCAGATTCGTTATGTGAGACCCCGGAAACTCCCCGTACCAATTTTGGAGAAAATCGGACAAAATTAAATTTTTTTGTCCGCCATATCGAATTTTTTAAAAATAATTTCAGATTCGTTATATGAGACATCCGAAAACCCCCATACCAATTTTGGAGAAAATCCGACAAAATTGATTTTTTCATCCGCCATATTGAATCCGCCATATTGAATTTTTTAAAAATAATTTTAGATTCGTGATGTGCGGCCCCGAAAACTCCTTTGTACCAATTTTGGAGAAAATCGGACAAAATTGATTTTTTCATCCGCCATATTGAATTTTTTTATAAATATTTTGAATTCGTTATGTGCGACCTCGAATACTTCCCCATATCAATTTCATCCAAAAAAATATGGGACCACCGCAGCAACTTCCTGAATATAGCGTAAAAAATTTCATTCAAATCGGTCCAACCGTTCCAGAGTAATCGGTGTACATACATAAAAAAAATACATTGTCGACGAATTGAGAACCTTCTTCTTTTAGAAGTCGGTTAAAAATAAAGACAAGTCCGACAACTACATTTTAGTCAATCTTCAACATTGTCTACAACTTTCAAACAAATCATTTATCTGGGAGCTTGTAGCTACTTGGGCTGGTTGTTAATTATTATTTTAACCATGCCTCCTATATTGCTTGAAAATATTTTATTAAACTGTAAACTGAAGATACATGAAAACTCTATTATTCCCAGGTGAAATGTGTTGGTACAACAATGAATTTGTTGTTACAGTTGCGAGTGCGACGTTACAAAACAAAAGAATAATAAAAATACGAACAATACTGAATGTTTCGATATTTAAAATATCGATATTTTTATATCAATAAATCGTCATATCAATATTTTTTATTCGATACTTATTATTACATAATATCGATACATTTGGAGATATCGCCCGGCCCTAGTATGAACGCTCAAATTTTTGTTGTATGCCACATACAACGTTAATTTTTACTCTAGTGTGGACGCGGCTTTATATGCCGTCGATTTTACGTATATTTTCTTGTTAGGAACACCATCAGTAACAAACACGCACATATAAAGTATATGTACTGATTGTCAAATAAACAGAAAATGTCCGGACCATGTTATGCGCCATTTTGGGTAAGGTGAAGTTATAATAATAGTGAATACGCTGTCGCCACTGAAAAATTATAACGACCAAACGTAATCGTTTACCTCCCACTGACAAGGTTTGAAGCAATTTGCATACCTTTCCGAAATTTCATCGACATAAGTAGTTGAACGAAACGAATGGTAGAAAGAGATAAATTGACAGTATTACGTTATAACCTTACCCAACTTATCCAATTCGTGTCAAATGATTGTTATGTGTGGATGTCTGTCATATTATTGGTCGGTCGTAAAAATAAATTAAAATTTTTTATTATATTGTTGGTTGTTAAAAATAACAGTAGTGAACATAACCCGATTCTCTCAATCCCCCCACTCCTCGACCTTGACCTTGACCTTGCTTCACCCCTCTTTGGCCCCGCCCAGATGTCCTTGTCATTGACCTTGAAAGTGCACGTGTGCTTTGGCCTTGGCCTTGTGTTCAAGGTTGTGTGTGTGACCTTGACCTTGACCTTGGTCGAGACGACCTTGACTTTGTTGAAGGTCATCTTGGGTGTGTGACCTTGAAGATATGTTACGTGGTTGGGGGTGACCTTGAATGGTTTTATATAAGGTATGGGGCAGTTTCATTCATCAGTTGGCTCTGACTTGTATAGGTAGTACATGTGTTAATATTTGACAAATCATGGCATATGTTTGTGAAAATTGCGGTTCTAAGTTTACTAATATTTATAATATGAGACGTCATCAAAGAGAATCGTGTGCGGCGAGATTTAATGAAGTGCCTGGAGGAAAACGGCTCCGAATTGAAGAGTATACATCGACGATTCCGGTAATTAATTGCGCTACATGTAATGTAGATGTTCCAATAAATCATATGTCAGCGCATAAACGAACACAACAACATAAAAATAATTCATGTTTGCCGGTATGTCATGGTGTGCAACTCGTTGAATGTGCCTTCAAAAGGAGAATTGCAACCTATCGGGTTAGCAGTGATATGGAGCATTCCGATTACATAATGTTCTTTGCAGACATTAAATCCAAGGTGGTGGAACTTGTTAATAATTTATTGCGTGCGCATCATGCTTTAAAAGTTAACATGACAGCTGTTGGCGAGTACATGCTTCCATCACAAGAAATATTCAGTGAAAAATCCTTCAACACTGCTAATCAAATAATTAGTGTAGAAAGTGATTTGGATGCCGTTTACCATTCTTTCACCGAATTAATAAAAACGCAGGCGACAGAGTTCCAGGAGAAAGATTCAGGTATGGAAAAATCAAAACCCGAAATATTAAACTGATTTTTATATATTATTTTTCTTGTTATAGGATGGGCTCTTGTGCGAATTTTATACTTGGAAGTTGGTATCAACAAGTATATGCCTATGGGTGGCTCATCATACATCAAGTTGCCGTATTCTATTGAAAAGAAAGGAGCTGTCGTCAATGTGATTAACCAGGACGAATTTTGCTTTGCGTGGGCTGTAACATCAGCATTGTTTCCTCCAACAGCAGTGCCTTCACATAAGACATCCTAACCCCATTTTTCTAAAGTGCTAAATGTAACAGGTATGGATTTTCCAGTAAAATTACGTGACATTAAAAAATTTGAGGAAATGATCAACATATCAATTAACGTATACGGTCTGGAATCTAAATATGAAAATAATGAAGTAATACATGAAGTTATTGGTCCACTGAGGTATGCGTCAAAAAAGTTGGATAGGCATGTAAATTTATTGTTAATTACAAAAGACTGTAGTAGTAAAGATGGCGGTGAACATTTTTGTGATACGACTTGTTCAAAGAGTCATTATTGTTGGATTCGGGATTTATCACGTTTAGTTTCAAGTCAAATTAGTTGTCAACAACATAAAATATATTTCTGTGATGGTTGCCTCATTTATTTTAGTACACCGTCAGCTTTAACTTTACATCAAAGCTACGATTGTAACCACATTTTCACGCAAACACCCTCAGTGGATTTAAAAATCGATAAATTTGGAAAGAGTGTGCCGGAAAATATTTTAAAATTCGAGGGTATAGAAAAGCAAATGCGCGTTCCATTCGTGGTTTATGCAGATTTCGAATCCGTTTTAAAACCCGTTGAAACGGTACAACCAAACCCACAAAATTCTTACACCGTAAAAAGTTTTAAACATGAACCATTTTCTTTTGCTTATTTAATTAAATGCTCTTTTGACGACTCACTTTCGAAATTTGAGCTATTTCGGGGGAATAATGCAGCTCAAGTCTTTGTGGATCGTATCGAGTGTGATTTAAGGGCTCTATACAACACATATTTAAAAGACATTAAGCCTATGAAACCGTTAACGCCTGAAAAAAAAAGGGAGTTTAATGATGCTAAAATATGTGGTATATGTGAAGGCCCTTTTGAAGAGGGTGAGATTAAAGTACGAGACCACTGTCACATAACTGGTGCAAAAAGATTTGGTGCTGCACATTCCGTTTGTAATTTAAATTATAAATTACCCTCTTTTATCCCTATCATATTTCATAACTTAAGCGGCTACGACAGCCATTTATTTATAAAAGAGTTATGTAAATATGGGGATACAATTGGTGTTTTGGCTCAAAGTAAGGAAAAGTACATATCATTTACCAAAAGCATTTATGTGCACGATTATTTTGATAGTAAATGTGGAAAAGTCAAGAGGAAATATTTAAAGTTGCGATTTATTGATAGTTTTAAATTTCTGTCAACGTGTTTGGAAAATTTAGGCAGCGGTTTAAACGACGATGATTTTATTGAAACGCGGAAACATTTTTCAAATATCAACCAATTTAATTTGATGCGTCAAAAGGGTGTTTTTCCCTATAGCTTTATTGACTCTATAGAAAAAATGGAAAATACATGTCTTCCAAGTAAAGATGAATTTTATGATAATTTACGGGAAGAACATATTAGCGATGAAAGCTATAGAAGAGCAAAAGAAGTATGGCGCTTGTTTGGGTGTAAAACTTTGGGGGACTATTCGGACGTGTATTTAAAATCAGATGTGTTGCTATTGTGTGATGTTTTTGAGCAATTTCGGAATAATTGTTTAAAATTCGATAAACTTGATCCGGCACATTACTATACCCTTCCAAGTTTATCATTTGATTGTATGCTACGTATGACTAAGGTAGAGTTAGAGCTCTTAACTGATATAGACATGATACATTTTTTTAAGAAAGGTATACGCGGCGGCATAAGCCAGTGTACAGAAAGGAAGCACATCGCTAATAATATTTTTTTACCAGACTATGACCCAGCAAAACCTTCTTCATTTATAACATACCTTGATGCTACAAATCTATATGGTCATAGTATGTCACAAGCATTACCATATGGTGGTTTTCGATGGTTAAGCGAGCGCGAAATTCTGGATTTAAATATTATGGCTGTTGGTGATGATAGTTTATATGGCTACGTTTTGGAAGTGGATGTGCATTATCCGACTGAGTTGCATGATGCACATTCTGATCTTCCATTTCTAGTAGAAAATATCATACCGCCAACAGAAAACGCTAAATTACCGAAATTAATTCCTAATTTACAAGATAAAAAAAAATACATTGTACACTATAGAACTTTAAAACAAGCCATCGCCAACGGCTTAGTGGTAATGCAAACCCATCGAGTATTACAGTTTATGCAATCAAAATGGCTAAAATCGTATATTGATTTTAATACCAATTTACGTAACAAGGCCACCACAAAATTTGCGAAGGACACTTTTAAATTAAAAAATAACGCGATATTTGGTAAAACTATGGAAAATGTGGAAAATCGAAAGGATATAAAATTAGTAACACATTGGGAGAACAGTGTAGGCAGAAATGGAGCTAGAGCACTAATATCCCGCCCCAATTTCAATAGTAGCTCGATATTTACCGAGAACTTTGTTGCTATACATATGAATAAAGTTAAAATATTGTACAATAAACCAATTCATATCGGTTTTTCCATATTAGATATATCAAAGACTGTAGTATACGATTTTTATTATAATTTTATTAAATCCAAGTTTGGTGATGATGCTTCGTTACTTTACACCGATACTGACTCGCTTATATTAAAAGTGTATACGGAAAAATTTTATCAAACTATATCAGAAAACCCCGAAAAATTCGATACATCAAATTACCCCGAAATTAATAATTTCAACATAATTAAAAGTAATTCTGTAGTTGGTAGAATGAAAGATGAGTTTTCTGGTGATCCGATAATAAGTTTTTATGGTACCGGCGCGAAGGCTTATTATGTAAAGTCCATTAATAATGAATTAAAAAAAGCCAAAGGTATCAAAAAATGTGTTATCGAGAAAGACCTTCATCAGGAAGACTACCAAAGAATTGTTGAAGGGGGTGGTTTGATATTAAGAAAGATGAAGACATTTAGAAGTGAATTACATAACATTTATACCAACATAATAAATAAAGTAGCATTGTCACATAGCGATGATAAACGTTATGTAATTCCCAGTTCAACCAAAACTCTACCTTGGGGGCATGCAGACATAGATTTTTACAAAACAGACCCGGAAGAAAACTTAGCAAATTTAGTCACCGTGTTGGAATCATTTCTAAGTCAGGACAGCACGTAATCTGGAAAATCCATATTTCATTATTTGTATTGTTTTTATTATTTCTATTAAACATACAACATTAATATGTAACGATAGTATTGTAATTTTTTTTTTTTTTTAAATAAAAAACATGTATTCATTACTTGATTGCTTTTTTATTGAACCTTTATTTTAAAATTATAAATATAATGAAGTGTCGACAAATAACAAACTGTAAAAGTTATTGATGAAAAATTTGTCTAATAGTAAATTAAACGCACAGGTCTACGAGTAAGTGTTTAATGTGAAACAGGTTTGCTGACAAGATCCTCCATAGTCTTTTCAATTTTCAACATTCTAGAGTTAAGTTCATCACGCAGTTCGTCTTGCCTAAGTTCATATATTGCAATAACAGTATCATCAATGTATCCTCTAAGTTCTTGACCGGTTTCAATTAATTTCTTGCGTACGTAACCTTCAAGTTGGTTTCTGAATATATCTTTAATAACAATTGTTGAGTCATGTAAAGCTTTCTGCGTATCTTGCACACACTGAGCAAGGTTATTATCAACATAATTTCGTGTGGTCGCATCGTCTCCTTCAAGAGGTTCTGCTAAATAGCACAATCTTTTGCTTCCCATGTCGTAATCTCCATTAGGTGTAAGTTTAAAACCTATTCCTGAAGGACCTCGCATAAAGTTAAAATCCTTAAATTTTCTTTTGCGACCGAACTTATCAATAGTGTTTACTTCTGACATTGTTATGTTAGACTGATTTGAAACCATTAGATTTCACCCTAATATATGGTTCTATTTCATTAATAAACGGACTCTGCAGAAAAATATGGATTGCAAAACGTATTTTAGGTGATGTTTAATAAATACACATACAGATTCATTTTACTATTGTTTTATTGAAAAAAAAATTAAAATATAACAAAAGATTGAGTTTACTTTTTATTATTAAAAAAATAAAAAAAATAACAAACAAAAAAATTAAAAATTAAGAAATAAAATACATGTTAATTTCTTCTGTACAGGTAAGCTTCTTCTATGACCCAATTTCTTCTCTGGATGGCACGTTCATTAATGTCCTTGAACTGGTAGTAAACTAGTCCACAAAAGCCGCATTGTACAAATTTAACCCTGAAAAGGTCAATGTAGTTGAAGTCGTACGTAAGATCATTTCGCCAGCAGATACCTAGTCTTTTACAATGATGACAAGCTAAATAAAAATCTTTTGGTATATGACTGTATCTTTTGGCTGCTTCACTAGGTTGTTCATCAGTTGGCAACATGATGTTTGAATATGTTGTACTTTTCAATCGCGGTACTCTAATTATGTATTACTTTTTAAAATAACCTTGACAGGACCAAAAAAATATCCTTGAAAATTACAACCTCGAAAACGACCCTGACATTGACGGGTACTTTGACCTTGGCCTTGGCCTCGCATCTAACAAGTTTAGTACTATATTTATATGCTTCTTTAAATTACCTTGACAGGGACAAAAAAAAAATCCATGAAAATTACAACCTTGAAAACGACCCTGGTATTGCCGGTTACGTCGGCCTTGGCCTTGGCCTTGCATCTGACAAGTTTAAATATTATACTTAATGCATCGAACAAAAGGAATAAAGGTGGTGTAGTGGGGGAAATGGGCATAAAAGCAGACTTGCTGGCTCGAGCTCTTCACAGTTCGTCAGAACAGCAAACAGTACAGTGCTAAGAAAAAGTTAATTGTGTGAGTTTGAATATCGAAAATGTCGAGTGTACGGTCTCTTTTAGATGCTCTTGACGTGAGCTGCGGTTCACAGCAAGGCATGCTGGATAACATGAGTGGTTTGGAAGTGTTAAGTCCGGGGGTGTTCGAGAACTGGAATGGCGTGGAGCATGAAGATGCCGAAGACCGAGCCCTCAACGATGGTCGCGACGAGGAGTTAGTTCAGTCGGCAGCGCAATTCCTGGAATGCTGGACGGAGGAGAAGGAGCCAAAGATAAATGTGATTAGTGATGTGGTTGTGCGAAAAGCATCGCGGCCTAGGGAATCTTCTCCGAAAGCTTCGAAACTGAAAAAGCTCTTAACTATGCGGAAGTCGGAAATCGCCGATAAAAAAACATTTTATTCGGCGATTAAAGGTGTGGGACAAGGGAAGAAGAAAAAGTTTAACTTTAAGCGTCCCTCCACCCCTGTTCCATTACCCGACTTCCTAAAAACAGCACCAAAAGAGCCATTGTCAGTAGAAGTGGAAGTCATAGAAGGCCCCGATGGACCAACACCACCAACGCCACCAACACCGGCCAGCGTCGAGAATGAAATAGTGTCGGAAGTGAAGTCTTCCCCAGCGCCAGCGCCACTGTCGTGCCGGAAACCCATGAAGAAGCGGTTTAAGCGGTGTTTTGAAGGCGATGAAGTTTCCGCTGCTTCGTCGTCGTCGTCGTCGTCATCGTCATCGTCTTCACCAAATAAAACCGCTTCTTCTTCGTTAATATATTCGGAGCCATCACAACCGGAGTGGGTCGAAGACTTCACCAACTCTCAGAAGACCAAATTGACCGACATTTATGCCATGAAAAAACGCTTAGTGAAAGAAGTGAACGAGTGTGCCAGTGACATTATAGAACTTGAAAGACAATTAGAGATAAAAAAGGTGAAATCTGCGCGGTTAAAAAGACAATTAGAGGACTTTAATAAATTATGTAGTAGGTGTTAGGTAGTTGTAGAGATTAGCTTTTAATTTATAGTATTAAGTTTGTAAATATATATATATATATATATATATATATATATATATATATATATATATATATATATATATATATATATATATATTGTAGTTAATAAAAAAGTGATCAAATTTTTTATATTTTATAATGAGAATAAAAATGACTTGAAAATTTATTTTTGTGTGTTATTTCATATAGGCCCTGTCCCACATAATATTAGGTAATAAAAAAAAGAGTGAATAATCCACTAAAACTACGCAATAGCAATAGTTGTAAATATTTTCTGATAATATTTACAAGTATGCTAAAACATGGTTCGGTGGTTTATGAAGTTAAGGTTCTGTCGCCAGAACTTCTAATACTTTGTATCTCAATATTGTATGTTTTTATGAAAAAAAACATAAAATATTGGTTACAAAGTATTATAACCAACTAAAACTACGATCAAATTATTTTGTGGTCCTGAAAAGGACCGTTTGGTTGTAAAACATGCGACTCTTTTATTGTGTTGTGGAGTCGCACGGCCCGTCATCATCAGCGGGGGTGGCGGTGCTGTCCTCTGTATATTCGATGATGAACCGCCAAAGTTCATCCCATCTAGGATCGTTCGACTCCCACTTCAAACAATTCTCTGTGGTAGAATCTACCACAGGGCATTGGATGGGTTGTTGTTGTTGTTGAGTCGCAGACATGTTGAACTAAAATGATTGTAATAAGTATTGGTGGTCGTATATATAGAGACAAATTAATGGTGGGGGGTGAAAACAAATGTCGTATTACGTATTGAGACCAAAAGTTGTTTGTGGTCTCAAATACGAACGAACGATTTAGCTGGGTTCCACCAGCACTTAAAGTTTTAATACTTTGTATCTAATATTGTATATTCTATACATACAATATTAGTAACAAAGTACTAATATGTACTAAAACTACGATCAAAGTATTTTGTGGTCCTGAAAAGGACCGTTGTTGTGTGCCCTTAAAAAGGGCCAGGGAGAGTGTGGGGCTTATGGTGCCCCATCCTCGCTGGTCGACCACCAGCTTGACGAATCGCAGGGGCCTTGTGGGTCGTCGGGTGTTGGTGATGCTGGAATTTCCAGCACCGCATCTTCCGTCGAGTCCGGCTCTGGCTGCGGCGACGGAGTTTCGAGTCTTTGTAAGACCCAATCACCCGCATCGTCTAATTCCACTAGACGCGGATCATGGTCATATACTAGCGGAATCGGCTCATCCAAGTCGTCCCAACGTAGGACGTCAATTTCAAAATCCACCTCGTCGTCGTCGTCGAAGACTTGCAGGTCTCCAACGTTGTCGGCTACGGTGTCATCACTAAAGATGGATGAGCCTCGGCTGGCGGGTCTTTCTTCCTCCATGTTCATCGTATGAGGGTTGATGAATATATGACTGTATAACTGACCCAGTCTCATATATATAGAACTACCCCCACCCCACCAACGGATTCTAAATGTTATGTATTGGTGGGAGCTTATAGAATTATTGATTTTTTCAAAAACTTTAAATAAGGAATTAGATTTGTTTAGACAATAAGAATTATTCTTAATATTTTGTGAAGAATACATTACAAAAAAAAAAAAAAAATAATAGAAACCTTGTTTGAACTGTTAACATTTTCATAGGTTCTCAAGCATTTAACTTGGCACTTAAGCTACGAGACAAATCGTCGTTAAACGAATATCTCGCCCCATAAGTGACGATTACTAAACTACGATCAAAATATAATGTGGTCCTGAAAAGGACCGTTTTTGTGGCCCTAAAAGGGCCTGGGGGAGGGTGGGGTGCCTACCGTGGAGTAATACCCAACGATATTAACACCGACCTAGGTGCAGCCCTTGGTCTTCTCATTGGCGGCACCGTCGTCGTCGCTGGTGGTGTCGGCGTTGCAGGCGGTGCCGAAGGTGCGGTACCCCCGCACTCCTCACACTTACATATTTTTCTGGGCACGAATGGCCTGACAATGCCAATGATCCTTTTTGGTATATCTTCCATCTTGCCGATCGAATGTGTAATGATGAAATAATTCTAATACCGGCCTCTATATACATTCAAAAATTTGGAGGGGGTAAGGTGGAGTGCATATATGCATTATATAAGTTTGAGAATAATATGATTTTATAACTCACCGTATCTCTGTTATGGACACATATGGACTTAGAAAAAAAAAAAAAAAAAAAACCTCCCCTACAACTTCCACATACTCCCGTTCGGCGGCCCTAGCCTCCTAACTCGAGAATTTCAATTTTTTCGTCTCAATTTTTTGTCATTTTTAAGATTTTCCAAATTTTTTTTTCACCATTGTATTCTACTCAAAATTCTAGGTAATTAAAGTGCTTTTATTTTTTCTCTATCTTGAACGGTTCCCGAGCTACAGCGCTTTAAAGAATTCAAATTACTAACTTTCTATAACCCTTTTTTTCAAATTTCATTTTTTCGAATTTTCAAAAATACTACAATATGTAGAAAAAAGTTCTCTCTTTAATTTCCCAATACCGTTTTTCTCTAAATCTTCAACTTTAGCGCGTATTCAGCATTTTCAAAAAAAAAAAAAATTTTTTTTTAGACCATCGCATTCTCCTCAAAATTTTGGGCTATCAAAGTGCTTTTATTTTTTTTTTATCTTGAACGGTTCCCGAGCTACAGCGCTTTAAAAAATCCAAATTACTAACTTACTATAACCCTTTTCTTAAAATTTCATCTTTCCGAATTTTGAAAAGTACTACCATATGTAGAAAAAAATTCTCTTTCTAATTTCCCAATATCATTTTGCTCCAAAACTTCAACATTGACGCGCATTCACCATTTTTCAATTTTTTTTTGAAAAAATTTTTTTTTACGTTTTTACTATCGAGAAAAATGCTTGCTTATAGTACTCGATTTCCTCTATAATTTTTTCTTATAACTTTTTTCCCTATTCCTAACCGTTACTTTCCTACAAATTTTCTAAATCGTTGTTTTCATATTTTGCCTTAAAAATTTTTTCTTGTGTTATTTAAGCTCTTTTTTCCACTTAATAAACCACCATTTTCTAAATTCCCGTACTCTTTTCTTAAAGAGCGGGCTTTTCCGCCAGCTTTTTTTTTTTTTTGTTGGGTTTCAAATAAATATAAAACTACTACTTCACTCATTACAAATTTATTGATTCAAGAACATTATTTTGTGTTACATATAATAGATACATTAAAATATAGATTTATTGGTCACCGAACCGTTTAATACATTATAACTAAAAAATGAGTCGTGAATAACTAATGCGTACACTTTAGTGTCTTTGGGGAATTTATTCTTTCTCGTTTGGAACTCCAATTTTACATCCACTGTCGATGAGTTAATCGCCTCTGGTTGATGACTGCAATTGATAATAAAAACGGGGTTTTTCATATATTCCGCGAACGTTATCATCGGATCGTTTATCTCGCGCCCGTAGTAGCTGCTTTGGAAGTTTTCGTAATTGTAATAGGCTGCTGCGTACAGTTTCTTGGCGAAATCTAAATTCCATCTTTCGTAGGGATAAACGGTTGAATTCAGATACAGTCTAATGTCGCATACGTTGGCGTGGGTAAACTGGGTTGCGTTTTTTTCTTTCTTGTCGCAATTATTGCTGTCTTGAAACCCGACGATTATATAGCGCGGTCTTTCCAGACTTGTACTCGTTCTCAAGGCCCACACGTCGGAAGATGTTTGCCTTAAAGCTGGTAATTCGTACAGATCCCATTTACGATATGCCATTTGAATACTGGCATTGTTTCCTCCTTTATTAATGCGAGACAGTATTTTCAATTTTAGCTTGTCGTCTGGAATGATGTGACGTATTTTCCATTCGATTTTGTCGATACTAATTTCTGCCTCTACTTCGCCGACGTAACAATTGGTAAAAGTGCGAGCTATAATCATAATAAGCTCTTGTTTTACGTTGAAATCACCTTTTGCGTAATCTTCGGCGAATCCCATAAGATATTTTAAGGGTAATTTCCCGGAGCATACGTTACTTGCCGTGTCTACGATATCTTGGTTTTCTTCGTCGAGACCCCATCCGCACGTCATGAGAGATCTTTGTTGCAAACTTCCGAATGAAACCATGGTTTTTAATGTCGTCGTAACTCCAGGTTTACGAACCACGGCGACCTGCTCACCTCCCATCTCGTAGCGAAATTCATCGAACAAAAATGCGAGGGCATTATTTGATAAAAAACATCTTTTCGTTGCGTCTATGGGTTTAAATTTTCCTTCGATATATATGTAACTTTCGGCGATATCCAGTATAATATCTTGAAAATTAATGGGGATACGGACTTCATCCGAATTGTTGAATGATGGAGATCCGTATGGTTTATACGTATGCTCTTCTAGACTAATAATGGAATTGTCCAAGATGGGCTCGGAGAAAACCTCTATTTTATCGCTGGTGGTGGAAATCATTTTCGCACTTTAAGACCGATTGATTTTAAAAATTTATAGTCTTCGGCAGATAACTGTTGAGATGTTTGTGATCTAACGTCTGGACGACGATTAACCTTGACGTTAACTCTTCTTTTACTTTTATTATGTTTCGGCGGTTCCCCCATCTTAGTCGACAGCACACACAATTGACGATTGAAGCAAAAACCCATTTCTATGAAAGTTTCTTCAGTTCCAATTTCACGATTATTTTCTCGCCTTGAAAATTTATTAGATCACCGCTATCGTCCAAGATGCGAAGAGTAATGTTGTCGATAAACTGACGTCCTGCCGGCATTAACGGCATATAAATATTATTTTGTGGTTCTTTACTGATTTTGTAACCGGGCTCCACGTCGATATCGAATTCGAACAAGGTATGACCTTCCACCGAATTCATATATGCTCCGGAAATTATATTACAATCTACGCGTATGATGCGTACTTTCATTATTTCCACCATCTCGGTTGATTCGTGCTTTTTGTCTCTTTTTAACACTGTATGATTAAATCCTAACATTTTACCGATACTCGCCTCTCCCCGGAAATCTATAGTATATTGGGATTTCAGTTCACATTTCAGCGTATTATTATTAGCGACCAAGTAAAAGATTCCATCGTTCTTTTCTTCAGTTGAAATCCTCAAAGCCTCCAACATAGCTTTACCTATCTCATCTATTTCATAGGCCCCAGGTGGAATCTGCAATTGTATCGGCTCGGTGGTGTAACCCTCCTTCATGTAGGCAAACTTATTGTTGCTTTCGTCCACATTAAAAATTGAATTGTATGTGTAAAATCCCAGCAATGCCAGACCATATTTGTTTTCTCTATTTAATTCGATTGGTGGATAAAAATCGGCGCTTAAGACGCTCGAGTGTCCTGTTAGTGTGAACGTATAAGACATGACTAACCATTAAAACATCACACATCTCGGTTTTATTCTTAGCGGCAACATTTAAAAAGATTCATCTTCACACCTTTTCTCACTGCATTAGATAGTGATGTTTTTATGCTATTTTCTGCTTTTATGCGCACATCGCTGATTTTGCAATAACAACAAAATATTTTTCTAGCCGTAAGATCCTCATCAGTCATAACCTCGTTTAAATTGCTGCTGCTGCTGAAATAATGTTTGCAACCGCACTGATATTTTAATATATCGATATCGCTTTTAAGGTGCTCGGGCAACTTTTCCCAAACGAATGGAATTTCATTTGGGGCTAATGCAATCATTACTTCCTTGGGCATGTTTTCTAACTGTTTCACGGTCATTTTCCTTAATCCACCGGCTAGATGAAATGATTTCAGTGATTGCAACATTTTAGTATAGTTATTGCGATCCATTTGCGGTGTTAATGGTGACGATGATGATGATGACATCTTTTACGCTGATGATTCGACAAGAAACTTTAAGCACAAATGTCCACACCAGACTGTTCCAAAATCCTGCTGACGATCGTATGTATAGTAAATAATTTTTGATGGTTCCGATCCCGTTTGTAGATATCGTACCAATTCGATCGGTGGGGGTAAATCGCCGAAGCTGTCATAATATGTTACTTTAGAATTATTTTTTCTATAAGCTACCCAATGAGTCCCTGCACCACGCGTACTATCCAAATTCACTATTGCTGCTTCGTAACGTCGAGGACCTTGTCTAGGTAATAAATCCCTCATATAAACGCCTCGAAAGTGTCCTATTCTTTTCTTTTTGGCATATTTTTCTATATCGATGTTAGATAGTGGTCTTCGAGGTAGGGATTCAATTAGTTTTTTGATCTACGATTTAAAAATAATCCCATACCTTTACGATATGGCTTTAGAAACAAACCATTTCCTTTCGATTTTAAATACAGGCCGGCACCGGTTTTATCTTCGCTGCTTTTTTTTACTGCTTTTATGGCGCGCACAATTCCCGCTGCCCCACCGGCTAATGAACCCAAAGCTGATAACCCGGCAAAAATTGGTATTAATGGTAATATTCCACCAGTTTTAGGAATCGGTATAATTCTCGGTGTACGAACCTTCCTTTTGCCACCTGCCGCTTTTACCGATCTACGTGCTGCCGACAGAGCTATTTTAGATGCATTCATGACATTTTTTTCCAACACATTTTTACTTCCGGCTTTTAATAATTCCCTTCGAACTGCTTGTCGAATAGCTGTTCCGAAACTGGCTTTCCGAACATGTCGATTTTTATTAACACCTTTCCTTTTTGTATGACGCGTGCCTTTACTAGATGTTTTTTTTGTTGATAATGATGATGGTACACCCATACCAAAACGTTGCTTTCCTTTCATAATGTTTGTAACTAACCAAGCTGCTGTTTTTTCACCTAAACTGGAATCTTTCGATTTTACTCTATTCCAAGCACTTTGTTCGAGCTCGTAATCCGCTCGATGTCTCGCACTTATGTTGTCTTTATTATGTAAATAGGCTAAATCGTGTTTTTTGCATGCGGCATCCAAAGGATTAATGCCTGGATCACCTCTTGTTACACGTTTTATTACTTTTGTTCCGGGTCCGCAATATTGATAACCAGGAATGTGTACCTCGAATGGTAATTTATTTATTAACGAATTCACAATACCGTATCCAGTTTTGTTGAAAACGTGAGACCGTCCACTTCGTTTGACGCTCGGCATCTGATTGACAGTTTTTGTGAAAAATTCCCTATAAAATATCAAATTTTCCTAAGATGCGCGTTATCGATCTTAAACAAAAACTTCCTATTGACAATCTCGATGAAAAAGTCGGACTTGGATTTGAAAAGAAGATAATGAAGAGACACGGTCCTCTACTTCCTTCCTCTATTCGCGGCCTGTTAATTGGTCCATCCAATTGTGGAAAAACTAATGTCATGATTTCGCTGCTTACACACCCCCTTGGGCTACGTTTCGAAAATGTCTATATTTACTCGAAATCTCTGTATCAACCGAAATATGAGTATTTAAGGAAAATTTTAGCGCCCATCGAAGGTTTAGGCTACTATGCCTTTAGTGATTCCAGTAATATTGTGGAACCGTCCGATGCAAAACCAAACTCTATATTTATCTTTGATGATGTTATATGTGAAAAACAAGATGTTATAAGATCGTACTTTAGCATGGGACGTCATAAAAATATCGACTCCTTCTACCTAGCGCAAACATATTCGCGAGTGCCTAAACAGCTTGTGCGAGACAACGCCAATTTTATTATTATGTTTAAACAAGATGAGTTGAATATGAAACACATATTTTCCGACCACGTTTCACCGGATCTAACTTTTACTCAATTTCAAGAAATGTGCTCAAAATGTTGGGATAATAAGTCTGGATTTTTAGTAATTGATAAAGACAGCGATGTGAAATCGGGAAGATACCGCAAAGGATTTGATAGCTATATATTACTGTAATAATAAGAGAAAACGCTCATTTGATTGTTGAAACGTCCTTTGTTAACATCATGAATAACGCGATCGACTTAAAACGTAAACTAGTGGAAGCTACCAATGCCGTCAGAAAAAAATTTAAACAAATTAAAGCGGCTAAAGAGTTTAATGTTGTGGAATTGGAAAAGTTTTACGAACCCATTTCTAAGCCGTTGACAACTATATCTGATGTGGTTAAGCAACGTCAGCAGCAGCAGCAACAACAACATCAACAACAACAACAACAACAGCAACAACATTATCTAGCTACAAAGCCACATAGTCTCAGTACATCAGTGCAGTCGACTCAAATATCAGGTTTTCCCCAACCTACACATTCCTTTCAAACCTCCACACCTATTCAGCAGCAGCAGCAGCAGCATCGCATTTCAAAAGAAGATATTAGCCAATCGGTGTTTGATACACCCTCGACATCAACTAATACATCTCTCGCATCCGCTGACACCACAACTTCCGATACTTTAAACGCACACCTGAAAGGATTACGTTCGAAACCATCTCTATACGATACTGTATATGGTGTACGTTTTGGTTCAAAAACAGATCATAACAAAAATTTTATTGGTAATTTAGAGGTGCGTTTTCGAAATGGAAATATTGTCTTATACAAAAAAGGGAAAAATATTGCAGAATATGGTGGATCACCGGCACTTTATGATTTGTTATTTCCTAAAACACCCCCAAGTGTAGGCAAGGAACAACAACAATTAAGTGATAATGTACTTTCAACGTACAAGGAAATTTTGGAATCAACGAGTGCTGTCTACAACAATTTTAAAAAAAGTGATGGTTTACGGGAGACCAGATGGAACAAATATTTACGATTTATTAAACCTCTGATAATGGGCACAAAATTAGGTGGTACTATTACAAGAAAAAATCTCTCGGAAAAACTACAGTTACCCACAAAAAAGAAATTATCTTCGAAAAAATTTCAATATGTCTACTGGAACAAAGCTAAAGAGTTGGTGGATCGTTTACGTTTGTTGTGGAGTTCCAAAATGGCCGGACACACTGGACACGAAAATGAAATTATGTCAATCATAGAGGAATTACGAGAAGAAGATATAATATATTAAGCTCAATATTTAATGATATTATTCAGTTCTTCCTTCGATCTGAAACCTTTAGTATTACTAATAATATGGAGCCCAGTTTAGAAAAAATCAAGATTGTTAATGAACTACATAGAACGGCTAGAAACAATTTTGTAAGACGGCGCACGATAATAAAAGGATACAGAGATTTGTGGCAAATTGATTTGGCTGAAATGCAACAGTATGCTGATGAAAACGATGGTTATCGTTATATTTTGGTCTGTATAAATTGTTACTCGAAATTTGTCTATACCAAAGCCATAAAAAACAAGACTGGTATAGAAGTTACTAATGCGATGAAAAGCATCATTGAAGAGGCATCATATACACCAACAAATCTGCAAAGTGATCAAGGAAAGGAGTTCTATAATACAAACTTTCAAGCCCTGATGAAAAAATATAATATAAATCATTATTCCACTTACAGCACAAAGAAAGCTGCAATTGTTGAGCGAGTCATAAGGAGTTTAAAAAATAATTTATATAAACAATTCTCGACAAGAGGATCTTACAAATGGATACATATATTATCGGCAGTAACAAAAACCTATAACCATTCGAAACATCGCACCATTGGAATGAAACCTGCAGACGTGCAAGAAAAAACACATATTAAAGCATATGATTATTTAAAAATTGTACCTAAAAAATTTAAGTTTTCCATGGGTGACATTGTGCGTATTAGCAAGTACAAAAGCTTATTTGAGAAAGGATATACGCCCTCTTGGTCAACCGAATTGTTTAAAGTTGTAAAAGTTAACGTTACAAATCCACCTACTTACTTGTTGGAATCGTTAGAAGGTCAGCCTATAAGAGGGTGTTTTTACGAATCAGAACTACAAAAAACAAGCAGTCCTGACGTTTATCTAGTAGAAAAGGTCCTTAGACAACGCAAGAAAAATCACATCGAACAATTATTTGTCAAATGGCTAGGATTTCCCAACCACTTCAACTCTTGGATAGATAAAGCTAATATTGTTTAAATAACATATTGTATGACTATATTTTTTATTTAAAATGTAAAATAAATAAACAATATATTGTAAAATAAAGTTTTTTATTTCAATCTTCATTATTAAAAACAATGACAATAAAACATCATACACATAAATAACATTTCAATATTCTTGGAGGGAAGGTCCAATTCACCGACGAGTACGACGTTATCTTCAAGGCTATGCCACTCGGAGTGCGTTCTCCTATTTTTTAACCTGCTTTTTTTAGATTTTTTTTGAAGTCGAGTCGTACGACAGTGCGCTTAATGAGTCATTTAAAGGCTGATGATAGAGTATTTTCTGCATAACTTCAATTTTTGTTTTAAGCTCACTATTATTTTTGTATATCATGGGGAGGACATCCTTGTTAAATATGTCACATATTACAACTGCAAAATTGTAAAACTTTCTATTAACAAAGTGTTTTGTCACAGCATCGTCATCATCTTTAGGTTCGCCTAAGTTGGTTATGATTTTTCCACCCATATCATACTGCCCATCCGCTGTAAGTTTAAAACCAATCCCTTGTGGCCCAGATAATATATGATATTTTTCATTATATTTCTGACGACCAAATTTATCAATTGTGTTGTTTCCTCGACTCATTTTCAATCTTTACTAAACTATTTTATTTTTATTTGCCCTACTTATATTAAATATTTCAGCTGAGAAAAAGAAACACTGCCTATGATCTACTGGGTTGGTATGTTTATAAAAGAAATAAAATAAAACTGTGATTGTAATAGATATTTATTTACAGTTATTTAATTGCACAAATACAAAAATTATAAAAAATTAATTTTCCATGTCTTCGTTTTCGTTGCTCAAAATTCTATCCCATCCGACACTATTTCGATCGTCAACGTCTTGGGCTGTTGCTGTTGCAGAAACCAATTCATATTTTGCAGCAAGCTCACCTGGTAAATGTGGAATATTGACGAGGTATTCTCTTAATTCTTCTTCAACCATTTCAGCACAAAATGTATCCATGTCTATGGAACCATATAAAAATTTGTCGCACAAGTGTGCCCCAGCCATAAAATTGATTGTATCCCTGATCTCGTTCTTATATTGATCTTTGGTTACATCAATATGCGACCAATCATTTACGCTATCTAACATATCGTGAGCCCTATTTCTTAATTCTCTCCCCAACCAAAATATGTATCTATCTACACATTCGTTGGCGGTCGTCGTCGTCGTCGTCGCATCAGCAGACATCTTTAACAGAAATAATGAACACGCGTAAGTATTCTGACATGTGCAACTATATTTTAAATTTAATTACATCCTTTTTTTCAAACAATTTACATACAATTTACTCCAATGAGCCAAAACGTAATAATGTTCGAGTATTGTTTCCAAAAACTCTAGTGCCCTGCCCCAAATAAGTTAGAGTGTATTTATCTTTAGTTTTACTCATAATATCTACAATATCATCAGATAGTGTTTCGGCCACACGTTTTGGTAAAAAAGTCTCAAATGTGCTATTATCACCGTCATCGTGTAAAGCCACTAAAAGAGTTTTACCAAATCGTGTAGTCATTGAAACCATCTTTACAATTTTATACACTTTGCCTACAATCATTTCGGTAACCTTTTTTCTCTCTAAAACCTCGAAATCTTTGCTAAACATTTCATTAATTTCATCTAGAGTTTCTTTTGCAATACTCATTATTGAAAAAAATGGTATATAAATCCAAAAATTACCGTGAATATAAAAGCACTTTCAGAACACTACACGAACACAATATTTGATGTTTATGCCACTGATATCTGCGACTGTTTGAAGTCACTTCTTTTCCCACGAACCTTTATAGCGTGGTTTCAAGGTCGAATTGTAACAATGGTGGGGGTAGCTTAACGATAGAAATAGTGGGAGGAGTATTCAAGGTCAAATGACGTCACACATTTAAATTGGTATAAGGATAACTTCAAGGACAAAATATAATGAAACAAATAACTACATTTTATGTACTTTATTCATTGATTTTTTTCTGCCATTCTTCTATGCGTTTAACATTATCACCTAAACCTAATTTCCTTAATTTGTTCAATAATAATTGTTTATTTTTATTTCTTAGAAAATTCTTACAAACTATACTAGCTAAAAGACACACTTCGGCATGGTCCATATACTTAAAAAATACACTAAAGTCCTGAGCCTCCGAATCTTGCATTTCATATGCGTAAAATTCCGAACAGGCTGCAGAAATTAGAAATTCCTCGTACATTTCTCGCACTAAACTTTCCATATTAACTACTACTACGTTAAACTTAAGTCCTACACTCTAATTTCATCTAACACAACCGGATCTGCAATGAACCTAATCAGTTTTTCCAAACAGTCACTAAACCCCAACTTTTTTATCTCACGAACAAAGTCTTGTAAATTTATTGTTTTGCTGCAATATTTACGACATGCATTCGCAGCCTTTTCATATTCATAAGCCAAATCACAATAGCGCGACGCCCATTCTGCTCGACTTTTCATTGCCTCATTGAAATAATTACTAGCCGTTTCAATGAACTCATCGCCCAATTTTTTTACTGTCTCTTGCAAAGCACTATTCATATTATTCACTCATTTTTACATTCACGACACTTTTTTATTGCTGGTGGTGGCCCATCTATATAATGATGATATATTTGTTCATAGTGAATGTAACAGGGTAAGCTTAACTGTAGTTCCTTGTCACACCGATATGACGCTGGCAGCTTATCCCAAATTTGCCGTAAACTCAGCGTATCAACGCAAGTTTTTAAATATTCGAGAGGAAAAAATGCTAGATCCTTCTCTTCAAAATCACACAAACTTTTTAAATTACTCTGATATAAACAAATTACTCTGCCGACTTGCTCTATAATTTTTTCTTTAGATACTTGCGTATCTGACATTTCACACTGAATGAATGCAAATAGACTCACACAATTTATAGAACAATTTGCAAGGTCAAAATCATTTCAAGATCATCCCACACTATTACAATGCACAAATAACTACTTCAAGGTCACACACCCAAGATGACCTTCAACAAAGTCAAGGTCGTCTCGACCAAGGTCAAGGTCAAGGTCACACACACAACCTTGAACACAAGGCCAAGGCCAAAGCACACGTGCACTTTCAAGGTCAATGACAAGGACATGAGGGCGGGGCCAAAGAGGGGTGAAGCAAGGTCAAGGTCAAGGTCGAGGAGTGGGGGGATTGAGAGATTCGGGTTATGTTCACTACTAATAACTATTCCTTAAAAAAAAGCAACATGTTGACGAACCGTTTCTTCAAAACGTTTTATTTTTTGAAAAAACAGTTGAAATGTTAATTAGGTAGTACCCGTTATTTTCAGTATTTTCTAATTAAAATTTCCTTAGAAAGTTGAATGTTTCGCAAATTTCAAGTAAATTTGAGATTATAGACATACAAAATTATTACACTAAATTCTGTTCATATCTCAATAGTATGAGCGTGCTGTTTAAAAATTGTTTTTCTACGGCTAGTTCTAATTATGAATTTAACATAAACACTTGTGTCCCTATATCCCCAAACGGTCGAGTATTTTACTTTGAAACAGTTACGTGTAACATAATTGTTTTCATCAACACAACTTATAAAAAATTTGAGAAGTGACAATTTGTAAGATATTTAAAACTTTTATTTAAATAAGTAACATTCAATTTTATATTCAAATAATGTTAAATGCAACATTTTACTTCCTTAGACTGTGTTAAACACTATACTACACTACAACTAAATAAATATTATTGATTATAGTTTATTAGGACATATAAATTTGAACCCTACAAGCCAACAAACGAGGTCCTTCAGAATAAAAAGCTTATTTATAGCACATTTGGTCTTCAAGCCCCTACAAATCTTCACAAAATAATAAAAAAAGTATATTAAAGGTTGAATAGTATCATTAATGGGGGGTCTTCGGGCTGGCCTATGGTTCCGGCCCCTGGTCGTACACAGTTCCTCTATCACCGGTCAAGTTTCAGGTTTTCTTTCAAACTTACTTGTCAGGACAGGAAGTCTTGCAATAATCGGCTAGATGTGTTTAGTGAATTCATACAATAATTGATTGGTAGATAGCTAGGACGATGGATTTTAGTAATACTACATAGAGCAGTGGTTTCTACCGTTTTAAATTTTATGAGTGCTGGCTTCCTGCAATTACTGTATATAGGAGGTATGTATTCCTATTAAAGTCAGTACATTGCTTTGTATATATGAGTTGTTTTTCTTGATATGCCTTTTTCTTTGTATATTAGACTCCTAAGGTATTTGGCCCTTTGTATACATTTTTTGTTTAACAGTTCCAAAGTGCCAATTGAAGATAATTTTGTGGTCTATATTTACACTTAAATATTTGACTGATGGCTTGGTGCATATTACTTGGTTATTAAGTTATTTAAAATAAATTTAATACAAGGAAAAACAAAGATTATTTCACAATAATAACAACGACATTATTTTTTGACTTTTAACAGTTAATTTGACGTGCCAAAATGTCACTTTACCCAAAATAGCGCAGAGCATACTCCGGACATTTTTCGTTTGACAGCTCCATTACCCCCTGTCATCCATTTATTTTCAGAAATTCGTGGTAACAAAGTGTATTTTGCGCGTGCTTTTGACGTATTATAGTCTATTTTGTGCAGAAGTAAGGTATATTTATAATTTTTTTTATAATGGTTGAAAAAGAAGAGCAGAAATTGTTAAAATGGTATTAAGAATATGATAGTGATGACACTACGTCAAAACACGACCCGTATAGTACCGATGAGGACCTCAGGTTAATGGTAGTGAATGGGAGAAACAGTCCAGCGATAGTGACACTGACATTAGTAAAAAAAAAGAGATTAAAGTAATCAAGGTAGGATTTTTTAAAAATAAAATATTACATCAAAATTAAAAAATACATTCAGTATGTCCGCGGATTGAGTTAAAACGAGGAAAAACTTATTTATTTTTAATTTTGCGACGAAAATGTATACTGTATAACAAATTTTTCTTGTTCTGAAAATAATATTAGAATAGAGTAAATTAAGTTTTGATAAAAGGGTGTCTGAAAAATACAAAAACCCGAAAATCGAATAAGAGTAAAGTACCTCTATTTTTTATTTTATGTCAGAAAAAATAATAAAAGTTTAATTGTTTCAGTATCCACTTCCCGAACTCGCCTTGAAGCAAAAGAAGACACTAGGAAAACTGAGGGCCATATAAAAGAAGTGCTGTGAAGATGTTTGTCTTTCAGAATATTTCGAATCTGTGGCCTAAAACATACCTTCTTTAATTTTTGCTTCATTTAGCCTTGGAAATTTCTGACGCAGATACTGAAAAGATAGCCCATCTGTATTCAGTGCCTTAATAAAATTTTTTATTAGTCCCAATTTGCTATGCAGTGGTGACAACAAAATCTTTTTGGGATCTACCAATGACATATGTTGTACATTATTTTCATTACGTGCTGGGTATGAAATCAGGATCTCTTGATGTTGATGGCATATCTTCTTCTTGAGAAATCGTTGTGAATGTTTCTGTGGGTTCTGGAATAGGAAGTTCGTCACTATGAGGTACAGGTCTCATGGCAAATGGTATATTTGAATAGTTGATAACCGCCTTTTTCTTCTTCGATATACCTGTGCCTTGACCAACACGGGTTATGATGTAGAAATAGTAATCATTAATATGATTTGGATGTTCTCTTCAGATCATTGGGACAGCAAACCGCATAGATCGTTTGTTACTATTTTACCAGTTTCTCAGACTTGAAACGCGTACATTAGAGCAGATATGTGGTGCCCACTGTTTGTCTTTACCCCCAATATTGCAACCGAAATAAAATTGGTATGCCTGTGTTATCAATGGGGTAATAGACCACTTATGAGACGCAAAAGTCACCTCACCACAAACATAAGAGAAGTGAACTGATTGTGTATACACTTTCGAGATACCTTACAATCTTAACTATTCGATTCGACTCACCAACTTCAACTCATTAACCCCTCCCCTTTGTAGCTGCTCAGATATACCCAGATATGGCTTATACATTTTTAGAGAATATTCGAGAATTTTCTATACACTTCCATAATATTCGCAATAGTAGCGTTTGCCATTTGTTTGCATACAGGAGCTTTTCGGTACAAAATTGACATTAAAGTCGATTTACATGGGTTTATATAGCTATCTCCCTAATTTTAAGCCATGGGAGTTGGGATTTCGTACATGGGGGTTATCTCTGAAGATCCCCCATGCGGTGTTGCTAAGTTATACAAAATTTGCTTAACTTGGGGAGAAATGTAGATTTCGCAATGTCGTACCCCTCTATTGTTATAACAGTTCAAATATACAGCGTGCATTCGTGCAGGGAGACATGACATCACGTATCTCAAAAACTTAAATTAATATTAAAAAGATAAGTTTAGTGTCGGTTTTAGCACACCAAAAATGGTAAGATTTAGTCGATTTTGTTTTAAATACATTATGGCTGTTATCCAGTGTTATTAACCATTTCTAACATATTACGGATTCTGTGCATTTACTTTAATTTGAATGTAAACCAATCGTTCAAAGCTGCCTAGTTAGATAATTCCGGTTACAGACGTTTAATTTAACACCCTATAAATACACTGATTCTACACATCACTACATTTTAATTTGACCGGATTTTCGATTATAAAGGCCGTACGCGATCTTTATAAACAGAAGATGGTATTTTGCTTAAGCAATCTGCTTTGAGAATAATGATTTGTCTCAATACAAGAACAATCTCGTTGCACTTAAGAACTGAGGTTGTCAGAAAACGACATGTTATCCTAATCACGATAACATCCAGTGTCCTGAATCTTCAGGCTAAAGTTTCTGTGTTATAATGGTCATTGCGTCTCGCTCTGAAGTAGGTGATGTTTCCAATCAAAGCATCGCCGGTTGCTGTATAATTTCCGAAGTAATCCATTTACTGCGAAGATTTAAGTGTCTTCATTGATACGAAGTTTTTTGAGTTTTAAAGTAAACCTTGGCGATATTAAAATGTTTTTTTTATATTTGTTCAATAAACATAAGCGCACGTTTACAACATTAGGGCAGTTGGTTGTTTTTCGCAACCACCTACTTATTGATGCTTTAATCATTGACTCAGGTGGTGCAATAACGACGATTATACCATATTTAAAACGTGTGCCTTATCATTCGATCATATTTAAATATTTTCACCTTTTTACCGCCCGTTAATATCACCAACTAGTTTTTTAACGGCTCAGAGTGAGTCCACACGATACGAAAAATTTCGGCGTAGGCGTATTACGCCCATTTATGTTAAAAATGTCTCGTCCACACGGGGAACTTTTATCGTGCAGTCGTGTAGTCGTAAAGTGTTGTGTATGTTTTTTTTGTGGTAACCTAACTTTTTCTGATTTTTTGATAATATTTATTTATGTATAAATTAAAATGAAAGAAAATAAAAAAAATAATTGCAGCAATGTTGTTATGTAGAAAAAGAAAACTAAAAAAAAATTACAAAAGATAAGGACATTATTAATGCATTCTTTATTAAAAAAACGGAAAAGTCGTCGCTACTAGGTCCGGTCTGTTTTTGAGAAAAACATTGGAGAAAGGCTTGGACATACTAATGATTTAATTCAAGAAATGCGAGAAAATAATCCTGATTTTTTAAAAATATTTTCCTGTTGCTCTTGGTGAGTTTGAAAAGCTGTTGTTGGGCCAATAATTAGGAATCACGCTATGGAAATATGTACAGCTGTACCCTTATTACTAGGTTTGAAAAAACATTGTGATATTTAGCTGATGAAATGAGCATGTGAAAGCAACAGTGCGAATTCCGAGTCGGTAAACAGTGTTTTTGAAATAAGTCATGTTACTTGTGCGATTATATGAGACTCTTTAAAACAAGTTTTATTTCCGAAGTTTGCCACTTCTACCTGGTAAAGAATTGCCAAAGAGTTCAAAGACGAGAGTTTCAATATAACGTGTCATTTTAACAATCGTTTTAATAATTACAATTGTTTGTAGTTTTTAGAAGAATACATTACGTATGACACTAACTGGATTTCTGTTATTAAATTTCCATCAATGTTAATTTTTACTTTTTAATTGTTTATAATAGGTTTATATAAAATTTGCTAAGGGTAGGGTTACCAGACGACAGGAATTTTCCTGACATGTCTGAAATTTTAGCCCCTTGTTAGGAAGAAACAGGAAAAAACTGCAGTTGTCAGTATTTTTTTGAAATTAAAAGAGGAAAATATAAGTAATGAAAAAATATTTATTAATCATTCTAGTGAGAAAAAATAAATTGATTAAACGTTAACAAAATGAGTGAATTGTTAATTTAGTATATTAATAAATTTAGTTTCATATTTTTTATTGCTTAATGTTTCTTTTGGCAATTGCTGGACTTTTATAACCATTTCATGACATTCTTCACATGATATGTTCTTTAAGTTAAATTATGTCTAGAGTAGAACCTTAACAGAAGATATTGTTGTAAACCAACTATTACTACAAATTATTAATTATTAAATTACTATATATATATATATATATATATATATATATATATATATATATATATATATATATATATATATATTTTAAGTTACTCTTATGGATTAATAGATAATTATAGTCTTATATTTAATACTCCCTTAAGAAACAGTTATATCTTAAGTAAATTTATGTTCTAATAGGCTCAAACAAAAGCATGCCTTAATCTCCAAAACTCTAAAACTTTACTTTTTACAGAGACCATTAGTTCTGTTCATATTTTCATCGTCCCATAAATACACACTTTTTCATTTCAGTAATCATGTAACTAAATAGTTATAAGTTATATTTGTTAGTACGCCTATGACTGTAAAATATTAATTTAGATACAGAATAGAATATAACTAGTATATTAACATTGAGACGAGAGGAACTAAAATCAAAAAACTAGAAAAGGAACATTAAATTAGTAAGTAAGAACAAAAACTGTTGTTACCTCATGATTTAGTGAACATTATAATAAAATATTAAAAAAGTAATATTAGATTTATTTGAATTCATCGAAACCAGTGATAAACTAAAAGCAGAACTAGCAAAGTTATAACATTGGTGGCAGCGAAAGGCAAAGCTTATAACAATATAGACAGTTTGTGTCTCTCCTTAGTCCACTACGCTCCCATTAATCAGAAGACTCACTCGATATTGGCATTTGATGCTTTGATTGCAAAAATTTTGAAAATCTCACTGCCTTAACATACAACATTCAGATAAATGTCCGGATATTTACAGAAACGTTAGGGATATTGTCAGGGAATCTCATTATTTGATCTGGTAACCATAGCTAAGGGCATGTCTGTGGATTAGCGTCTCGATATCAGAGATTGTCGTTGAATAGAAATTGTATTATATAATGGCCTTTATTTCATAAGCTTTAATTTATATAACGAACACCTGTATTATTGCAATTGCTATAAAATTAATAAAAAAAATGAACAAAAATCGTTTTTTTTTTGAGGACCAAGTAGTAATGATCTTCGGTAACAAGCATTTTTAATAAATTAAAACAATTTAACATGGTTCATAAATATCCATTATTTCAAAACGCGCTAAATAAAATATATAAATAAAACAACACAGTTTAAAAAAAAAACATAGGTTATGTTTTCATACAAAATATTGAAAATAAACAGTTTCCACCATTTTTAAAGCAGTCCGCTGAAAAGTTCAACATCATTTGGCGTAATGACCTTGGAAAAGGCGGATTTAGGCGGGAAGTCTTCGGTCTTTGTCTTTTTTTAAACCTAACAAATCACAATGTTTGAAATTTGACATATGTCTTATTACGCTACGCTTACGCCCAGATTTTTCTTATCGTGTGGACTCAAACTCTCCGTCCATAATGAAGCATCCAACTTTAGACGCTCGAAAAAAGGTAATAAAAACAGAACAGTTTCATAATCAATATACTTGTTTCAATCGTGGTAGTAAAATTATGAATTTTCATGCAAAAATAACTAAATGGTGAGCGTTCGGCGACCCAGTCAGTAATGCTCTCGAAAATATGGAAAGACTGCTTGGATCTTTATGAAATTTTCTGAGAACATTTCTGACTTTTCGTACTTGTGAAAAAAGTATTTAAAAAATATCGATTTCATGAAGTTCCATTCTAAAATAAAAGACTTATTATTTTAAACTTTGAGCTATAGACTTTCATGTGCTAGGACAATTATTTTAGTGCATAGTATATTAGAATATAATAATACTTACCACTGTAGGGAAATAAAATATTTCTCCAATAGAGACTGAAATAGGCCAAATATTTCGGCGTATAAAAAGTATGACTACAGCAAACTCAGTAATTCTGATTATACATTCCAGGATGAATACAGCAAAAAGCGATCCGAATAATTCGTTAATCTTTGCAATTAATTTAACTGTCGTATCGTGTCTACAGTTGTCTTCGATAATAGCTTTTAAACTTATTGGTGATCTTAATCTCTCATTAAGACTTTTTATATAATTTCTTGTTTTGTTAATTGTGAAAAGAGCTGCTAAAAGTATTACTTCTTGTCTAAATGTAAAATAACTATGAATTAAAACCATTAGAATTAGTTTAATATCCCCAGCACGTCCATAAAAGTAAAAGTGATAAGTGAATCTTGCTAGGAATAATGATGAAAACAGTCTCACAAAAATTTTCCCGGATTTTGTATTGAACACATGTTTTCTTATAGAATTTAACTTTAATAGTTTTATAATAGAGCGAATTTCAGTTCCGTTATACCAAAGTTTGAATGATATTATGATGTTAATACAGTTTGTAGTAATACCACCTAGGAGCAATAAAATTTCAATAGGCAATGGTAAATTTTTCAAGGCTCTTAAATGCAAGGATATACACAATATGATTATCGTAGATCCAATCGTGCAAATGGTTATAAATATCATGTTGTACGATTTAAATATTTTAGACTTACAATATGTTGGCGGATATATAGCAAGTGCGTAAATTATCACGAAAAAAACATCTTTTAGTTTAAAATACATTTGTATTCAGATCTGGCTATACGCACTGAACTTTTTAAGTTTAAAGATGGTAATGTTACAACAAATATATTGGTTGGTCAGAAAAACAATAATGCATAAATTATTCATTCTAACATTAACTGAAAAATGGATGTGCATACAAAGTCTCATAAATAATTCAAATTCTAATTTTTTAGTAAACAAATATCTACCAGCTGGACTATTTATTTTTAACATGTCTGGGTTTATTTCGGAAGTAGTTGACTAATACCAAATTGTTTTAATTAGGGGTAATCATAATTTCGTTTTAATAGCATAGATGTGATTTTATAGAAGATTTTATAAGACTTATGACTTAATTACTTACTCACTGAATAGCCTATAAGTGATTAACATAGTTAAGGTAATAATGTTAACACATTCATCTGCACTAATTTTTTTTCATATTTTGAACGGACATAAGCGGAATTTGTAGCAAAGTGTTAGGTGCCAGTACGGACCCCAGTACAAAAAAGTTAGAAAAAAGTCACAACCATGTATTTTGAACGCAACACGAAACATCTATGAATAAACTCGTACATTTTGATCGAAACACGACATCTATGAATGAAGTCGGCAAAGTGGGAGGGGACGCCAGTCATCTGATTTACCGGTCGGGACCAGCAATGGCAGATGAACGGCGGAAAATTTGAAATACGTCATGATAAAAGGGTAAGTTTAGTCACAAATCTTTTTACATTTTTTCAGAATAACACATAATAATTAATTCTAAATACTGGCAGAAAAACTTTAGAAGAGAAGTGAGATGAGTACTTAGCTGTCTTAATATAAATTTTAAAATTACTCTGCTACTATTTATTATTTGTAGATGTGTTATTAACATTGAGAAGAATAGTTAGTTATATGCTCAAAATTCAAATATCGGCGATTTGTAAATTTATTAGCAACTGCTACACCTGTTAACGATGTCAGATTAAAAAATAATTTTTCTTATTATTTGTTAGGATCATTATAATGGTCTCCAGTCTATGAACATGTAAACAAATTCTGCAAAAATTATTTTTTAGGAACCCTTGTATTTTATGGACTCTCAGTTGTCTCCTGTCTACTTTAAAATAATAGTTTCTACAATAGATAAATATACATAAAGATTTACGGGGCATTTTTTTAGGCTAAAAGTAACGGCGTATCATTTTAAAATACAAAATGATAGCTAAAAATATAGACATTGAGAAAATCAGAAATAACACTGCATTATGAATTTGTATTTTTAAGTTTGATTAACAATTTTAACCATGTTAATCAATATATGCAGTACAAATGGGATGGCAGTTATGAAATATAAGTTGTGTATTTGTGAGCATGATAAAAATGCTATCACATAATTTATCAAAAAGATTTATAAAATATACTTACAATTCTGGCCTCCAACTTTATGTAAAATATTTCGGTCAGAGGCCTAAACAAATGGGCTGCAACGTCTTGTAATGAAGTTACTAAATTTTTGGGCAAGAGTATGTTCACCGCGCTTTAATTTATTTATTTTACATGCGAAAAATCTTATTCTTGCGGGAAAAGATTGGTTAAAGTTTCAATATTGTCAGTATATAATTAGATTAAGGTAAGTTATTAACAAGTTGTACATCGAAGAAATCAAGAAATTGACGGATTTTGTATTTCAGTATTTTTTTAAATTATTACAATCGGCCAAGCACTTTTGGTCTAATTAAGACCATCCTCAGGGCTCAGACCATAGAAACAAGAGAATATGGTTAGCAAATAAGTTTACTCAGTACTCACCAACCACACTGACTTGTCAAAGGGCACACCTTAACCCTGCCAGTTTGAGAACAGTCTCCAGTCGCGAGCGTAGCCTCCACACAGAACAAGATGTATACAATTAAAAACTTTTAGAAACTTTAAAAATTAAAATTAAAACTAGAACATTCAACACACTCTGCACATTGACATTAACAAAACAATAAACCTATTTAATAACAACCCAAAAGGGTGAGGTTATGCCACACACAGTCATAGCATAATACAGCAATAAAACTTTCCAAAAATTAAGACTACATACAAGTATGTGAAAGCCTGAGAAGAGATTTTCTGTATGAGTTTCCATTTTTGAATTTCTTGTCAATTGTATTTAAAATCAATAATTCAATGACAATGAACAAAAAAAGAAAAAAAGGGAAAAAAGGGGAGAAAGAAAGGGCATTAAAAGTTTATTAATCTACAGCGTTACTGTTATCGGCCATTCTGTGATCTATTTCAAACACTTGGGTTCAGTGGCGTGAAATAATTTCCATTTTTGTAAAAAAGCAACAAATTACACGAACATAGGCGTAGTTAAAATTTGTTGAAATGTGTTAACTATTAATATATTTAGAATGAAGTGTCTGAAACTGAAAAAGATGATCAAAATATTATAAGATTGCACCCCACGCAATCACAGCTCCCAGACATTTAAATTGTTTAATGATTTAAGGAAAAAGTTTGAAAATGGGGTTGCGGTCATTTACATGGTTCATACTTACATTGAGGCAATGATCGGGGTTTCTCTTTATCTCCCTGCATATTTCAAGATCCTCTCTGTAATCCAAGGTTTTAGAGTTATTACCCCTGGAGTGGTATAAGATTTTACTATTATGAGTTGGAGAGAAACTGTGTTTGGTAAAACTAATATGGTGACCAAACACAGAGGCCTGCGGTTTGTTAATATGTTCTCTAATTCGGACTGCTAATGGTCTAATAGTTTTCCCTATATACGTCGAAGGGCAGTCTGGGCAAGAAAGATGATAGACCCCATTTTTTTGGATATGAGATATCAATTGTTTGTTATTGACCAGATGGGAACTGAGTTGATTTACACTCTTAAATGAAATCTTCACATTTAGAGTGTGGTTTGTTAGAGTCCATGCTATTTTATTAGAGAAGTGACCTAAGTACGAGAGTGAGAAAAATTTTCCTTGCTGACTTTCATTGTAAGGAGTCGAGCTGTAAGCTTCTTGAGAATCCCCGATCATTGCCTCAAAGTAAGAATGAACAACGTAAATGACCGCAACCCCATTTTCAAATTTTTTCCTTAAATCATTAAACAATTTAAATGTCTGGGAGCTGTGATTGCATGGGGTGCAATCTTATAATAATTTTGATCATTTTTTTCAGTTTCAGACACTTCATTCTAAATATATTAATAGTTAACACATTTCAACAAATTTTAACTACGCCTATGTTCGTGTAATTTGTTGCTTTATTACAAAAATGGAAATTATTTCACGCTACAGAACCCAATATTTGAAATAGATCACAGAATGGCCGATAACAGTAACGGTGTAGATTAATAAACTTTTAATGCCCTTTCTTTCTCCCCTTTTTTCCCTTTTTTAATTTTTTTGCTCATTGTCAATGAATTATTGATTTTAAATACAATTGACAAGAACTTCAAAAAGAAAACTCATACAAAAAATCTCTACTCAGGCTTTCACATACTCGTATGTAGTCTTAATTTTTGGAAAGTTTTATTGCTGTATTATGCTATGTCTGTGTGTGGCATAACCTCACCTTTTTGGGTTGTTATTAAAAAGGTTTATTGTTTTAAAAATGTCAATGTGCAGAGTGTGTTGAATGTTCTAGTTTTAATTTTAATTTTTAAAGTTTCTAAAAGTTTTTAATTGTATACATCTTGTTCTGTGTGGAGGCTACGCTCGCGACTGGAGACTGTTCTCAAACTGGCAGGGTTAAGGTGTGCACTTTGACAAGTGAGTGTGGTTGGTGAGTACTGAGTAAACTTATTTGCTGACCATATTCTCTTGTTTCTATGGTCTGAGCCCTGAGGATGGTCTAAATTAGACCGAAAGCGCTTAGCCGATTGTAATAATTTTAAAAAAATACACTGAAATACAAAATCCGTTAATTTCTATAATTAAATTTGCCGCCCAATGTCGGGAAATACGATTTTCCGATGATTTTCAGAGCGTCCGTCCATAGTAACCGCGCCGCATACAACAGTGCGATAACCCCACGCCGTCACTCGTCGGGCTAGTGAGAGCTCAGGCCGACTACTTAAGCTCGAGCTGACCATTATTTCCAGAGTTTGGAAAATCGCTGTGAATGCCGAAAATGGTCGAGCGCTCTTCCTGACGAAGAGAAGGAGACCATCGAGTGAGATGATAGATATAGATGGCGAACAAGTCGAGTGGACTTACCAAGCCAAATATCTTGGAGTGACATTAGACAGAGGATTGTGTTGGGAAAAACACACCACTGCCGCCATTAAGAAGTTCAAAATGGCGAGAAAACAACTCTACCCGCTGCTGAATAGAAGAAGCAAAATGGGTTTGAGAAATAAACTTACGGTAATAAAAACAGTGCTTAGGGCAGTATTGACCTCCGGATCTGCAGCGTGGGGCTACGCTGCATAATCATATATTAAAAGACTTGAAGCCCAGGAGAATATAGAATTAAGATTGACCTTAAACGCCCCGGATCTGCAGCGTGGGGCTACGCTGCAGAATCATATATTAAAAGACTTGAAGCCCAGGAGAATATAGTACTAAGAATGGTCTTAAACGCCCCGTGGTTCGTCAGGAACGAATAAATAAATAGAGAAAGCAGTGGACTACGACCCAGAAGTGGTCGCAAGAAAACATAAAAGACCTAGAATGAAACTCTAGGTAAATAATCTAGGAATAATCCAGAATATCCTGTAGAAGAAAGAAGAGGAAGAAAGAAGTAGAAGAGTGAAGAAAGAACTCCGAAGAATAAGAAGAAGCAAGACCGAACGGTAAGCAGATTCTGTGGAGTTCCAAGGATAGCACCGAGGAATAAAGGTGCATGAAGCCCAGGTGAGATCAATATTTCAGGTAATATGAGAAAGACGAGCGAATGGGAGCGAGACCTACCATACATTGAATGCGTGAGTGTGAAGCAATAGATGTAACGGCACCTGAAGAGGAAACACCAACGAGTGATGACCGAAGGTTTACAAGACTTCGGTCCGGAACCCAATGGGACACTCACAGTGCAAGTTTGTAGGCTATAGCCTCACTATAGCAAACAGAAGGAGATCGTGGGGATCTTAAGTCAAGAGGGGTTTAGCCGGTAGGAATTCGACACTACCTGCGCACTTCGTGTAGGTGTATATGCAAGATTTCCCCTCTAAAAAAAATATTTCGCAGAGAACTGCATGTTCTCCACCCGGGTCAACAGTCCCAACGGACTGCCTTCTTGGTCAAGCAATGTAGGTGAGATAGGCTTGTGTGTATATGGTGATTCACCACCCACTTCCTTCCTTACGTCCTACCCGGCTAATGGCCAGCATTGTCGAGGACCCTTGTAAGTAGGAGCAATATTGTGTCATCCTACCGTCATTACCGAGGGCCCTTATAAGTACGGGCAGTGTCGGTTCCTTTCCTAATTTTCTACCGCTATTGGTCGACATTGTCGAGGACCCTTGTAAGTACGGGCAATGTCGTTCCATCTTGCTGACGCTGTCGAGGACCCTTACGTACTTGTGTACGGGAAGCGTCGGTTCCTTTCTTTCCTTCCTACCGTCACCTATACACACACGCACTGAATGCCATGAGTTTTTTGTTTCCGTATTGACTAGGAATGTGTTTTACCGCCCTTCGACGTCCATTGATAAAGGCGCTTAAGATCTGCCGCTCCGACGTTTATTGCCGTTGCCGCGTGTAGAGATCGCCGCCGCCGTGTAGATGCCGGGTTACTGTTAGATATACCGTGTATAGCGCCGTCGATCGAATTTTAGTATGAAGCGCCGTAAACAGCGTCGGCGGATTTTAGACACGAAGCGCGATAATTTAAGTAAGAGCCGTCGTGAATAGCGTCTCAACCGTGTAGTACAAGGTATTGTAAATACCCTCGTGAATGATACCACTGGGTTACCGTCTTCAGCGCTACCGACCAGTATGAGCTACCGTGAACAGCTCTCCTAACATACTTTTGCCCTTCAGACCGTTTAAATATTTAGATTATTGTCCATCTTAGGTTGTAAATTAGTTTTAGGCCATGTCTTTTTTTTATAAAAGTATGTAATACAGGATACAGGATGTTTGAAAACCTTTTGTTTCATTCCCTAGTCCCATTTTTAACATTACTGTCTTCTAAAACAAAACGTTAACTATTCAAGACAATGTTTGGAGAAAAGGTACATTTAACTTAAACTAAAATGGACAGTAAAGAAAACAAACATTACCTTTGATTTAATATCAGCATTTTATAATTGTGTTTTGTATTGTACAAAGATGATGACAAAGTTAGAAAATGAAAGATGTGTATTTGTTAGCATGATAAACTAAGAGGAAAATTTAATCACGTAATTTATCGAGAAAATTTCGAAACTGTACTTCTAATACTTTTCCGTAACCATCCGGGAAATATTTGCGTCTAGCTTGGGAGATGAAAAAATGGACTGCAGCGTCTTCTAAAACAAAATGCAATTCTAGTTGAAATCATATTTGGATGTATTCCAGAAAGGATATATTAAACTTACCCTGAAGTGAATTGGAATAAAATAAACTAAACACACAAAATAGTAGCAATACATGGAAACAACGAAAACTAACTTGATGTAAGTATAATAGGCTTCTTAGCCTATTTGAAGAGTTCTATGAGAACGAAATACTGAATATTGCCCTGGTTAACACTATAACGCTTTGGTGCGACGACGCGGTTGTGTCGCGCATGGCCTGGACTACGTTTCGACCCTAAATTGCTTAAGCGTGCAAGTTGTTAGAGTAACTTAAAAGGATCTGGATTGCAGTTTATCCGTTCTGCGATACACCGTTAAGCTGGTCGCCTTATGGCACGGCTGCTGCAGAACTCCTGGCACCAGTTGTTGTGGACACGCAGCTCACCCTCCCTGGTCTGGTTTCATCTTCGACTAGACTTATCAGATGTGAAGGTTACCACATGACTATCAGTCATTTTAAAAATCGTAAATGATTTTCGAGTCTTGAGTCTAGCTGACTATTAGTCTAGCATTCAGCTGTTGCACACAGTGCTTGCTTGGTGAGGACTCGACTCTACTTATTATCTCCTTACCTTGATATAAGTGTAATAGGCTTCTTAGCCTATCTGAAAAGTTCTACAAGAACTAAACACTGAATACTGCCCTGGTTAATACTAAACGCATTTAGTGTTTACACTAAAACGCATTGTTCTTGTAGAACTCTTCTGATAGGCTAAGCAGCCTATTACACTTATATCAAGTTAAGGAGATGTCAAGTCGAGTCCTCAACAAGCAAGCACTGTGTGCAGCAGCTGAAAGCTAGACTTGTAGTCAGCTAGACTCAAGACTCGGAAATCATTTGCAAAAACTAACTTTGTTATTTCGAGCACGCGAAAAAGTCAGAAGCAATAATGGCGTCCGGAATCTAAACTGGGGATGACGTGATCGAACTGGAATGACGAAAAAGCAGACGAACTATAACTGGGCCGAAAAAGAAGAAATCATTCGAATTATTTTGTTTTTGACACACCCCTGCTATGGATACTAACGTTATGTGCCTCATATTCCTTTTTTTGTGTTTCTGTCGGAGCTAGCGTTAAGCCGCGTCCACACTAAGAAAAAAAAAATGTAATGTTGAATGTAGGATTCGCCACAAATATTTGCGGCGCAAATTTTACATCTTGCCGACATAAATATTTATGTTGTTCACCGTGTGTCTGTGATCAATCCGTATGTGAGTTTATGCGTTATTTGATTTGGTTTGTACTTTTTGTTTATTTCAATTTCAAATTGGATCTAATCAATAAGAAATGAGTTTAAACATTGACTACATTCTTCTGTCAATACAAGAGAAAAAGCAATGGATTTTATGGAACCTAAATAATAAGCGGTATTTTAATAAAAACAAAAGTAAGATGCAATTTACCACCATTAAATTATTTTTTATATTTTTCTTGATAAAATTGCGCAAAGCAATAAAACCAGCACATTTTCTTTTCATTATTACTAACACATCAGACATGGTAGCAGATCAGTTCATTTAAAATCAGTTGGAAAAATTAGAAGAATTTAAATTAACCTCAGCTGGGTAAATGCCTATGGCGATGTCCACCAATGCCTCTCTATAGAGCCTATCAAAACAGCGGTAACAGCAGCAGCAGCAGCTAACCTTATTTTGTAAAAAATACTTTTACACTAAAATGATGCTGGAATGCAAATTTCTTTGATGTCTGAAAAAAAAAAACGATAAGTGACGAATCGCGTGCGTTGAATGTAGAGCCGCGTACAAAACCAATGCAACAAACAGCACAAAACATTCAGGAACGTTTTGCAACAACCATTCCGCTCAGCGCGGATGACGTCTAAACAGATGCAACATTTCTTGTTTATCAGTGTTTGACTACGTTTCTGTACGCACGCTGGTTGTCAACTAAAGACAGTTGAAAAATGAGAGACGAAAAACTCCAAATTGCAGGCGCTGCCTTTTGTGTGTTATGTGATATATTAAAATCTGAATGACAGCTGAGCCCCCTGTTAACTAAATGATTTATATATAGAAGATACAGATCTGTTCATATAATTCTATTAATTCTAGAATATCATTGCGATTCCTCTAATTGATTATTCATTGTCAATGCAAGTAGAAATAACAATCTAGTAATTTGCAAGCCTCAGAACTCACTGAATTGAGCGAAGGGGTCCAAACTAACGTGCACAAACAAGTAGATTTCTTTTGATGTACCGACACCGCTCGGGAACACACAAATCGCGTGCAATACAGAGCGCGCGTGCGCAGAATTAAGCGAGCTGCTGTCCAAACTGACATGTTCTGCAACATTCCCAAACGTTTTGCGCCGTTTGTTGCATTGATTTGTACGCGGCTTTAAAAGTGAGGATCCACCTAGCGAGCATTTAGAGAAAAAGAGAGCAAATACTCGTAAGTGTTTTTGAATATTTTCTATCATTTGTAAACATTGTGTCTTCACTGAATAAATATTTGCAAATAAATGATAAATTTGCAATCATTTATCGTTGTTTCACAGTGTGTGATTAGAAATGCATACCTACTAGTTTGAAGTCTTATCTCCACTCAACGAACACGATAGGCACATATATTGCGAATTCCTTTTGAAGTACCGACAACGGTCTGAACGTCGCCAAACATTCGAAAACATTTGTCGACAATATTTGTTCGTTCGCTATTTATGTCTCCTCTGAAAATATTGCAAGATTGATTTTGTTCGCAAACGTTTGCTAATATTTTGTGCCTTTGATGGATTCCCGCCTTAATTAAACTTTATGCGTGCTTTTGTATGCAGCGAATAGGTTTACACTCGCATAAATTGTGTATGAAAGCACAAATATTTGCTTCATGTCCCACACTACGTAAATTTTTACTAATGGAGACGTGGCTTTATATGCCGTCGATTTCACCTCTATTTAGTGTTAGAGTGCCGTATTCCCCCTACATCCGTTAAAGAAAGAGAGATCAAAATTATCAAGGTAGGATATTTTTCCTCTGACAAAAACTTATCCAATTTTTTTGACATTTTTTATAGGCAGAGATATGCTCATAAGGCAAATCATCAAAACCATCTCAAGGGAGTTTATGTATATAATTTGTTGTCTATTCAATGTGTTTGATAATAGTTTCATCTAAATAATTAAGCGGCAATGGCATCTTAATGTGACGATGAAACAATTTTCCATAATTCAAATTCAATATTGCAATTTCTTTACAAATAAAATCAGTATCTTTGTATTGAAAACCTTGAATATCCAAAATGTACATTTCTTTTGTTTTTTTAGAATAACTTAACAATACTAGTTCAAAGGTTGTATTTAACTAGCCGATCATATAAAATTAAACAATAAGCAGTTGCATTTGCTGCTACAATTGTATTCGTTTCAAATTCTATACGAATATCAACGGCTCCTTTTTAAAAGCACACTTTGTCTAGAATAATTAATAACTATTATTGATGTACACTTATGAAATTGTATTGGATAGAAACAAGGTTCACTTCGATGTTTATAGTAGTAAGACTTTTGCAATTGTGCAAACATTTCATAAAGAATAGCATATTTATTATTGTTAAAATACAAATTTAAATTATTATATGGAAAAACCATGGAATTTAAGTAAACTTTTTAATTTATTAAATTACAATTATCGAAATGACTCATACTTGAAGAAATGCTATTTTTCTTTTTACTTTGAAGAACAAAAAGAATGAATCGTGGATTCTCCATTTGGTTTCAAGTTTTTATGATCTAAGTGTGTTATTTTGACAGTTGTAATTGTGGATATTCATATAATTTCCAACTTCTAAATGCAATATTTAAGCCTCTATTGCTTTTAGATTGTTTAAGTAACCGTAACTTTTGATAATCGCTTACTGTAACATGCTGCATTTACACTTTATCTAAGGCGACTTTATAGTATTATTGCATTTAAATATAAATGGCTTTTTATCAGTATTAATTCTTGATGTAGATTCATGGTTATTTGTGAAAATCTTCAGCTAGACTCATTAGTGTTTTTAATAGTAAATCACAGAAAAATTTCTTTTACCATCTAGTAGAGAGGGATTTTGACTATCGTTCCTTTCTGCATTTTTCAAAAAAACGTAGTACTTGCCATTTTTGCAAATTATGCATATCCTTTTATAGTTGTAGCTTATCAAGATTTCTAACACTATCAATAACCACTCCTTCTAGTTCAAATCGAGTTTTCTCGAAAAGATGAGCAATTCCATTATTGATAAAATGTATATTATCACTCAAAGTGTTGTCTTCTTTGTTAATTTTCTTTCTTTGTATAAAAAAACTTTTAGTGGGTAAAGTATATAGATCTTGAGTATTCGAATTCCATCGTTATTATTTAGAGTTGTAGACGAGTAAGGCTGATGAGTATAATATTAATAACTAATTAATGAATCATTATGCATTGCATTTACAGATATTTTCAATAAATTATAGTTCATTTTTCTTTCTTTTCCTTCTTCTTCTGTATATATATATATATATATATATATATATATATATATATATATATGTATATATATATATATATATATATATATATATATATATATATATATATATATATATATATATATATATCGGATTTTTTTGTAAGTAATACTTATCTATATATCTTTCTCTCTCTCTCTCTCTCTCTCTCTCTTTATATATATATATATATATATATAGAGAGAGAGAGAGAGAGAGAGAGAGAGAGAAAGAAAGATAGATAGACAGATAGATAAGTCCTTATTTATTCCAATAAGTATTACTTATATATATATATATATATATATATATATATATATATATATATATATATATATATATGTATATATATATATATATATATATATATATATATATATATATATATATATATATAGAGAGAGAGAGAGAGAGAGAGAGAGAGAGAAAGATAGATAGACAGATACATAAGTCCTTATTTATTCCAATAAGTATTACTTACAAAAAAAACCCAAAAGGGCATGGAACAATGTGAAAAAATATCTTTACTGTAATAAACATCATAATAATAGTTCATTTTTAGCTGTAAATAAAAAAAGAAAAAAAAATGAATAGGAAAAAACTTCCACAATAATTACACACTTTTAAATATTTTTCTTGAATAATTCTATCAAGTTAATGTAGTAAAAACAAAATAATTCAAACGATAAATGGTAATTTTATAAATGTGACAAAAATTAAATAATAAGGAAACTTACATACATTTAAAATTTAATAATACAGCCAATAACAAAATTTCCAATTCGAGACAATACTGCCTTTATTACACTCATAAACTCTTCCAATGTATAGAAGGCTTTTTTTACACAATAAGATTTTCAGGACACACTTTAATCTATGTTTAGGTAGTAAATGTACATTTTCAGGTAAAGAATTAAGAACTTTTATTATAGAAAACTCGACATTTTTCTGTAAATAACTAAAGTCACATTTATCAGAAAGCAGATTTGTTTTATTTCTAGTAATGTAGTTATGTTTAATAGATGCACCCTCAAAAATATCCCTGTTATCAATAATAAACATCACCGAATCCAAAATGTACATACCTTTAATCATCAAAATATTGTTACTAATAAACATACTTCTACAACTGCCTTGTTGCGTCATTGCAAAAATACACCGTAAACATCTTTTTTGCAGAATGAAAACTCTATTAATATCACAGGAATTACACCAAAATATCAAACCATGTCTGAGTCTGGACTGTACAAATGCAAGGTAAGCTGAGAGCTGCATCGATTCCAACTCTCTCCGAAATAATACCTAATGCAAAACAATACTGAGATATTTTAGTGGCAACTCTCTCGATGTGCGCCCCCCAGTTCAACCTCCTATCGACGTTTAGTTCCAAAACAACAGCGCTCTCAGCTGATGTTATTGTTGTATCCTCAAATGTTAATGTAAATTGATTATTCAATCTGTTGCTAGACATAATGCACTGTGTCTTCGAAACATTGAGCCACAGGCTGTTGGGCCGAAAGTACCCATCGAGAATGTCTATCATAGATTGAACCTTCATCGATATCAACTCCGCCGTGCCTCACTGAATATATATATATATATATATATATATATATATATATATATATATATATGTATATATATATATATATATATATATATATATATATATATATATATATATATATATATATATATATATATATATATATATATATATATATATTTAGTTAAAAATATTATTTAGCTTTTAAACATTGTATGTTTAGAAACTCAACCAATAAACAAAAAGTGGTTCATAAAAATGAGCCAAAGAAAAAGAAGAAAAAATCCGTAAATCAGAAAACAATAACTATTAAACAAAGGCTGATTACCAAGAGAAAAAATATTACAAATAAGTTGAACTTATTAAAACATGAACAAATTTCACATCAAAATATATTTCAACCCATTACAAGACATCGTAAAAAAATGGAAGTGAAATTAGAACCATTATCTGCCTCTTCCCTATTTTTAAATACAACACATTGGAAAAAATAATGCTAAAACGGATTTAATGATGAAGAAATAAGATTTTTCTTGTGATAATGATAGTGAAAGTTATAGTGAAAATGATGACAATGACGACGACGAAGATGTGAATACTAATAAAACTGTTACAAAATTAATGAAATTTTAAACAACCCCTTCAACTTTTTCGCCTTCTTAAATCCTAAAATGGTGCAAATGATGACTGATAAATTCAAATCTATACCGAAAGAAAGGAAATTTTCCCTCCCATAAAATCTCCAAATTTGAAAAGAAAATGAAGTTTTTCTTCAAATGAAAAAAATAAACAAACCACAACAACAAGATGCTCGCGATGATTTTAGAAAATTAATAATAAAGTGTGTCAAGGAAGAAATGCAAGACGAAGAAGCTTAAAAATAAAAAACCTACGAAGAACTAGTAAATAAATTTCTGACAATTACGAACAATATCATATGCGTTCTTTAAAATATGTTAAAAAAATTTTTAAAGATCCAAATAGTAATAATTTTGATGGAAAATTTGAGTCAAATATGTATTGTAAGTAATTGCTGGAAAAACTTATAAAAGCACCACTGGGCTTTACGGTTTGCTGCCTAATCAAAATGTTTCAACTGTGTATACCAAAAAAGATGCAAAAACTATGCAAATATTCTTTTTAAATCAGATTCTATAAAAAACATTTGATTCCAAATAAAAATGTAAAATATAACAAAATTATTGTACCTTCATTAAAAATAAAGCAGAACGAAAAGTAGGCGGAGGTGCACTAATGAAAATGTCAAATAATCCCATTGATTATGTATTTTGGGATGATTCAAATAAGCTTGTCATATAATTACAGTTGTTATTTTCTTCCGGGATAGCTGGCAATACAGGTCTTATAAACGAAATTAATTCCATTATTGAAGAATTACGTGAAGCTAATATTGTAGAATAATTAAAGTTCAAAAATGTTCAACGACGAAAAGTTATCCTAAAATCTTTACCAGACTTCATCGAAGCCGATTTTGTCGATATAAAGGGATATGAAAAGGAAAATAATGGTTATCAACATATTTTAGTTGTCATTAATTGTTTTTGGAATTATGTATGGGGCTATGAATTAAAAACAAAACTGTTAAAGACATTTGAATATGTGTTTAAAATACAAATTCCTCTTCACCTATGTACGGATTCTGGTAGTAAATTTCTATACAAAGACGTTCAAAATTTAGTGAAAAAATACATTGTTAAACATTATGTTGTGTACACAAAGAAAAAAGGTTCGAGTATTGAACGTGTCAATAGAACTCTTAAAAGTATGATGTAGTAAGAATTTAGTATTCAAGGTTCACACAAAAGGATTGATCTACTTAAGCATTGTTCATATTTATAATAATCGAAAACATAGTACAACTGGTCTTAAACCATCAGAGGGGACAAAAAACATGAAAATTTTTTACTGAACACAGCCTATAATAAAAATAAACCAATCCTGTAACTTATTTATCATCAGCTGGTCCTCCGGTGGGATACAATCCACAAGACGTTAGTTCAGAAAATTAGAAAAAAAAAAAGAAAAAGTAAATTGAAATTGTATGCCAGTAGAAATTAGAAAACAGAAAGCGAAAATGGAAGAACAACTTCAAACTAGTTTAAATCAGATACTGGTGATGATACAAGAACATGAAAACAAGCCAAGTTGATATTGAGAAAAGTCAAGAAGAGATGAAACAAGAATTAAAAGAGATGAAACAAGAATTGATCACACTGAAAATAAACCAAGAAAATATGAACCAAGATTTGAAAGAAGACATTAAGAAAAATCAAGAAAGTATAAAACAAAAACTAAAAACAAACCTGCAGAACATGAAACAGGAACTTAAGTCAAGTCAAGAAGATATGAAACAAGAACTGAAAGAAGACATAAAAAAATCAAGAAGATATAAAACTCATAGAACAATAAATTCAACAGAAAATTAGCAAAATTATAGAAGCCGTACATGACGAAGTGCAACATGAGGTGACAGGAATCCATAAACAGATGCAATGCTTACATTTGAAAATGTAGAAGTTAGCCAGTACAGATACAATAAACATAGACGGTAAAGTAATTTGGCTTACCTATGTATGTTAATTCCACCGCTGCCACCAAATATGGCAGTTCACTGTAACCCTGAATGGCTTGTAAACTTTCGACCACTAAATCCCTGATGATTCGTCCTGACACCGACACTGAACTTATCAGTGGGGTCTGCCGGTGTCTTTCCCCAGATACCCTTTGACATACTTTCTATAACGTAATTTCTGATATTTGAATCTTCTTAGCATCGGAAACTACCGGTGAGATGTTCCTCAGGTGGCTATCTCTACATCACCATTACATTGCCCCCTCCAAGCTTTGATCGACTCTATCACCCCTTTGTAATTTCGAATTATATGGAAAGCAGGATGCCTGAGAAACTGCCCCTTTTGTGGTCTTTTGGGTCCCAGTGCTAGAACCAGCACTGCAATGCACGCAATCCTGTGCCACATCATCTTCAATTCTGACATCAATGTTGCAATTCACCGTAACTCTGAACGGCTTGCAAATTTTCGACCACTAAATCCCGGGTGTTTCGTCCAGACATAGGCGGTGGATTCCCCTGATATTCTTTGACATAATTTCTATAACGTCATTTCTGATATCTGAATCTTTTTGGCATCGAAAACTATCGGTGAGATGTTGTTCAGGTGGCTATTTCTACATTACTGTTACAATAGGTTTAAAATAATCATGTACCTATTTTTTTATTTGACATTTACAAATTCTACATATCAAACTAAATTCGGTAAAATCTAATAAATTGTTTGTTGCTAATGGCAAACTCCCCGTCTTTCTTCGTTTTCTCTCTCTTTAGTTATTGTTTCTTCCTCTTCTATCTTGTCACCAGCTATTATTCCAGCTACTCCATCGCTTACCGCATAGGAAAATTTTATAACTGTATGTTGATAACCATGCCGAGTTACAATTTCCTGTTGATAAGTACAAGGAATACAGGGTGTGTTAGATAATTCTGTTTCTCCTTTTTATCCTCAAACGTGCAGCTTATATACATCCTGAGATACATGTATAATTAAAATTTATTTACAACAAACATAGTTTGATTTTAAAGCATAATATCTCGTAAGCTATTAATCAAATCGAAACGACGCGTTTTTCGAGTACTTTCTTCCAATGTTTTCACTTTGCTTGTCAGCACCAACAAAACGCTTCTCCAAATACTCAACAATTTTTATTTTAACGAAAATAGTTCTATCCCCTCAAGGTTATCTAATGCATTAGTTGCTATGAATAATACTGCAAATTTAATGATTAACTCTGAGATACTACTGATACTAACACGTTCGACCCAAGTGAAATATAAGTAATATTGCCGAATCACCACCTCCTTATTTAAACACCACTCGCATGTGTGAGAGCAGGCAATTGACATATAAAACTGCACTTCTCGTGTATAATATTTTCCTCAAAGCAAAAATGTTCCCAAGGTACTAAGCTTCTTTACGTACTAATATTGGTTCGACAACAATGAACTCCCTAAATTTTATTTACAATATATTGGTGAAAGCTTATTCTTGACATTGACTGAATACTTTTCACTCTGAGAGGAATTTCAAACAGGAATGTGAATTTTAAAGTTCTTTATTGGTAATAAAGAACGGAAGTTTTCACGGCTTTGACCAAGTTGAAAATCATGGTTCTTGGGTTTAGACCCTGTCAAATTGGAATTATTATCCGACGTTTCGTTTACGATTGCACGAGGCATCTTTAGGGATCTTTACTCTATAAGATTAGAACACTGAATGACTATCGAGGAGCAAATGTCCGGTAATTATACCCGTCTGGTGCTCAGCGAAACATGATCCAGCGTTACAATCGATTTCCACATGTGATATAGACTGTAACCCGCATCTCTATTAATATTATTTGGATTTTTACATATTTCGACTGATTCTCTAATTTTACGTTTAAAGAAACCAGGTACTGATGCTAGCACCTTAGTTTCTTTTATATTAAAAGTTTGACCTAAGCAATGCTGGTGTTCAGCCACTGCAGATTGTAGAATTTGTTGCTTTTTTATACATCTTTCATGTTCTTTAAGCCTAGTGGATATAGACCGTCCTGTTTCACCTAAATACACTTTACCACAAGAGCACGGTATCTTGTAAATGCCTTCTGTTTGAAATGGAATTGCGTCCTTTGGAGACTTCAAACATTTTTTCCAATTTTCTTACATGTGTTAAAAATTATCCGTATGTTTGATTTTCGGAGCAATCTGGCAATCTTGTCGGTGGTTCCGTGTATGTAAGGTAAGACAACACTGTCCATAGGAGGTTCATTTATGACATTTTGTTGAGGAGTTGGGTTTTTATATTTATTAATAGAACTTCTTATATCTTCAGCACAATATCGGTTGCCTCTTAGAGCATTAGTTAGTTTTTCTGTTTCCAATTTCAGTGACTGTTCGTCATATATTGAAAATACTCTATGTACCAAAGAGATTATGATGGATTGTTTTTGAGAGGGATGATGATGTGATATTGCATGGAGATATCGATTTGTATGCGTTGGTTTTCTGTACACAGAATGTTCTAATTTGCCATTCTTTTTCCTTTGTACTAAGTAGATCAAGAAAGGGAAGGGCACCATTTGACTCAGTTTCCATAGTGAAGTTTATGCTAGGGTGTTGTTGATTTAGATGATCCAGGAAATAATGGAGTTTATCTGCGCCAAGCGGCCAAACTTCGAACGTGTCATCTACATATCTGCACCAAAATTTAGGTTTTAGAGGAGCAGAAGACAAGGCGTTTTCTTCGAAAGCTTCCATGAAGATGTTAGCTATCACACACACAGATGTAGAATACCTGTACACAAATGTACCTCTAGATGATTCAGTTTCCCTAATATCTGAAATATTACGAAACAACAACACTGGAGTTAATTAAAGCATGTCTGATTTTCACTTATTTTACTTTTCAAGGAACTTTCTACGAGCAGACTTCGGGAGTGGCCATGGGATCTCTGCTATCACCCGTGATAGTTAACATTTTCATGGAAGCTTTCGAAGAAAACGCCTTGCTTTCTGCTCCTGCAGATATGTAGATGACACGTTCGTAGTTTGGCTGCATGGTGCAGATAAACTCTATAATTTCCTGAATCATCTAAATCAACAATACCCTAGCATAAAATTCACTATGGAAACTGAATCAAATGGTGCCCTTTCCTTTCTTGATATCATCCTTCTCAAAAACAGTTATAAACTCTTTGGTACATAGAGTACTTTCAATATGTGACGAACAGTCACTGAAATCACAAACAGAAAAACTGACTAATGCTCTAAGAGGCAAAAGATATTGTGCTGAAGATATAAGACGTTCTATTAATAAATATAAAAATCCAACTCCTCAACAAAATGTCATAAATGAACCTCCTATGGACAGTGTTGTCTTACCTTACATACACGGAACCACCGACAAGATTGCCAGATTGCTCCGAAAATCAAACATACGGATAATTTTTAACACATGTAAGAAAGTTGAACAATGTTTGAAGTCTCCAAAGGACGCACTTCCATTTCAAACAGAAGGCATTTACAAGATACCGTGCTCTTGTGGCAAAGTGTATTTAGGTGAAACAGGACGGTCTATATCTACTAGGCTTAAGGAACATGAAAAATGTATAAAAAAGAAACAAATTGCACAATCTGCAGTAGCTGAACACCGGCATTGCTCAGGTCACACTTTTAATATAAAAGAAACCAAGGTGAGTAGTGAACATAACCCGATTCGCTCGATCCCCCCACTCCTCGACCTTGACCTTGACCTTGCTTCACCCCTCTTTGGCCCGGCCCACATGTCCTTGTCATTGACCTTGAAAGTGCACGTGTGCTTTGGCCTTGGCCTTGTGTTCAAGGTTGTGTGTGTGACCTTGACCTTGACCTTGGTTGAGACGACCTTGACTTTCTTGAAGGTCACCTTGGGTGTGTGACCTTGAAGATATGTTACGTAGTTGGGGGTGACCTTAAATGGTTTTATATAAGGTATGGGGCAGTTTCATTCATCAGTTGGCTCTGACTTGTATAGGTAGTACATGTGTTAATATTTGACAAATCATGGCATATGTTTGTGAAAATTGCGGTTCTAAGTTTACTAATATTTATAATATGAGACGTCATCAAAGAGAATCGTGTGCGGCGAGATTTAATGAAGTGCCTGGAGGAAAACGGCTCCGAATTGAAGAGTATACATCGACGATTCCGCTAATTAATTGCGCTACATGTAATGTAGATGTTCCAATAAATCATATGTCGGTGCATAAACGAACACAACAACATAAAAATAATTCATGTTTGCCGGTATGTCATGGTGTGCAACTCGTTGAATGTGCCTTCAAAAGGAGAATTGCAACCTATCGGGTTAGCAGTGATATGGAGCATTCCGATTACGCAATGTTCTTTGCAGACATTAAATCCAAGGTGGTGGAACTTGTTAATAATTTATTGCGTGTGCATCATGCTTTAAAAGTTAACATGACAGCTGTTGGCGAGTACATGCTTCCATCACAAGAAATATTCAGTGAAAAATCCTTCAACACTGCTAATCAAATAATTAGTGTAGAAAGTGATTTGGATGCCGTTTACCATTCTTTCACCGAATTAATAAAAACGCAGGCGACAGAGTTCCAGGAGAAAGATTCAGGTATGGAAAAATCAAAACCCGATATATTAAACTGATTTTTATACATTATTTTTCTTGTTATAGGATGGGCTCTTGTGCGAATTTTATACTTGGAAGTTGGTATCAACAAGTATATGCCTATGGGTGGCTCATCATACATCAAGTTGCCGTGTTCTATTGAAAAGAAAGGAGCTGTCGTCAATGTGATTAACCAGGACGAATTTTGCTTTGCGTGGGCTGTAACATCAGCATTGTTTCCTCCAACAGCAGAGCCTTCACAGAAGACATCCTACCCCCATTTTTCTAGAGTGCTAAATGTAACAGGTATGGATTTTCCAGTAAAATTACGTGACATTAAAAAATTTGAGGAAATGAACAACATATCAATTAACGTATACGGTCTGGAATCTAAATATGAAAATAATGAAGTAATACATGAAGTTATTGGTCCACTGAGGTATGCGTCAAAAAAGTTGGATAGGCATGTAAATTTATTGTTAATTACAAAAGACTGTAGTAGTAAAGATGGCGGTGAACATTTTTGTGATACGACTTGTTCAAAGAGTCATTATTGTTGGATTCGGGATTTATCACGTTTAGTTTCAAGTCAAATTAGTTGTCAACAACATAAAATATATTTCTGTGATGGTTGCCTCATTTATTTTAGTACACCGTCAGCTTTAACTTTACATCAAAGCTACGATTGTAACCACATTTTCACGCAAACACCCTCAGTGGATTTAAAAATCGATAAATTTGGAAAGAGTGTGCCGGAAAATATTTTAAAATTCGAGGGTATAGAAAAGCAAATGCGCGTTCCATTCGTGGTTTATGCAGATTTCGAATCTGTTTTAAAACCCATTGAAACGGTACAACCAAACCCACAAAATTCTTACACTGTAAAAAGTTTTAAACATGAACCATATTCTTTTGCTTATTTAATTAAATGCTCTTTTGACGACTCACTTTCGAAATTTGAGCTATTTCGGGGGAATAATGCAGCTCAAGTCTTTGTGGATCGTATCGAGTGTGATTTAAGGGCTCTATACAACACATATTTAAAAGACATTAAGCCTATGAAACCGTTAACGCCTGAAGAAAAAAGGGAGTTTAATGATGCTAAAATATGTGGTATATGTGAAGGCCCTTTTGAAGAGGGTGAGATTAAAGTACGAGACCACTGTCACATAACTGGTGCAAAAAGATTTGGTGCTGCACATTCCGTTTGTAATTTAAATTATAAATTACCCTCTTTTATCCCTATCATATTTCATAACTTAAGCGGCTACGACAGCCATTTATTTATAAAAGAGTTATGTAAATATGGGGATAAAATTGGTGTTTTGGCTCAAAGTAAGGAAAAGTACATATCATTTACCAAAAGCATTTATGTGCACGATTATTTTGATAGTAAATGTGGAAAAGTCAAGAGGAAATATTTAAAGTTGCGATTTATTGATAGTTTTAAATTTCTGTCAACGTCTTTGGAAAATTTAGGCAGCGGTTTAAACGACGACGATTTTATTGAAACGCGGAAACATTTTTCAAATATCAACCAATTTAATTTGATGCGTCAAAAGGGTGTTTTTCCCTATAGCTTTATTGACTCTATAGAAAAAATGGAAAATACATGTCTTCCAAGTAAAGATGAATTTTATGATAATTTACGGGAAGAACATATTAGCGATGAAAGCTATAGAAGAGCAAAAGAAGTATGGCGCTTGTTTGGGTGTAAAACTTTGGGGGACTATTCGGACGTGTATTTAAAATCAGATGTGTTGCTATTGTGTGATGTTTTTGAGCAATTTCGGAATAATTGTTTAAAATTCGATAAACTTGATCCAGCACATTACTATACCCTTCCAAGTTTATCATTTGATTGTATGCTACGTATGACTAAGGTAAAGTTAGAGCTCTTAACTGATATAGACATGATACATTTTTTTAAGAAAGGTATACGCGGCGGCATAAGCCAGTGTACAGAAAGGAAGCACATCGCTAATAATATTTTTTTACCAGACTATGACCCAACAAAACCTTCTTCATTTATAACATACCTTGATGCTACAAATCTATATGGTCATAGTATGTCACAAGCATTACCATATGGTGGTTTTCGATGGTTAAGCGAGCGCGAAATTCTGGATTTAAATATTATGGCTGTTGGTGATGATAGTTTACATGGCTACGTTTTGGAAGTGGATGTGCATTATCCGACTGAGTTGCATGATGCACATTCTGATCTTCCATTTCTAGTAGAAAATATCATACCGCCAACAGAAAACGCTAAATTACCGAAATTAATTCCTAATTTACAAGATAAAAAAAATACAATGTACACTATAGAACTTTAAAACAAGCCATCGCCAACGGCTTAGTGGTAATGCAAACCCATCGAGTATTACAGTTTAAGCAATCAAAATGGCTAAAATCGTATATTGATTTTAATACCAATTTACGTAACAAGGCCACCACAAAATTTGCGAAGGACACTTTTAAATTAAAAAATAACGCAATATTTGGTAAAACTATGGAAAATGTGGAAAATCGAAAGGATATAAAATTAGTAACACATTGGGATAACAGTGTAGGCAGAAATGGAGCTAGAGCACTAATATCCCGCCCCAATTTCAATAGTAGCTCGATATTTACCGAGAACTTTGTTGCTATACATATGAATAAAGTTAAAATATTGTACAATAAACCAATTTATATCGGTTTTTCCATATTAGATATATCAAAGACTGTAATATACGATTTTTATTATAATTTTATTAAATCCAAGTTTGGTGATGATGCTTCGTTACTTTACACCGATACTGACTCGCTTATATTAAAAGTGTATACGGAAAACTTTTATCAAACTATATCAGAAAACCCCGAAAAATTCGATACATCAAATTACCCCGAAATTAATAATTTCAACATAATTAAAAGTAATTCTGTAGTTGGTAGAATGAAAGATGAGTTTCCTGGTGATCCGATAATAAGTTTTTATGGTACCGGCGCGAAGGCTTATTATGTAAAGTCCATTAATAATGAATTAAAAAAAGCCAAAGGTATCAAAAAATGTGTTATCGAGAAAGACCTTCATCAGGAAGACTACCAAAGAATTGTTGAACGGGGTGGTTTGATATTAAGAAAGATGAAGACATTTAGAAGTGAATTACATAACATTTATACCAACATAATAAATAAAGTAGCATTGTCACATAGCGATGATAAACGTTATGTAATTCCCAGTTCAACCAAAACTCTACCTTGGGGGCATGCAGACATAGATTTTTACAAAACAGACCCGGAAGAAAACTTAGCAAATTTAGTCACCGTGTTGGAATCATTTCTAAGTCAGGACAGCACGTAATCTGGAAAATCCATATTTCATTATTTGTATTGTTTTTATTATTTCTATTAAACATACAACATTAATATGTAACGATAGTATTGTAATTTTTTTTTTTTTTTAAATAAAAAACATGTATTCATTACTTGATTGCTTTTTTATTGAACCTTTATTTTAAAATTATAAATATAATGAAGTGTCGACAAATAACAAACTGTAAAAGTTATTGTTGAAAAATTTGTCTAATAGTAAATTAAACGCACAGGTCTACGAGTAAATGTTTAATGTGAAACAGGTTTGCTGACAAGATCCTCCATAGTCTTTTCAATTTTCAACATTCTAGAGTTAAGTTCATCACGCAGTTCGTCTTGCCTAAGTTCATATATTGCAATAACAGTATCATCAATGTATCCTCTAAGTTCTTGACCGGTTTCAATTAATTTCTTGCGTACGTAACCTTCAAGTTGGTTTCTGAATATATCTTTAATAACAATTGTTGAGTCATGTAAAGCTTTCTGCGTATCTTGCACACACTGAGCAAGGTTATTATCAACATAATTTCGTGTGGTCGCATCGTCTCCTTCAAGAGGTTCTGCTAAATAGCACAATCTTTTGCTTCCCATGTCGTAATCTCCATTAGGTGTAAGTTTAAAACCTATTCCTGAAGGACCTCGCATAAAGTTAAAATCCTTAAATTTTCTTTTGCGACCGAACTTATCAATAGTGTTTACTTCTGACATTGTTATGTGAGACTGATTTGAAACCATTAGATTTCACCCTAATATATGGTTCTATTTCATTAATAAACGGACTCTGCAGAAAAATATGGATTGCAAAACGTATTTTAGGCGATGTTTAATAAATACACATACAGATTCATTTTACTATTGTTTTATTGAAAAAAAAATTAAAATATAACAAAAGATTGAGTTTACTTTTTATTATTAAAAAAATAAAAAAAATAACAAACAAAAAAATTAAAAATTAAGAAATAAAATACATGTTAATTTCTTCTGTACAGGTAAGCTTCTTCTATGACCCAATTTCTTCTCTGGATGGCACGTTCATTAATGTCCTTGAACTGGTAGTAAACTAATCCACAAAAGCCGCATTGTACAAATTTAACCCTGAAAAGGTCAATGTAGTTGAAGTCGTACGTAAGATCATTTTGCCAGCAGATACCTAGTCTTTTACAATGATGACAAGTTAAATAAAAAGCTTTTGGTATATGACTGTATGTTTTGGCTGCTTCACTAGGTTGTTCATCGGTTGGCAACATGATGTTTGAATATGTTGTACTTTTCAATCGCGGTACTCTAATTATGTATTACTTTTTAAAATAACCTTGACAGGACCAAAAAAAAAAATCCTTGAAAATTACAACCTCGAAAACGACCCTGACATTGACGGGTACTTTGACCTTGGCCTTGGCCTCGCATCTAACAAGTTTAGTACTATATTTATATGCTTCTTTAAAATAACCTTGACAGGGACAAAAAAAATCCATGAAAATTACAACCTTGAAAACGACCCTGGTATTGCCGGTTACGTCGGCCTTGGCCTTGGCCTTGCATCTGACAAGTTTAAATATTATACTTAATGCATCGAACAAAAGGAATAAAGGTGGTGTAGTGGGGGAAATGGGCATAAAAGCAGACTTGCTGGCTCGAGCTCTTCACAGTTCGTCAGAACAGCAAACAGTACAGTGCTAAGAAAAAGTTAATTGTGTGAGTTTGAATATCGACAATGTCTAGTGTACGGTCTCTTTTAGATGCTCTTGACGTGAGCTGCGGTTCACAGCAAGGCATGCTGGATAACATGAGTGGTTTAGAAGTGTTAAGTCCGGGGGTGTTCGAGAACTGGAATGGCGTGGAGCATGAAGATGCCGAAGACCGAGCCCTCAACGATGGTCGCGACGAGGAGTTAGTTCAGTCGGCAGCGCAATTCCTGGAATGCTGGACGGAGGAGAAGGAGCCAAAGATAAATGTGATCAGTGATGTGGTTGTGCGAAAAGCATCGCGGCCTAGGGAATCTTCTCCGAAAGCGTCGAAACTGCAAAAGCTCTTGACTATGCGGAAGTCGGAAATCGCCGATAAAAAAACATTTTATTCGGCGATTAAAGGTGTGGGACAAGGGAAGAAGAAAAAGTTTAACTTTAAGCGTCCCTCCACCCCTGTTCCATTACCCGACTTCCTAAAAACAGCACCGCAAGAGCCACTGTCAGTAGAAGTGGAAGTCATAGAAGGCCCCGATGGACCAACACCACCAACGCCACCAACACCGGCCAGCGTCGAGAATGAAATAGTGTCGGAGGTGAAGTCTTCCCCAGCGCCAGCGCCACTGTCGCCGATATTGGGGTGCCGGAAACCCATGAAGAAGCGGTTTAAGCGGTGTTTTGAAGGCGATGAAGTTTCCGCTGCGTCGTCGTCGTCGTCGTCGTCATCGTCTTCACCAAATAAAACCGCGTCTTCTTCCGAGCCATCACAACCGGAGTGGGTCGAAGACTTCACCAACTCTCAGAAGACCAAATTGACTGACATTTATGCCATGAAAAAACGCTTAGTGAATGAAGTGAACGAGTGTGCCAGTGACATTATAGAACTTGAAAAACAATTAGAGATAAAAAAGGTGAAATCTGCGCGGTTAAAAAGACAATTAGAGGACTTTAATAAATTATGTAGTAGGTGTTAGGTAGTTGTAGATATTAGCTTTTAATTTATAGTATTAAGTTTGTAAATATATATATATATATATATATATATATATATATATATATATATATATATATATATATATATATATATATATATATATATATTGTAGTTAATAAAAAAGTGTTTGATCAAATTTTTTATATTTTATAATGAGAATAAAAATGACTTGAAAATTTATTTTTGTGTGTTATTTCATATAGGCCCTGTCCCACATAATATTAGGTAATAAAAAAAAAAGAGTGAATAATCCACTAAAACTACGCAATAGCAATAGTTGTAAATATTTTCTGATAATATTTACAAGTATGCTAAAACATGGTTCGGTTTATGAAGTTAAGGTTCTGTCGCCAGAACTTCTAATACTTTGTATCTCAATATTGTATGTTTTTATGAAAAAAACATAAAATATTGGTTACAAAGTATTATAACCAACTAAAACTACGATCAAATTATTTTGTGGTCCTGAAAAGGACCGTTTGGTTGTAAAACATGCGACTCTTTTATTGAGTTGTGGAGTCGCACGGCCCGTCATCATCATCAGCGGGGGTGGTGGTGCTGTCCTCTGTGTATTCGATGATGAACCGCCAAAGTTCATCCCATCTAGGATCGTTCGGCTCCCACTCCAAACAATTCTCTGTGGTAGAATCTACCACAGGGCATTGGATGGGTTGTTGTTGTTGTTGTTGAGTCGCAGACATGTTGAACTAAAATGATTGTAATAAGTATTGATGGTCGTATATATAGAGACAAATTAATGGTGGGGGGTGAAAACAAATGTCATATTACTTATTGAGACCAAAAGTTGTTTGTGGTCTCAAATACGAACGAACGATTTAGCTGGGTTCCACCAGCACTTAAAGTTTTAATACTTTGTATCTAATATTGTATATTCTATACATACAATATTAGTAACAAAGTACTAATATGTACTAAAACTACGATCAAAGTATTTTGTGGTCCTGAAAAGGACCGTTGTTGTGTGCCCTTAAAAAGGGCCAGGGAGAGTGTGGGGCTTATGGTGCCCCATCCTCGCTGGTCGACCACCAGCTTGACGAATCGCAGGGGCCTTGTGGGTCGTCGGGTGTTGGTGATGCTGGAATTTCCAGCATCGCATCTTCCGTCGAGTCCGGCTCTGGCTGCGGCGACGGAGTTTCGAGTCTTTGTAAGACCCAATCACCCGCGTCGTCTAATTCCACTAGACCCGGATCATGGTCATATACTAGCGGAATCGGCTCATCCAAGTCGTCCCAACGTAGGACGTCAATTTCAAAATCCACCTCGTCGTCGTCGTCGAAGACTTGCAGGTCTCCAACGTTGTCGGTTACGGTGTCATCACTAAAGATGGATGAGCCTCGGCTGGCGGGTCTTTCTTCCTCCATGTTCATCGTATGAGGGTTGATGAATATATGACTGTGTAACTGACCCAGTCTCATATATATAGAACTACCCCCACCCCACCAACGGATTCTAAATGTTATGTATTGGTGAGAGCTTATAGAATTATTGATTTTTTTCAAAAACTTTAAATAAGGAATTAGATTTGTTTAGACAATAAGACTTATTCTTAATATTTTGTGAAGAATACATTACAAAAAAAAAATAATAGAAACCTTGTTTGAACTGTTAACATTTTCATAGGTTCTCAAGCATATAACTTGGCACTTAAGCTACGAGACAAATCGTCGTTAAACGAATATCTCGCCCCATAAGTGACGATTACTAAACTACGATCAAAATATAATGTGGTCCTGAAAAGGACCGTTTTTGTGGCCCTAAAAGGGCCTGGGGGGAGGGTGGGGTGCCTACCGTGGAGTAATACCCAACGATATTAACACCGACCTAGGTGCAGCCCTTGGTCTTCTCATTGGCGGCACCGTCGTCGTCGCTGGTGGTGTCGGCGTTGCAGGCGGTGCCGAAGGTGCCGCTCCTGGTGCGGTACCCCCGCACTCCTCACACTTGCATATTTTGCCGGGCACGAATGGCCTGACAATGCCAATGATCCTTTTTGGTATATCTTCCATCTTGCCGATCGAATGTGTAATGATGAAATAATTCTAATACCAGCCTCTATATACATTCAAAAAGTTGGAGGGGGTAAGGTGGAGTGCATATATGCATTATATAAGTTTGAGAATAAAAAAATTTCCGAACTTCTGTCACCGCAAATAAAAAAATCGATACCTCAAAAATTGCGAGAAAATGGTGAAGGAGCCGCGCAATCGCTCTGAAACCATCAAAAATCGATTTTTTTTCCCTGCGCGGGTGGGAGGGTGGGGGAGGTGGTGAAAAAAAAAAAAAAAAAAAAAAAACCTCCCCCTACAACTTCCACATACTCCCGTTCGGCGGCCCTAGCCTCCTAACTCGAGAATTTCAATTTTTTCGTCCAAATTTTTTGTCATTTTTAAGATTTTCCAAATTTTTTTTTCACCATTGTATTCTACTCAAAATTCTAGGTAATTAAAGTGCTTTTATTTTTTCTCTATCTTGAACGGTTCCCGAGCTACAGCGCTTTAAAGAATTCAAATTACTAACTTTCTATAACCCTTTTTTTCAAATTTAATTTTTTCGAATTTTCAAAAATACTACAATATGTAGAAAAAAGTTCTCTCTTTAATTTCTCAATACCGTTTTTCTCTAAATCTTCAACTTTAGCGCGTATTCAGCATTTTCAAAAAAAAAAAAAAATTATAATTTTTTTTACACCATCGCATTCTCCTCAAAATTTTGGGCTATCAAAGTGCTTTTATTTTTTTTCTATCTTGAACGGTTCCCGAGCTACAGCGCTTTAAAAAATCCAAATTACTAACTTACTATAACCCTTTTCTTAAAATTTCATCTTTCCGAATTTTGAAAAGTACTACCATATGTAGAAAAAAATTCTCTTTCTAATTTCCTAATATCATTTTGCTCCAAAACTTCAACTTTGGCGCGCATTCACCATTTTTCAATTTTTTTTTACGTTTTTACTATCGAGAAAAATGCTTGCTTATAGTACTCGATTTCCTCTATAATTTTTTCTTATAATTTTTTTCCCTATTCCTAACCGTTACTTTCCTACAAATTTTCTAAATCGTTGTTTTCATATTTTGCCTTAAAAATTTTTTCTTGTGTTATTTAAGCTCTTTTTTCCACTTAATAAACCACCATTTTCTAAATTCCCGTACTCTTTTCTTAAAGAGCGGACTTTTCCGCCAGCTTTTTTTTTTTGGTTGGGTTTCAAATAAATATAAAACTACTACTTCACTCATTACAAATTTATTGATTCAAGAACATTATTTTGTGTTACATATAATAGATACATTAAAATATAGATTTATTGGTCACCGAACCGTTTAATACATTATAACTAAAAAATGAGTCGTGAATAACTAATGCGTACACTTTAGTGTCTTTGGGGAATTTATTCTTTCTCGTTTGGAACTCCAATTTTACATCCACTGTCGATGAGTTAATCGCCTCTGGTTGATGACTGCAATTGATAATAAAAACGGGGTTTTTCATATATTCCGCGAACGTTATCATCGGATCGTTTATCTCGCGCCCGTAGTAGCTGCTTTGGAAGTTTTCGTAATTGTAATAGGCTGCTGCGTACAGTTTCTTGGCGAAATCTAAATTCCATCTTTCGTATGGATAAACGGTTGAATTCAGATACAGTCTAATGTCGCATACGTCGGCGTGGGTAAACTGGGTTGCGTTTTTTTCTTTCTTGTCGCAATTATTGCTGTCTTGAAACCCGACGATTATATAGCGCGGTCTTTCCAGACTTGTACTCGTTCTCAAGGCCCACACGTCGGAAGATGTTTGCCTTAAAGCTGGTAATTCGTACAGATCCCATTTACGATATGCCATTTGAATACTGGCGTTGTTTCCTCCTTTATTAATGCGAGACAGTATTTTCAATTTTTGCTTGTCGTCTGGAATGATGTGACGAATTTTCCATTCGATTTTGTCGATACTAATTTCTGCCTCTACTTCGCCGACGTAACAATTGGTAAAAGTGCGAGCTATAATCATAATAAGCTCTTGTTTTACGTTGAAAACACCTTTTGCGTAATCTTCGGCGAATCCCATAAGATATTTTAAGGGTAATTTCCCGGAGAATACGTTACTTGCCGTGTCTACGATATCTTGGTTTGCTTCGTCGAGACCCCATCCGCACGTCATGAGAGATCTTTGTTGCAAACTTCCGAATGAAACCATGGTTTTTAATGTCGTCGTAACTCCAGGTTTACGAACCACGGCGACCTGTTCACCTCCCATCTCGTAGCGAATTTCATCGAACAAAAATGCGAGGGCATTATTTGATAAAAAACATCTTTTCGTTGCGTCTATGGGTTTAAATTTTCCTTCGATATATATGTAACTTTCGGCGATATCCAGTATAATATCTTGAAAATTAATGGGGATACGGACTTCATCCGAATTGTTGAATGATGGAGATCCGTATGGTTTATACGTATGCTCTTCTAGACTAATAATGGAATTGTCCAAGATGGGCTCGGAGAAAACCTCTATTTTATCGCTGGTGGTGGAAATCATTTTCGCACTTTAAGACCGATTGATTTTAAAAATTTATAGTCTTCGGCAGATAACTGTTGAGATGTTTGTGATCTAACGTCTGGACGACGACTAACCTTGACGTTAACTCTTCTTTTACTTTTATTATGTTTCGGCGGTTCCCCCATCTTAGTCGACAGCACACACAATTGACGATTGAAGCAAAAACCCATTTCTATGAAAGTTTCTTCAGTTCCAATTTCACGATTATTTTCTCGCCTTGAAAATTTATTAGATCACCGCTATCGTCCAAGATGCGAAGAGTAATGTTGTCGATAAACTGACGTCCTGCCGGCATTAACGGCATATAAATATTATTTTGTGGTTCTTTACTGATTTTGTAACCGGGCTCCACGTCGATATCGAATTCGAACAAGGTATGACCTTCCACCGAATTCATATATGCTCCGGAAATTATATTACAATCTACGCGTATGATGCGTACTTTCATTATTTCCACCATCTCGGTTGATTCGTGCTTTTTGTCTCTTTTTAACTCTGTATGATTAAATCCTAACATTTTACCGATACTCGCCTCTCCCCGAAAATCTATAGTATATTGGGATTTCAGTTCACATTTCAGCGTATTATTATTAGCAACCAAGTAAAAGATTCCATCGTTCTTTTCTTCAGTTGAAATCCTCAAAGCCTCCAACATAGCTTTACCTATCTCATCTATTTCATAGGCCCCAGGTGGAATCTGCAATTGTATCGGCTCGGTGGTGTAACCCTCCTTCATGTAGGCAAACTTATTGTTGCTTTCGTCCACATTAAAAATTGAATTGTATGTGTAAAATCCCAGCAATGCCAGACCATATTTGTTTTCTCTATTTAATTCGACTGGTGGATAAAATCGGCGCTTAAGACGCTCGAGTGTCCTGTTAGTGTGAACGTATAAGACATGACTAACCATTAAAACATCACACATCTCGGTTTTATTCTTAGCGGCAACATTTAAAAAGATTCATCGTCACACCTTTTCTCACTGCATTAGATAGTGATGTTTTTATGCTATTTTCTGCTTTTATGCGCACATCGCTGATTTTGCAATAACAACAAAATATTTTTCTAGCCGTAAGATCCTCATCAGTCATAACCTCGTTTAAATTGCTGCTGCTGCTGCTGAAATAATGTTTGCAACCGCACTGATATTTTAATATATCGATATCGCTTTTAAGGTGCTCCGGCAACTTTTCCCAAACGAATGGAATTTCATTTGGGGCTAATGCAATCATTACTTCCTTGGGCATGTTTTCTAACTGTTTCACGGTCATTTTCCTTAATCCACCGGCTAGATGAAATGCTTTCAGTGATTGCAACATTTTAGTATAGTTATTGCGATCCATTTGCGGTGTTAATGGTGACGATGATGATGATGACATCTTTTACGCTGATGATTCGACAAGAAACTTTAAGCACAAATGTCCACACCAGACTGTTCCAAAATCCTGCTGACGATCGTATGTATAGTAAATAATTTTTGATGGTTCCGATCCCGTTTGTAGATATCGTACCAATTCGATCGGTGGGGGTAAATCGCCGAAGCTGTCATAATATGTTACTTTAGAATTATTTTTTCTATAAGCTACCCAATGAGTCCCTGCACCACGCGTACTATCCAAATTCACTATTGCTGCTTCGTAACGTCGAGGACCTTGTCTAGGTAATAAATCCCTCATATAAACGCCTCGAAAGTGTCCTATTCTTTTCTTTTTGGCATATTTTTCTATATCGATGTTAGATAGTGGTCTTCGAGGTAGGGATTCAATTAGTTTTTTGATCTACGATTTAAAAATAATCCCATACCTTTACGATATGGCTTTAGAAACAAACCATTTCCTTTCGATTTTAAATACAGGCCGGCACCGGTTTTATCTTCGCTGCTTTTTTTTACTGCTTTTATGGCGCGCACAATTCCCGCTGCCCCACCGGCTAATGAACCCAAAGCTGATAACCCGGCAAAAATTGGTATTAATGGTAATATTCCACCAGTTTTAGGAATCGGTATTATTCTCGGTGTACGAACCTTCCTTTTGCCACCTGCCGCTTTTACCGATCTACGTGCTGCCGACAGAGCTATTTTAGATGCATTCATGACATTTTTTTCCAACACATTTTTACTTCCGGCTTTTAATAATTCCCTTCGAACTGCTTGTCGAATAGCTGTTCCGAAACTGGCTTTCCGAACATGTCGATTTTTATTAACACCTTTCCTTTTTGTATGACGCGTGCCTTTACTAGATGTTTTTTTTGTTGATAATGATGATGGTACACCCATACCAAAACGTTGTTTTCCTTTCATAATGTTTGTAACTAACCAAGCTGCTGTTTTTTCACCTAAACTGGAATCTTTCGATTTTACTCTATTCCAAGCACTTTGTTCGAGCTCGTAATCCGCTCGATGTCTCGCACTTATGTTGTCTTTATTATGTAAATAGGCTAAATCGTGTTTTTTGCATGCGGCATCCAAAGGATTAATGCCTGGATCACCTCTTGTCACACGTTTTATTACTTTTGTTCCGGGTCCGCAATATTGATAACCAGGAATGTGTACCTCGAATGGTAATTTATTTATTAACGAATTCACAATACCGTATCCAGTTTTGTTGGAAACGTGAGACCGTCCACTTCGTTTGACGCTCGGCATCTGAATGACAGTTTTTGTGAAAAATTGCCTATAAAATATCAAATTTTCCTAAGATGCGCGTTATCGATCTTAAACAAAAACTTCCTATTGACAATCTCGATGAAAAAGTCGGACTTGGATTTGAAAAGAAGATAATGAAGAGACACGGTCCTTTACTTCCTTCCTCTATTCGCGGCCTGTTAATTGGTCCATCCAATTGTGGAAAAACTAATGTCATGATTTCGCTGCTTACACACCCCCTTGGGCTACGTTTCGAAAATGTCTATATTTACTCGAAATCTCTGTATCAACCGAAATATGAGTATTTAAGGAAAATTTTAGCGCCCATCAAAGGTTTAGGCTACTATGCCTTTAGTGATTCCAGTAATATTGTGGAACCGTCCGATGCAAAACCAAACTCTATATTTATCTTTGATGATGTTATATGTGAAAAACAAGATGTTATAAGATCGTACTTTAGCATGGGACGTCATAAAAATATCGACTCCTTTTACCTAGCGCAAACATATTCGCGAGTGCCTAAACAGCTTGTGCGAGACAACGCCAATTTTATTATTATGTTTAAACAAGATGAGTTGAATATGAAACACATATTTTCCGACCACGTTTCACCGGATCTAACTTTTACTCAATTTCAAGAAATGTGCTCAAAATGTTGGGATAATAAGTATGGATTTTTAGTAATTGATAAAGACAGTGATGTGAAATCGGGAAGATACCGCAAAGGATTTGATAGCTATATATTACTGTAATAATAAGAGAAAACGCTCATTTGATTGTTGAAACGTCCTTTGTTAACATCATGAATAACGCGATCGACTTAAAACGTAAACTAGTGGAAGCTACCAATGCCGTCAGAAAAAAATTTAAACAAATTAAAGCGGCTAAAGAGTTTAATGTTGTGGAATTGGAAAAGTTTTACGAACCCATTTCTAAGCCGTTGACAACTATATCTGATGTGGTTAAGCAACGTCAGCAGCAGCAGCAGCATCAGCAACAACAACAGCAACAACTTTATCCAGCTACAAAGCCACATAGTCTCAGTACATCAGTGCAGTCGACTCAAATATCAGGTTTTCCCCAACCTACACATTCCTTTCAAACCTCCACACCTATTCAGCAGCAGCAGCAGCAGCATCGCATTTCAAAAGAAGATATTAGCCAATCGGTGTTTGATACACCCTCGACATCAACTAATACATCTCTCGCATCCGCTGACACCACAACTTCCGATACTTTAAACGCACACCTGAAAGGATTACGTTCGAAACCATCTCTATACGATACTGTATATGGTGTACGTTTTGGTTCAAAAACAGATCATAACAAAAATTTTATTGGTAATTTAGAGGTGCGTTTTCGAAATGGAAATATTGTCTTATACAAAAAAGGGAAAAATATTGCAGAATATGGTGGATCACCGGCACTTTATGATTTGTTATTTCTTAAAACACCCCCAAGTGTAGGCAAGGAACAACAACAATTAAGTGATAATGTACTTTCAACGTACAAGGAAATTTTGGAATCAACGAATGCTGTCTACAACAATTTTAAAAAAAGTGATGGTTTACGGGAGACCAGATGGAACAAATATTTACGAATTATTAAACCTCTGATAATGGGCACAAAATTAGGTGGTACTATTACAAGAAAAAATCTCTCGGAAAAACTACAGTTACCCACAAAAAAGAAATTATCTTCGAAAAAATTTCAATATGTCTACTGGAACAAAGCTAAAGAGTTGGTGGATCGTTTACGTTTGTTGTGGAGTTCCAAAATGGCCGGTCACACTGGACACGAAAATGAAATTATGTCAATCATAGAGGAATTACGAGAAGAAGATATAATATATTAAGCTCAATATTTAATGATATTATTCAGTTCTTCCTTCGATCTGAAACCTTTAGTATTACTAATAATATGGAGCCCAGTCTAGAAAAAATCAAGATTGTTAATGAACTACATAGAACGGCTAGAAAAAATTTTGTAAGACGGCGCACGATAATAAAAGGATACAGAGATTTGTGGCAAATTGATTTGGCTGAAATGCAACAGTATGCTGATGAAAACGATGGTTATCGTTATATTTTGGTCTGTATAAATTGTTACTCGAAATTTGTCTATACCAAAGCCATAAAAAACAAGACTGGTATAGAAGTTACTAATGCGATGAAAAGCATCATTGAAGAGGCATCATATACACCAACAAATCTGCAAAGTGATCAAGGAAAGGAGTTCTATAATACAAACTTTCAAGCCCTGATGAAAAAATATAATATAAATCATTATTCCACTTACAGCACAAAGAAAGCTGCAATTGTTGAGCGAGTCATAAGGACTTTAAAAAATAATTTATATAAACAATTCTCGACAAGAGGATCTTACAAATGGATACATATATTATCGGCAGTAACAAAAACCTATAACCATTCGAAACATCGCACCATTGGAATGAAGCCTGCAGACGTGCAAGAAAAAACACATATTAAAGCATATGATTATTTAAAAATTGTACCTAAAAAATTTAAGTTTTCCATGGGTGACATTGTGCGTATTAGCAAGTACAAAAGCTTATTCGAGAAAGGATATACGCCCTCTTGGTCAACCGAATTGTTTAAAGTTGTAAAAGTTAACGTTACAAATCCACCTACTTACTTGTTGGAATCGTTAGAAGGTCAGCCTATAAGAGGGTGTTTTTACGAATCAGAACTACAAAAAACAAGCAGTCCTGACGTTTATCTAGTAGAAAAGGTCCTTAGACAACGCAAGAAAAATCACATCGAACAATTATTTGTCAAATGGCTAGGATTTCCCAACCACTTCAACTCTTGGATAGATAAAGCTAATATTGTTTAAATACCATATTGTATGACTATATTTTTTATTTAAAATGTAAAATAAATAAACAATATATTGTAAAATAAAGTTTTTTATTTCAATCTTCATTATTAAAAACAATGACAATAAAACATCATACACATAAATAACATTTCAATATTCTTGGAGGGAAGGTCCAATTCACCGACGAGTACGACGTTATCTTCAAGGCTATGCCACTCGGAGTGCGTTCTCCTATTTTTTAACCTGCTTTTTTTAGATTTTTTTTGAAGTCGAGTCGTACGACAGTGCGCTTAATGAGTCATTTAAAGGCTGATGATAGAGTATTTTCTGCATAACTTCAATTTTTGTTTTAAGCTCACTATTATTTTTGTATATCATGGGGAGGACATCCTTGTTAAATATGTCACATATTACAACTGCAAAATTGTAAAACTTTCTATTAACAAAGTGTTTTGTCACAGCATCGTCATCATCTTTAGGTTCGCCTAAGTTGGTTATGATTTTTCCACCCATATCATACTGCCCATCCGCTGTAAGTTTAAAACCAATCCCTTGTGGCCCAGATAATATATGATATTTTTCATTATATTTCTGACGACCAAATTTATCAATTGTGTTGTTTCCTCGACTCATTTTCAATCTTTACTAAACTATTTTATTTTTATTTGCCCTACTTATATTAAATATTTCAGCTGAGAAAAAGAAACACTGACTATGATCTACTGGGTTGGTATGTTTATAAAAGAAATAAAATAAAACTGTGATTGTAATAGATATTTATTTACAGTAATTTAATTGCACAAATACAAAAATTATAAAAAATTAGTTTTCCATGTCTTCGTTTTCGTTGCTCAAAATTCTATCCCATCCGACACTATTTCGATCGTCAACGTCTTGGGCTGTTGCTGTTGCAGAAACCAATTCATATTTTGCAGCAAGCTCACCTGGTAAATGTGGAATATTGACGAGGTATTCTTTTAATTCTTCTTCAACCATTTCAGCACAAAATGTATCCATGTCTATGGAACCATATAAAAATTTGTCGCACAAGTGTGCCCCAGCCATAAAATTGATTGTATCCCTGATCTCGTTCTTATATTGATCTTTGGTTACATCAATATGCGACCAATCATTTACGCTATCTAACATATCGTGAGCCCTATTTCTTAATTCTCTCCCAAACCAAAATATGTATCTATCTACACATTCGTTGGCGGTCGTCGTCGTCGTCGTCGCATCAGCAGACATCTTTAACAGAAATAATGAACACGCGTAAGTATTCTGACATGTGCAACTATATTTTAAATTTAATTACATCCTTTTTTTCAAACAATTTACATACAATTTACTCCAATGAGCCAAAACGTAATAATGTTCGAGTATTGTTTCCAAAAACTCTAGTGCCCTGCCCCAAATAAGTTAGAGTGTATTTATCTTTAGTTTTACTCATAATATCTACAATATCGTCAGGTAGTGTTTCGGCCACACGTTTTGGTAAAAAAGTCTCAAATGTGCTATTATCACCGTCATCGTGTAAAGCCACTAAAAGAGTTTTACCAAATCGTGTAGTCATTGAAACCATCTTTACAATTTTATACACTTTGCCTACAATCATTTCGGTAACCTTTTTTTTCTCTAAAACCTCGAAATCTTTGCTAAACATTTCATTAATTTCATCTAGAGTTTCTTTTGCAATACTCATTATTGAAAAAAATGGTATATAAATCCAAAAATTACCGTGAATATAAAAGCACTTTCAGAACACTACACGAACACAATATTTGATGTTTATGCCACTGATATCTGCGACTGTTTGAAGTCACTTCTTCTCCCACGAACCTTTATAGCGAGGTTTCAAGGTCGAATTGTAACAATGGTGGGGGTAGCTTAACGATAGAAATAGTGGGAGGAGTATTCAAGGTCAAATGACGTCACACATTTAAATTGGTATAAGGATAACTTCAAGGACAAAATATAATGAAACAAATAACTACATTTTATGTACTTTATTCATTGATTTTTTTCTGCCATTCTTCTATGCGTTTAACATTATCACCTAAACCTAATTTCCTTAATTTGTTCAATAATAATTGTTTATTTTTATTTCTAAGAAAATTCTTACAAACTATACTAGCTAAAAGACACACTTCGGCATGGTCCATATACTTAAAAAATACACTAAAGTCCTGAGCCTCCGAATCTTGCATTTCATATGCGTAAAATTCCGAACAGGCTGCAGAAATTAGAAATTCCTCGTACATTTCTCGCACTAAACTTTCCATATTAACTACTACTACGTTAAACTTAAGTCCTACACTCTAATTTCATCTAACACAACCGGATCTGCAATGAACCTAATCAGTTTTTCCAAACAGTCACTAAACCCCAACTTTTTTATCTCACGAACAAAGTCTTGTAAATTTATTGTTTTGCTGCAATATTTACGACATGCATTCGCAGCCTTTTCATATTCATAAGCCAAATCACAATAGCGCGACGCCCATTCTGCTCGACTTTTCATTGCATCATTGAAATAATTACTAGCCGTTTCAGTGAACTCATCGCCCAATTTTTTTACTGTCTCTTGCAAAGCACTATTCATATTATTCACTCATTTTTACATTCACGACACTTTTTTATTGCTGGTGGTGGCCCATCTATATGATGACGATATATTTGTTCATAGTGAATGTAACAGGGTAAGCTTAACTGTAGTTCCTTGTTACACCGATATGACGCTGGCAGCTTATCCCAAATTTGCCGTAAACTCAGCGTATCAACGCAAGTTTTTAAATATTCGAGAGGAAAAAATGCTAGATCCTTCTCTTCAAAATCACACAAACTTTTTAAATTACTCTGATATAAACAAATTACTCTGCCGACTTGCTCTATAATTTTTTCTTTAGATAGTTCCGTATCTGACATTTCACACTGAATGAATGCAAGTAGACTCACACAATTTATAGAACAATTTGCAAGGTCAAAATCATTTCAAGATCATCCCACACTATTACAATGCACAAATAACTACTTCAAGGTCACACACCCAAGATGACCTTCAACAAAGTCAAGGTCGTCTCGACCAAGGTCAAGGTCAAGGTCACACACACAACCTTGAACACAAGGCCAAGGCCAAAGCACACGTGCACTTTCAAGGTCAATGACAAGGACATGTGGGCGGGGCCAAAGAGGGGTGAAGCAAGGTCAAGGTCAAGGTCGAGGAGTGGGGGGATCGAGCGAATCGGGTTATGTTCACTACTAAGGTGCTAGCATCAGTACCTTCTTTAAACGTAAAATTAGAGAATCAATCGAAATATGTAAATATCTCAATAATATTAATAGAGATGCGGGTTACAATCTACATCACATGTGGAAATCGATTGTAACGCTGGATCATGGTTCGCTCAGCACCAGACGGGTATAATTACCGGGCTGTTGCTCTTTGTTAGTTATTCAGTGTTCTAATCTCATAGAGTAAAAATCTCGGATAATAATTCCAATTTGACACGGTCTAAACCCAAGAATCATGATTTTCTTTATTGTTATTTAAAAAAATGCGGTTCTTTATCGTAGGACATGCAAATACCTCATCTGACAAATTGTAATTTATTTTAAACCCTTTCATAATATTTATTTAAAATTTTGCTATAGAATAAGTTTATTCTTAAGGATATTGTCAACATTTAAGAAAATTCTTAATTGTTGCCAATATTTTAGTTTTCCAAAAGAAAAACAAATTGGTCATAATCATAATTATTTCTTACCTAATGAGTAAGTCTGTTCAGAGCATTTTTCTCGGAATAGTTTAATGCAAGAAGATGAGCAAAAAGTTGTTTATAGTGTGCTTCCTACAAATAATTGCCTGAGAAAAACTATGAAGCTCTGGAGCAGCTAAACTTGGACATAATAATATACACTGACTCTGCAGAAAACTCTTGATTTAGATGTGCATTAACCCATATTAATAATATTGTTTTACTATCGAGTTAATATTATACTGACATTAAAAGCTGAGCATCGAAGCAGCTGTTATAATTTAGAATGATTATACATTTAAAAACCAATGTGCCATATTAAAATAGAAATAATTTCATATAATATGAAATGAAGAATTTGCCTGGCTTTAATAAAATGTTATATTTTTCTTTCTATTGCAAAATACTAGGCCCGATCGCAAAATATACAAAATCAATAAATCACCAATCTTTAAAATCGATAAAAAAAATGCACTGTGGAGTTTACAGCTGTTTTCGTCTTAACTCAAACAGCGGCTTTTATTCCCCATTGTGGTAGTTGCCAGAGCCTGAACACTTCTTAGTTGGCGAACATTTCAATAAATGGCGCCAATGTGCCAAAAATTAGAACCGTAATTTGTCACTTTGGTTAAATTGGCGATGATTTATGAAATTTATTTCTTTGTTTTGGTGTGTAGACGAGTCTTAGATTGTAAAGACTTTTTTTTCGAGGAGTAGAAATTTTGCATAGACACCAACACAAGGTGTGAAGTTCGTGTCGGATTCTTACCGGTTAAAACCCCCCCTGGACTGAAGATCCTCACGAACTACTTCGGTTGACTATGGTGAAGCCTTAGCCTACAGAAGCGCACTGTTAGTATCTCTTTGGTTTCCCGGCTGTAGCCTTGTAAACCTCCGGTCATCACACATTGGCGTTTCCGCTCCAGGTGCCGTTGCACCTATTGTATCACGCCGCCTTACATTTCGCATTCAATGTAAGGTTGGTCCACGCTCTCATTCATTCATACTTTACCTAAAAATTTGACATGGGCTTCTTGTTCCCCTGTTTTTCAGCGCGGTCCTTGCGATTCCTCCACGGAATCTTTTTGCCGGTCGGTTTTTTTCCTTCTTCGAAGTTCTTCTTCGCTCATCAACTTCTTTCTTCCTCTTCTTTTCTTTTCTCGTTTACCTGATGTTTGATTCTCGCTTTCTCTTGCTTTGTTTGCCTAGAGTTGCAATCTAGGTCTTTTATATTTTCTTACCTCTTCTGGATTGTAATCCACTGCTTGTCTAATCAGTGAATTATCGTGCTCTTCTGCTTTCTGAAAGACTTTAATAGCCTTTTGTCTCAGGACCTCTCGCAGAGGGGTGCATCTCATGTCTTTGCGCATTTGTTCGTTTCTGACGAACCACGGGGCGTCTAAGGCCTTTCTCAGTACTATGCTTTCCTGAGCTTCAAGCCTTTTGATATGTGATTCAGCAGCGTAGCCCCAGATTGCTGAGCCCTAGGTTAGCACTGGCCTCAGCACGGTCTTGATTAACGTCAACTTATTCTTTAGACTCATTTTGCTTCTTCTATTCAGCAAAGGGTAGAGTTCTTTTCTCGCAAGTTAAAACTTCTTTATTGCAGCAGTGATGTGTTTTTCTCAACACAATCCTTTGTCTAGTGTCACTCCAAGATATTTGGCTTGATTAGTTCATTCGACTTCCTCGCCATCAATATCAATCGTCTCTCTCGGTGGTCTCCTTCTCTTCGTTAGGAAGAGCGCTTGACTCTTTTCTGAGTTTACTGCTATTTTCCAAGAAATGAACCAGTCGTTGACAAGGTCCGTTTCTTCCTGCAGTTATTTACTTACCATTATTGGATGGGTAGATCTCGCCATAATTGCTGTATCGTCTGCGAACAGGGCCATATTCGTGTTTCTAGTCTTGGGGATATCGTGAGTAAAGATATTATAGAGGTGCAGTGAGATTACGACTTTCTCTTCAACCCCCAAATAACAAAATACAGGTAGATATGTGAATTTACCCACAGTCTTAATATTATTAAGCACGTCTAGAAATTACATAAATGGTATTGCTAAACATTTGCTTTGACTGCAAATAAAACAAGCAACCTTTTGTTCAAATATGTCATTATTTGAAAATAAATTTATACTTCATTAATTAATTATTATTTAAACAAAATTTCCTGATTTTAGCTTAAGACGTAAGAAAATCTGTGTTGCGAAAATTCTTTGTCAAACTAATAAGAAGCTGTGATTGTTTGATTGCCACTTCAAACATTCCAGGAAGGTTTACAATATTTTTTATCTTCAAAGTGTTTTAATAAATGTTTACGTAGATTGGCTTTTAAATATAGACTGCATTAACAGTTTCGTTACCCAGTTCGGAGTCGATTTTTTTAACAAAAATTATGGTTTAGTATATGTTACTATTTTATTTCTTCTAAATTAAAGCTACATTATTACGAGGGAAACGTCGATATATCACAATTATTATGAATGTTGTTAATGCATATAAATAACTAACATATAAGTACCTCTAAATTATCGAGGAGAAAATAATTTTACTGAAGACCTAATTAGAGCTATTTTTACATTAAACAACATATATGATTGTTAATACTTGGTATAAATTTTTAAAAAATAAATCCTTAATACTTTTTATTATTAGCTTCATACACCCTACGTCCATAAAGGGGATGTAGATTATATTAAAGTTATTTACAAAAATATACATTTAATGCCACGATTTTTTTAGGGCGAATATAAAATTAGTCTAAATTCATTTTTGGGACATATTTCACATTATAACATAATTATTTGGCTAAATACCAGTTTTATTGTCAAAATTAAAACTATCATAATCATAGAAAAAAACATTCTCATTTATTTGTCAGAGGTGACTTTCCGTGCTATCCAAAAATAATAAAATGGCAACATATTTTTGCTTTTCCAGAGAAGTTAAAAAATTTAGTTTTAAAGGAATTGCTTTGAACAGGAAAATTATAATTTTGAGAAAACTAAGAAATTCCAGTTAAATATATTGTTTTGCAGAAATACTGAATTTTTTCGGTATTCTTTTATTAAATATTCTCAATTACCCTGTCACTGAAACTGAGGAAGAGCGATTTATTGTTTTAGATATACTGCGGAAAGAAATAGTTATTGTCTAAACCTATTATTTAGAATAATGATTGACACATTCACTCCAATATAAGAAACTAGCATGGAATTCAAGGCTGTCATATAAATATTTGCACGTAATGGCAACCAGCCATGGGGGGGGGGGGAGATCAAAAATTATTTACAGGAGCAGTCCAGTTTTATATGTCAAGGCCGTGTGTGAGAGGGTATAATCAGCTTTAAAAGTTTAGTAGCAAAGTAGGGGACGTGTCGTACGAAAAAGCATGGAGTCGCGCTAGATACTTTTCGCTACGGTTTCATCTAATGAACTACCTGAAAAAGCACCTATTACACACAAAAAAAATCTGCTTGTTTTGAAGAATTTTATGATCTCTAATAGTAAATGAGAAATGTATCTGTAAAATTTGCTACGAACTAATTTGTAAGTTCTTATATGTAAACTTGTGTTTTTTGGTTGATTTTTTCGCAAGCTTAATGAAGCCTACAGCAGAAGGCATGTGTAGGTAAATATACCATTAAAAAACAACTGAAATTTGTTTTCTGTTAGTTTAGTTAAATGGCATGATCAATTCACACTCATTCCATTATCCTGTCAAAAAAGGTATTACTTTGAAATAAATTATTTTCTTTTTAACCGATTTCTAAGAAGAAGGTTCTCAATTCGTCGATTATGTATCTTTTTTTATGTATGTACACCGATTATTCCGGAACGGCGGCACCGATTTGAATGAAATTTTTTACGTTATGTTCAAGAAGATGCTCCGGTGGTCCCATATTTTTTTGGACGAACTTGATGCAGTAAAATCCAATATGGCGTTGACAATATGGCGGCCAAAAAATTAATTTTATCCGATTTTCTCTAAAATTGGTATGGGAGAATTTTCGAGATTGTACACAACGAATCTGAAATTATTTTTACAAAATTCAATATGGTGGAACCAATATCGCGGACAAAAAAGTTAATTTTGCCCGATTTTCTGCAAAATTGGTGTGGGGGAGTTTTTGGGGTTGCACATAACTAATCTGAAATTATTTTTAAAAATTCAATATGGTGTGTCCAATGTGGCGGATAAAAAATAAATTTTGTCAAATGTCTTTCAAAATTGATATGGGGGAGTTTTTGATATCGCACATTACGAATCCGAAATTATTAAAAAATAATTAAATATGGGGGATCCAAGATGCCGGATTAAAGATTGTACATCTCTTGATTTTGTCTAAAATCAGTATTGGGGGATTTTTGTTAGTGCTAATTACGAATTTAAAATATTTTTTGTGAAAAACTCAATCTAGCGGATTCAATACGGCTTCTTAAAATTTTACATTTTTCGATTTTCTCCAAAACTGATATCGGGGGCTCTTGAAGGTGTAAATTATAAATTTAAAAGTATTTTTTCAGGATTAAATATAGTTAATCCAATATAGCGGACAAAACATTTTTCGATTTTGTTCAAGGGTGGGACTGAATCGCTTTCGAGGATATAAATAGCGAAGATGTTAGATGCAATATGACGGTCTAGAAACTTTAAATTTCCGGATTTCATTTAAATTTGGTACTAGGGGGGTTTGAAGGGTTTATATTTAGATTAGATTAAGACCTTAAAATTATGTTTTTGAAATTCAATATGTGGATCCAACTGGGGGGCTTTTGGGGTCGTGCATTACGAATATGAAGTTATTTTTTTATAACTATTAGGTTGATAAAATACAATATGAGGGACCGAAAATTTTACATTTTTTGATTTTGTCTAGAATTGATATTGCAGGGTTCTTGGGGCGTATACAAACTTAGTATGCAGTATAAAATATATAAAAAAATCAAGTAAAAGGTTTTAACAAGACAATAAAGATGCTACAAACTAAAAAAGCTCAAGGCAATCGCCAGTGTGGAATTTTTGAAAAATTATATTGTTATCTTATTTGTTTTCTAGCTATTGCATGCAGCTTTGGCACAAGTTGAGTTTGATTATGGGACATTTATCTATTTATACTTATTTTATCTTCACACGCTTATGTTTTCAACTTTGGGTATTTTCTTAAGATATTCAAAGAAAAAAATGGCCCCTTATATGTAGGTAAATAAAAAAAGAGTGGAAACCAACCAATATAACCTCTCCTCTTCTCATCAATAATCAATTATAGATAATCAAGGTTGCATTCTGGTTATCGAATGCAATCGAAATTTCGTTTTAATTTAAAAGAATATGTACGTTAAGAAAAAAAGAGAGGAAAAGGGATAGTATAGTTCAAATAATTTACCACAATATAGTTTAAATAACTTTTTTTGTATTTCAAGCATCTCAATAAATATTGTTTTGTTTAGATAGATTAGCTTTTAAGTGTAGAATGCATTGACACTTTATTTATCCTCTTTGGAGTTGATTTTTTTTAATAAAAATTATGGTTTAGTACATGGTCTTATTTTACTTCTTTTATATTAAAGATAAATTATCATGAAGGAATTTTAACATATCGCAATTATTATTATTATGAATGATTAAAATGTGGTTGTCAGACTTGTATTGTAATTATTTTTTATACGAAGTTTCGATTAGGTTTTATCTCTAATCGTTATCAAGTATAAACTGAGACTACGTCGATCGAAGCGCGATGTTTCGTTTCACTGTATACACTTCAATGATTTGATGTTACGAAATAGTGGTTGAAAAAGATCAGGTATTTCAACACCGGGTTTACTGAAGATTCTATTATTATTTTTAATGTAAACTGCTTCTATAAATTTTCTTTTGTTGGGTTCCATATATCCGCAGCTTCAGGCATGTTCTTTCGACGTTTCCCCTTTTTTCTATGAGTTTTATGTTTCTTAACTCTAATTTCTAGTGGATGCTTGTTTTCTTCAATACACATTTCACCACACTCACATGGAACTTTGAAAAACATAATCTTTCTTGTCGGTAGTTTTTGGTCTTGTTGTTGTTAAATCAGGTCTGATTGTATTTCCTTATTTGAAGCCAGTTTTTAAATTGTAACTGCTGGCAATTCATCTTATTTTCTCCGGGATTCCTTTACTACACAGAATTGTGAAGACAATGCAAGTCCAACAACTACATTTTGGTAAACTTTCAACATTATCTACAATCAAATAAACGTTGGAAATCCGTTACGGACCCGGTATTAGCAACAAAACCAAAGCCTACGAGAAAATTCGTCATCGGGAATATAATAGAGCACTTAAGTATAATTATAATTTTAGAAAAGCTGATTTCACTAAAATGCTTAATCTTGTTAAAGACCCATGTTGGAATTGGTTAAAAAATATTATGGATGTAAATCTCGATGTAACCATATTTTATGAAATTATAAATAGTATTTTTGATCAGTATGTTCCAAAGTTAATATCCAGCAATAAAAAGTATAAAATTTGGTTTACTAAAAATATAATTCATATAATCAAATGAAAAGAAAAATATAATCTAAAATATAGAAAAACCAAATCTCTATATTTTGAATGTAAAGAGCAAACTAGAATGGACCTTAAACAGAAAATTAGGATAACCTATGGTTTTTACTTGGAGAATGTTCAAAAGTATAATCCAAAAAATTTTTTGGCTTTTCTCATGACTCGAAAGAAAGTCATGATCTTCTTGATGAAATGGATCTAGACGAGAATATATTTAAGGGTACTCAGAATATTGTTGACGGTTTCGCCTCTTTTTTTAGTTCTGTTTTTGTGAGTGACGGTATGTGTTCTAGTACCAAAAGTGAAAAGGAAACGTACTTTTGCGAAAGTATTATTAATAGTTCAGAGATAACTATGGCTATTGGAAAGCTTAAGGGAAATAAGGCAGTGGACCCTGATGGTATACCTGAATACATTTTGAAGGAATGTAAAGATTTTATTTTGGAGCCGTTAAATGTAATTTTTAATTTACTGTAGACTAAGTAGCAACTGTGAAACCGAGTCTGGTTGAAATATGTCGATGATTCCTTCATTGTATTGAAGGGTGATGATCAAGGACTAAATGATCTCTTAACACATCTAAACTCCATTTGACAAACAATTAAGTGCACCCTGGAAAAAGAGGTAAATGATCAATTACCCTTCCTAGATGTCATGGAGAACCGTTCAAACCAGGTCATTAAAACTTCAGTATACTGGAACCCAGCACATATTGGACAATAAGGAGATTGACTGTATTCAAATAAAAATATAATTTTGCCGCGAAACGATAGTTTCCATAATAGAAATCCTAAAGACACCATATTTTTCTTTATTTTTAAGGAATTTTATTTTTATTTAATAATCAAAGAGTAATTAAATCTCCTTGAAGTCATGTGATAACGAACACCAACCAAAGTGAATGACGTCACTACGGTCTAACGTCATCGTTGTCAAAAGTTACGATGTTAAGTTAATATTATTTCATAGAAATTTTCGTCAAATTCTTTCAAAATTTTCTTACTACTGGGAAAATAATAACTTTTAATATAAAAAAACTAAACAAATATTATCAAAACTTATATTAAAATGGTCTTCATAAAAATACATTTAAGATTGTGTAGGTACGAGTGCCGGATCGCTGCGGGCTAGTAGCTGATGCCATATATTCCGAACGTGGAATTTGAATAAATAACTTTTCAGATGTTTTAGTTGTATTACTTGTACATTGAGGCACCGTACAACACATAAGACTAAAAACTCATATTTTATTACAAAAATTACGAAAAAAATTTATATCTCCTTGTCAGTTTGACAGTTTGTCAGTCTCGGGCACCTGTGTAAAGTTGTCGTTTTTCGGAAACGTTTCTACCAGCGACGAATTTAGAAGGGATCTTGTCAATTGCGCCTATCGTCTGAACAATAAATTAAACAATAAAATTTGGAAGAATAAGTGCTTAACTTCTTGGTATTTTAAAGTATCGCATTATGCTGTTGTATCTAGTCGAATAATTAAACATCGTGGAGCAAAAGTAATAGAAAGCTAGTTCTAAACAAAAGCCCGTACGAGTTAAGATATAAAATGTGCCAATAATGGACAGTGGGTTAATAAAGAAATATGTAATTTTCACCAAAAAACCTTCGAGTCTACAACCCGGAAATATTTTTCAAAAACAATGCAAGTCCGAGAACCATATTTTAATTAATCTTCAACATTGTCATTATCCTCATTTCCAACAAACATTATTATGTATGTTTTTAATATATATATATATATATATATATATATATATATATATATATATATATATATATATATATGAAGTAAAATACGAACAGTAAATGCAAACTTCTCTCCATCATATCCTTTTTGTGTTAGAGGTTGCACAGTTAGAATAAATTGTTATAAAACGCAATTTATCCTATTCCACCACCATCGAGATGATGGCCTACCTGTACCACCATACCGAGAAGAAAGTCAAAACTTACCCTCCCCGCCACAGTGATACAGCAGAGATACATGTTTCGTATCTACTAGACTCATCAGGGTACCGACATGCACCTGGCTGTGCAAAGGACAGATCGGAAGGAAGCATGCAAATACTGAACGCGGCTTCTCCGACCTCCCGCCGGATGGCGTATATATGTTTATGCGGATTTCACGGATTCCTCCGTGTGAGATGCAATAGCAGTGGATATATCCACATTATGCCGTTGTAGTACTGAAATCACATTCGGCAAACGTACAACTATATGCAGCTCCGCGTATGAATGAAGTAAAATTCTAACAGTTTTATAACAATTTATTCTAACTGTGCAACCTCTAACACAAAAAGGATATGATGGAGAGAAGTTTGCATTTACTGTTCGTATTTTACTTCATTCATACACGGAGCTGCATATAGTTGTACGTTTGCTGAATGTGATTTCAGTACTACAACGGCATAATGTGGATATATCCACTGCTATTGCATCTCACACGGAGGAATCCGTGAAATCCGCATAAACATATATACGCCATCCGGCGGGAGGTCGGAGAAGCCGCGCTCAGTATTTGCATGCTTCCTTCCGATCTGTCCTTGGCACAGCCAGGTGCATGTCGGTACCCTGATGAGTCTAGTATAGACGAAACATGTATCTCTGCCGTATCACTGTGGCGGGGAGGGTAAGTTTTGACTTTCTTCTCGGTATGGTGGTACAGGTAGGCCATCATCTCGATGGTGGTGGAATAGGATAAATTGCGTTTTATAACAATTTATTCTAACTGTGCAACCTCTAACACAAAAAGGATATGATGGAGAGAAGTTTGCATTTACTGTTCGTATTTTACTTCATTCATACGCGGAGCTGCATATAGTTGTACGTTTGCTGAATGTGATTTCAGTACTACAACGGCATAATGTGGATATATCCACTGCTATTGCATCTCACACGGAGGAATCCGTGAAATCCGCATAAACATATATATATATATATATATATATATATATATATATATATATATATATATATAAATACCTAATATATCATTACTCCTAAAGTATCGAGGAGAAAATATTTTACCCAAGACCTAATTATAGCCATTTTTAAATGATGAAACTCTATTACTTTGAAATCGATTATATGGATATTTCGTGACCTTACATTAAACAATATGCATTGTTGTTAATACCAAAATTTTCCACAATAAATACATTAATACTTGTTATGAATAATTCCATGCAACGTATGTCTAAAGATGGAATGTAGATTATACTAATATTAATTACAAAAATATCCACAGTTTTCCATGATGTTTTTAAATACAAATATTTAAAAAATAAAATTAGTCTCGATTTATTTTTGGAACATATTTCATATTATATGCTATTTGCTTAAATTACTGTTTAATTGTAAAAAAATTCTAATTTATTCGTCAGAACTGACTTTCCTCGCTTGCTATCCAAAAATAATAAAATTGTAATATATTTTCGCTCTTCCGAAGAAGAAAAATTTGGCTTTAAATAAACTGCTTTGAACAGAAAAATTATAATTTTGAAGAAACTTGAAACTAAGAAATTTTAGTGAAATATATTATTTTATAGAAACACTCAATTTTTTCGGTCTTTTTTATTGAATATTTTCAATTAATCTGTCACCTAAAAAAAGGAAGAGCGATTTATTGTTTAATACAGGGTGGGCCAGAAAGACGTACCATTTTGAAAGCCGCACTGCTTCCAAAGGGTACGCAGGAGGAGGGCGCGGGTAGCGACGATATGTAGCTCGGTTCTCGAAAATTTCATGATGGAGCGTTTTACCGGAGAGCAGCGTGCGTTATGTGTAAAGGCTTATTACTAAAATGGCGATTCGTGCACTATTACGCGGCGTCTATTTCGCTCTGAGTTTAATTTACATGATCTAAAACAATGTCCCAGTAAAAGTGTGATTAGAGAGTGAGTCAGAAGTTCAAGGCTACAGTTTCGACGCTCAATCAGAAACCTGCAGGTCGGTCAAGGTCGAAACGAGTAGAGGAAACTGTAAGCGAAGTTGCGACATCCGTACAGCGCGATCCCGGATTATCATCTCAAAAGAACTCGCTATGTCGAGATCATCTTTGCCGCGAATTTGGGTTAAAGATCTCAAATTGTATTCTTATAAACTGAAATTAGTTTAATAATTGAAACCAAATGATCACAATTTACGCCGTGTTTTTGCCGAAAGAATGTTGGAGCACTTTCCAAATTTTAACAATATTCTCTTTTCGCGCGAAGCGCATTTTCACCTAAATGGGTATTTAAATAAACAAAATTGTCCTTATTGGGCAGTAGATAATTCTAAATTGAAACATCAAAGGCCTCTGCATTCGCTCAAAGTTACAGTATGGACGGCCATGTCGGCCCAAGGAATCGTGGGTCCCTTTTTTTTTAGAACGAGCAAGGTCAATCTGTAACAGTAAATTATGATCGCTACACAACAATGTTATGGGAGTTTTTCTTCCCACAACTGCACCAATTCGAAGCCTATAATACCAGGACATGGTTTCAATAAGACGGCGCGATATGTTATATGTCTAACGAGTCATTGGCAGTAGTAAATGAAGTGTTTGAAAGAAAACATATCAAGCCGAGGGGATATTCCGTGGCATCCTAGGAGCCCAGATCTCACTCTGCTCAATGTTTTTCTCTGGGGGTACCTCAAGAGTCGCGTTTACGCTAATAAATTAACCACTATTGTCCAGCTCAAGAGTAACATTTGCAAGTAAGTGTAATATGTCAGTGAGTTTTCTTAAATTTGAGGTCCAGATTCGAAGCGTGTGTACGTCTAGATGGTTCGCAGCTCAGTGATGTTATCCACCCTGTATATACTGTAGAATGAAATAGTTATTATTTAAATCTGTAATTTTGAATAATAGAATTGATATTTGTACACTGACAGGAAATTCAATACTGCCATATAAATATTTGCACGTTATGGCGACCAGCAAGGGCCAAGTCAAAAATTATTTACATGAACAGTCTATTTTTACATATCAAGGTCGTGTGTGAAAGGGTATATCAGTGTCAAAATTTCAGTGGTAAAGTAGTTGGCGTGTCGCACGAAAGACCATGGAATCATCCGATGAACTACACTGTTAAAAATTTTTAATTTACAGTAGATTAATTAATTTAATTTAATGGATTTATACATTAAATCGTGGATAAGTTACATGTACTTTGAAATTAATGCTTTGTAGATTAAATTTAAGTGAATGTTACCTTAAATTTCAATAAAGTTATTGAAATTATTGGTATAATTACATTAGATTTAATGTGAAAATTATCAAATTTAATGCATTAACATTAAATGAACTTAAGAAACAGTTTCTAAAATTTCTTTCAGCACATTACCTTAAAATTAACGTAAAGGTTTTTTACAGTGTACCCTAAAAATACCTATAGCGTACTACAACAAATCTACTAGTCTTGAGGAATTTTACTGTTTTTGATAGTAAATGAGAAATAAATCTACCAAATCTTCTACAAACTAACTGGTAAGTTCTTATTTTTAACCTTGTGTTGTCTTAGTATTTTTGACAAGCCTAATAGTCTTCAGCAGGGGCCCTTTCCTCGAACTGGGGAACGTGAAGTGAACGGTGAACAGGTGGCGAACGCGTATTCTTGAAATGTTCATCATTCATATCCTCGTTCGCCCGGTGGAAGGCAAGCGAACGGTGAAACATGCGCAGTTGAAATATCAGCCGCTAAATGACATATTTAACGCACGGATTTCAAAAAATAAAATAGTATTAAAAATTTGTATTTTATTTTTGGTTCTTCAAAATAACTCGTCATTAAAAAACAATAATATGTTGACGAACCGTTTCTTTAGGACTTTTTTTTTGAATAAACAGTTGAAACGTTAATTAGGTGGTACCCCGATATTTTTAATATTTTCAAATTTTTTAATAAAATATCCTTAGAAAGTTGAATATGTCTAGCAAATTTGAGATTACAGACATATAAAATTATTACAGAAGATTCTGTTCATAACTCAATTGTAAGAGCGTGTTATTTAAAAATGTTTTCCTAGGGCTAGTTCTGCTTATGGATTTAACATAAATACTTGTGTCCATAACAGCCGAGTATCTTAGTTTTAAACAGTTAAATCTAACATAATTCTTTTCACGACGCAACTTATAATAAATTTGAGAAATAACAATTTGCAAGCTATCTGAAACTTTTATTTAAATAAGTAACAAATTTTATATTTAAATTATGTTAACTAGAGCACTTAACTTAATTAGACTGTGTTAAACACTATACAACACTACAATTAAATAAATATTATGATTATAATTTATCGGGACATATAAATATGAACCGTACAGACCAACGAATGAAGGCCTTCAGCAGAAAAACCTTATTTATGGTACATTTGATCTTCAAGTCTCTACAAATCTTTATAAAATAAAAAAATATAAATTAAAAGTTGAATGTGAGGTCCGCCAGTATCTTTAATGAGCGCCTTCTGTCTGGTCTTTGGTTTCGGTCTCTGGTCATAAACAGTTTCTCTATCATTGTTCAAGTTTCAGGTTTTCTTTCAAATTTAGTTGTCAGGACAAAACATCTCGCAGTAAGAGGCCAGACATTTTGTGAATTCATACAATAAATAACTGATTGGATAATTTCCGTAGTGGATTGGGATGATGGCGTTTAGTCATACTGTAAGGGAACAAAAGTTTATTGTGATTTTTACTAATTTTAACATTTATTAACTCTAAATTAAATTTTACTAAATGGAAGAATTACTTGAGTCCCCCTCTGTATAAAGATTTGGACCGTTAAAATTGTTTATCTTATGTCTGGCCAAAAATAGTCACACATCCGGGAAATATAAATCCATCAACAAACTTAAGCCTAGTTTTATTACTTTTGGGGTAGTTTATTTTTCTGAAAAAACAACATAAACTTGATGAATTTTTGTGACACAAAAACTTAACTATGCCACCCTCTCGAAGTTTTTGATATAAACTGTCAAAGTAACTAATAATCGTAAAAACCATGTCGTTAAGGGTCTCAGGTCAAGTTGTAAAGTGATAGCCACATGTGGCGACCGTGAGAGAGCATTCTTTTACTTAAACTGAGCAAATTTTCCCATCATAGGAAAACAAAAGAATATTTAAATAAAATCGCTAAAATGCAATATTAGTATTTGTTATTATGTACAAAGTTCACGACTGTTACCCATTTTTCCCCAATTGACGAAAATAAGAATAAGAAAGAGAGAAAATGGTTAAAACCTTGGGGTTTTTTATGGGATCTGTCACGCAACCTTTAGAGTAGCTGTAGAATAGATATTAATAACATTTATATAAAGTAATTATAAGTTTGAGCTCTGGTCAGTCCTAATATTAAATTAAATTAAATTCGACGCATGGATGACTCATGCCATCTATGAACCAGGGTACCGAAACCACACCGACGCTCGGGAACGGAAACTACCTTTTCGCGCGCGGGGATGCATCGCGTAAGGGCGTTCTATTGGTGGGAAAGCACGCATGCCGGAACCAACGCATCTAATAGGGAGAAGGGCGGTTCTAAGGGATGGAAGTTGAGTTGGACCTTGAGAAATTAATTAAGGGCAGTTACGATTTTGAATTCGTCTAAGTCAGTTTGGCGTGCATTTTAGTGTTTTACCAGTGTAAGAAGGTTTTTCTCTGCTGTCTTTTCTGCTATTTTTGTCTTAAATTTTTTTATATTCTTCCAGACAGCATTTCAAATAGTAAGGGGAAATTTACTCTATTTTCTACCGGGGAAGGGAGTAAACCATCACTTAAACTTTTAATTAAACAAATAAATTTGGGTTTATTTCATTAAGGGGAATATCAGAACGGCCTAAAGAGCTTGTAGTTTTAAGCTTTTTAATTATAATCCAAATTTACTCTTAAGTTTCTCATTGTAAATAGTTCATTTTTATTCTATTTATTTTTGTTCAATAGACTAAGTTGTTTTGAGAAACTTGTTTTATTCAATTTAATTAAAACCTTCACGCGAATTAACTCACGAGCGCGCTGCTGCGAGATCTACAAGACCAGAGATGTCTACTGACCAACTAATGAGCAGCCTTTCCTGAGTCCTGAAGATCTGAGTCATGGTTGTGGTAAGCTTTAATAACCGTAGTGTTTGGTACTAAAGCAGCAAGAGAGAAGTTGAACGACCAGACTTCCAGAGTGTCTTTATTACTGTGATATTTAATTATAGATTATTAAAATAGTTACTAATTAATATGGGACAAAAATGATTATAGATAAGATAATTAACGCTACCTCAATACGTGATCGGCAAGAGTCTATAATCAAATTCTGTCACATAAAATTTGGTGGCCAGCTTAAGGGATGTTAATAAAAAATTAATTTTTGCTTTAAAATTTTTGATAAATAAAATTGGCGTAGTTGCAAGATTAATATTTTAACAAAAAGAACCAACGCGTAGTAGCTATTTTTTTTATCAATCAGTAATTTTGATTTGAAAATTTACATATTTTTTTTAAAATTTTTATTTGTTTTGAAACGTTCGTGACTAGTGAATTTATAGCTTTGAAAATATCATTAATCGGATTCTCTTTTCTTTATTTCAGTTTAATTAAAAAGTTAATATTTTAAGGAAAGAATATTTAAAATCTTGGTTAGAAAGTTGCTAGGAAATTTAGGGTTTTCAGGTTAGATAAAGACACAAAACCACAACAGATTCAGGACATCAGTTGCACGTACCTGCATACTAATTACTTTTGTCACTTGTTGGGAAATTATTATTATTATTTGATCGAAGTATAAATGTTGAGTATTTTGTATAAAAATATTCGGGCTAAAGCTAGATATTATTAGAAATAAAATACATTTATTTTGTTGATTATTTTGAGGAGTAATTATTTTTATTGAGAATACAAGACATACCTAGTAACTTTACAGATAAAATATCAATTTATTTTAAAGTTAAAAGGGTTAAAAAGTAGTTTTGATCTGGTTTTATTAATTTTGAGAATTAATAACTACCACAAGTGTCAAGTTTTAAGTAGTTTTGAAGACTAACGACATTTCAGATTGTATCTCCGTGATTAGTGTAGAAATCACGTTAATTTACTATTGTAGTTACAACAATTTATTTCTTCCAAATTTGTTTTTACTGTAATGTTAAGATTTACAATCGGTACTGTGAAGTGCAAGTGAATTTAGAAATCGTTGTTTATATATTGTTTATTTTAGCGAGGAGTCTTAGATAAACTCCTGTATTTCAAGAAATGTTTGTCTTAAAGGGTAATAGTTAATTATCCTAACGGGTTAAAATTTAGGAAGAGATGGAAGAAAATTGTTCTGACTAGTAGTTTACATATATAGGATTGTTACGAAGTTGGATTAATGAATTTTTGTTTTATTTTATAAACATATGATGAAAGGTTTAAACTTATTCCTGTTTAACTATGAATTTATGCAAATTGATCTATAATAGCGATTTATAAATAATATTTTATTTTCAGCGTTTGATATGTGAAGTATTATGTTAAAAATTTTCCTTTTCAGGCATTTTTAAAGATCATTCTATTATCATAAAGGTGGCAGCATTTGTATTTAGCAAAGTTTTGTTATAACTTGATTGTTATTTCTTTATTATTATTTTAGCAGTTTTTAGGAACAATTTTAAGAGGACGATGAGATTTATTGACGCGAATTGTCAGCTTGTTTCCTGATTCAGAGACTGGCGATTAGTTTTATTAGTTTTTATTTATTTTTCTTTCAGGAACGACAAGAGAGTTACAGGTCGGAGTGTTTATTTTTCTTCTTTACAGGTGCAGTGTTGGTGTAGCTGAGTAAGAGAATATCGTACGAAAATGTATAATCTATACAGTTGTTTTGAGTATCTTTCAGGTGTTCTTTGAGAATTTAACAGGGCGTCATAAATCTATATTTTATTAGTCGCATATAATTGGGTACCTGTTATAGGTAATTTTTATCTATTTATAGCAGAATATTTTTCTGGTTGTTTTACAGTTTATTTCAAATTATGTTTTTTTTGTTGTTTTTGGGCAACAAAGGTAGGTTGCATGTGAACATTTATTTGCATTTGTATTTTATAAAATTTAGTAGATTCGTAACAATATCCTATATATTTTCTACACAAAAACTTTTACTTTTTACCTGTAGTGTAAGCTAGACAGAAGGGACACGTTATTTTTGGGTTTTATTGCCGTAGTGAGTTACTGTTATATTTTATAGCATTTATTTTGAGTGTTGCGGTAAATTTTTAAAGGATAGAGTTAATAAGGGGATCCGGAGTGATTATTATTTGTGTAATAAATTCTATTTGTTGAGAGTATTTCGAATTTTAAGTTTACCTACATAATTCTGTCTAGCATTTCACTTACAGAGTTAACATCGTTTTTAACATGAGGAATTTTTCAGTTTTTATTTTAAGATAAATTAGTGCTGTGTGGAATTTTAGTATCGCCATCAGAAGTCCGAAGTTAGGCTCACGGTAATCGGATACTGTGACCGAGATTTGTGAAACTAGAGTTTTGAGAATTTGACCTGCAGAACAAAAAGATGGTTTTAAAAGGGATAAGAGTATAGATAATATTTTGCTAGCTGTGATCGAGATAATAGCTAAACATTTTTTTTTAATTGTCTGGGGCGTGTATAACATTAAAACCCGGTTAGAGTATTTGTCGATCTATAACGCGTTAATTATTTTTTTTTCGGAGGTTGTTTAAAATACGAGATTTGGGTTAGAGCGGCGGTTAATATCGCGGTAATTTATTTTTTTTTGTGTAGAGAGATAGTAAAATAAATAAATAAGGGGTGAAATAACGTGTATTAAGGGAATTTTGAAGGCGGCTCTGTGTCGATTTGTCTTCTTTTGAGTTTAGAGTGAAGAAGACGGGAGTATTTTTGTGTGCTATACCTAGATATCGAAAATATCTGGTGGTGATATAGCGGTGTAAGTACGTAACGGAGTTTAAATATGGCTATATCTAGGTATATAGCGGAGTAAAGAACGTAACAGCGGTTAGACGAAGCTATATCCGGGGAAACAATTCGTGAATATATAACAACATAGAAAAGGCAACTTATTGAATATGTCGGAACACGACAAATTCAATAAGGCTGTAACTGGCGGCCATGAGGGTCAGTCAGAGTATAGAAGTGTAGAAGCACTGCGAAGACAGATTGTAGAATTACAGGCAAAAGTTGAGAAAGAGTTAGTAACAATGAGGCAATCTAGGGAAGAACAACCAGTGGTCGGTGACTCTGAGTCGGAGACTAGGTTACGAGAGCCTAGATCTTTCTACTTAGACGATCTGAAGACGATAAAACAGTTACTAATCGAAATAAATGATTTGGATAATATTGATCCTTACACTGGAGGAAAGGATTATGAGGCTTTTATAGAAGCCGTGATTTCGACTTCTGGTCAACAAAGTTGGACGGAAGCCGAAACTCTAAAATTTTTCATTAAGAAATTGAAAGACATGGCAAAAGACGAGTTCTATGCTCTTAGACGGATGGATAGGCCCAAAACAGTTGATGAAATGATTATTTGGATAAGACGAGTGTTTGGTACCCACGTATCTCAATTAGAAGGGAGGAAAGAACTAGTACGTTGCGTCAAAAAACCAGACGAAGCTTTGGGTGCTTACGCCCAACGATTACGAAAGCTTTCGTTAATGGCGTTTCCTGAAGAAAATGCTAATATAGCTCAGGTGACGTACAGGAACAAAGTTTTAGTAGAACAGTTTATACAAGGTATTGACATTCGTCTGGCCAATAAAATAATTGAGAATGGCGACTTTTATACTTTAGATGAAGTCCTAGAAGTAGCAGAGAAATACGAGACAACTATTTCCAGGCAGCTACTTAGTAATTTATATCAGGAACGGTACTCATCATCTGTGCGATATGTAGATGGAACTTTAGGTGTTATACCTAAGCAGTTTTTGCCAAATAATCAACAATCCATCGAAGATAACGGTAGATTGAAAAGAAATGGAGAGACAACAAAGAAAGGTCAGAAAAATGCTTCTTCTCATAAACACCGTAGAGAAGCAATGCTCAGAAATAACGATCAAAATCATAAAAAATTAGCAAACATCTCAGAAAGAAGATGTTTTAACTGTCAACAAGTAGGTCATATGGCGAATAACTGTCCATCGCCACTTACTTGTTTTAACTGCAAAAAGAAAGGGCATTTCTTTAAACAATGTTCTTTAAAAGGCAAGACAATATCAAAGAAACCTCCTAAATAGACTCATTCCCAATCATTTGTAGAAAACCTAAGATAGTACTCGCCATCAAGGGAGAGTAGTTGGGTTATCTTGTTTAAGATTAAACTTGGCGAATCGGCAAGTTTTCTAGCAAATTGCATCACAACTGAGTCATTAATTTATTTGGTAAAGAAAATGCTTAACCGTATTTTTTTTTTAGTTTTAACACTACGAACGATTGCCGAAAGAATAATTAATTTTGGCAAAACTGAAATTTGATTTACATCGGGAAAGTTTCTCTCTGGAAAGAATATAGAACACTTATTCATTGCCCATAGTAACAACTTAAATTTTCCAAATTTAGAATAGAGTTTTGGAAAAATGCAAGCCTGTAATTATTTTCAGTCTAAAGAAATCGTAGTTGCGGAGATATAGCTTGATCTTGCTGAATGGCTATCTAGTACGACCCTACCATACTGTCGTTCAAGGCAGTAATGCTGGTGAACTAGACGCCTCTGAGTTTTGCAACTTGTTGCAGTTTTAGCACGATGGGCAGAAATGCTGGTGCTAGCGAGATGGTCTAAGAGAGACAAGGCCTGATCGTGGAGTTTTTTAATACTAGTTAAAAGTGGTACCACGTATGAGTGGGGCATACAAGTCTAGTTCCCAGATCTACCATCCGTGACATATTTCTAGGGAAACGTTCAGAGTATAGAAAAAAACTCTGAAGTTATCTAGAGATTAACCTGATATTCAATAGTTTGGAAAAGTTTGAAGACAACCCTTGGTTTAACAATAGTAAAATAATTCAGCAGTCTAATACTTCTGACTGGCCATCAGAGTAGAAAGAGCGGTAGTAACTCGAGGCAACCGACTCTTGCAGGACTGTTTGAATACTTGGAAATTTCACTCATTTCAGGGCTGTGATTATGGCGTTCGCGGACGCGTGGACACTATAATTATAAGCCATTAAATCATATAATTGTCGACATTTGCACGACTATCAATAATTTATATCATTTATTCACAATCAAACAATTCAAAGTATAATGTTCTCCTCATTCTTATTGGTTTCCAATACCCAGTCCATTAATAATTCCACTTGCATTTAAAATTTGGTAGATGTAGTCAGTCTAGGTAGGGTGGAGTTTACAGCGGTCTCTCACTAAGGCTGTTTTGTTTTTGAGTGAGTCTATGTCTTGCCAGCATAGAGTACATTATGAGAATGTATGTTACCGTTTGCAAGATGCCGCAATAGTGGAATGTTACAGTTCTTGGAGAATTACGGGACATCTTCACGAAGAAGATGCCGAGAGGTGTAAAATGTTACGTTTTTAGAGAGTTACGGTATATCTTCAAGGAGGAAGATAAACGGAAGTAGTATGATGTTATAGTTTCAGAGAGTTATGGCCACATCTTCGAGGTGGAAGAAAAGCCATTAGAAACTATGGACGAAGGAGCGCCTTATCGAAATTCGTGTGAGTTTCGCGGAAAAAAAAAATTAAGAATTAAATAGACGAAATAGTTTAATAAACCCTCTGTATCTCTTTGAAGTGTAGCAGTGGTCCTAATAAGGAAGACGACAGGACCGGACCAAGGAATTTAGATGTTGTATCAATTTTACCAACTTAGTAAAATTATACTTTACTTTTGTTCTCCAATCTCAGTATACTTGACAGAATAAGACGATAGGAGAAGCTTAAGTATTTTCTACACCGGACACGACTAAAGGCTGTTGGCGGGTTAAACTTGATCCAAGGAATAAAGAATAAATACTATATTCAGTCCCTGGGGTCACTAGAAATGTAACCAGATGTCTTTTAGGCTAGCTAGTTCTCCATTTACTTAGCAGTGATTAATGATGTGTGTAATTTACTATATACTAGACTTACATTGTGATGTTTATTTAGATGGCATAATAGTATTTGTATAAAGCCACATTAAGCAGCCATTGCAAAATCACAAAATTCCATGATTGGAATTATCTTTATACTAAAAGAAGGAGTCCGTCCCTGTTCGAAACAGGTAGAAATTTTAAACACTACTCCAGACCAGCCACCGTTATAGAAATATGATCTTCGGTCATTGCTATAATTAGTGGTATAGAGTTAAAAAGGACTTAAAGGAATTATTATTTTTTTTCTCTTAGCAATTTGCAATAACACTAGTGAATTTGGCTGAGTAAAATGTCAAATTTAGATGGATTAAAGACTGTGAAGGATAATTTGCACATCCTAAGAACAGCTTTATCCGGGAAATGCTTTTAAAATACCTAGATTCAAATATACAGTTTTAGTTGGATGTGATAGAGACCAATTTGACAATTACCGTTTTTTTTTAACATCAGGTCTACGATTGTCAAGAGTTCTTATCAAAGACTCCAGTAGACAACTCACACTATATATATGCATAGGAAAAGTATTATCCTTCGAAACGCAAATGTGTGGATTTCATTTAGGTAATTATACAGTTTAAGGGTTACTTTTGGGTCAATAAATTACAGTCAACAAAACTACACTGTAAGAGTTCAAGTTAGGACACTAAGTATCACGAAATCTAGGAACATAGGAGGATACAAAAGCAGCCGAGAAAAGCACAATCCATAGCGAATTGTCGAATTAAGTGGGGTAGTGACAGATGTTAGAGAGATACATGGTACGGATGTAAAAGAAGTCCGCGTACGGGGGTTTTAAAGAAAGTAAATACGTGTATAAATGGGTTTGATTAATTTAGGGATCGAGTGATCAGTTAGCAAATATTATAGCAAACTTTATTATAAATGTTATTATAAATAACAGTTTGTCGCAGCAAGAAATGTTTCCAAAGTACAGAGATGAGTGACACAGTAGAGCCAGATAGCTAAAAGAAGATACGTCACACTGTGTAATACATCAGGAGTATTTCTTTTTGTTTTATTTGTTGGTTTTAAGGGTGATGGTATTATTATCTTTTTGTTTTCTCCTGGAGTTTTAGGTGTGTATATTTGTCGAGAATATTAGTAATGTCTTGGAGTTTTAGAGCAAGCAGTACTTTCTACCGTAGATAGCTAATGGTATCGCTGAAATTGGGTCATCCAACTGCGTAGGTGATGTTTGACGAACAAGTTCCCCCTCGTATGAAGCCATGACAGAGTCCGAGAACTTCAGTGAAAGCGACACAGCAAACCGATCCAGTGGGGCTGAAATTACAACAACCTATGACGCAAAGGACATTGGAAGAGGCAGAAGCAGATAACGAACCTTCCACGACGAAACATTCGATTTCACTGGTTAACTCCAACGATGTGTTTGCTTGGAATTGACATGGAGAAGTGGAGTCAACATTGAATTCATTACCAAGGAAGCAGTACCAATTGACAGCAAAGAAATTTATGGGGATCAACCACACTGATCCTCATACAAGGAAACTATTTTTCTAAGGCCGAGTTCACGAATCTCGCACAATCTGCTGCAGAGGAAGTATGGGGCTTCTTATCAAAAATGGGAAATCTATTTTCCATTTGTGGTTTCCTGTACACACTCGCATGTGCTGTGAGTTACCTGGCCGGAGTAATCACCAACTACTTCGTTTTAAAGAAGGCCTCTCGAGACCACCCGAACAGGCGAAGATACCTTTTAGCCAGTCTTTGGAACAACCTGACTCATTCATATTTGTACCAGCTTAATCGCCGTAACAACGAGAGAAACCCAGGACCGGAAGAAGACCAGCAGGAACTGAACCAAGTTCTTGTAAACCCGTGTGCCCCGTCTTCATCAGTTTATCCGCCACTACCTTTGAACGTTTCCGTGTGCAGTGACCCGAACTGTAAAGTTCTAAAAGACTCGAAGTGCGAATCGGGAGTATCGGACAAATAATGGACCGAGGATAATAGTGCAAAGTGTGTGTTCGCGGAAAAAGGTGAAACTCGTCCGAGGAAGACTGCATTTTGCAGAAGTTTCTAATAGACTTCCCTGGATTGAAGAAAGAAGAGGACAAGGATTAGGTTAAGGAATATTGTAGAAATCCACAAATGGTTTTATTGCAGTCTAGTTGAGTTATATATTCTTTTACTTTTCTTTTTGTGGGAAAATGCTCATTCTAAGGGGGAGGGTAAAATGTAAGGGAACAAAAGTTTATTGTGATTTTTACTAATTTTAACATTTATTAACTCTAAATTAAATTTTACTAAATGGAAGAATTACTTGAGTCCCCCTCTGTATAAAGATTTGGACCGTTAAAATTGTTTATCTTATGTCTGGCCAAAAATAGTCACACATCCGGGAAATATAAATCCATCAACAAACTTAAGCCTAGTTTTATTACTTTTGGGGTAGTTTATTTTTCTGAAAAAACAACATAAACTTGATGAATTTTTGTGACACAAAAACTTAACTATGCCACCCTCTCGAAGTTTTTGATATAAACTGTCAAAGTAACTAATAATCGTAAAAACCATGTCGTTAAGGGTCTCAGGTCAAGTTGTAAAGTGATAGCCACATGTGGCGACCGTGAGAGAGCATTCTTTTACTTAAACTGAGCAAATTTTCCCATCATAGGAAAACAAAAGAATATTTAAATAAAATCGCTAAAATGCAATATTAGTATTTGTTATTATGTACAAAGTTCACGACTGTTACCCATTTTTCCCCAATTGACGAAAATAAGAATAAGAAAGAGAGAAAATGGTTAAAACCTTGGGGTTTTTTATGGGATCTGTCACGCAACCTTTAGAGTAGCTGTAGAATAGATATTAATAACATTTATATAAAGTAATTATAAGTTTGAGCTCTGGTCAGTCCTAATATTAAATTAAATTAAATTCGACGCATGGATGACTCATGCCATCTATGAACCAGGGTACCGAAACCACACCGACGCTCGGGAACGGAAACTACCTTTTCGCGCGCGGGGATGCATCGCGTAAGGGCGTTCTATTGGTGGGAAAGCACGCATGCCGGAACCAACGCATCTAATAGGGAGAAGGGCGGTTCTAAGGGATGGAAGTTGAGTTGGACCTTGAGAAATTAATTAAGGGCAGTTACGATTTTGAATTCGTCTAAGTCAGTTTGGCGTGCATTTTAGTGTTTTACCAGTGTAAGAAGGTTTTTCTCTGCTGTCTTTTCTGCTATTTTTGTCTTAAATTTTTTTATATTCTTCCAGACAGCATTTCAAATAGTAAGGGGAAATTTACTCTATTTTCTACCGGGGAAGGGAGTAAACCATCACTTAAACTTTTAATTAAACAAATAAATTTGGGTTTATTTCATTAAGGGGAATATCAGAACGGCCTAAAGAGCTTGTAGTTTTAAGCTTTTTAATTATAATCCAAATTTACTCTTAAGTTTCTCATTGTAAATAGTTCATTTTTATTCTATTTATTTTTGTTCAATAGACTAAGTTGTTTTGAGAAACTTGTTTTATTCAATTTAATTAAAACCTTCACGCGAATTAACTCACGAGCGCGCTGCTGCGAGATCTACAAGACCAGAGATGTCTACTGACCAACTAATGAGCAGCCTTTCCTGAGTCCTGAAGATCTGAGTCATGGTTGTGGTAAGCTTTAATAACCGTAGTGTTTGGTACTAAAGCAGCAAGAGAGAAGTTGAACGACCAGACTTCCAGAGTGTCTTTATTACTGTGATATTTAATTATAGATTATTAAAATAGTTACTAATTAATATGGGACAAAAATGATTATAGATAAGATAATTAACGCTACCTCAATACGTCATCGGCAAGAGTCTATAATCAAATTCTGTCACAATACTACGTAGAGTTGTAATTTCCACCGTTTCAAGGTTTATCAGTGCTGGCTTTCTGTGATTACTGTCAGTAATTTACTTTGTATATATGATTGCTGTTTTTCTTGATATCCCTTTTTCTTTATATATTAGAATCTTAAAGTACTTTGCTCTTTGTAATCATTTTCGTTTAACAGTTCTAGGTGTCAACTGAAGGTAAATTTAATCCAGGCAAAGAACAAATATTGTAATGGCAATTAATAACTTCACAAAAATAACAACAACAGCACTATTTTTTTTTTACTTTTGACGATTAATTTAAAGTACCAAAACTACTTTTTGCCTAAAATGGCAACAAAATAGTCTACGGACACTTTCGGTCTGACAGCTCAATTCAATCTGTCATCCATTTTATTTTTTGAAATTCTCGGGTTTTAGCATATCTGGCAACATTGTCTTTTCAAGAATGCGGTTTTTACTGTCAAAAAGTTCACATCGCCATTCCCATCGCCATTCACATCACCTTTGACATCACACTTTCGAGGATAAGGGCCCTGTAAGCTTGTGTAGGTGAAGATACCGTTAAACAAACTACCTAAATTTGTTTCTCCATTAGTTTGATTAAATGGAATGATCAATACACATTCATTCCATTATCTTGCCAATAACATTATAATTTTGACGTAATATTTTCTAATATATTGCCAAATGAGACTTAAATATATTCAGTTTTGTCTCTATAGTTGACTAAATATGTCTTGTAAACCGATTCAAATTTGTGTGGCAATAAGTACCGCGTTTCTTATATTGCCATCGGGGTGTTTCAAGTCTAAAATAGCGAAAAGATTTTATGTAATGTTTTTAATACTTTTTACTACTGGATTCAGCATAATTATGCTGTATTGTTTCTGTAGTTTACAACCCTACGAAGAGGTTCCCTTACCTCTAATATTGTTATTTAGGTTAAAGTGTTGTCTAGTATGTTGGATTAATATTGTAATATCCGTCAAGCTTGGTTTTAATGGAACTAAAGCTTCATCTACAATAGAATTTTTAAAATCAATAACTGTGGATATGGAGACAAGGAATATATTTAAAAATAATTCAAAAATAATTACGTTTGGATTGTTTTTATCTGTTGCAAGGCTTATCTATTTCAATTACGGAATATTTGAAATGTACGGAATTCTAAATATCATAATATCATTATGTTCTAGTTTTTTTGTATTGAGATTTGACATAACAATTTTTGCGGCTTGTAAAATAATTATGGAAATAAAAAATCAAATGAAATGTCTTAACAAGAGAATAGAGATGCCACATACTACAGAAGCTCTTGTGAGAGATAGATATTTACTAAATAAATTATTTACATTAATTGAAGAAACCAACGAATTATTTGGATCCATAATTGTAATATTTATCTTTATTTCTATAGTCCTGACTATTGAATGTTCGGTAATTTTTTTATTTCCGGGCTTATTATCTAATTTTAATTATGGCAGAGGATTAACGCACTTCTTCTTAATTGTAAGTATTAAAGCTTTTGGTAGAATAAAGCAAACGTATGCATTTAACGTGTTTATCTGTTCATTACTTTACTATATTAGGACACAGTGGCCATTGTTGAATTTTTGAAAAATTTATTGTTATTGTAGATGTATACTAGCTATTGCATATAGCTTCGCACAACTTAGATTTGATTTTGGTGGCATTTGTTTATTTACACTCATTTATCTCTCCAACTTTAAGATATTGAAAGAAAAATTAACCCCCTGTTTATCTCCTCTGACGTAAAATTTCGAAAAATGCTACAGCATGTGATTATAAATTATCCAGGGGTATATCTACCCAATAAATACATTTACGTAAGTTTTACATCAAGCTTATGTCATGTAATGTCAAATTTTACATAAGTTTTGAATCAGATGTGACTCATTATTTCACACTTACATCAGACTCTGACGTAATAAACATGACGTAGGTATGATATCTATATGACATCATTGTGATCCTACTGATATCAGTGTGAGAGAACGCTGATGTAATAATGACCCAGATAGCATGAAATCTTCCCGAAAAAATCTTTATGAAAGCGTTCCCTAACTTTCCGGGAAGCTTATGAATAAAAATTGATTTTATATCTTTTTCCTACCCTTCTAACTTTTTCTGAAATGCCTTTAACATAGGGGATGTTCAATACTGGTTTTCGTTCTTCATTCGTTGTTGATATTGTCCTATTTCTGCGTTGTTCAAGAAATTTTTCCACTAGATATATTGGGTATTCGTTGGCTGTCAGATCATTTTTAATGTAATCTATCTCTTTCATCAAGTTTTCGTTGAATTTGCAGAGAGTTAAGGCTCTATCTACGAGATTTCTTATAATTCCTTGTTTGGTGTTATTGGAGTGATTAGATGAGTAATTAAGGTATAGTCCTGGGTGCGTGGCTTTTCTGTAAACCGAAGTTCGAATTTGTCTGCCATTTCTATTTCTTTCTCCATGGTGAGTTAATAGTTGGGCTGATATTGTTGAGATGAAAAAGGAAGTTTCAAAGTTCTTCGTCGTTTCCACTCCAAATAATAAAAGTCTCGTCTACGTATCTGAGCCATAACTTTGGTTTCTTAGATGTGGATTCAATTGCAAACGTCTCGAACCATTCCATGAAAATATTTGCGACCACCGGTGAGAGTGAAGGTCCCATCGGTAGTCCATCATCCTGGATTTCTTTTCTTGAAAATAGGAATTAGTCAAACAACTTTCCAACAAGTCCATAATGGCATGCGGTGGTAAAGATGTTCTTTCTGCTAAGGTCTGGTCTTCTTCAAGTTTCTTCCTTATGATTTTTAGTGAGCCCTTAACTGGAATGTTGGTGTATAGGCTTTCCACGTCAAAGTTAATAAAATGGTCTTCTGGTTGTACTTCTATTTCACGTATAATTTCTACGAAATGTTGCGAGTTCTTAACCCAGGACGATGTATTTCCTTGTAATGGTCTCAGGATTGGAAGAAGAAATTCGGCAAGTTCAGTAGTCGGAGAGTTCCGGGAACTCGTGATAGATCGTAAGGGCATGTCTTGCTTATATATTTTCGGGAGTCCATAATGGTGTGGAGTTTTGCTATGGTGTGGCGTCAACTGAGACCGGATCCTCTCAGGAATATACCGTTCATGTTTCTTAAGAACGCGATAGATTCTTCCTTCAATTGCAGATGTGGGATATTTAGAAAGAGATGTATAATTTCCTTTGCTTAAAACTTCGTCAATTTTTTGATTGTATGTTTCAGCATTCATTACGACTGTAGCATTTCCTTTATCCGCTGGTAGAATTTTAATACTGGAGTCCTTCTGTAGGTTGGCTAGAGCAGTTTTCTCGTCTTTTCTGATGTTTCTAGATTTTCGTAGAGTTTCTCTTATTTTCCACTTGAACTTTACTAGCATTTTCCAATATCCTGTTTGCCCGTTGTCCTGGAACTGGAGATTTTATACGGAAACAATCTGGTATTATTCCCTGATCTCGTGCTTGTCGTAGAAACTGGATGTGCGTCTCCTCTTTTGCAAGTTTAATCTTGGATTTCTCGTAGCTTCGAAATTTGTCACATATACCAGGTCCATACTGGGCTTCTAGTGTTTGTTTGAAGGTCATAGACAATGATGTTTTGCGAAGTAGTAGATATCTGTTGTACTTCCATTGCCTTTATTTTTGTTGAATAACACGACGTTTCGCCTTGGACTTCCATTGTCTTAATTTTTGTTGAATATCACGATGTTTCGTTAGTTAGTTAGTTAGTTAGTTAGAACGATAGGAAAGAGATATAAAATCAACGTTGTTTTCAATTCAAGTAACTCTCTGAGAAGTCAGCTCACTAGGGTCAAACCAACAAATCAAAGAGACATGAAAAACTAAATATATCAGATACCATGTGAATGTGGCAATTCCTACATTGGCGAAACAAAGAGACGTCTTGACGTAAGGATCAAAGAACACCAAAAATGCACATCTCGAGGAGAAACAGAAAGATCTGGTGCCGCCAACCATGCCTGGACTCATGGACACCATATAAAATGGTCTGAAGCTAAAATACTACACCGAGAACAACATTGTTTTAGTAAACCATCTTTAAATATAAGAGAAGTGTGGAAACCACTTCTTAGTAATTGTAAACTAAAACTAAATGCAGCATTAAAAAAAAATATGATTTTGCCATAGCAGGCATGACTGCACCCATCTCAGTCATACTCTACTGCATTTACTTTTAGTATAAATAGTCATGTAGCTACGAGATTTATTTAGTTTCACTTGAAAACGGCTAGAGATAACTACTAGCCGAAACGTCGTGATATACAACAAAAATAAAGACAATGAAAGTCCAACGGATACCTACTACTTCGCAAGAAACATCATTGTCTATGACTTTCAAAAGTGTTTCTGATGTTTGACAGCTATATCTACATTGATCATTTTCATTGAGGGATCTCTGATGATAGCTAATAAAATTTCGGAGACATCTGTCCTGAAATCAATCAGTAGTTCGACTCTGAGTTGTCGACATTGTCCTGATTGACTTCATTTGGATGCCGTCCATGAAGTGGCTTACGTAGCCAGACTTGTAACTTCTCTTGGTCTGCTTGGTGATGAGAAGCAATATCCCGTTCCCTCAGATGTAGCGGCGTTAAATCGTTTGCCTCGCATATTGCTCGATGTAGAGTAGAAGAGCCCGCTAACCTATGGAAATAAGAACGTAACTTTATTATTTGTTGGTCGAGCTTCTTTCCAATATCCACCAATCCCCTATTACTAAACTATTATTGAAGTAATATATATATATATATATATATATATATATATATATATATATATATATATATATATAATAACTTCAATAATAGTTTGATGTAATATGTAAATTATAAGGACTGCAACTTTTTTACAACTTCTCTGAAAATTTCACGGGTGGGTGAACATTAAGTATTGTCAGTAGTACATTGAAATAAAACATTAAATTTACAACATAAAATAATTTATTGAATGCTTAAATGCTCAAGACTAGAGTTTATAAGACCTATATATTACTGATTAAAATAAAATTTTCAAAGTAAAATATATTTTGTTATGCATTAACTTGTCTACAACTCAAAAAAATATATAAACCTTTTTTGTCAAAATAAATCACTTTATTTCTGTGGATTGTCGACTAGTGAATGTATTTATCAATATAAACAATCACAAAAAAATTCACCTAGTGTTAAATTAGTTTATCTGATGTGATTATTGACATATTCTTATATATATATATATATATATATATATATATATATATATATATATATATATATATATATGTTTATGAGGCTTTCACGGATTCCTCCGTGTGAGATGCAATAGCAGTGGATATATCCACATTATGCCGTTGTAGTGCTGAAATCACATTTAGCAAACGTACAACTATATGCAACTCCGTGAATGGATGAAGTAAAATGCGAACAGTAATTGCAAACTTCGTTCCATCATATCCTTTCCGTGTTAGAGATTGCACAGTTTGAATGAATTGCTACAGAACACAATTCATCCTATTACACCACCATCGAGATGATGGCCTACCTGTACCACCATATCGAGAAGAAAGTCAAAACTTACCCTCCCCGCTACAGTGATACGGCAGAGGTACATGTTTCGTCTCTACTAGACTCATCAGGGTACCGACATGCACCTGTTTGTGCAAAGGACAGATCGGAAGGAAGTATACAACACTGAACGCGGCTTCGCCGACCTCCCGCCGGATGGCGTTTATATGTTTATGAGGCTTTCACGGATTCCTCCGTGTGAGATGCAAAAGCAGTGGATATATCCACATTATGCCATTGTAGTGCTGAAATCACATTCAGCAAACGTAGAACTATATGCAACTCCGTGAATAGATGAAGTAAAATGCGAACAGTAATTGCAAACTTTGTTCCATCATATCCTTTCTGTGTTAGAGGTTGCACAGTTTGGATGAATTGCTACAGAACACAATTCATCCTATTACACCACCATCGAGATGATGGCTTACCTGTACCACCATATCGAGAAGAAAGTCAAAACTTACCCTCCCCTCGTGAATGTATATAACACAAGAACTGTCTGCATGTTTAGAGATACCAAACTGTTAAATTCCTATACTTGTTTTTTGCCTCCGTCTTTTTTCTTCTTATTGCTATTTGACATGGATCTATTTTAGTTTTAGTTAGTCATGTTCAGTGACTTAAAATTGAGTTTATATTACCAAATTTATTATGAAATGATAAATCTGGCATATTATCATATAAATTACACCAAATCTAAGTCGACTGGATGTGACTTAACTGGGACAGGCTTGTTGCCAAATAATTTTTAGTTGAGAAAAATAAATTGACTTTCTTAAACTTTCTATAAATTTGCAGGTTAATGTTTTGATTTTGGCAATAATTGGAGAAGAGTTATCAAAGGAAACAGATAGAACAATAAATATTTGTTACGACTCAATGGATAGAATATCTCATCTTAGAAACCGGCAAGCAATCTACGATCAACTGCAAATCATGGCTAATGAATCGTTTCAAATGAGGGAACAGAAATTCAGGGCCGCTGGATTTTTTTTAATAGACCATTCTTTATTTATATTTATTTTTGGTAATGTTTGTACTTATTTAATAGCTGCATGTCAATTGATCTTGGCGACTACTAACTAAATGGCGAGTTATAACTGATACATATGCCACTCCCTTATTACACTCAGTGATCGTCAATATAGAACACGTGTTAAAAATGTTAAATATTGTATTTTTAAAGCATTAACATTGCACCTCACTCTAAGTATTAAAAATAGTTATTTTAATATCCACCTTGCGTTTTAGTTATATATACGACGTCTCAAAAGTATGGATCAAGGTCAAATGGTTATTTCGACTGTTTTTAACCACAGAATTGAAAAGAGCGGTAATTTTTGAGTATGAGTTGTATAGTCTCGGAAAACATGTGATGATCACCTGGAGGGCATCTCAATTTTCTAAAATGACAACCTATAATTTTGATTCCAGAAATGGTAACAACGGAAAATTTTATGTAGAGATAAAAAAAATTAACTAAAATAACTTTGCTTAATTAGTCGCTATCTTATATATGGCATTATAAAATTGCAAAATCTAACAAAAAATAATTAATTATAGACCTCAATGCCCATTATAAAACTTTGTATCATCGCAACTTGTCATCTTGGATATTACATTTTGAATTTGTATATTCTGAAATCGAATCTGCAATCACTGAACTCGAAAACCCTAATAAACACTTCGCATTATCGCTACTCGTCACTGACACATTTCGGCCCCCATCTTGGATTAGCCATTTTGAATTTGCAAAATATGTCACCACATTTACGTTTGCTGAGCTCGAAAACCATAATAAATAATTTGCACTATCGCAACTCGTCTTTGACAAATTTCGGTCGCCATCTTGGATCAGATTTGCAATCGCTAACCCCAAAAAACCTTAATAAACCCTTTTGTTTATACCTTTTTTCCAGAAAATACTTCACTGGAGTTATCCAGGCTTCTCTAGTTTCTTGTATTTGACCTAGAACGTGCTCTAGAGTCTCAGATCAAGTTCACCACTTAGGACGATATAACTCGAACTCAAAAATTGTCACCCTTTTCTGTTATGTGGTTAAGAATAAGATATTACAGTATCAATAACCATTTGACCTTGAAACGATCTTGATCCTTAATCTTAAGATCGTGATCAGTGTCATATTTGAATTTTCCATTCTTTTCATTTCCGGGATCAAAAATATCGAAGTCGCCATGAAAAATGCTGAAACTTTTTTATTGATATCCTGTCAAAGTGTTTAAGGGTCTCCATACTTTGGAGACACCGAGTATGCTATAATATTCTGCATGTTTGAAAAAATATTGATTGGATTAGTGACTTATATTGCACATAAGTTACGTAAGTAATAGTTTATCTTTAAGTAATTATTGTGTCTGATATCACACATCATGTAATCGTCTTTAAGAAAAAATAAAAATTATTACAATTCCCCTTCTTATTTTTAAATTACCGTAAAAGTCATCAGTAAAATTCTTGGTCATAAAAAATCTCCTTTAGTAAATGCAGCACTGACCAAATGTGGATAATTTATTTTCAAGAATAATAAAAAATACACTGCGTGAAAATCTGCTTATCCTAAAAACAAATAACTTGCCGAAATACTTCGATATTCACAGATATAACTTTCTTTAATGCTACCAGTTGTTTTAAGGGTACTTACAATTAGGAGATAAATTAAGGAAATAGGATAAAAGGAATATAGGGAAATACCTTTCTTCTTGAATCCCACCATATACACTTTTTCGATAAAACCCGTACCAAAAAGCTCGATTATTTATTTTTTTAAATTCGCATGCTAGTTATCGGTTCTGACCGTTTTCAGAGATTCTTTAATTTCCGACTTTATTTTCTTAATCCTAAAAAGGCGAGGTTGCCGATAATTACAAATATGTTTTCCCAGTAAACTGGCTCAAACAAAATGTATACTTTTACATTCTATTGAGTAAAGATACCTCACAATGAGGCGAGAGGTAAAGTTAATGTAACTCAAAAATAAAAAGAACTAGAGTATAGTTGAAGGCTAGTAGCTGCACCAGTGAGCAAAATTGTCGAGCTAACCCTTATGCCCGAGAGTAAGGGTGGATCAATCAGGGCGCCACTGCATCGGAGCCAGGTTGAGTGCAGAAACGTCCGACGATGTTGTTAGGAACTAGCTTTCGACTTTACTTTCTAAAATTAGCCAACCACAAATAACCGATTCAAATGCGAGAAGCATGTGGGTCAAATAAAATTCGGTGATAGTTCGCTATAATAAAAGTCATTAATTAAAAATAAAATGTGGAGTTGTAGCCTTATATGAACATAAAAATATAAAGAAGATGAATTCCAACGGTTCACACCGGGTTAAAGAAATACTAATGAATATACACTAATCAAATAATTACTTAAAAAAAGGAACAACGTTTTTTTAAACCAAGCACTTAAATGAGGCAACCTATGGCGTTAGAACATAAAGTAATTCTGTCTATATTATGATCACGGTTTTTTTCTCTCGTAACGCCTTATAAAAAAAGAACACGTTAAATTAAAGGGGTTAAAATTCAATTTAAAAATATTAAACAAAATAATGAGGTCGCCTGTTTAAATCCTGGTAAAATAATCTTCAGTAATAACCTCTCCCAAGGTTTCTAATAATTATGATACCAGTGATAGATAACTAACTGTTAAGGTGGACCAACCAGTATAATACAATCAGAAGGGTGGCTGCCTGTAGTATAGGCAGTAATTATAAGTTTAACCCTGTAGGGTGGACAGCACGACTCACACACACACACACACGATTCAAACCCGTAAGGTGGATGTCTATAGGGTGGGCCTTACAATAAAGGTAGTGCCTAAGATAGTATTTACAGATAAGATAGAGCGAGCGAATTTATTAACTACCGCCAATGTATCATGAAATATTTAAATTCAAAATTATAAACTCACTGCATATTCCAAAAAAAAAGAGAAAAAAAGTTGATCTTTAAGTTACTAGAGAAGGAAATTTCAAAACTAATTAGCAAAATTATACAAAACATTACTAGAGTTGTCATTTGCTTTAACTATTGAGCTAGAGTTACACAAGTGTAAATAATACAATAAAATGCACACGATAAATTATCAGCACGACTCCAGGTATTCACAAAAAAATAACTAGCTAAGGGTATCACAAAAGGTTCATTAAACAAAATAATTACGAAAAAAATTACTTCTTTCAAGTCATTTTCCAGCTCTACATGGTGCTCAGCGCGTCCTCTGATCTGAATAGGTGCTAAGTTTGTTTTCAGAATGGTGCAGTATTTTTTCAGTTTGTCTTCCTAGGGTGTCTTCTGAGGACTGGCTCAAGAGGATCGTTTTCTAAACTGAATTCGATTATCCTGTGATCTGGAAGAGAAGGTTCATTCAATACCCCCCAGTTCCCTACTAGGTCTGTTAAACCTGGTGTGCTTAATGTGATATCTAATATGTCTTTCTTTATACTTGTTACTAATGTATATGTATTCTAAAAGTTGCTCACCTCTTTGATTAGTGTCTTTGCTGCCTCAAATTGTGTTGTCAGCGTTGACACCACACCCCAATAGTAGTGGCAGTTTCTTCTCCTGACAGTACTCTACCAATCTTTGCAATTCTGGCGGTGGTATAGGTCCGTCTTCTGCGAAATAACATGATGCTATGATGATCTCTAGCTTCTTTTTTTTTTCAGTTCGAGGTTTGTAATAGTCACGAAGTCTCTCGTTAAGGATCCTGAAAGACAAAAATAATAATTAATATTTTTTCTTACCATGGCACATGTTATGAGTGTGTCATTCATGACATGATTTACTACCTTAGCATCTTTGAAGTGTAATCTTTTCACCTGATTTCTGTTGACCTAGGGTTGTTGGATCCGCTCAATTAACAGCTAGTTTTTATTGAACGTCCTAGCTACTTCAGCTGAGGCGCCCTTAGCATGGTGGACGTTCACTTGGGCGATGTTGATGTCTGCTATTTTCCTGTTATTAGGAGAGGGTGCCGGCTACTCCTATGAGGATGATGTCCCCCTATAACCTTCTCCTTCCGTTTCTGCGACCTTCGTTGTTGTTTCATAGGACGATGGTAATCCGAGATAAAGGGTGGAAATGTGGAGACTCTCCACATCGTCGTCTTTAGAAATAATAGTGGTCACTTCCTGTATTTCCTTCTTGTCTTTATTTAGGCCCTGCAAGGGAATTTTCCCAACTTGATATTGGATGGTGTGCCGATTGTCCCGATTTTCTGTTAGGATAGGTCGTCGATTCCTGCCCTCAGTATTTGGCTTTTACCTTCGTCCTTTAGGTTAATAACCTTCCATTGTGATGTTCTTATCCTGTCATTTTGAGCTTCTATTAGCTGTAGATGCTTTTCTGCTGCGGTTCCTTGGCTTCTTGGAAGAATGATTGTCACTGTGTTAATTTTGAGATGTTGACTCCCTCACATATCATCAGTTCGGCTCCCTTCCAGCCTTTTAGCCTTTCAGCTTTGGTACTTTCGCCGGGAGCCATTTTGCTGACTGTGATGTTTCACAGTCGATCAGGATACCCGGATAAAAATGGATGACTTCGAACTAGAGCTTATGCTCCCACTCTTCGTACATCTCTTCCACTAATGCCTTTTTTTAATAGAGTCTGTTCGTTCGCACTGATCGTTAAAATTTTTAATATCTTAAAAGCATCTTTACATGAGTGTCTCCAACCTAAATATGTCATCATGCGAATTGGATGCGTCTGTAAAATAAAAACCCTATCTACGTTAAGACTTCAGCTTAAGATACCATATCATATTTGTGAATTAATAATATCAAAATAAATGATCATGAGCATCTCCAAGTAAACTACGCTTAGTGGCCTAACTTAATGTCGCCATTATTATCATATATCACATTAAATAAGGTTGGATCTAGATACTGCAGCACCTGTATGTGCGAAAAAAAAGAAACAAATCATATCCCAAAATTACAGTGAAAGCCAAAACATGGAAGCACTTAATCAAGTAGAAAAAATAAACAAAAAAAAATCAATGTGAGTACAGCAAATAGATTCATACTAAAATATAATTTAATTCCGACGTATCTCTTTTTCAAATAAACTACTATTCTTTAAAATAAATTCTTTACATATTTTATTAAAGGTTTTAACCTTATCCATTTGACGGATTTTGGCTGGGAGAATATTGTAATATTTAGGAGCCAAATAATCAATAAATTTAAGATTAGTCGTTTTTTTGTTCTCACTCAGGCATTATTAGAAGTTTGTTCGTATTTGCTCGAGTCGAGTAGCCATGACTTGTGATATTTTTAAAATGCTTTGATTTGTGACAGTATGAACATATTAATTGTAGGTACAAATACTTTATACTACATATATTCTGACTATATAACAAACATGATGGATAGGTTCTATTTCGCTTATATATAATTTTAATAATATATTTTTGTATAATATTTAATGATCCTATATGACACTCATAAGCACCACCCCACACGATCAGACCATATCTCAAAAGCGATTCAACCAACGACTTATAAATTATTTCAAGTAGTTTGATACTTAAGAATTCTCTCATTATGTAAAACTTACTAATTAATTTACAAATTTTATTTGCTGGATAACTGATGTGTTCATTCCATTTTAAGAACTGATCAATGATAATACCTAAATATTTGGTCTTAGTGACAGGAATTATTTCTAACTTTAGATTGTCATTTATCCTTAAGCTTTGAAAATCAGGCCTACCAGCTCGTGTTAAAGAGAATGCCATATAATTAGTTTTCTCTATATCGAGGGATAACTTTAAGGAGTCCAGGCAGTTCTTTTTTATCATTTTAAAATCATGAATGACAGTTGTTCTTACCTCTTCCCAAGTATTTCCAGAAAATAAGATGGTCGTGTCATCGGCATAAGACAGTATTTTATCATTAATATTAAGACAAAGTAATGAATTTATATAAGAAATAAATAGGACTGGACCCAAAATTGTTATCTGTGGCACACATCAATATTTTTCGTGGTAAACTAATACTATTATTGCCCTCACGAACTGATCCCTATTTGATAGGTAATTACTAAAAAGTTCCAGCGCTACACCCCGGACTCCATGACGTTCTAAAACGTTAAGGAGATTATAATGAGGGACAGTGTCGAAAGCTTTTTCTAAGTCAATAAATATAGCCATCACTTTCCTACCATTATTAAGGTTATCCGTGATATGCGAAGTAAGAGAGTACATTGCATCGGCAGTACTCAATCCCTCCAGAAACCCATACTGATTCTCAGAAATAATTTTATTTTCCTTCAAAAAACTGACAAGTCTGTTTATTCTTTAGACACTTTTCAAATATCTTTGCAGTTATTAATTAAACTAATTGGACGGTAATTTTCTATTTTGTTCTTTGGACCGGATTTATGTATTGGGCTTACTATTGTTTGTTTAAAGTGTAAAGGTGTTTGACCCGTTTCAAATATAAGATTGATGATATGAGCCAAAGGTTTAACTATCTCCAAGTGTACAAATTTTATTAAACTCGCAAGAAACCCATCTTTACCCGGAGCTCTATCATTTTTGAGAGAATTGATTTGGACTATAACCTCATTCTCGGTCACAGGTTGCAAGTACATAGAATTTTTATTCGGTGTAGGAAGTGCAAAAGCAGTTACTGGATTATTAATTGTTTTTTCCATTTCAGAACCAACATTGATAAAATAATTATTGCAGAAATTAGCCATAGAACTCTCATTATAAACATTTTGGTTTTTAGTGTCTACTATTGTTAATTTAGAATTTACTCTTTCTTTAGCTGCTTTTGAGGCACTTTCTATAATTTTATAAATTTCTTTCTTATTGCATTTATTATTTTGAATTTGTTTTTTGTAGTAATCAAATTTTTGTTTTTTTTATAAGTTTATTTAAATTATTTCTATAATTTTTGTATTCGTTTTCTAACTCAATATTGTGATTCCTTAATAGTTGTTTTTTTTTAATTTGCCCCTATGTTTAATTGAATAATCAGACCAGTTGTTATCCATTCTTTTATTTTTTTGTGTCTCGGTTTAGTTACGTATTTTGTGGTGCAATCTTGTAAAATTTCTGTAAAGGTGTTCATAAAAATGTTAGTTGCAACTGCAGTATCGTGCGAGTCGAGCACTTTTCACCAATTTTCACCCGTCAGTCTGTTCTTTGGATTTTTATAATTTAAAAATTCATAAAAAGATTTTTCTGTATCCCTTACCGATATGAATGTTTTATTACTTATATTTAACATAACTGGAAGGGGATCAGTTATATCAGTATCCAATCGGAAAGAATCTAAGTTGAAATTATTTAGTTTCAATTTCTTTCTTGCAAAAATATGATCAAGACATGAGATAGTTCGCGTAGGTAAGGTGATATAAGCTACAAAACCATATCTCCCCATTAATGAGAGGTATTCATTAACAAAATTCGAGTAATTATCTCTAATATTAATATTTACATCTCCTGTAAAAACCACGATATCATCCAACAGACTATTTCCAAAATATTCTTTAAGATCATCAATAAACATATTTTCACCGATTGTGGATGACACTGCCGAAATGCCAATATCTATATCCTTAATTTTATGTTTGATTCTACTTATTTTTACTTCAGTGCTTTTTAATTTCATGTGAGTAACTTGTGTATTTAGATGTTTTTTAACGAATAATATAACTCTAACATTTCTGTTAACAATTCCGTCATTATAGTAGGTCGTGTAACCAGGAATGTTATATGTATCTATAGAAGTAATTTTAAAACATTCACTCAATAAAGATGTCACAATAGAACAAGTTAAATTGCTCTATAAATAACAAAAGATTGTCAAAATTTCTATTTATGCTTCTTATATTTAAATGAACCAAATTAAGTGTCTTATCCTTTACTATAATCTTTTCACTTAATATATTTTCGTCTACCAGCATATCGTCGATATCTCCATTCAGCAACTGTAGTTGTTCCAGTATTAACTCTTCCGGGGGTTGGAATCTAAATCTAATAAACTAAGTGTGTACAATTTGTTGACTCGGAGACCCGATACGCTGACCGATCTTTCCCCATTAACTCTTTATAAGCCAGTCTCTTACAATCTACTTTCAGTTCCCTATTGTACAATGCAATTTTGTCTATAAAGTTTGGGAGCAAAATTGATTGGTAAAACCTATATTGGAACCTTATTACCTGATATATATATATATATATATATATATATATATATATATATATATATATATATATATATATATATATATATATATATTGAATAGGAATCGACACAAGATGACCTAATGACCATATTATAAATACTCGACTAGTCTAAACAATTTCAATTAAAATATCTAAGATACAATATAAATTTATTATTTAGATAGTAATAAGTAGTCAGTAGGTATATTAATTAATTAGAGTCATTAATATTTACAAATAATATGGACCAAAGCATAATTAAAAGCTTACATGATTATAAAAATCATATATAATGCTAAATTCAGAATGAATTTTTAGACATAATTGTAAAATAAACAATATATAAATATTAATACAATAAGATCATATTATAAATTGATCATAAGAATAATAAGGTACAAACATTAAATGTGATAGTGAAGGTAAAGTGATAATGAAAAGTGAAAATCTTCAAGTAAAATAAAAAACATAACGATCGGTTTTTGCAACAATAATGTTTTGAAAAGGAACAAAAGGTGAACATAGTGTGAAACCAGTCACGAAAAGTACTTTTAAATAATAAATAAGGGTCATTGAATTGTTTTTAATATAAATTAGACAGTTAACAGTAGTATTAAGAAAATAATTTTAATTAAAACAGATAAGAACATAGAATAAATTTAAGAAAATGTTTGATATTGACATTAAAATTAGATATTATAAATTAATTTTATGTAGTGGAGTAAAATAAGTTATATTAGAATGTAAGGAAAATTCTAATATTTAATATTTCAATATTAAGAAAACATAATTTAGCATCTTCAAACAATAATTTTCAATAATTAGTTAATTATAGATTTCAATATTTTCATGTCAAACCATTTTGTTTTATAATTTTTAATATTAAAAATTGTTTTAGGAAGGCTAAATTATGTATAATTAGATAGGTAAAATAATAGAGTTTAATTTTATAGTATTTATTGTCATGCATATGATTGGATAAATCCAGGAAATGGTAAAATTGGAAAATTTTCATCAATTTTAAAATTCTTGACAGCCATTTTTGTTTGACAAGAATGCCAAGAAAAGGGTGATTTTTCATCAAGTAACCCGATGCCTTCAACTGCTGAGCCAATCAGAATGATTAATTAAGTCAGCTGGAGGCATACTATAGAAAGAAAAATCACAAAAATTCGGGAGAGTTGCAAAAAAGTATTGTTACTGAGAGGTGTAAAAGAAAAGTTTCTCCTCAAAACAAATTTTTACATAACCTTAAAATTTTCACGACAAGATCATAAAGCCACGTGCGAGATCTTTTGTTTTTTTTAAGTAAATATTTTTAAAAAAGTTATGAAAGTGAATAAATATTAAATGAAGTTTAATTAATCAATATTTAAAAAAAAAAATTAAATTAAATTTAATGTCATTAAGAAATAGCAACTCCAACTAACATCAAGAAAATTTTGTAAAACCCGGTTGTGTCAAATAAAAGTTCAAGAAATTATACCTGGCTGGTATAAATACCAACATTTCCTAGAAGTAGACAATTCCTGGACATTTCCAAAAATAATTAAGACAGTGTTTAATAAAGAATATCTACTTACTTGATAGTAGGTATTTTTAAACAATTATCCCAATCCAATTTGATGGTAAAAGAAGACAAGGAAACACAAATATACCTTTTTTTTTAATTGTTTATAAATAAACAAACACATAAGGATCAAGGTATTTTAAAATATAATATTACCACATTTATATTAGACATTATAAAATCATTAGAACTAATTTATAATCACTTGTTAAAATTAATAATCCGCACTTTACACATTTTTTTTTAATTTTTAAAATAAATAAAAGTCAAACAAATTTCAACTGAACACGAGACCATCATATTTGACAAACAACACTTGACAGTTAAGTGGAGTGACATTATAATTAACAGTAGAGATAAGGTGCAATTGATTTTTAATTTTAATAAAGCTGATCTAGATAATAGGTATTTCAAAATAATTTAATAAACCGTATTAATATGATTTTGATTTATAATAAATTTATGTTGATTGTTTATACAATTCAGTGGTTTTAATTGGCAGTAGATAAAAGGTAATTTCAACTTATGAGAATCTGAACTCACTTGGGATAGTTTCAGGGGAAGCGAGCTAGTTATATTAAGGGGAAATTAAAAGAGAAAATAGATTTATTAAAATTTTGTTAATAATAATATATGTATTTTTAAGTTAATCCGAAGAATAAATACAGTGCTGTTATCTTATCTTAGATAGGATACAGTAACTGGGCGCTCAAGGAAAAATTAAAAATACATATCGTGGTTTAGAATAAAATATAAATAGTAGTATTTTTATTAGAGCAAGAGAAAACTTATTTAATTCACATTCACCAATTTGTCAAATTTTAAAAAAAAAAAACAAAATATTCAAAATTTTAGTATTCGAATTCCTCTTCGGGCAGTTGCTTGAAGCGTGTGTGGGCGACGAAAATAGACCTCTGACGATATACGTTAGGTCCCGCATCACGTTTTTCAACGCAATTGGCGCCCAACGTGGGGCATAAATATTTTCAGGGATCACTAAATATTTTCAGGGCAATTAACATTTTTGGGATTACAAAAATATTTTCAGGGTATATAAGTCTACTGTCAATAAAAATAATTAATAGGAAGTTATAACATATAAAAAACGAGTATTATTGCACATCAGTTATTTAAAATTAATTACAACAAAATTGATAACAGTAGTATTAAACAAAAGTTTAATACATAAATTTTATAAAATTTTTGAATTGCATAAAACTTGAATAAATAAAATACCATGGCTGAACAAAATATAACCTTAAGATCAGGAAAACAAATTAATCAAGAAATTGGAGTACGGAAAACAAAAGAAGATACAGCTAGTACATCCACTTCTTCTACCGATCGAGAGATTGAAGTATTTCAGCAGACTAAGCTAGAAGAGGTAGGGGAAATAACAACCCCTGAGCAAAAAGAACCAGAAAAGACAGAACAGAGTAGTAATCAAGATATAATAAAATTTTTGCAGAGTATGCAAAATACTCTGGAAAATAAAATAGAAATGGGCCAAAAAGATCTGGAAAAAGGCCAAAAAGATCTGGAAAATAAAATGGAAAAAGGGCTTAACGATCTGGATACGAAAGTTACAAAAGGTCAGAAGGAGCTAGAAAAAAGACAGCAAGACCTAGAACATAAGATTGAACAGGGTCAAAAAGAATTAAAAAAGGAAATAACTAAAGGCCAATAAGAATTAAATGATATTAAACAGGAACAAATAAGATTAGAAAAACAAGTGGATGAGAAAATATTAGAAATTGAAAACAGAATGTCAAAAGAGCTGTTAACATGCATTGAAGAAATGCATGAAAAGGTAACTAAAAATAACCAAGAGATATTAAATATGCTAGAAATAGAGAAAGGTGACAGAAACACAGAAATAGAGCGTCTTAATGACAAACTAGATGCGACCATGCATGACATTACCTCAGAATTAGGTAAGCATGGTAATGAAATAGATAAAATTGATAGGAAATGTCACAGAACTTTCCAGGAATACGATCAGATTATAGAAGAAAAACTAAAATCCACAACTGAACTAGTTACTTGTACCGTGGATAAGAAATTGGAGACTGTAACTAGAAATAATATGGGCAATGGAAATATTTGTGCCAGTACTAATGACATGGGTCTAAAGTTTAATGGCAACATTCGTATGTTACACCCGGTAGCTTTTATTAACAGTATCAAGAATAGGTTAAATAATGTAAATAATCTACAAGTAATAAAAGACTTTATTCGAGTTAATTTGATTGATCATGCAAGTATTTGGTATGGTAATATAGAATCAACGATAAATAATTTTTGTGATTTTGAAAGGGAATTTTTGGAATATTTTTGGGGAGAGATCAAACAAGCAGAGTTTAGGGAACAATTATACTTTGGGAAATTTAATTATAATAAAAATGGGGATCTAGTTAATTATGCTTTAAAGCTAAGTACAGTAGCAAAGTATTTAAATCCACCAATGAGAGAAGACGAAATTATTCTGGACATTGCTCGTCATTATCAAGATAATATAGTATAAACAATTACAATTCAAAATATAAAAACAATGGGTCAATTTATTAATTTCTTAACAAGAGTACAAAGAGGTAATTTTAATGGGCACAATCAAAATAATAGAAAAAATAGTTATGATCAAAACTTTAAAAACCTAAATAACAATATACGTCCACAGCCGAATCAATTTAGACAGAATCAAACTAATTATACAAATAATATTCCTAACAATTTTTATAGAAATAGTAATAACTATAACCGTAATAATAACTTTTACCAGAAAACAAATAGAAATTTTAATAACAATAATTTTAATAATAATAATACACGATACAGACAATCAGACAATGGTACAAATAATTATAATTTAAATAATAATAATTCACAATATAGACAACAATATAACGCTAGACAAAATAATATAAACTTAAGAAGAGGCGCAAATAACAATGATCGACAAATTAATAGGAACGTTCAGAACAATGAAAGACAAAATTTTAGGAATCGAACTTTTTACAATAGAAATGACAGGGAATTTAGACAAACTAATAATATTAGACGACATAGAAGTGATACAGACTTACGAGTAGACAATGAACAGACAAATAACCACATGACAGGGAGACGGAGCTACAGCCTGGAGAGAAATCGAAGGGAGGTATCTTCGGATCCTAGAAACAGACGAACAAATTTTTAAATAACAGCCTTGGATCTGAAATTAAGACGAATTTTATACATTACGAACATCCACGAGAATTAATAGACTTAAATGACAATTTATACAATGAAAAATATGAAAATAATTTAGATTTAATTTATGTAAAAGGTAAAATTGATAATACAGAAGTAAAAATATTAATAGATAGTGGTTCTGAAGCATCATTAATTGATGAAAATAAATTAGAAAATATATTGTTATTTAATAATAAAGTAATCATAAATAAAATACCAAAATTAAAATTAATGGGGGCAAATAATAAAAAGATTTGTGAAGTAAATCGGCAATGTATGTTAAAAATAGTGTTTGGTAATAAAATTATAGAAGCATCATTAATAGTAGTGAATAATATGAATATCGATATAATTATGGGGAATGATATTTTAAGTAAATATGGGGCTCAAATAAATTACGAAGATATGATCTTGATAATTGATGAACATAGAATAAAGTTCATAAATAATTTGGTTTTTAATCATTCGAGTGAGGATTTATCATGTATAGAAATGTTAAGTGAAGAAGTTATAAGTAAAGAAAGCGCAAATAATATAATAGAAATACATAATCTTGAAAGTATTATAGATAATTGTAAGAAGGAGAATAATGCGGTAAATAATAAGGTTTTGTTAGCTAAAAGGAGCACAAAACCAAAATTTTTAGGAGATATTAGTATTGACAAAGTCAATGATAATTTTAGTAGGAGAAGTTTTTGTGATTATAATAAGTATAATAATGATGTGATTATGAATGAAAAGGAAATTATATGCGATTCAAATTTTAAAAAAGATATAGTATACATGTTAAATTCTTTTAAAAACTTAATTTCAAACGAAAACAGAGTAGCACGAGACTATATTCATTATATTAAAGTACAAAACATTGAAAATTTTAAAGCCAAAACTTACCCCATACCATATAAGTATCAAGCACAAATAAAAGATGAAATTGAAGAAATGGTCCAAAATAATATAATAGAAAGAGTCGATATTACATATATAAATCCAATAGTTGTGGTGAAGAAAAGGAATGGAGAACTTCGGTTATGTTTGGATGCACGTAACATAAACCAATATACGGTTCCACAATACGAGGCTCCAATGACTATAGATGCTATTTTAGGAAGGATCACAAATGCTGGTGTTTTTTCGAAGATAGACCTAAAACATAGTTTCTGGTTAATATCACTACATCCAGAATGTAGAAAGTATACGGGTTTCCAAATAAATGGAATCATTTACCAATTTAAAGTAGTACCTTTTGGATTACAAAGTGCTTGTTCAGCATTGGTGAGAGCATTATATAAAGTACTGGAAAGGCAAAGTGATTATGCTCTACACTATATCGATGATATATTGATATATTCAAATAATAAAGAACAGCACAAAGAGCATATAAGACTTGTATTAGAAGCATTAGATATTGCAGGCCTAAAAATAAATTTAGAAAAATGCCAATTTTATCAGGAAGAGGTAAATTACCTAGGTTACAAAATAAATCTACAAGGAGTAGAAATGGACCCTGATAGAGTTGAAGTAATACAAAATTATACACGTCCAAATAGTCTAAAAACATTAAGGGGATTTCTGGGATTGGTAAAGTACTATCATCGCCTAATACCAGATCTAAGTAGTAAGGAAATACCATTGATAGAACTACTTCGCAAAGATGTGAAATGGAAATGGGATGAAAGGAGAGAAAATGCCTTTAACCAAATTAAGAATACCTTTGCGAACAATTTGAAAATCTATCATCCTGATTATCAACAAAAATTTATATTAAGAACAGACGCATCAGATCAAAGATTTTTAGGAGTATTATTCCAATTACTTAATGATCAGGAATGTCCAATATATTTTTGCTCTCGAGTAACTAAACCATATGAAAAGAAATATTCAATTACTGAATTAGAACTCGCTAGCGTAATATATTGCATACAAAAATTAAGATTTTATTTATTAGGTAATAAATTTTTAATAGAAACAGACCATATGGCATTAACTTCGATTTTGAATAATAAATATAGAAACAATCGAGTCCATAGATGGTCACTATTATTACAAGAATATGATTTTGAAATTAAACATATCCCAGGGAAATTGAATATAGTAGCAGATACCTTCACAAGAATGGAAGGATTGGAAAAGGATAAGAAAGAGATCAAAATTGGATATAATATTTTAAAAGACAAACAAGGACTCTTTTCGAAAGGCCAAATCCTGAAAAACCAAAAAGAATTAGATGATGACATTAAAAATAAAAATTTATTAAAAAATGGAATATATTTAAAATTAATAAATGGTAAAGAATTATATATAATAACATCCCCATTGGCATTAACAATATTAAATAATTTGCATAATAAATTTGGACATATAGGATCTAGAAAATTATGGATGGTATATAGAGAAACATATTATAGTAAGAATGATTTGTCTTTAGCCAAACAAGTAACCAGAACATGTGATATATGTCAAAAGGCTAAAGACAAAAACATTACTAATAGAAACCATCCAAAGTCCATAAATACGACAAATCTTAGAGAGATGATTGATATCGATTTCATAAGTAATTTACCACCATCATCCCATAAATCGAAGCACATCTTAGTAAAATTGGACGTATGCTCTAAATATGTAAAACTTTATCCATGTAAACGGACTAACGTCATTGAAATAACTAAAAATTTGAATAATTACATTGAGACGATAGGAAGTCCAAGATATTGTATACTGGATAATGCTACTTATTTTCAAAATGAAAAGTTTAAAAGGTACAGTGCAAGGAAAAATATGATATTAAATTTTACAAGCATAAGACATCCACAAGCCAACCCAGCAGAAAGATACATAAAAGAAGTATCAAAATTATTGCGTATCCAATGTCATGAAAACCCTCTTACTTGAGAAGAAAACCTGGAAGAGATAGAGACCTTCCTAAATACCATGCCTAATTTAGTGACAGAAGAAATCCCAAGCCAGATCATGGGATATGAAATAGGTAACAGACCCTGGATATTGAATATGGAGACCCAATATCAAAACTTAATTAAAAATATCACTAAAAGAATGAAAAGAAAGGCTCATAAATATATAAGATAACAAGAGAAAGACGTTAAACGAAAAGTCAAATTTAATAAAGGAGAGTTTATATTGATTAAAGCCCTAAAAAAGACAGATACTAAACAAGGTCAATCCAATAGATTTCAATGGCCATATGAAGGACCATTTGAAATAGAAACAGAAAACGGAGATAATAGCTATAAAATAGTATACCCTGACACAAGACAAGTCAGAGGCATATTTAATATCAAAGATATGTATAAATATAATATTAGCTGATCAAATAACGTACAAAAGTTTATGATTAAAAGGGATATTTTGTGAAACAATAAATTTCTAATAAGCTATGAAATATATAAGGATATAAATTTTATTATCAACTAAAAGTTGTAATTAATATAAATAATAAGTACAAACAAGAATTAAAATATTCATATTTAATATTTTATTTATAATAAAATATTAAATATTCAATTTGGGGCAATTGAATAGGAATCGACACAAGATGACCTAATGACCATATTATAAATACTCGACTAGTCTAAACAATTTCAATTAAAATATCTAAGATACAATATAAATTTATTATTTAGATAGTAATAAGTAGTCAGTAGGTATATTAATTAATTAGAGTCATTAATATTTACAAATAATATGGACCAAAGCATAATTAAAAGCTTACATGATTATAAAAATCATATATAATGCTAAATTCATAATGAATTTTTAGACATAATTGTAAAATAAACAATATATAAATATTAATACAATAAGATCATATTATAAATTGATCATAAGAATAATAAGGTACAAACATTAGATGTGATAGTGAAGGTAAAGTGATAATGAAGAGTGAAAATCTTCAAGTAAAATAAAAAACATAACGATCGGTTTTTGCAACAATAATGTTTTGAAAAGGAACAAAAGGTGAACATAGTGTGAAACCAGTCACGAAAAGTACTTTTAAATAATAAATAAGGGTCATTGAATTGTTTTTAATATAAATTAGACAGTTAACAGTAGTATTAAGAAAATAATTTTAATTAAAACAGATAAGAACATAGAATAAATTTAAGAAAATGTTTGATATTGACATTAAAATTAGATATTATAAATTAATTTTATGTAGTGGAGTAAAATAAGTTATATTAGAATGTAAGGAAAATTCTAATATTTAATATTTTAATATTAAGAAAACATAATTTAGCATCTTCAAACAATAATTTTCAATAATTAGTTAATTATAGATTTCAATATTTTCATGTCAAACCATTTTGTTTTATAATTTTTAATATTAAAAATTGTTTTAGGAAGGCTAAATTATGTATAATTAGATAGGTAAAATAATAGAGTTTAATTTTATAGTATTTATTGTCATGCATATGATTGGATAAATCCAGGAAATGGTAAAATTGGAAAATTTTCATCAATTTTAAAATTCTTGACAGCCATTTTTGTTTGACAAGAATGCCAAGAAAAGGGTAATTTTTCATCAAGTAACCCGATGCCTTCAACTGCTGAGCCAATCAGAATGATTAATTAAGTCAGCTGGAGGCATACTATAGAAAGAAAAATCACAAAAATTCGGGAGAGTTGCAAAAAAGTATTGTTACTGAGAGGTGTAAAAGAAAAGTTTCTCCTCAAAACAAATTTTTACATAACCTTAAAATTTTCACGACAAGATCATAAAGCCACGTGCGAGATCTTTTGTTTTTTTTAAGTAAATATTTTTAAAAAAGTTATGAAAGTAAATAAATATTAAATAAAGTTTAATTAATCAATATTTAAAAAAAAAAATAATTTAAATTAAATTTAATGTCATTAAGAAATAGCAACTCCAACTAACATCAAGAAAATTTTGTAAAACCCGATTGTGTCAAATAAAAGTTCAAGAAATTATACCTGGCTGGTATAAATACCAACATTTCCTAGAAGTAGACAATTCCTGGACATTTCCAAAAATAATTAAGACAGTGTTTAATAAAGAATATCTACTTACTTGATAGTAGGTATTTTTAAACAATTATCCCAATCCAATTTGATGGTAAAAGAAGACAAGGAAACACAAATATACCTTTTTTTTAATTGTTTATAAATAAACAAACACATAAGGATCAAGGTATTTTAAAATATAATATTACCACATTTATATTAGACATTATAAAATCATTAGAACTAATTTATAATCACTTGTTAAAATTAATAATCCGCACTTTACACATTTTTTTTTAATTTTTAAAATAAATAAAAGTCAAACAAATTTCAACTGAACACGAGACCATCATATTTGACAAACAACACTTGACAGTTAAGTGGAGTGACATTATAATTAACAGTAGAGATAAGGTGCAATTGATTTTTAATTTTAATAAAGCTGATCTAGATAATAGGTATTTCAAAATAATTTAATAAACCGTATTAATATGATTTTGATTTATAATAAATTTATGTTGATTGTTTATACAATTCAGTGGTTTTAATTGGCAGTAGATAAAAGGTAATTTCAACTTATGAGAATCTGAACTCACTTGGGATAGTTTCAGGGGAAGCGAGCTAGTTATATTAAGGGGAAATTAAAAGAGAAAATAGATTTATTAAAATTTTGTTAATAATAATATATGTATTTTTAAGTTAATCCGAAGAATAAATACAGTGCTGTTATCTTATCTTAGATAGGATACAGTAACTGGGCGCTCAAGGAAAAATTAAAAATACATATCGTGGTTTAGAATAAAATATAAATAGTAGTATTTTTATTAGAGCAAGAGAAAACTTATTTAATTCACATTCACCAATTTGTCAATTTTTTTTTAAAAAAAAACAAAATATTCAAAATTTTAGTATTCGAATTCCTCTTCGGGCAGTTGCTTGAAGCGTGTGTGGGCGACGAAAATAGACCTCTGACGATATACGTTAGGTCCCGCATCACGTTTTCAACGCAATATATATATATATATATATATATATATATATATATATATATATATATATATATATATACATACATACATATATATATATATATATATATATATATATATATATATATATATATTAAAAATAAACAATTTCACGGTCTATGTATTTGGAAAAGTTATTTTCTTAAAGGGTGTAGGGAGAACGGAATATATATATATATATATATATATATATATATATATATATATATATATATATATATATATATATATATATATATTATATATATATATATATATATATATATATATATATATATATATATATATATATATATATATATATATATATATACATGAATCACAAATTTATTTGGGCATAATCAAACCGAATATAATTTACCACTTTTCTTTTTTAAAAGAGAAAAAACATCTATAACAGCTGAAACATAATTTTAATAAACATACATATAGCCCACACAATATGTATACACATGATTGACAATTTCTTTTGTGCATAATCGAGCTTAATATAATTTCAATATTTTTAAAAGCTCAACCTTCTATTGCATGCTATGACGTTCGGATTTCTTACAATATATATGTGCATAATTCATAAAGTTGTTTGTGCACAGTCAAGTATAATATATATATATATATATATATATATATATATATATATATATATATATATATATATATTTTTTTAAGTTTTTAATTTTCTTGGGTGTAAAATCCGTTTTATTAACAAAACTGCATATGTTTTATGTGTTAACACATGGTTCACTTTTTGACAAAATACTACAAAAACCTTGCTTTTTGTGTCGCATCTTTATTTAAACTGAATTTTATTTTATGGGTTCCGGTGGTCAAGGGTTTGGATTTTTTTTCGCTTTAAGGGTCCTTGCCTGACTATTATTTTTTTTTCTTATTTTTGGAGTGATTTATTATTGAAATCATTTTGTGTATATTTAAGTTGTTTGGGGGGTTATTTTAGAATGTTGTAATATATTTTACTTAGGTGTTTTGAATCAGCTTTTGTATTTATAGATTTCTTATTTTTTTGAATTGCGATCATTTCATAAAATTCACGTTTTTTTTTTTATTATTTTCTGTTTTGAGAATTTTTATATTTTCAAAATCAAAAGTGTATTGTTTTTCTGTAATGTGGTTTGTCAATGCGGTCTTATTATGTTTGTCGTATTTGTGTCCATTAATCCTGTTTTTAAGATGTTGACTGGTTTAGCCGATGTAAACTCCGTCACAATTTTTACATGGGATCTCATATACTACGTGTGTTTTTTTGTCTTCAGGTATTTTGCATTTTAAGTTACTAAAGTTTTTTTTAATAGATTGTGTCCTTTGTGACTAACAATAATATTATGATTTTTGAGGACATTTTGAAGTTTTTCTGAGAGTGTGGTATAATATATATATATATATATATATATATATATATATATATATATATATATATATATATATATATATATATATATATATATATATATGTATAAACGGATCGTCGTTCCCTCCGGTTGATCGCCTTAAGTTACGCCCAAAATAATTGCATATATATGTAAAGGGGAACCTATTGTATAGGTTTTTCAAGATATATAATTTCAGAATAAGAACAATTCGTTGTTTCCTCCAAGTTGTATATACTGGAATAAAATGACGATATAGTTACCTCCAATATTACTGTGGTTCACTGGAGCGTAGTACGTGTCATATTTAAACATTTGTGTAGTTAAATTTACCTGTGGATGCTGCACCGGAATATTGATTTTACAGTAATCATATTAATGCTAATTGGGAATAGAATAAATTTGGATATTTCATTTATTTTTACTGTTTTAATAACATTTATTAAAACATTTATAATATTGATCAAAAAGTACGGAGTTTAAAGTTTAGATTACTATAAAAGTATTTTTGTAATCCTCATAACAAACCCTCTTAAATTATATCCGACATGACATATAAAATAAAAAAAAGAGTTCAAGTTTGCTAAATTAAATTCGAAAAATTTATTAGCCCTAGGATTTTCGTTATAATGTTTCTGTAAACTATAAGTAAGTCTATATTTCCTGTTTTTTCTTATAATTTTTGATGGAGTAGTTTAGGAAATTAGAGGAAGAATGGTCTATTCTCGCATATTTTTCAGAATTTCGTTTTAAATATATTGTTTAAAATTATAAAAAAAAATATTCTACAACGAGCCCTTTTAATTGATTTTTCACATGACATACAAAATTAAAAAAAATTAATACATAAAAATAATTTTTAAAAATCTATAAGACCTAGCACCTCCGTAATTTTTTTTTGCAAACTACAAATAAGGCGTCATATTCCCTATTAAAAAAAAATAGGTCTAGTAGATTCGAAAATAAGTGGAGATTGATCTATTTCTGCATATTTTTTAGAATATTTTTTGTTGTGTAAAATTGTGGAAAATAAAACTTGCATTCTTCATAACAATTTCTTTTAAATGATATCCCACATGAAAAACAATATTCAAAAATAAATTTCAATATAAATGTGTAAAATTAATTTTTAGATATCTATAACACTTGGAACTTTCGAAATATATTTTCTGTAAACTGCAAGTAAGACGTTAAATTCACTAAGTATTTTAAAATTTTAGTTCCTGGAGGGTAGTGGTTTTTCTCGCATATTTTTCAGAATATCTTTTTAAACGTGGTAATTAAAATTACAAAAAAAATATTTTTGCACACCTTATAATAAGCCGTTTTAAATGATAAATTACATGATATACAAAATGGAAAAAAATTGTGTACACAATTTTCCCCTTTCTAATCCTTATATCAATATTTTAAAGCATTAACAGTGCAAAATATTTTGGCCTATAAGATGTATTACCGTGCTAAATTTCAAGATTCCACATCATATTGTTTTTGAGTCTGCTGTGACAGACGGACGAACCTGTGAGTGATCTGGTATGGGTTCCGTTTTTCCTTTTAAAGTACGGAATCCAAAAGTAACAATTAGCGCATTTTCTTGACGTTCCTGAAGAATTTTTAAGCAAGATTGTAATAGAAGTCCATCAAGAATGTATTGAATTTCCTTTTAGTACATTCTAATAAAATTTTATTCTCAAAAACATTTTTACTCAAAAACAATACATACCACTAGTTACGTTTTAAATATAACTCTAATTTCAACAGGTAACTACATTCTTATTAAATTATTGGCATCAAGCGCTCCTAACGCACGATATCACGTGATAATTTGGATCACTCCTGTCTTCCGATACTTCTTTTGGACGACATAGATCTCCATTACAATATATTATTTGTCAACCTTGTATAGTCTTGCCTAGCGACGTGTCCCACCCATGTCCATTTAAAAGTAGCAATGCGTCTTATCACATCCTCCACTTTCTCGCGTCTTCTTACTTCTTCGTTCCTTATTCCCTCACGTAGTGATATTCCCACTATGATTCTTTCTGTTGCTCGTTGTGTAGTATGCATTATATTGGCTGCTTTAACTGTTAATGTGGTTGTCTCCATTCCATAGGTCATTACTGGGAGAACCCACGAGTCAAATACTCTTTTTTTCAAATTAATGGGAGTATCAGGGTTCTTAAGGGCATATCCCAATTTTGCAACGGCTTCCCATGACATCCTAATTCTTCTATTTATTTCCACTTCTTTGTTTTCTTTTCCAAGTCTAATTAGATGGCCTAAATACTCATATTCCTCGACTCTTTGTTTTTCAACGTTTGTTTGAAGGTTGTAGAGAATGTTGAAGATTGACTAAAATCTGGTTGTCGGACTTGCATTGTCTTTATTTTTAATTATTTTTACGACATTTTGATTAGGTTGTATCTCTAATCGTTATCAAGTATAAACTGAACAGTTAATAAAGACAATGCAAGTCCGAGAACCACATTTTAGTCAATCTTAGTTTTTCGTTGTTTTCGACATAAAGTGGCGTATCTTCTGGAGACATTATATCCTGTAACTTGTCTAAATCTTTACTTATTAATACCACGTCATTCGCAAAACATAAATTGTTGAAATATCTGCCATCGATGGTACTGCCGTTATGTTCCCAGTTTAGTTTCCTATAAGACATTTTCTAGTATTAAAGTGAAGAGCTTAGGGGAAATAGTATACCCTTGTCGCATTCCTCGACCAATATTTATCATCTGAGTTTCTAGGCCCTCTGTTATTTTTACTTGCAGTGTGGCCTTATCGTAAATATATTTCTGAAGATATCTGTATATGGAGTCAATTCTTGCATTGTCCATTGCTTGAAATATGGCCCATAGATCGACAGAGTCAAAAGCCTTGCTGTAATCAACAAATGCTAGATGGATTTGAATATTATATTCAGTGCATTTTTCAATTAGTAATTTGATGTTCTGTATCTGCTCTGTTGTTCTAAAGCCCTTTCGAAACTCGGCTTGTTCTGGAGGTTAATAGGAGTCAAATTTGTTTGTCTATTAGTTATAATCTTTGTAAGCAATTTGTACTTATGTGGCAGAAGACTTATGGGGCGATAATTTTCGATGTCTAATTTGTCCCCTTTTTTGTGCCTTTTGTCAGTTATCAGGGATTTTACAGTTTTGAAGACATTTATTCAAAGGAATACCAATTGAATGTAGTGTTGCATACCTTCCGAGCTCCAACATTTCTTTAGATATACCATCACCTGGAGCACGATCAGATTTCATTTGTGACAAAGCATGTTTCACCTCTTCGATTGTGATTTCTTCTGAACCAACATTTGCATTGCTAATGTATAAATACTAAACTAATTCATACATTTTCGATTATGAGGGTTGCTACCCTTATACTTCCTTTTGAAATTCGATCTTTTCTATGGCAGTTTTCATAAAGAAGTAAAAAATTAACTGAATTTTTTTACAAATTTTATTGAGAAAACAGACGAATTTCTTGTTTTTGAATGTTTTTTTTTGGTTAGACGAATTTTATTGGAAGGTTTACCAATGAGAACAGTTTTCTGAATATATTTCCTATTCTTATCGATGTTGTGCACCTAAACCAGCTGTAAATTTATTTTTATGAATCAATCGAATTGAATCTCTATTTCTACAATTGATTTTTATCAGTGTAATTCAAATCAATTGATTCATAAAAATAAATTTACAACTAGTTTAGTTTCACAATAGCGACAAGAATATGAAATATATTCAGAACATTGTTCCTATGGTAAATTTTCCAATAAAGGTCGTCTAAATGAAAAAAAAAAACATTAAAAAACAACAAATTGGCCTGTTTACTTATTAACAAACATATTTGTAAAAAAATTTTCAGTTCATTTTTTACTTCTTTATGAAAACGGGCACAGAAAGGATCGATTTTTAAAAGTACGACATAATCGACAGCGTATAAAGAAGTTTAATGTTTATATACATATATATATATATATATATATATATATATATATATATATATATATATATATATATATATATTATAAAGATAGAAAAAGAAGCTTAGAGAATAGGGCTCCGAATAAATGAAAGAAAGACGAAATACATGCATGTCTCCCGTAACCCCGCGCGAGACAGAATCAGGCAGAACGTCACCATGGATGACTATAATTTTGAGCATGTGCAAGTTTTCAAGTACCTGGGCGCAGTGATAACGGCAAACAATAATATGCAGGTAGAGGTTAGACAGCACATCACACAAGCAAATAAATGTACATTTGCGATACAAACCTTGCTGGAGTCAAAATTTATTACTAGAAAGGCAAAAACCGAAATTTATCGAACAATAATACGACCAGTAGCAATCTACGCCAGTGAAACATGAACCCTGACAGTCCACGATACGGAGCTGCTAAGAAGGTTTGAGAGAAAAATCCTGCGCATAACATATGGCCCATACCGAGACCTTGAATCAGGCCGTCACAGAATGAGAAGCAACATAGAGCTTACGCAAATATATCAAAGCCCTGACATCATTCAAGAAATAAAGTCCAGAAGACTACGATGGGCAGGTCATATACAAAGGAGTCAAAACGATCGACTAATAAAACGGGTATGGGAGGAAGCACCACAAGGAAAAAGACCACTGGGAAGACCTAGGCTTAGATGGAGAGATAACATCCACAAGGATCTAGCTATCCTTGAAGTTGACCAGCAAGAATGGAGGGAGCTGGCACAAGACCTTTCCAGGTGGAGGCAGATAGTCGAGGCAGCCAAGACCCACCCTGGGTTGTAGTGCTACGGAGTCAGTCAGTCAGTCATTCAGTGGTATGAAACTTTATATTGGCAATTAGACCTAATATTTATCTCAAAACCTATTTTCAGAAATTAGTTTTCATTGAATTATTATCTAAATTACCTAAATAAGGCCAATTTTGTTCATGAATTCAAATAATTAAAGTACTATTCCCAAATATTAGCTCATTCTGAAATGTTCTTAAAGAAATAGGCACAAACAAGGAATTTAAAAAAAAATTAAGGGTTTCAAATTTTACGGTGAAAATTGCTTTAGCCAGTTTACTTTTCGCATTTAAATAGTATACTATTTGGTTATTGACAAAATATCAATTAGAACCTGAAGCATATTAAGGAAACTTTTTTGGGGGGATAAAATTTCCGTTCACGGATGGTTACAAACAATTATCTTGAAGAGGTTAACTTCATTTTTGTATTCATCGAGTAAAAATAATTGTTCAAAAATCACCAATTTTTTTTTATTCAAACACAAATTAGTTCGAATTTTTAAAATACAAGTAAGGGATTGCAACCCTTACGGTTTAAATTGCATCAGATAGTTTAGTCTTGTGCTAAAAGTAACATACAATTCGATTATTTGCAAAACATCAGTCAGAAGCTGAAGCATACTGATAAACCTTTTTTGGAGGGTAATTTTTCATGTAAGGATGGTTTAAGAAAATGATCTAGTTGTTGATTTCAACTTTATTTTTGTATTCAATCAAGGAATATATTTTTTCTAATTTTCTTTAGCTCATTTTGAACCTTTTTTTAGACATAAAAAAGGTAGAATTTTCAATGTAAAAAGTAAGGATGTTGCACTCTTATGGTCAAAACTGCATCAGTTAGTTGCACACTAACATCAGAAGGACAACACATTTTCTCATTGCAAAATTTCAATCAGAACCTGAGATATATTAGAAAATCCATTTTCGAGGGTGAACTTTGGGAGCAGATTTCTCGTCCTTAAAGTGTTTTTCCGCAGATAAAAGAAAAAATAACATATCAAAAAAATTATTGACATCGGAGATGTCGAGTTAGGACATCTTCTTTGTAAGTCTCGTGGTACCAAACATATTAAGCGCTCACATCACTTTTTAGAAACAGGTCCTTAAATTAGAGGCTAGACAATAAAACCTTACTTAATAAAACATAATAAAAATGAAAGTAGTCTTTGTATTCACGTAATTATCTGAGACATTACATGGAATTTTTAATACAAACTCATAAAATAAAACTTTAAAAAATATTATATGAAAACGAAACAGCCTTTTTGGATATATTATTGATAATATGTAATTATAGCAGAAAATATTTATATGTTCTTTTCTTCTGGATTATTTTTAGTAATAACTTCCTTCTAGCACTCGTATTGACTTTTTTAGTATTTGCCTTAAAAATTTAAGACAATTTTAAATTAACACGGAAATCATCTGTTCATAACCTTAAATTTACCAGCATATCGGCGAGAAAAATAAGTAATAAACAAAATTATTCCAATTCTTAAGCATCGGAAAAGAGGTAGATAAGCTGAATATATATACTGTACAACTCGGAGGGAATTACGTCGTATATATATGACTTTTCAGTGTAATATCTCGGTGTCTCATGGCGGGAGGGAACTACGTGTGGCACGTTTCCAGGGTACAAACGACATTAGCGCCGGTGGTGAATCATCGAACTTACTAGTCGAATCTGAGGCCATATATTACTCGAAGTGACCTCCAAGCATTTTTTCGTAGATCGATACAGACGACCTTGTAATGACCGATAGTAAAATATTATGTGCTTGCAAATATGACACCCTGCGTATATTGTATATAAAATAAGTTGTCCTACTGGAACACTATTAATTTCTGTTCAAGAGGCACCCAATCTGTATAATTTTTTTTCTAATGTTATTCAAAGTGGCACCTAACACTGTTGCCTGTTTTCTTTAAAAATGAAATGGAATTGACACTGATTTTAGGTGACTAAGTGACATAAGTGAAGTAAGAAGCCACTCGTCAGAAACTATTTAACCGTCGTAAGTAATTGTTTTATCGACTCTTGTCAGCCAGTCTAAGAAACGAAAATGTTTTTAATTTATGTGCTAGTTTTTATGATTTCTATGATCAAAATGATTGATTCTGTGGATTTAATGCCATGTACAGAAGATGTCAACGCAGCCGATGTGGCATTAGCAGAACGTTTACTGCAGGAGTCAACCCCTCCTGGGTATCGCCTACCAGAATTTTTGCCAACTACTCAAACAGGTATGTACGAGTTTAAGAAAATAACTACCAAAAATTGCTTTTAGGCGGGATGATTTACAGTGCAATATTTTTATATTATTTATTTTATTAACATTTTCAATCGTCAATAGAATGACTGTAGTTGTTTTTTGATCGTACAAAAATTTTATTGAAATTATAATATTTAATGAAGGATATTAAAAAAATATATAACTATTGAATTTTTCTGTTCGAACATGTTTGGATATTTAAAAATAATATAAGCCTTTCGAGATGCTGAATGGCAAAAGTTAGGAAGTTATAGATGGTATCTTAGATAATATATTAAACTCATAGTTTTAACTAATATCATTAATAAGCTCTTTTAACTTTATAGGGAGAAATCCACATAGATGGATATGCAGGTTTGAACGCATAGATAATAACTACCGACGTGACTGTGTATTCCTTACCGCCATGCGAATGGACTTTAAAAGATTCTGCCCCTTGGGATGTGAAATAAGTCAAGTAAGACTATCAGAGGATCCCAATAGAAAACTTGTCTCTATTGATTATTTGGTAAATTGTGCTTGCCAAAGAATTCCTCGAAAAAAGCGAAGTAACTGGAGGTTTACGCATGAAAAGGCTTCTTGTTCAGGGGTTAAAGGAATGACACTTGATTTAAATTAGTTATTTCTTTTATTATTACATTGTTAAAAAAATATCATTAGGTAGGCTTCTTTTACAAGGATTAAAGGAATGGACACTTGAGTGATATTAATTATTTGTTTCATTATTGTATTGTTATAAAAATATCATTAGGTAGGCTTCTTGTACAGGGATTAAAGGAATGAACACTTGATTAATAGTTATTTTATTCATTATTATATTGTTATAAAAATATCATTAGGTACATTTATCGATTACCTAAGGCATAATATATTTTTTTTTCATTTGTAATTTTATCGTTTTCAAATGATATCAGAGTTAATCATTTTTAACATTATTGAAAATACTACTTGTTTGTTTTAATATACATTAAAAATGAGATATTATAAATAAAAAAACTTATCATAAGCACTGTGTTTATTATCAGAAACTATAGCTCAAAAATATCTTGTATCATATGAACTAATATAAATTGAGCATATATACAAAAAATATGTATCTAATATTCATGTACATTTACTATTAAATAGAAAATTTGTACTATTAAAATTAGCTAGGTAATATTAAATCGTTCAGAATTTTAAATATCTTTTATATACATATACATATTGAAAAAGAATTTTTTCTTGTAGCCTAAAAACATTACATTTCAATTATATATTGACTATAATATCGCTTACCTAAGTAACTTTTTTATCTTATTTGTGCAACTAAATAAACATCGGAAATGAAATAAACCAAAGTTTAAATATACGCGTAGTTTTTTATTCAAACCACAATATTTAATATGTAATAATTGAAGGTGTAGATATTTATTTTAAGCCATTCAGTGCCTAAAAATGATGTTTTATTTAAATTTGTAAACTGCTCAAATTCTCCTTTTTTAGGAATGTTTTTGCTTATCGTGAATCTGAAAAATAAAACAATTTATATTTTTCTCTTAAAATTAATTATTTATTTATCTATTTAAGGGAAATAAATCAAATAAATTATAAAATAAAATCTTCAATTTTGTCAATAAATACCTACCAAGTCGCTGATCTTGACTTGTGCTAGGCTAAGAACTAGATTGTCTGTGAGCACTTTCTGTTATCGTATCAATATTTCTATCTGAAAATTATTAAATTTAATAGGTAACAATCAATGTTCCTCCTTGATTTTCATCTATATCTCAAATAGCCCCTTCAATGTTAATATCTATTTCCTCTAAGGACTTATTTTTAAATTAGGCAGCATTTCCTTTTTCCATAATTTGGAATGTTTTTGGAACTTTGACAATCTGCGGCATTCTAAAAAAAATGTTTTAATGATAACTAGGTCCTACTGCTAAATAAGTTTAAACAGTAGTTAACCAACGGTTAATGTGATAATATATGTTATACATTGGAAAAAATAATGATTTAATCAATGTTGACAAATTGGACTCTTAATTATGAACTTTACTAACTGATTAATACCAATACCCAATACTGATTTAGGATAAGTGAAAAACTATGAATTTTCGATTGAAAATCAATTGACTTTTCTAAGTTGACAGAAAAGAGAAAAATATTTCTGTAACTTTTTTGGGACTAAAATAGTTACAGAACGATTGCCTTCATTAATTGCTATGATTATTTTGGGATAACATTTTTTCATTTCCATTAAATAGGGAGACAATTCTGTCTTTGGAAACTAGCACCGTCTCTGAGAGAAATCTACAGACATTGATGTATTTAAATGACTTTAGCTTTTCGTAGACCCTTTTGCTTTTTTATTTACCAGTTTCCATTTCATTATATCTTCTGTGATAGGAAGAAACTTCGGTTTGGCAGATCCTTTATCATTTAGATCCTTTAAAGCTAAACTGCAATTTATGTGACCCATTGGTTAAGGTGATTATGAAATATAATCCTAAAGATATTGCTCTAAAATTTCTGTTCACAGGATCGTAAATTGACATTGATCTAATGGCAGCAAGAGTGTTATCCAAGTGTTCTGGCCCTAATATTGAAATTCATCATTTTTTTTTTAAATCAAATCAACGCCGTATTGAGCTACTATTAGGTCTTGAATAGTCTCATCTAGTATCATCTTACTGAAAATTTCCTTACTAACGTTTAATTTTAATATAACGACGAAATTAATATATTCTCCGTATTTCTTTCGACAGATAGAAAAAAATCAACGAAGTAGCCAAGGGACGGATACCATCATTATTTTTAGCAAAACATTTCTTTATATGCCGACTCAAGGTCAATTGTTTGTAAAATCCCTTACCGTGTAGGCAAACGACATATAAGTCTACATTTAATTCATCTCCTACCTTTCGCCTTTTTGGAATGATTTGTCTTCTTAGAGCATTATCTAAATTATCTTCATTTCTAGGTATTAACAGGCTCGATTCCACTAGAGGGACACTCTAGATACGCTCTCGATCCGGTAAAATATTCTTACGGGGTAAACAATGAATCTATTTACACTATCGCTTTCATGGAGATTTCGATATCGTAAGATATTTTTCATTTAAAGACATTTTATCGAAACGAGAGCGTATCAAGAGGCACTATACTGTGGATAGGGTCTAATTGTTTTTTTTTCGGCTACCCCGGGTTACAGTTTAATATCTCCTTGATTTATGTGTTTAAATACCATTTCAATTTCTCAAAACTTGCATATAATTTTTTTGTATTGGTTTTTTTATAAGATTCGGTGGCTCATTCATATCGATTTTCTGTAAGAAAAAAGTATAAAATGTCGCATAGCGGAAATAGTGTAAATTAAATATATTATAAAGACAGTATATCTCTTTGTTTAGCCTGTATGAGATTTGCCCTAGGTCATAGATTTCTGAAGTGACATTTTTTTAACGATTTGTTGTATTATCTGAAGGTAACTAAATGGAAATTTCGGTTATTAAAATCGTACGCCCTGCAAACTTTGAAATATAGGGCTTAATCTGTGAATAACTACACAATTTTTTTACATTTCTTGTTTAATTTTTATTCTACATTAATTTCCATACTTTACCTAAAACTGTTTTATAAATATAGACAAGAGATTATAAAAAAGTTAGTACAGATATATGCTTTAGATTCAAAATAATGCAAAAATCTAGTTCTAAGATCTAAGTATAGATCATAAATATTTCAACCCATAAGACGTGGTTGCAAGTAAACTAAACATATTAGAGAAAATATTATTTATACCTACCTGTTTTTTGAACTCCAAACATGCGAGTGACATTTACTGCAAAAAATCGGGTTTATTTTCAATATTTTTTTCAGTAAATCCACTGGCCCGAAACTTTAAAATAACTAAAATTAAAATAAATTTAAAATACGAATATATTTTGTGATAAATTTTAATCCACCGTATTTCTGATGCCAATTTCATAAATGTTAGTAATATACGTCAAAAAGATTACCTTTGACTATTTACCGTCATTACAAGATTTCTTGATAATTATCTATAACTTATACAAATCATTTAAAAATTAATTATTTTTCGTATTCTTAGTGTCGTTAAAAGGAAAAAGATTTTCTACGAATTCAACTCTGGTTCTCTCTCCATACGCGTTTCGATCACCTAATGATTTCATCAGAAGATGTAGTTTCTTGGCAGTTTTGCTCTGGGTTCATTGAAAACCTTTTAACGACTTGAAGGAGAAAAAAAAACGGCAGCTTATTAAACAAATTCGATGTCTTAAAAATTTCTTGATATCTTGCTGAAATTTAATTTCTAAGTTTATCTCTACCCCGGTGTATGTATAGATATCTTTTGACTGTTGATATTTTACAATCTAACATCGAAAATGTGTACAGGTTTAACATCCTGCCAACATGTATCAGAATTTAGATTTTATATAGACAGTTGTTTCTTAAGAGTTTTGCTCTTGGTTCATTACAGCTCCACTGGTGAGATCATCAGCTAATCGAAACGCGTATGGAGAGAGAATCATAGTTGAATTCACAGCATGTAAATTTTCTGTACATCTTTTTTTCATTAACGACCTATAGAAGAAGGATAGCGGTAGTTTATAAAATCAAAGTTATTGTGACCGGTAAGATATTCGTTCATGTATCGTTTCTTTTTTTGGTTCGATAAACTAAGAAAATAAAAAATATAAAGTCTATTCTGTTCTTAATTAGTATAGAGTGAAGCCATAAAATTAAATTATAAGTGAACTTTTCTTTTATGTTTGAGTAGTTTTTATTACAAACGAGACATTTTAAAAATTAATATATTTAAAAGTCTACGTAACCAAGTAACCACGGTTATTTTACAAGTTGGATAAATTTGGATGAAGAATTGGACTCTGTATAATAATTTATTTAGACTTATAGCCTGAAGCTCAAAATCCATTTTTTAAAAACATGTATAAATTATTTTCTTTTTGGGATAATTAAAAATATATACCCAAAAATTTTTATATTCTAGGTTGCCTTGAAAAAATTCAATAAAGTTTAGCCACAACGGCTATATTGTAAATTTCAAAATAAATAATCATTGCCGTCCGTCCTTAAAAATAAAATTTGAAATTATACATTTACATGTAACTAACACAATAATTTGCACATAAAAACGGCGAATTGGCTTATGACAAATTAAATACCGAGAAAATAATTATTGCTGATCAGCATTTCGTGGATACCACTGAGAAATAAATATCAACCGATAACGCCTCGACGGTGTTGCCTGATCTCTGATGCCACAACAAGCTAGCGTTAAGAAGGTGCCAGATTAACAATAATCGTATAATAATATACACGTGTATATAGCAGAGCGACACCTATACCAAAATGAATGAACTAAACTGTATGTTTCAATGAAATTGGAGTAAAAATAGCATCCAGCCTATTTTTAGGCAATCAACTTAGACGGACTTTTCCAATCGTATGGCGAGTTAAAATACACAAAACAATGTGGCTCCCAAATGCGGGTGCCTCTTTGTTAAATCGGGAGTCACTTTAACAAATAATATGTTAATATGGTGCCACAAAGACAATTAATATATATATATATATATATATATATATATATATATATATATATATATATATATATAAATATATATCTATATATCTATATATCTATATATATATATATATATATATATATATATATATATATATATATACATATCTATATATATATATATATATATATATATATATATATATATATACCTTATCATAATATAGTATAACCTGACATACTGATTATTTATCCCACCTCATATCATAACCTTTAGTGATGGTACCCACCTGAACCGAACAAAATTTATATTAATTTCTATAGCTTAATACCAATAATGCATAACATGATACTCAGTTTGGTATATAACATAACCTAACCTATAATAATACTAATTCTAAGGCCTAACACTACTACAATTTACATTTTTACAGATTTAGTGTAATCTTGGTATACAAGAAATATCTACCTTTCTTATTCAATCATTTCCTCGGAGACTTGGTTCAGTAACTCGATTGTGTCAATTTTCATTTTCCCATCGTCCCCTTTCAACGTGACCAATTGGTTCCGCTGTACTCCTTATTTTTGTCTTACTCTAAACCAACTCTCATCCATACATGCAAATACGTGGTCCCAATCCTCGTCCAACCCCCACGACGACGTCTCAAAATCTCTCCCGCATTTAACCCAAATCTACGTAAGAATGTGGTCATGTTACCGTGATCCGTCGCTAATTTTATGCTTTTAAAACTTAACGTTACTCGATCTGTCCCCACCGCCTTGTACCAGGAATATAGCTTCCTACCCCCAGTGTCGTTGTCCCAGTCTCTTTGCCATTATCTCAACAACCTCGTTTGCCTCTCCATTCCTACATCCCTTGCAACTCATCTCCTTCCATTTCCTCTATCTCTCACTATGTCCCCGTCCCACGCCTCATACGCTCGCCAATCAGCCTCATCAACTGCTCCGTCCTACCTTTCCAATTCATGAAATTTTTTTTTCCTAATTTTTCATCACATGCCACTTCCATTTGTATGTCTAACAATGTTGCCCATCTGGCTACTCCATTGTATATTCGCTTTATTACTATATTTAAATCAGTTCACACTACCGCCACCTCTCCTTTCCCCAGATACATCGCCGTTTGTTTGATCCCCTCAAAACCGCCTTAAATTCCACATCCAGCACTATTCAATTAAAATATCACAACAATTTCCAACCTTAAATTTTTATAAAAAAAATTGAACCGACTTATAAAAGTCCGCTAAAAAGTGAAAATAACTATAAATTTCTATATAAAATTGAAACTTTTAAAGTCGGCGCCAAGTTATTTTGAAATAAAACAAATAACTCCTAATATGGTAAGAAAGCAATTACAAATGAAGTATTGTTAATCTGTTTATGCGAATCTCATTTTGTCAGGCGCCAACTTCAAAATTTTCAATTTCATATAGAAATTTATAGTTATTTTTCACTTTTTAGTGCACTTTTAGAAGTCGGTTCATTTTTTTATAAAGATTTTATTATTAACCGACTTCCAAAAGAAGGAGGTTCTCAATTCATCGCGTATGTATTTTTTTATGCATATACACTGATTACTCCGGAACGACTACACCGATTTGAATGAAATTTTTTACGTTACGTTCAGGAAGTTGCTGCGGTAGTCCCATATTTTTTTAGATGAAATTGGTGCAGTAAAATCCAAAATGGCGCTTACAATATGGCGGCCAAAAAAAATTATTTTGTCCGATTTTCTCCAAAATTGGTATGGAGGCATTTTCGGGGTTGTACCCAACGAATCTAAAATAATTTTAAAAAATTCAAAATGGCGGATCCAATATGGCGGACAAAAATATTTAATTTTATCTAATTTTCTCCATTATTGGTAAGGGAGTGTTTTCGGGGTCGCACATGACAAATCCAAAATTATATTTAAAAAATTCAATGTAGCGGATCCAATATGGTGGACGAAAAAATCAATTTTGTCCGATTCTCTCCAAAATTGGTATGGGACAGTTTTTGGGATCTCACATAACAAATCTTAAATTATTATTAAAAAATTCGATATGGCGGATCCAATATTGCGGATAAAAAAATTTAATTTTGTTCGATTTTCTTCAATATTGGTATGGGAAAGTTTTCGAGGTCGCACATCACGAATTCAAAATATTTTTAAAAAATTCAATATGGCGGATCCAATATGGTGGACAAAAAATCAATTTTGTCCGATTTTCTCCAAAATTGGTAGGGGGGAGTTTTCGGGGTCGCACATGACGAATGTAAAATTATTTTTAAAAGATTCAATATGGCGTATTCAATATGGTGGATAAAAAATTAATTTTGTCCGATTTTTTTCAAAATTGATATGAGGGAGTTTTTGGGATAGCACATTACGAATCTGATATTATTTTAAAATATTAAATATGGCGAATCTAAGATGGCGGATTAAATATTCTGCATCTCTAGATTTTGTCTAAAGTCAGTATTGGGGGATGTTTGTTAGTGTTAATTACGAAATTAAAATAATTTTTGAAAAACTCAATCTGCGGAATCAACCTAAAAATTTTATATTTTTCGACTTCCTCCAAAACTGATATAGAGGGTTTTTGAGGATGTAAATTATAAATTTAATAGTATTTTTCAGGATTCAATATGCCGAATGCAATTTAGCTGACTAAAAATTTTACATTTTCCGGTTTTATATAAAATTGATATTGCGGGGTTGTTGGGGCGTATACAAACTCAATATACAATATAAAATATATCGGGCTAAGAAATTTACGTCTCATATTCTTTAAATATCGATAATGGAAGGTTTTGAGGCCTATATTACCAATCTAAAATTCATTTGAAATTTAAGATAGTGGATTTACTATGACAGACTAAATATTTGTTTGACACAATTTCATTGGTATTTGGAGAACTCTAAGAATCAAATAATTTTTAGTGGTTCATTTTAATGTGATTTACAATTTTGGATAAAATGGGTACTTTTTTGCCACCTTGGAGTCATTGCGAGGTACACTAATCTCGATTAGCACTTAGTTCAAATAATTTATAAAAATCATGATGAATTCAAAACCAAAAATCGGAAAATAATTTTTTTTTTAAATAATTGAACCGACTTTTAAAAGTGCGCTAAAAAATGAAAAATAACTATAAATTTTTATAAGAAATTGAAATATTTGAAGTCGGCGCCTGATTATTTCTAAATGAAATAAATAACTACTAATATATACAAATTATGTTAGGAAAGCAATTATAAATAAAGTATTTGTAACCTGTTTATGCGAATCACATTTTGTCAGGTATTAGTTTGTCGCCGACTTCAATAATTTCAATTTCGTATAAAAATTTATATTTATTTTCCACTTTTTAGCGCACTTTGAGAAGTCGCTTCAATTTTTTTATAAAAATTTTATTTTAAATAATTTTATAGAGTTTGCTAATATTTTATTTATTTTTTTAAGTTAGGTTATTTCTCACTGACCAGTTGACGTTAAGGCAATTTATATTCTTCTAAGCAGTTGCATGTTGGGTTGCTATTTCTGTTGTAATTTTTGGAAGGAAGTTTAGTTGGGCAACTAATACCGTGTTGCTAATGGTTGGCAGAAAATACGTATTTCTTAATGTAGAAATAAAAAATCAACAATGAATTCCTTTTTGATTTAGAGCCGAAAATGTCAACGATTTGTTAGTTAACCAATCTGTTTAAGCCCAATATTTTGAACTGTCATTTTTTCCGTCGAGTTGCTACTCGCTTAAAGTTCCTTTTGACTCCCTCCCTTATGTTTGAAAAAAGGGGCTTATACAGCGCAAGCTACAGGCTTCATTATAAAATGGTGGAAATTTGTCTGTGACTTTTACTTTTTTTCTGTTAGAATCAGCAAAAGAAGACTGAAACTTCCACTCCGTTTAATTTACAGCCATCCTATTGAATTTGGGTTTGCAATTTTATTTGACGTGTTGCGATAGCAGTATAGTGTTGTTTGGTTTGAGATTTTTTTTGCCTACTTGGCGTTTGTGGCTGTTTTATCGAGACACATCCTAGAAACAGGGTTTTGTCAGTCTTAAGCACGTTTTAATCAGTCTAGATCCTAGGAAATCGGGTCTCATTTAGACCCAAAATTGACCACTTTAGAATATTATTAAAATGTATTTTGGGGTTTTAGGACCGATTGTTGTTTTTTTCTGTAATTATCGATCAATGATTTTTGTAATTTTCAATATCTGCTACCTTGCTGTGCCTAATTTTTTCTTTTGTTATCAACAAGAGTTAATTTTGAGTGTACTTTTGATATTAATTGTAGTTGTACTATATTTTGCTATTTATTTGCCTCCTGGACGTATCACGATGTTCTCAATTTTTAGCTAATTTAATTTATTAGTATTAATATGATAGTATTTTGTATTGTATGGAATCTCAGGGCCAAATTCTGGGTATGGTATTGGCAAATTTAGAGTTATTCAGCATCGTGATATGTTCATGGCCACGTTAGCTTTCAATTTGACTCCAGCTTGATAAGTTTTTTTTTTCGTTCGACTAAAATATTTATGTGCTAGGGACTGGCATATAGAGCTAAATTATAAATGCTTTTAGCTCATTCAGTTTTATTTATTCTTTAAAGGTTAATATCCTGAGTTTTCACGTAGTTGTTTGGTATTATTGTGATTATATTTTGAGTATTTTTTACTATTGCTTTGTAATTAATTAATTCTGTATTTATTTTACCCAGATTAAACCAATTATTTAATGTTAACGAATTAAGCATTCACTGATATTAGATCCTAAATATTGTTTTTTAAATTTCCGCTGTCTTTAATTATGGGTTGATTATTTTTTTTATGAGTATTATTTTGTTTAATGAACCGTTTGTTATACTTTTACTTGATTATTTTTGGTGACTACCTGGAGTCATACTGGTAATTTTATTTGTGCATATTATCGTATTATAACTCTTATATAACTCGAGCTCAATAGTTAAAGCAAGTGACTACGGTATAGTAATGTTTTGTATAATTTTAGTAATTAGTTTGAAATTTCCTTTTCTATTAACTTAAAGATTCGCTTTGATAATTTTTCTTTTTTGGAATATACAGTGAGTTTATAATTTTGAATTTAAATATTTCTTGACACATTGGCGGTAGTTAATAAATTCGTTTGCCCTAGCTTTTCTGTAAACACTATCTTAGGCACTATTGTCCAACATACAGTCCACCAACCTACGGGTTTGAACTCAGTGAGGGTCAGTGAGAAATAAACAACTGGCAGACACAGGAGAATCAGTTGAAATTGTTTCTCTTTCCTCTGTATATTTAATCTAGTTTGTTATTCTTTTATATTTTCCAGCTTACGCAACAGCTGAATCTTTTGATAGAAGATTTTTATTTTAACTATTTTAATTTTAATTAAATATTTTTATTATAACTATCTACTACGAGTTTTATTTGAGCCACGTACTGCTTGCATCTGATATTTCCTTGTTTTGGTTGCTAGCCAATTTTAAAAAGTAAAATTGAAAGCTAGTTCCAAACAAGATAGTGGAAGATTTCTGCATTCTACCTGGCTCTAATGCAATGGCGCCCTTAATTTCCCACCCTTACCTTGCGGCATAGGGGTTAGCTTGTCATTTTTGCTCGCTGGTGCTGCTACTTGCCTTCAACTATACTCTAGTGATTAACTCTACCTTCACCTCATTGTGAGGTATCGCGCCTTTAGAAACCAGTGTAGCAATAGTATTACCTAGGTCTGTTTTGCAAATAATTAAATCGTTCTCTGATATTTTTTGTTTCAACTTTTTTATAGTTGTAATTTCAACTTTATTACTATTGAGAATATTAATGTTACTGAATTGTTGATCAAAATCTATTTTATATTGTAAAGTTATTGTGTCTATCGTACTCAGCATTGACTTCAAGAGACATGATAACCTTACATGATAAAATTGATTTTTCTCAATTATTTAATAACATTAATATTCCCAATAATAATAAGGGTGAAATTACAGCTATAAAAAATTTGAAACATAAAATATCGGAGAACGATTTAATTCTTTACAAAGCAGACAAAGGTAATACTATTACAGTTCTAATAAATATAGAGTATACCAATAAAGTTAATAAATCACTAAAATATAATAACATTATTAAAATGAAATATGATCCTAAAAACAAATATCAATCTGAGATTATTAATACATTAAAAATAGCCCTATTATTAAATAAAACCAAAGATATAAAAATAAAGTCATTAACTCTTCCGCTCTATTACCGTCTAGTCTATCAAGAATTCACAAAGAAAATAATCTCGTTAGACCAGTCGTTTCGTACGTCAATGCTTCTTGCTATAGACTAGCTAAAGAACTTACTAGTTTATTACCAGGTCTAGTAAACTTTCCATAAACCTATTCCATCAAGAACTAAATAAATCTGTAAAAGAAGAGAACCCATGCGCAGCTACATCAATATCCGTTACATAGCAGACAGGCAAGCCGATCAAGTAGTTGAGCTGAAACTCAAGCTCCCAAAACCCCACAGCTCAATTGATGTCCGTCACACAGCAGATATGCGAGCGGAGCTAGTTACTAACTCACATAATCCACGCAAGCTAGATTGATATCCATTATATAGCAAACAGGGGAGCTGATCGAGATTTTAAGCCGAAACCCAAGCTGCCAAAACCACACCCTCCATGTGCAGCTAGACTGATTGCCACTACACAGCAGACAGACGACCAGACCAAGTTTATATAAATATGCCAAAACAAAAGCTCTTATAACCACATATCCCACGCACAGCGAGATCAATGCCCGTTACATAGCAGATAGAGGCGAAAAGCAAGGATTTATGTATAAAATAAAACCCAAGCTTTCCAAAAACCATTTGCCCCTGGTATAGCATGTATGAGAGTTTGGGGATTTGTGTTATACACTGCTATGTAATGGATATCGATCTAGCTACACGAGGGGTATGTGGTTTTAAAAGCTTGGAATTCGGCTTGAAAACTCACTCTGTTCACGTACCTGCATGAGGTATGTGGTTTTGGAAACTTGAGTTTTGGCTCAAAAACTCTATCCACTGGCCTGTTTGTTATATAACGGATATCGCGTGAGTTCTCTTTTTTTACAGATTTATTTAGTAAAGTTTTTTCAATTTGACCTTGAAATGACTTCGAAATGGCCTCTGGGTTAACTTAAGGTGTTAAACAAACAACGAATTCAAATTCAGCGCCACCAAAAGTCTATATATATATATATATATATATATATATATATATATATATATATATATATATATATATATATATATATATCTTCTTTTACAGATCTATTTAGTAGATTTTTCTCAATTCGACCTTGAAATGACCCTTAAGTGACCTCTGGCTGACCTTGGCGGATTAAACAATCCACGAATTCGGATTTAGCAACTTCAAAAACGTACGTATCTGCTTCTTAAGATTTATTTAGTGTATTTTACTCCATTTGACCTTGAACTGACCTTAAACCTGACGTGATAGAAGTTATCGGACTTCAGATTTAGATTCAGGGCATCTAATTACATAAGAATAAAATGGTCTGGTCAAATAGGCATCCACTTTTATTTCTAAACCTGTGTTATTAAAGTTTAACATGAAACATACTCTAGTACCTACTGGCGTTAAAACATAACGCAAACTCTGTATATTTTATGATCATAGAGTTGAAACTGGAATGTTGCGCAACGCTTTATAAAAGTAAGAAAATAGAATAAACTTAATTTACAAAATTAGGTAGTTATCATTAAAATTTACAAAAGAACAATAATACTAACATGAGTTTGCCTGTTAATAAGATGGTGGGGCTTCCAGCGGTGTGGTCTCGAACAAATCAGGGTGCAACTCTGCCTGACTACGTAGGTATTAATATAAAATCAAAAATCATATGAATTTATTAATCAACCTTCGCCAATGTCAAGGATTATTCAAATTTTAATATCTTTAAACTTTCTACATATTCAAAAAATAATGTCGAAAGTGATCTTTAAGTTAAGGTGACAAAAAAGGAAATATTAATCAATAATTAATTAGTAATAATTAAACAAATAATTAATTTAAATAATAAACAGCTCAACTGACGAAGTTAAGTTAAGTAAGAATTAAAATATATAAACGTACAATAAAAGACCAGTTTGACTCCAGGTGATCACCAATAATTAGTTTATTAAAAGAAAGAACAAAAGATTTATTATACAAAATAATTAATTATTAAATTAAATCAACCATCACAAAATTGGAAATACTAATAAAATAAAATAGATAATATTTAGGATTTGAGACCGCTGGATGATACTGAATGCTTAGTTTTATTAACATTAATTACTACTACACAAATAAGTTTAAACTTGGCAAAAGTAAATACAATTTTCATTAAGCTCCAACGCAAAAATAATAATTCAATATATAATCGTAATATTCACCATTATACTATGTGAAAAGCTAGGATTCACGTTTTGGTATTAACTTCTAAAATAACACGAATAAATGAACTTTTTGTTAATAAGCTTTTGGCGATCAAACATTTGTTGGGAGTCAAGGATGATATCAATAGAGGATTTGATGGAGTGGAATTAGGCGCTTAGCATGCTGAGAGGGTCTAATTAATAGAAATTGTTAAATTCTGAGCAATAGATCGCTGAACCAGTGTGTTGTTAAGTTGACTCTTAACTGTTCTATCCTAGTTGGAAAACGGTGTAGATGAAACCGTTTTATAGGAGGTAAGGTAAAATTATGTTCTTGTGAGAAGAATATAAAGGTTGTATTAGGAGGGATGGTGTAATTGATTGTATTTATAGTTTTGAGAAAATAAATGAGAATATCTTGATTTTAGCTTAATTAGTAAAAAAAATTATGTCGTAAAAATCCCCTGCAAAGTATTGAGAATCAGTGATTGCCGTTTCAAAAATTCTAGAGAAGTTTTATTTCAGATCCTCAAATAGTTACTTAAAGGAAAAGTTTAAACTAGTGTAAAAATTAAAAATTCCTTGAAAATTTTTGTGTATATATTTATATTAAAAATGGTTATATGAACGTAAGGATTCAATTCTTAAATTAATAATCTTTTTTAAATTTATAAGGTCTTAACAAATGTTGTTTTATTTAGATAGATTAGCTTTTAAATATAGACTGCATTAACACTTCCTTTATCCACTTATGGTTCAGAACAGGGTATTATTTTATATCTTTTAGATTAAAGTTACATTATTATGAAGGATCTCGACATATCACAATTATTATTATGAACGTTGTTAATATATATAAATATCCAATATATCAGTAACCCAAAAGTATCGAGGAGAAAAGAATTTTACCGAGGACTTAATCGGAACCATTTTTAACCGACGTCTAAAAGAAGGAGGTTGTTGATTCGTCGACTATGAATGTTTTCTTTTTATGTATGTACACCGATTACTCCGGAACAGCGGCACCGACTTGAATAAAATTTTTTACGTTTTGTAAAGGAAGGTGGTCCCATATTTTTTTGGACAAAATTGGTACAGTAAAATCCAAGATGGCGCTGACAATATGGCGGCCAAAGAAAGTAATTTTGTCCGATTTTCTCCAAAATTGGTATGGAGGAATTTTAGGGTCATACACAACGAATCCGAAATTATTTTAAAAAAATTCAATATGGTGGATCCAATATGGCTGCCAAAAAAATTTACTTTTGTCCGATTTTCTCCAAAATTGGTATAGAGTTTTCGGGATCGCACATAACGAATCTAAAATTATTTTAAAAAAATTCAATATGGCGGATCCAATATGGTGGACAAAAAAAATCAATTTTGTCTGATTTTTTCAAAATTGATATAGAGGATTTTTTGAGATCGCACATTACGAATCTGAAATTATTTAAAAAAAAATTAAATATGGCGGATCCAAGATGGCGGATTAAAGATTCTACATATCTTGATTTTGTCTAAAATAAATATTGGTGGATTTTTGTTAGTGGTTATTGCGAATTTAAAATGTTTTTTGAAAAACTCAATCTGGCGTATTTAATATGGAGTCGCAAAAATTTTACATTTTTCGATTTTCTCCAAAACTGATATAGGGTGTTAAATTATAAATTTAAAAGTATTTTTTCAAGATTTAATATGACGAATCCAATATAGGGGATCCAAAATTTTACATTTTCCGATTTTGTTCAAAGGAGGGACTGAATCATTTTTAAGGATGTAAATAACGATTATAAAATTATTTTAAGAAAATCTAATAGGTCAGATGGAATATGACAGTCTAGAAATTTTAAATTTCCTGATTTCAACCAAAATTGGAATTAGAGGGCTTTGAAGGGTTTAGATTTAGATTAGATTAAGACGTTAAAATTACTTTCTTGAAATTCAATATGGCGGATCCAATATAGTGAATTGAAAATTTTACCTTATTCGCACTTTTTCAAATTTGATATTATGGGGTTTATGTCTTAAGTTCTTTAAATATCAATATTGGAAAGTTTTGGGGCCTATATTACCAATCTAAAATTAACTTGAAATTTAAGACAATGGATTTACTATGACAGACGAATTATTTGTTTCACAGGTGTTTGGGGAACTCTAAGAATTAAAGAATTTTTAGTGGTTCATTTTAGGGTGATTTATAACTTTGGATAAAATGGGTACTTTTTTGCCACCTCATTGCGAGGTACATTAATTTCGATTAGTAATTAGTTCTAATAATTTATAGATATCATAATGAATCCAAAACTAAAAATCGAAAAATAAAATTTTTATAAAAAAAATTGATCCGCCTCCTAAAAGTGCGCTAAAAAGTGTAAAATAAATATAAATTTTTATATGAAATTGAAATTTTTGAAGTAGGAGTCAAATTATTTTTAAATGAAATAAATAACTACTAATATATACAAATTACCATAAGAAAATCACATTTCTCAGGTATTAGATTGGCGCCGACTTCAAAAATTTCAATTTCATATAAAAATTTATATTCATTTTTAACTTTTTAGCGCACTTTTGGAAATCGATTCAATTTTTTTTATAAAATTTTTTATATTAAACAGTATATATGGTTGTTAATACTTCTTTTACTTTATTTTAATAATTTATTTTTAAAAATAAATACCTTAATACCTTTTATTATTAACTTCATACACTCTACGCCCAAAGAGAGGATGTAGATTATACAATTGTCATTTACCCACTAAATACCACGATTTATTTCAAGACAGATATTTAAAAAATAAAACTTGTCTGGATTAATTTTTGGGACATATTTCGCATTATAGCTATTTGGCTAAATACCAGTTTTATTGTCAAAAATAATATATATATATATATATATATATATATATATATATATATATATATATATATATATATATAAACTATCATAATCGTAGAAAAACATTTTCATTTAATTTTCGGAACTGACTTTTCCTACTTGGTATCCAAAAATAATAAAATTGAAACACATTTACGCTCTTCCAATAGGGTTCAAAAACTTGGCTTTAAAAGGATTGCTTTGAGTAGAAAAATTATAATTTTGAGGAAACTTAAAAAATCTAGTTAAATATATTGTTTTACAGAAACACTTTATTTTCCAGGTCTTTTTTATTGAATATTCTAAATTAACCTGTCTTATTGTCTAAACCTGCTATTTACAATAATAGCACTGGGGCCGTATCCTCGAACTGGGGAATGTGAAGTGTAAATGAGTGGCGAATATATATCCATGACGCGTTCATCATTCATATCCTTGTTCGCCTGGTGGAAGTCAAGCGAACGGTGAAACTAGCGCAAATGAAATATCAGCCGCTAAATGACATATTTGATGATTAATATTAAAAAAATTTATTTTATTTCTTGTTATTTAAAATAACTCGTCATTAAAAAAAGTAATATATTGATGAACCGTTTCTTTAAGATGTTTTTTTTTTGATAAACAGCTGTAAATTGGGTGGTATCCCGATATTATTAATATTTTCATATTTTTAATTGAATAGTCCTTAGGAAGTTGAATATGTCTTGCAAATATTAAGTAAATTTGAGATTACGGATATATAAAATTATTACAGGAGATTCTGTTCATAACTCAATTGTATGAGGAGCGTGCTATTAAAAAATGTTTTTCTACGGCCAGTCCTGTTTATAGATTTACCATAAATACTTGTGTCCATATCAGCCGAGTATCTTAGTATTAAACAGTTAAATCTAACATAGTTTTTTTCAGGACACAACTTATAATAAATTTGAGAAATAACAATTTGTAAGCTATCTGAAACTTTTATCTAAATAAGTTACAAATTTTATATTTAAATAATGTTAACTACAGCAGTTAACTTTGTGTTAGTGTTAAACACTATACTACACTATAATTAAATAAATATGATTATAATTTATCGGGACATATAAATATGAATCCTACAGACCAACGAATGAAGTCCTTATTTATGGTACCTTTGATCTTCAAGACTGTACAAATATTTATAAAATAGAAAAATATATATTAAAAGTTGAATGTGAGATCTGCCAGTATCTTTAATGGACGTCTTCTGTCTGGGCTTTGGACTTTTAGAAGTCGGTTCAATTTTTTTTATAAAAATTTTATTTTTTTCGATTTTTAGTTTTAGAATTCATTATGATATCCATAAATTATTTGAACTAAGTACTAATCGAGATTAGTGTACTTCGTAATGACTAAAAGGTGTCAAAGTATCCGTTTTATCCAAAGTTGTAAACCATCCTAAAATTATCCACTAAAAATTCTTTGATTCTTAGAGTTCTTCAAACACCACTGAAATGGTGTCAAGTCAATATATATATATATATATATATATATATATATATATATATATATATATATATATATATATACATATACTGCATGTTGAATCCCCAATGCCCCAAGAATCCCGCAGTATCAATTTTAGACAAAATAGAAAAACGTAAAATTTTCAGTATCTTATAAACCTAATAGTTGTAAAAAATTAACTTCATATGCGCAATACACGACCCCGAAAACCTCCTAACACCAAATCTGAAAAAATGCGAATAAGGTGAAATTTTCCACCCACCATATTCGATTCACCCTATTGAATTTCAAAAAAATAACTTTAACGTCTTAATCTAATCTAAATCTAAACCCTTCAAAAGCTCTCTAGTACCAATTTTGGATGAAATCCGAAAATTTAAAATTTCTAAACCGTCATATTGCATACGACATATTAAATTTCCTGAAAATAATTTTATATTCGCTATTTACATCCTCAAAAACGATTCAGTCCCACTTTGGAACAAAATCGAAAATGTAAAATTTTCAGTCCGCTATATTGGATTCGCCATATTGAATCCTGAAAAAATACTTCTAAATTCATAGCTTACACCCTCAAGAACCTCCTATATCAGTTTTGGCGAAAATCGAAAAATGTAAAACTTTAGGACGCCATATTGAATCCGCCAAATTGAGTTTTTAAAAAAATATTTTAAGTTCGGAATTAACACTAACAAGAATTCCCCAATAATTATTTTAGACTAAATCGAGAGATCTAGAATCTTTAATCCTCCATCTTAGATCCGCAATATTAATTTTTTTTAAAAATAATTTCAGATTCGTAATGTGCGATCTCAAAATCTCTCCTATACCAATTTTGAAAAAAACCGGATAAAATTTATATTTTGTCCGCCATATTGGATAGGTTTTTTAAAAATAATTTTAGATTCGTTATGTGCGACCTTAAAAACTCCCCTATACCAGTTTTGGAGAAAATTGGACAACATTGATTTTTTTCGTCCGTCATATTGGATCCGTCATATTGAATTTTTTTAAAATTATTTTAGTTTCATTATGTACGACCCCGAAAACTCCCCCTTACCAGTTTTGGAGAAAATCGGACAAAACTGATTTTGTTGTCCGCTATATTGGATCCGTCATATTGAATTTTTGAAAAATATTTTGGATTCGTTATGTGCGACCCCGAAAACTCTCTCACACCAATTTTGGAGAAAATTGGACAAAATTATTTTTTTTGGCTGCTATTTTGTCAGCGCCATCTTGGATTTTACTGCACCAATTTTGTCCAAAAAAATATGGGACCACCGCAGCAATTTTCTGAACAAAACCTAAAAAATTTCATTCAAATCAGTGCCGCCGTTCCGGAGTAATCGGTGTACATACATAAAAAAAATACATACGCGACGAATTGAGAAGCTCCTCCTTTTAGAAGTCGGTTAAAAAAGAAAGTTTAGCGGTAACAAAAAAACGGAAAATTATATAAATACCTTACGTTATTAGAGATTTGCTGCATAATTATTTTATACTTATATAATAAATAAATTAATAAATAGATGAAATACATTTTTTTTTAATAAAAATTTGCATTTTTCATCTTTGAAAATGAAAAAGTTTGAATAATTATTTACTAGGTATAGTAGATTAAAATTGAAATTAAACTTGAGTAGTGGAGATAGGGGGCTCTGAGTTGACCCCCCCACCACTTTTTTGATTGGTCAGCCAAGAATGACCTTGTTTCTGATTGGCTGCCCAAGTTCGCCCCCTATCTCGATTGGTTACGTAAACTCCACCTCTTTTTGCTCCACCTCCTACCTCCTTCCTAACCACCACAGCAGTTGGAGGGGAGCAGGTATTTTAAAGGACTGAATCTGAGCGAGCTACATTCATTCACAATTAGTCTTAAGCTTACATAGAAGATTCACCACTAATAACGAAAAGTGTTAAATTAAAAATAAGTGGTAGTTATGAACAGTGATTTGCAAAATGAAATAATCAAATTAGGTAAACAGTTTACTAAAATTCAAAATTCCGAATTAAAGAATGCAATGCTAAGAAAAACGCACCCCGAGTGGGCACAGGTATATTATGAGACTGCCTTCCAATACCAATTAGCTGCAGAAGTCTGTTTAAATTATAGAAAAACACAAAATTTACTGAAGTTCGTTCATGAAATAAAGAAAATAGGATTCAGTTACTTTTTAAGGATATTGAAGGATTATATAAAAGATCCTGATATATTAAAAGAAATCGTGGAAGAGGAAGAGAGAGATAAAGAGATATTGAGAAACAGGGAGGTTTTAGTGTAGGATTTATTATGGAATTATTAATAAGAGAAATGTATGAAGAGTTTTTGATGTCCGCAGCCTGTTCCGAGTTTTATGCATATGAAGGTCAAGAAAGTGAAGCGCAGAATATTATATTGTTTTTAAATTATATGGAACATGCAGAATTATGTTTACTAGCAGCTGAATGTTGTAGCGAATATTTAAAAAATAAAAATATAGATATTTTAATATGTAAACTTCAAGAACTAGGATTAAATAATAATATTTCATGTATTAGAACAATGTTAGAAAATAAAACACATCATTTGTAATCAAGTCTTTTATTACATAAAAAAATTGTTGTAAAGGTAATAAACATTTGATAATGCACATACACATGGTATTTTTTGATGATAAAAGCAGCAAGGATCCATTTTCTTTAGGGTGGTTGTTCATCAATCTCGATAACTGGTTTCATGGAATACTTCTTTACGAAATCTGCCTTTTCGTCCCCTTTTACATAAACATAGTCCACCTTAGCGCTTAAATCTCTTATGATATCTCCACATTTGTGCAATGGCGTAAATCCTTCACACCACTCAATGCAATGGTAATTTTTTATTAACCACAGAGCTTGTTTGTGTAAATAGGATGGTAAATGACCCATCAGAAATGGAGCTTTGAAAATAAAATGACTTGCCTTTTGCCTATCGTAAGCTGCTAATTCCTTTACAATAAATTTATTATTTTCAATTTTGAATCCTTGAAGATCTAGAATAAGTTTCATATTTTCAAATATTTGAATTTCTTGATCATTTCTACTTTTAATTGATATTCACTTATTTGTTTTTTTAATTTCTGCAACTTAAGTTGAAAATCTAATACTCGAACTGAAATCTCGTAAGACATTATATAAATGAAGAATTCTGGTTTGGCTACGTTAATAAATATCAAAATTGACGCATGCGCTCTTAAGCATAAGTAGCGGTTTGTTTAAAAGGAGTATTTTATCTTAAGGAAATTGTATTACAGCTGTTTCACAATTTTTGTTAATGGATTGTAACTGAAAACTTTATCATGAATTATAACACAATATGCCGCTGTTTTAGCGGGAATTTTTTCCTTGGTTTCAAATTCAATTCTCATGGTTACTGGACCTGTTTGTAGTAAATCTCTTTGATGTGAACAATTAATGTATACTATAGGAGCATTTTCTTTAAATTCTTTTGGATTAAAAATTGGTTCCACTGGAGAGTTATAATACCCTTGACGAAAGTCTGTAAACATTTCATACAGAGTAGCAAATTTATTATTTTCAAAATCAAGTTGAAGATCATTGTAAGGATATCTTTCTGAATTTAAAAAGACATTCATATTTCTTAAATTACAATGATCAAATTTACTCATATCCATTTTTAGATTACCACGTCTATTTTTCTGAAAAGCAATTAGAACATGACGTGGCGTTTCGACTTTTGTAGATGTTTTTATGGGCCAGTTGTGCCTCGTAGTTTCCAATAACTCTGGATATTCAACTAATTCCCGGCTTCGGAAGGTTATTAGTATATCACTATTTTTGTCAATAATTTTAGTAAGTGCTAATTCTTGCGGAATCGCTACAGTAAGATGAGGAACTCTCCAACACAACTTTGTAATTTTAATTTTGGGGTTTTCATCTTTATTACTGGATAATAATGCATTTGTATCATCATTACTTCTTATTAGAATAAGTTCTTGTTGTGAATTAAGAATAATCTTATTATAATCTTCAAAAATCCTGAATACATCTTTAATGGTATACATAATGAAACATTACCTTTGTCATCAGTCATAATTTTTTCTTTAGATTTTGTTTTCGGATACCAACCGGCATTTTCCAATTTAGCACTTTCATTTTGATTAAATGAAATATATCCCTTAAGAGTTGAAGTTATACCAATATCCTGAACGGAGTCAATAGTAACACCATTTAAAATATAGCGCAATTCTTTAAATAAAAATGCCGGAGCATTATTAATTAAAACAGTATTAGCTAAAGGGGAATCATCTTCTTTAGTTACTTGCAATTCCACATAAATTTCACTTTTGCAAGGTAAAGATATTTTCCTGTTTGTTGCAAAGCAATTCTGATTTCATCATTTGGTCCGAGTTTTGTAGGATTAAAAGGATCGAAAGAAAGAATTTCCCAGCTTAATATTGATTCATCAACCAATACATTTTCTCTTACATTTAAATAATCCATTTTTATTTAAGTTTAAAACCCAAACTTTGAAGAAATTTTCTATTAGAAGGTATTAACCTTTGGAAGTTTGATTTCCTACTAAAGGAAGTTGGTTTATTTCTCATCTTATTAATGTTTTTATTATTAAATTTTCTAGTAAAGTTTGCAGATTTATTGCTATATTATATTACCATCTTTCATCTACTTTTTTAAGATGTAGTCTGAGGGTTATGGTTTCTTCTCTAAAATTAACCAAATCACCTTCCTGATCTATTATTTTAATGGCTATTTTATCAATTACTTTAACGGTGACTGGGAAATATATGACGTTTTGAGGTGACTCAATTATTTTGAACCCTGGAGCAACGCTCGGGAAAAATTGGTGTATTATATGAACAGGTTTCCCGTTTAAATATGATCCCTCTGCAATACTGCAGTCTATATTTATTGAATTTACTTTAATTATTTCTGCGGGAAAATCTGATATATGTTCAATGTTGGCTTCCAATCGCCCATTTTTAAACCCTAATAATTTACCAATAGTTCCTTCACGAAAAGTTATGGGGGCTGAACATTTAAGATGTGTACGCAAAGTATTATTATTTGCATAAAGACTAAAACTAATTTTATCCTCATTCAAGTGTTTTTTTAAAAAATCTGTTATGTCTTCTAATTCGTAGCTACCTGGGGGTATGGCTATTTCTAAATTTTCATCATGAATTAATACATTATTCCCAACATCAATATTGGGAATTGCATTAAATGTTTCGAAATTTACAAGACCGATAACATATTCAACATCTTCATCTAAATATATTGGAGGATTTAATTCTGATGTTAAAATAGCGGAATTGCCGCTAAGAACAAAACTATATGACATTTTACTTTAAAAATGTGTTTAATAATAAACTAAAATTACGTGTTACATATGGTTATAAAGAAATTTTAGACACAATTGACCACAATTTGTTTTGTTAAAGTTTTGAAAACTGTTATAATTATAATTAACAATATTATTATTTTGGTCGCTATACAAATATTTAATTAATTCATAAGGGGGTCGCAAATTACCATAACTATCAAAATATATTATGTTTTTTCCTTTTTTTGTATATGCTATCCAGTGAGTACCAGCACCACTATGATTATCTAGATTGACAATTGCACTTTCAATTATCTTTATCTTTTTTGGTAATTTATCCCTCATAAAAATACCACGAAAGTTGGGAATTTGTAAATATTTAACGTATTTAAGTAAATCATAGTTTGTAAGTGCTTTTCGAGGTATATGTTTTAGCAGTTTTTTGAATAAGGTTTCAAGTATAATCCACATCCTGTTTTATAGGGTTTTAAATAAAGTCCACTTCCTTTTTTTCCTACCGCAATGGACTCCATCATTTGATTGTGTCGTTTAGATTCTTCTAATTTCGCTTTGGCTGCTTTTGCATCATTTACTGCTTTAGCAATACCTGCAGCCCCTCCTCCAAGAGCACCAAGAGCAGACAAACCAACAAATAAAGGTATAAGTTTAAGAAATCCGCCAGTTTTTGGGATTGGAATTACCCTTTTCTTTGGAGGTAACACTTTACCTGTTTTTTTAATAGCTTTTAAAGCAGTTTGAATACTTTCATTTAGGTCTTTAAAACGTTTCCCCTTAATTCCTTTTCTAGCTTTTGAAATTACCTGAGATAATGATAGTCCTCGTCCTTTTCGGGTTTTCCGCTTAAACTTTCTTTTCGTTCGAAGTCCCATACCTAATTTTCTTTTAATTTTCATAGCACCAGTAATTCCTAGTGCAGCAGTTTTTTCCCCAAAACTCGAATCTTTAGCTTTGAACCTTGATAAAGCTTTGTCAGCTAATATTTTATCAGCTAAATGCCTTCTTTTTATATCATTTGATTGTGAGTAAGCAATATCGTGTTCTTTACAAGCCTCATCCAATAAATTTATACCTTTATCACCTCTTGACAATCGTTTTTCCAATTTTGTTCCAGGTCCACAAAAATTATAACCAGGAATATGCAATTCAAAGGGTAATTTATTGATTAATGAGTTTACTAAACCACTTCCTTTCCTTTTGCTGTTTGTCTTGTAAATGATTCGTTTATTATGTGATGGAAACATTATATATAGTCACAATCCTAGTGATAACTAACCAGTTACATCACAATACCGAATATTAATAGTTTGTTTTATATATAAAATGAGAGTTGAGAAACAACCATACTCTATAACAATTAAGGATCATGAAAGTTCAGTGAATGGTTTTAGAAAACATGGAAAACTGTTTGAGGGAAATAGTAAAAGAGGGTTAATTATTGGCCCGTCAGGCTGTGGCAAAACCAATGTTATTATTAGTTTAATTGAAGATCCGAATGGTTTGCGATTTGAAAATCTGTATGTTTATTCAAAATCCTTATATCAACCAAAGTACAAATATTTGAGAACACTTTTTAAACCTTTGAAAAAAATTGGATACTATGAATCTGAAAATGAAGAAACAATTGTTTCACCAAAACAAGTTAAACCAAACTCTATAATAATATTTGATGATATAGTGTGTTGTAATCAGAATGTTGTAAAAGATTATTTTTGTTTCGGAAGACACAAAAATACTGATTGTTTTTATTTATGTCAAACATATTCTTCTATTCCGAAACAATTAATTCGTGACAATGCAAATTTAATTGTTATATTTCAACAAGATCGAACAAATTTAAAACATATTTATGATGATCATGTTAATGTTGATATGTCATTCAACCAATTTAATGAGTTGTGCTTAATATGTTGGAAAGATAAATTTGGATTTTTGGTAATAGACAAAGACTTTAATGTGAAATCTGGCCGATATCGAAAAGGATTTGATTCATATATTTACTTATAAAAATAAACGTTTGATGGTAAATTATACCAATCATGGATGAACGTTTAGCAAGAGAGCTAGTTAAATCAAGAAAAGCTGTTAAACAAAAATATCAGAGTTTAAAAAATGCGGAATTTGAGGCGCAAACTAAATTGGAGGAAACATATAAACCGATAACTGAACCCTTACAAGAATTAATTTCAACGATTGGTAATATTGAACCTGTTGAAATAAAGGAAGAGCTACACACGCCAATTAAAAAAATTTATGAAACACCACAAAAAAGATCAATTCAAACACTAACACCAAAGAGAAAATTACAATATGGAACATCAACACAAGAAAAAAGAAAGACGGGAAAAACTCCACTCCTTCCTACAGAAATACCATCGATTATTGACTGGGACGCGAGTTTAGCTTCAGCAAGTCAAATGCCATCTATAGAACAAACAAGTATTATTGCAGAAACTACCTCTTCTTCAGGTTCACATTCCACAATAGGAAATCTTTCAGATATACTAGAACAAACACGGCAAACAATTCGAACATTTGTTGATACAGATTCATATAAAGAATATTTATCAGGATTTGATGAATTTCCTCGCCAATATATTGATGGCGGTGTAAAAGATGTTGAACATGAGTTTGATCACCAATATAGAATAGTTCATGATTTGGAAACCGAGAAATTCTTTTTGGGTTTAACTCAAAAACCTGTCGAAATTATTGGTAGAAACATCAAAATTGAAGGAATAACCTATACAGGTACACCAGGTTTATATGAGTTATTATTTAAAAAAGAACCAATAGGGTATAAAAAACAAGATTTGGAAAATTATATGGATATTTTAAAAAGAACCAATGCATACCGTAGAAATAATGATCCAAATGAGCAGGTGCAGGGAAATGGATCACATAAATATATTTCTATAATAGGACCTTATTTGCAAAGCAAAGGAATTACAAAAACTAAAACTCTAAATCCCGAATCACAACAAACAATCCAGGGATTTTTTGAAAGACGCAAAGCTCCATATAGAGAAAGTCGAATGTCTTAAAAAAAAACCGGATTTGGTATAACTTTAAAAGTTAATAAACCTAATACAGATTACATATATTGGGATAATGTAAACGAACTTGTTGAGAGACTTCAACTATTGGTAGCATCCATGCTTGCGGGACACACTGGTCATAACAATGAAATTATTTCCATTATTGAAGAACTAAGAGAAGCGAATATTATTATATAAAAGAACATAATAGATACTTTTAAACATTTCTAAAATGACCATCGATAAATTTGGTCGTCATATTTCAAAAAAATCTGCTCTAAACACATTATTATCATTAGAAAATAAAATATTCTCAAATGTTGAAGAGAAGATAATAAAAAATTTTGAAAGCGATGTAAAATATATTGAAAACAAATTAATTCAAAATTTAGATCCCGGGTTGAAAAGTGACGTTAATAATTTAAATAAGAGAATAAATGAATGTGATAACAACATACAAAATATTGCAAAAAAGATTAAGTTATTTGAGGATAAAGTTATTCCTGAATATAATGACAAGATAATTAATTTGAAAAATACTGTTGATGGAAATGATGAGGTATTAGAAAAATTTTCTCAGAAAGTTTCTAAATATGCAAATGACTTTGACGTAGTGAAGTTAAAATATGATAAAGTTGATGATTTTGAAAATGAAATAAAAAATGAAATTACATCAATTAAATCAATAATTAAGGATACTTCAGCAATTGACAACGCCAAGAATAGTATTTCCAAGGAAATTACATCAAAGTTTCAAAATTTTACTAATATGCTTAATGATAGAGTAGCAGAAGAAGTAGGGAATTTTAAGAAAATACATGACGTTATGGATAAAAATACACAAAATCTTGAAAAATCAATGAACACTCATTTTCTAATTCACAAAAAAGATACCGACAAAGTTAATGAATTTAAAGAACAAATTAAAGAATTTGAAATTAAAATCAATGCATATAAATCAAATTTACAATATTTAGAAGACAAATTGAAGGAGGATTTTCAAAACGAAAATGAAAAAATTGAAACAAAATTCAAAGATCAAATTACAAAAAATAATGTAAAATCGAGGATATACTAAAGCAATTAAACCATCTAAAAACCAAATCTGAAACTTCTTTTGACGAGGGAAATTTTACAAAGGTAATTGATGAGAAATTACAAAAAGAATTAGAATCCTTACTACAAGTCGTGCAAGCTATAATGGAAGTTTCTAAAAAGGATATATTAATTAAAATTAAAAATAATTGTTCAAAAATCGAGGAGATTTCTTTACTGATAAAAGAACTTGAAACATCTTATACAGATATATTACACAAAGCTGAAAAGACAGCGTCAGATATAAAAAATATAAAAAAAAATTGTAAAAATGACATTAGATATAACAAATGCAGAATTTCAATTAGGAAAAGATATAAAAAATCTAGAAGATAAATTAGTAAAAGAAATAAAATCATTAAATGAATTAGTTCAAAGAGCTGCTGAAGTTTCTAGAAAAGAATTTAATGATACAATGAATTATGCAAGAGAAGAAATGAATTCAACATTAGGTGGTTTCAAAAAAAATTATACGTTATCAAATGTTGTTTTGGAAACTAAATTTAATGTGAAAATGTCTGATCTTAATAACAACATCACCCAAATAAATTCGTCAATAAAAGAAATTAGAAATGAAAATAACAAATTATTTGAAACAATGGAAAATAAATTTAATGTAAAAATTTCTGATCTTACTAACAACATCACCCAAATAAATTCATCAATAAAAGAAATTAGAAATGAAAATAAAAAATCATTTGAATCAGTGGAAAATAAAATTAAAGAACTTACTAAAAAAAACTGAGATGACTTTTTCATATTTTATACAGTCAGCGATAAAGGGTTTTTATAAACGGTTTAGAAGGAGGTAAAGTTATTTATGGGATTGAGACGAACAATTGTAAAAGGGCTTAATGATCTATTTCAAGCTGATCTGATAGAAATGCAGCCATATGCGAAATTTAATAGGGGTTTAAGATATATTTTAATGATAATAAATGTGTTTTCTAAATTTGTATGGGCAGAACCTGTAAAATCCAAAACTGGTAAAGATGTAACAGCTGCAATGAAAAAAATTCTATTAACTTTAAAAACTCCCCCAAAAAATCTGAATGCTGACCAGGGTAAAGAATTCTTTAATCAAGACTTTCAGAAACTTAAGGAGCAGTTCAAAATTAATCATTACAACACATTTTCTAATATGAAAGCTAGTATTGTAGAGAGAGTAAATAGAACTATAAAAAACAAAATGTGGAAAAAGTTTAGTTTACTAGGTAATTATAAATGGATCAGCTTTCTTAAAGAAATAATTACAGAATACAATAATACTAAGCATTCAACAATCGGAAAAAAACCAAACGAAGTTAACAAAAAGAATGAAATGGAAATCTTGAAATCAGCTTATACCCATAGGAAAACTGTGGATCCCAGATCACCAAACTTTCGTGTCAGTGATAGAGTACGAATAAGCAAGATTCGGGAACAATTTTCTAAAGGTTACACACCCAACTGGTCAAACGAAATTTTTCAAATAAAAAAAATCCAACTGACTAATCCAACAACGTATTTGATTCAAGATGGAAACGGGATAGATATTCAAGGAGGTTTCTATGAGGAAGAACTTCAAAAAGTAAGACACCCAAATGTATATCTGGTGGAAAAAGTGTTAAGAAGGAAAGGAAACAAAGTATTTGTAAAATGGTTAGGACTAGATAAATCTTATAACTCTTGGATCTTCAAGGGAGATGTGATGTAATAGTAATTAATGCTGTAATAATAATTGATGTTTGTAATAAAAAAATGAATTTATATATATATATATATATATATATATATATATATATATATATATATATATATATATATATATATATATTTGTTTTATTTAAAAATAAGCTTATTACATAAACATTTTTTTAAATACAATATTCCTATAATCAGAGTCTAATATGGGATTTAAAATTTCTTCAGTCAATTTAATCCTTCTTCTAAAATGTTTTTGATTTATAAATTCTTCAGAAGTCATACGAGCTTTTCTATAGGCAAAGTTTCAAGCAACCATCAGATGAATTTGGTTTCTTGATTCATCAATAGATACTGTCTTCTTCATAATAGTGCTTAGACTTTAATTTTTGTTCTAGTTCTTCGGGATGATTCAAAAGCAGTTCCAGCATGGAGCATACATTTTCACTATTTAGATTTTGTTTTGGAGAAACGACATTATATATTTTGTCAAAGGAATCTCCATCGTAAAAGTTGTTATTTCTAAAAACGTTGAAATAACGTCGAAAGTTTTGTTTTTGTAAAACGTTTAGTCTATATTCTATAAGTGGAATTTGTTCCCATAGTCTGCAGACAGTTTCATTTCCATAGTAAATAAATTCACAGCTTTTCGCAATCTTCACTATTGGTAATTCACCAATCTTTTCAAAATGAATAGATAAATTTTGCAAATATATCGGTTCATTGAAAACATTAGGTGAAAACATATAATTTGTTATAACTCCTTGATATTGCAATAAGTTCTTCCAATCATCTTCATTTAATATCGCAGATTGACCATTTTTAGCACCAAGTTCAATGCATGGTAGAAAATCACTTTCCACCCACAAACCAATCGCAGCATATTTAGAGTTAGAATTATTTAAATTATATTTTGTAGAATTTATAATTGTTTTTTTTATTTTCTTTTTTAATGGTAAATTTTCAAATATATTTTTACTCCGATTACTGAACATCTTGAATGATGTATTTCAAAAACTAACTATCTATCCGTTTGCTCCTAAATTTTATACATTTTCCCTCTCCTCTCAAGTGGAGGGGTAAACTTATTTTCCTTCTCCATTTAAGAGGAGGGGATAAACTTTAAATGTCTTTATACTAACAAGAATCAATAAAAAACAAAATTTATATTATTTTCAAACATTTATTAAATAATTTTATAGATATTTTTTTATGAAATACAATAAAATTAAACATGTACAAATAAATATTGCTGCTGCAAATATAATAACAAATATATAACAACAGACACAATGACAGGATTCTTCTTTTTTATTGTTGAAAGGAATCCAATCTGAATATTGTAATGGTTTGTTTGTCATGGAATATTTAATTTTTATGAATGTATTTTCACATAAAGCAGAATCAGTTACATTATAGGTAAAAAAGTGTGAATTTCCAACAAGATATGTCATTTGCATCTGTTTGTAGCAATCGGTTTCATTTTTGAGGGCATTTATACATATATCAGCCCTAACTGCATTAGGAATGTAATTTACATATAGCACATTTCCAACAAGGGAAACTAAAACTATTAAAGATGCAGCAGTCATTGTTGTAATATTACTAACAAATAGTGGTATTTGTATACAATATATATGTCTTTGGATTCAGTTCCCCCTCCAACTTTTAAAGCTTCAAAAACGACTTATATATATTATCATCATATAAAATGATGACTTTATAAAGATGAAAAATTACTAGGAGTAGTTAATTCTAATCGTGGTTTTTTATTTTTAGATGCATTTTCGTTTTCGGAACTTAAAGAAGTTAGAGTATCATACATCATTTTCATATCTTTATCAAAAAAATCAGTTTCCAAAATATCTTTATGTCCCCATGCAAGAGTTTTTGTGGAATTTGGTATACAATATCTTTTATCATCATGAGTTGTTAATGCCAATTTATTTAACAAATTAGTGTATATGTTATGCATATCTGATTTGAATTCATACATGGTGCAGAATATTTTGTCACCTTTCTCAACAACATCTTTATAATCTGATAATGTTAATTGATTTTTTATACATGATTTACTAACACCTTTGGCTTTTTTATCTACACTATTTTTGGATTTGATGCAATATGCTTTAGCACCAGTTCCATAAAAACTTTCAATGGGAATCCCTTTGTACTCATCTTTAAATTTACCAACAACTGATGTTGTAATAGGCATGCAATGAATATTTTGTTCAGAAAAATTAGAAGTATCAAATTTATCCAGATTTAGCTTCATATCTTCATAAAAGTTTTGGGTCTGAACTTCAAGAATTAAGGAATCAGTATCCGTATATAATAAATTTAAATTATTACCATATTTAACTTTTAAATACCCGTAATAAAAATTATACATCACAGTTTTTGCAATATCCAAGATACTCATCCCAACATAAATTGGTTTATTGTATTCAATGCAAACCTGTTGAAGTTGAAGAGCAACTAAATTTTCAGAGAAAATTTTAAAATCCTTTAATTGAGGTTTAGAAATAAGTTTTTCGGCATTAAATTTATTACCCTGTCTTTCCCATTGAGATACTAATTTAATATCTGCTCGCCTATCAACATTTTCCATGGTTTTACCGAAAATTGAATTATTTACCAATTTATAACAATTTTTATCAAATTTATTTTTAGATAAATTTCGGAAATTTGTATGTAAATCTATATATTCCGCTAACCATGGTGATTGTGTAAACTTAACTGCTCTGTGTATTTTTATGATTTTGAGTCCAAATTCTAGACATTGTTTCAGATATCGGTAATGAATGATATAGTTATATTTATTATGTAAGTTTGGAATCAATTTGGAGTGGTTTGAAATTGGCGGTGTATATTGTTCAGGACAAAATGGGAAATCATTATGACTATCATGTAAATAATTTGGATATTCTAAATCAACTTCAAATATGTACCCTATAGATGATGTATCTGAAAGTTCGGATAGATTTAAAGTTTCTATTTCGAGCTTAGGTACCCAAGCAAAATTTTTTTCAGGCAAATATTGTTTCATAGCATAACCATACAAATTTGTGGCGTCTAAGTAAGTGATATATGTTGTAGGTCTTTCAGGATTAAAATTTTCTAAGAATGGATTATTTGCTTCAGATTTGCGTTTGGAACAAGTGCTAACCCCACCACGAACACCTTTTTTGAAAAAATGAAGCATATCTGGTTCCGTTAATAATTCTAATTCTACATTAGTTAATTTCATCATTGCATCCCAGCACATAGAAGGGCTAGTGACATAATTAACAGGATCTAACTTATAGGTTTTAATACATGTGGATCTATAATTTTCAAAAACATCAGCCAAAAGTAAAACATCAGATTTTAAGTAAATATCGGAATAAGCCCCTATTGTAGAACACTTAAATAGATTCCACACTTCTACAGCACGATTGTAGTCTTGAGGAGAGATATTTTCATCGGTTAAGTTATTATAAAATTTATCAATCGATGGTAGAGATTTCTCATTTAATTTTTCGTTGGAATCTATGTAAGAGTATGGAAATACCCCTTTTTGTCTAATGTATCGAAATTCATCAGCATTTGAGAAAAACTTTTTAATTTCAAAACATTGTGAATCTTGCAGAGTTTGTGATAGCGACTCTAAAGACTCTGGGAGAAATTGAAAAGAATCTATAAAGCGTAGTCGCAAAGAAACTGGTTTCCGCTTTTCTGACACATAACTGTCAACGAAAATTTCCTTACTAAAAGAAATATACTTTTCTTTATTTTAAGCTATAACACTAATATTTTCTTTATTATAGCACAGCGATTTAATAAATAGGTGAGAATCGTAGTTTTTTAAATTATGCAATACTATTGGTATATATTTTGGAGGTTTAAAATTCAAATTACAAATTGAGTTTGCAGCTCCTCGATATTTACCTGTAATATGACAATGATCTCTACACTTTATGAAATTTCCTTTTGAAAAAGGTTTTTCACATATGTAACAAATGCTAGAATTTTCATACTCAATCTGTTCTACAGATGACAAATCTTTCAATGGTACTTGATATTTTAAATATTTTTTATAAATTTCTTTTACATCATTTTCAATGTATTCAATAAATTTTAAAGCGCAATCTGTACCTCTATAAAGTTTAAGACAAACAACATTCTCATCAAATGATGATTTAATATAATAAGCAAATGAATAGGGTATATGTTCAGCAGTTTTAATAGTATATGAGGTTGTCGAGTCAGGTGTAGATTGTTGGCACTCAATGTTTTTTAAATAACATTCAAAATCGGCATATATAACAAAAGGGGCTTTATACTGTTTCTGAATATTTTGAAACTTTAATATATTTGCAGGAATATAATTTCCAAATTTATCCAAAATCAAATTATCTGAAGGAAGCTCAATTCGAACAAAACTACAATCACGTTCTAAATGCGCGTTAAGTTTTTCATATGTTCCAAAATATTGAAGGCATCCATCACATAAGTATTTTTTTATTTTCTTTTTTAATAATTGTTTGGATACCAAGCAACCTAAATCTATTATCCAACAGTAGTGGTTATTTCCATCATCAGAACTTATTAAAAGTAAATTAATATGTAATTTTTTCTTTTCATTATTATAATGCAAAGGACCGACAATCTCATATACATTTTTATTATCTCTTAAAAAATTTTCAACTCCATATACATTTATGGACAAATTATTTTTTCCTCAAATTTTTTTATATCTAATAATTTTACTGGAAATTCTGTACCTGTAAAATCGAAAGCGTTTCTGAAGTCTGGATATGAAGAGGTCTTTCGAGGATTACCGATTGGCTGGTATGCTGCTGAAACGACTGCCCAGGCGAAACAGCAATTGTCCTCATTCATCACATTCACTATTGATTTAGAAAATTTTTGCATCTTTAGGTAGGAGGAGGCATTCAATGGGTTGTACTTGTTGATGTTTACTTCCAAATGCAGAATTCTTTGTAGAGCCCACCCTGTAATATGAATTAAAAAATTAGTTATGAATAATATTTGTTAGAGATGTTCAAGTGATATTAAGAAAACTTAGCTCTTGAGATTAAATAATAATTACCTGAGTCTCGTTCCGGCAATTCATCTGCTTTGGTTTCAATAATCTTGAATAAATCATCGTAAAGCAGTTGTAGATCAGTTGTATGGGTTACAACGAAGAACGGTGTATTAAATGACTTAATTGAAGTAGAGATTAAAGTTGGGGAAGAATATATTCCAAATAAATCCAAATTTACTTTAGCACATGTAAATTCTTGTTGGCGCTGGCGTATTAATATTTGTACTTTATTACCAACATCTTGCTGAAACTTTTTGATGTCGATGTGATAATTCTGTGAATATATTCTGTAGGAAGCTATTCGACATTTAAATGCACTCCTGATAATGTCAGTTCCATTTCCATATTTTATGCAGCTCTTGTTTTTATGAATATTTGTCCTCAAGTGTGTGCTCCAGGAATTAGATTTGACATTTACTTCACAATCTTGGCAATATCGCATTGGAGGTCTTGAAAGTAGTTCATCAACTGAAACAATCATTATTTTTAATTCCTCTGTAAAACTTTATTAATTAATATTAAAAGAAAAATTAAAAGGAAAATAATAGCTATATATGTTATAAAAAAATACTTACGATTAAATATATAATCTTCCATGTTAAAGGTGTTTTCGTTATTGACAAAATTTTCTCGTACAATATGTGATTTTCTTTTAAATTCTCTTAAGCAGTGAATGCAAAGGAGAGTCATTTTAAAATGGAATCGGTCAGGGTTATATGGCTTTTAAAAAAACACAATTCGATCAATCAAGACCCAATGACATAGAATAATTAGCAATTTTTTCAGCTCGCGCAATTTGGAAAACTTTTGGATTAACTTTTTAATTTGTTGAAAAGCATGGATTTTTTTTTAAAAATATATTACCCAAATTTAAAAGAAGATCGCCTTGTCTTTGTATACAGTTTTTTACATCTTTCAGAGTTGAATTCGAAATATTATTGCAAATACTATCCAAGTTGAAATAAGAGAACACCGTTGATTTAAATCTAGATGCCGCGCATCTTGTGTCACTCTTATTTAAACTCGGCTTAGATTTCATGCGAATAAATTTATCTAATTCACTCTTATTTGATAAATCGATTTTCGGAGCTGTTCTGATTGCGGCGGGTAGAGAAAAATTTTGATGCTCCAAATTATGAGACCTAGTATCGTTACCATCCAATTTTAGCCTTTTAAAATTTGGCAAATCTAACAATGTTTCCGAAGAGCGCTTTTTTGAGAAATTTTGTTCAAATAAATTAGTAGAAATTTGATTTGGTTCCAATACATTTTGTTCCTGATTTTGATTTGGTTCCAATATATTTTGTTCCTGATTTTGATTTGAGTTTGAAATGATATTTGAGGAACATTGAGGTTGCTCATCCTCAAAATTTCCATTGTAACTATATAGCTCAATGTCCCCCACAATTTCACCGCAGCTCAAATCCAAAACGTCTACAAAACTGTTTGTATAGTCAAATTTGGATGGTTGTTGATATAAAATTTTTTCATCTTTTGGTGAAACCTGCATGACGGTTTTCACACTGTCGATAAAATCATCAGATGAATCATATGATGATTCATCTGATGATTCATCTGATGAAGCATCCGAAATTGGTGAATAATGGGGGCGATAAATCTCTTTCATAATATTTTTCGAAAAACCCCCAATGCCAAACCCATTATTATTATTATTATTATTATTATTTAAAACTCCTTCATTATCACCCCCATTTTGCCCTGAGCTATTTGGAGACCCTCCCAATACATTCAAAAGTTGTTTCAAATCATAAACCTCCCCTATTGTTGAATTATTAATTAAATTTTGCCCGGGAATTTCCTCATGCTCCCCATTAACCTTAATTAAATTTTGCCCCGAACAATTTTCAGTCCCTTCCATTATTGTGAGAAGCTCTTCCAAATTATCACCCTCATTTATTTCAAAATTATTAATTAAATTTTGCCTCAACATATCATTGTTTATATCGTCAAAATTTATGGTTTCTAGAGGTTCAGGAGAAAATTCTTTAATATTCGCTTCATCTAAAACTTTTAAAAGTTGTCCTAAAATATCGCAATCACCAATTTCAGTATTATCAATTTCTTTAAATTTAGTTTCTAACTGTTCATCGCTTAACCCGCAAAAAGAACAGTCCATTAAATCGTGGACAAGGCAAGCTTCGTTTAAATTAAATGCGGTTAAATCGATGTTTTCAATTTTTACATTTAAAAATGAAGACATTATAAATTAAAAATTCAAAAATCAAAATAAAAAAATTAGAAAATCAGAAAATCAAAAATAAATTTATAGCTCTTAAAATGAAGTAAAATTTAAGTTAAAGCAAATCCAAAATATTAAATAAAAAATATTAAATCAGCAATACAAACCAAATGAAAATGAATATTATGTCACTACGTCACACAATAATTTGAAATAATTCGGACTAGTTCAAATACTATTCGAGAATTTTAATACACACGCTAATAGCGAGATGTAAACTGAAGAGACGCTTCGTACCCAGCCGCCTTTTAAAGCAGTCAAGAGCCTGGTACCGGCTGGTACGGCGTGGCACTGCATGGTACGACGGGAACCGTGAGACCGTGAACTCGAGAGAGGTCGTTCAACGGTCGTAAGTTGTTTTGTTCTTAAGAAAATGACGAGTAAAGAGGAGAAGAAGAAGAAAAAAAAAAGTTGTTTTTTGGAATAATATAAAAAATGTTTTTTTTTTAATTTTTTTTTTTTTCGTTTTTTATATTATTCCAAAAAACAACTTTTTTTTTTCTTCTTCTCTTCTTTACTCGTCTTTTTCTTAAGAACAAAACAACTTACGACCGTTCAACGACCTCTCTCGAGTTCACGCTATCTTTGCCTTCTTCTTCTTCTCATTCTTCGGACCGGTTTCGCCGCTGGAAGTATGGAAAGGTGGTATTTCAGTATTGTATATAAGGATTTACAGCGTCTTGACTTATCATTCATTAAGTTTAAAGTCTGAAAATGAGTACTTTCATAATTCTAACAATACAAGACTTTCTGGAATTCTTAGAACATCAGATTAACCTGATGAATCGTCTGACTCCAAATTCAGAGAACACGATGATGTGGCCGCCACCATCAGAGGCTGACTATTTGGATGAAGAATTCATCAACATGTTTGAGCCAGACCTGGATCCCGAGCCTGTCGCCTTTGAGTGGGATCCAGACCGAGCAATGGATCTTCAACTTTTGATGATGGAGCAACAACAGCCTATGGAAGAAGATCGGCCACAACCTATGGCAGAGCAGCAGCAGCAAGCTTTGGCAGAGCTGCAGCAAGCTATGGCAGAGCCGGAGCAACAGCAAGCTATGGCAGAGCCGGAGCAGCAGCAAGCTATGGCAGAGCCGGAGCAGCAGCAAGCTATGGCAGAGCCGGAGCAGCAGCAAGCTACAGCAGAGCCGGGGCAGCAGCAAGCTATGGCAGAGCCGGAGCAACCTCTAGCAATGCGAAGACAGAGATACGATCGAAAATGCAAGAGGCGGATACCGGAGCAGCAGCAAGCTATGGCAGAGCCGGAGCAACCTCTGGCAACGCGAAGACAGAGATACGATCGAAAATGCAAGAGGCCGATACCGGAGCGAAGACAGAGATACGATCGAAAATGCAAGAGGCCGATACCAGAGCAGCAGCAAGCTATGGCAGAGCCGGAGCAACCTTTGGCAATGCAAAGACAGAGATACGATTGAAAATGCAAGAGGCCGATAAATTATAAATTATAATTTATAATTTACGGCAATCTCTGGTGGGCAACAACATCTCTGGTGGGCAACAACATCTCTGGTGGGCAGCCACAATCTCTGGTGCATCAGCAGCAACCAATGGCAAAGCAGTAGCAACCTATGGCAGAGCAGCAGCAGCAGCAACCTATGGCGGGCAGCAGCAACCTATGGCAGAGCAGCAGCAACCTATGGCAGAGCAGCAGCAGCAGCTTCTAGTGGTCAGCAGCAACAGATGGTAAAGCAGCAGCAACCTATGGCAGAGCAGCAGCAGCAACCTTTGGCAGAGCAGCAGCAGCAACCTATGGCAGAGCTGGAACAGAGATCCATCCCAAAATGGTATTTGGTATTGTGATTTATATATGTATATATGTATTTATCTATTTATGTATATATGTATATTTGTATTTTAATTTAGGAATAATAAAAAACAAAATCGTTGAGGAAAAATTTTTTTCTATTTCACACCTAATAACCAAGTTTCTTCAACTTTAAAGAATTATTATGAATAGGATGATTATATATATTTTTATTTTTTTACAAGCATAGTAACGAAAACTAGTTTTTTTTTTAACTTGGCAGAATTATTCTACATGGAAGAATAAATCATAAGCTCGGTTTTCAGAGAATCTTATTTAATCAAACCTAATTGTTCTTTATCTTATATATAAATTCTTATTTAAATATCTTAGTTGACATTTTTAAACTTAATATTCCAAACTACTAGGGTGCAATAATAAATTCAAGTAAATTATCAAATTTATTTATTTAAAACTCAATTTATCAATAGGATTGATGGTGCATATTATGTAGAAAAAATTATTCTACACTGAAAGAACAAAATCATTAATTCTTGGAATCTAAATATAGACAAATTTCTATTTATTTACATGGTACCCTTATATTTATTTAACTTAAACTTAATATATATCTTATAACTTATATCTTATATCTTATAACTTATATCTTATATCTTATAACTTATATCTTACAACTTATATTTTATATAAAATTTTATTTAAATTAGTTGGCATTTTAAACTTAATATAAAATACTACAAGTAGAGTATCAAATTCATTTATTTAAATTTATGCATATTATTTGAAAAGAATTATTCTATACTGAAAGTACAAAATTATAAATTCTTTCAATGGGAATAAATACAAATTCTTATCTATTCACATCATTCCCTTATATTTATTTACATAGTTTCTTACATTTATTTAACTTAGCAGAACAAAATCTAAATTCTTATAAAATATTTTAAACTTAAACTTAAACTTAATATTAAAAATGCCATAGTGCATGAATAAGTGCAAGTGAAATAAATTTATTTAAAATTTAATTTTTCGATTAGATGGTTTTGCATATTCTTTAGTTATGGTTTGTTACATATTATACATGCTTGTGAAGGAGTTGTTACAAATAAATCGTTTTCACAAGTGTTGCATTGTAGATCTTTTTCGCAACATATAAAGGATCGTTTATAGTGGCTATTAACAAAATTATGTTTCCCATTTGGGCAATTTAGAGCATGTATATAGTAACATTCACAATATAAATTATATGCACCGCCAGAAGATGAAATGATTACAACATAAGATTGGAAAACGCACACTTCTCGCGTAAGGTAATTTGGTGCCAATGCATCACTTGCATTTATTTTTGTCACTTTCACGAGCCCCTCTTCTCCACACCCGTTTGGAACTCCATTATCCTCTATCCCATCATCTTCTTCGTCTTCATCATCGTCTTCGAAGTTATTACGTTCAATAGTAATCAGAGACTCCTGTCTTGCGTTGAATTTCCCCCTTCTAGCCAATTTAAAATGAGTTACTTCTTCCTTGTACATTGACTGGATTGATTCATCGCAAGCGGAATCTAAATAGATTTGTTGTTGATCCATCTCGAAGACTGATGAACTGAATTTGCGAGATTTGATTCACTTGTTTAAACAATTTGCACTTTGACAACACTTTTTTATTGGTAATGGTGGACCGTCTATATGATTTTGGTATAAGTTGTAATGTTCAAAAAAGGGTAAATTTAGCTTCAATTCCTCGTCACTTTGATAATGTTTTGGTAACCTATGCCAAATTTGTTGTAAACTAAGTGAATCAACGTATCTCTTCAAATAACTAATGGGAAAGAAGGCCAAGTCTTGATCTTCAAAGTCCGTAAGGTTCTTCTTGCTGGTTTGATATAAAATTATGACTTGGCCTACACGTTCAATGAGTTGTTGTTCTGGTTGTTGGTCACTATTTGACATCACGACTGAATGAATGTAGCTCGCTCAGATTCAGTCGTTTAAAATACCAGCTCCCCTCCAACTGCTACCAGCCACCTCCATCTGCTGTGGTGGTTAGGAAGGAGGTAGGAGGTGGAGCAAAAAGAGGTGGAGTTTACGTAACCAATCGAGATAGGGGGCGAACTTGGGCAGCCAATCAGAAACAAGGTCATTCTTGGCTGACCAATCAAAAGAGTGGTGGGGGGGGGTCAACTCAGAGCCCCCTATCTCCACTACTAACTTGTCCACAGATTTCATAAGTACTCCAAATAACACAATCAATATAGCTTTTTTTTAAATAAATGGGACCAATTTTCATAATTTTCAAGCTGTTCCAGAAAAAAAACATCGAAATTGGTTCATTCTGTGCTGAAATACTGCGAATTTTCAAAGTATCAAACGCCGTTGGATTTGTTTTGTAATTGTGATAAACAAAAGCTCTGCGATTTTTTGAAAAAAAAAATCCTACATCGGCTCCCATTGGTCCAAAAAAAATTTTTCTTTTTTTTTAAAACCTTCGTCTTGAACTCAGCTATTCAAATTTTTAAACTATAAATATCTAGCATCCAAGGGGGAGACACCGGCTCTATTTCTTTATTTAAAAAAACACCTTTTTTAAAGCGATATTTAATGGATTAGAAATTAATTTTTTCATTTTCCCTTAATAATATATGAAAATTTAGACCCTCAAGAAAAGATTGAATCTTTTTAAAAGTTACTCTTCCCTCAAAAAAAAAGTTATAGCATTCAACATTTTACGTCTTGGGATAAACAGTTAACAATATCTCAGTAACAAATTATCCGAGTTACAATTTTAAAATAAATGCAATAAATAATTAATATGAAAAAAATGGCCGATTTTGAGAGTTTTTGGCCTTTTTCCAATAACAAATTAACAAAAATTATCGTACAAAAAGTTCAAATTTTAGGATTTTATAATTTCTACAACTTTTACTTGAATTTTTTTTTTCAAAATGTGCTTTTTGGCTTATGGATTCAAAAAACCTGTTTTAGCCAACTTTGACCCCTGTCTTCGCCCCAACTTATTGATATGATTTTTCGCAAGCTTAATAAAGCCCACAGCAAAAAGCTTGTGTAGTTGTGTAGGTGAAAACAGATACCGTTAAAAAAACAAACTAAAATTTGGGTTTCTATTAGTTTAATTAAATGGAACGATCAATACCAACTCATTCCATCATCCTGTCAAAAACGTTTTTACATTGAATTAAATTATTTTTTTTTATTACCTAATGTATTGCCAGATATGATTCAAAGATATTCAGTTTAGTCTGTATAGTTGAAAAAAAAAATGTCTTTTAAGCCCATCCACATTTATGTAATAATAAGTATCGTGTTTCTTATATTTCCACCGGTGTATTGTAAGTCTAAGATAGTGAAAAGGTTTTACGTAATATTTCTAATACTTTTTACCACTGGATTCAGCATAGTTAATCTGTACACGTGTTGGAATATAGCATCTTTTACAAAAATTCCATTACCTTTGAAAATTTCATATCAGTTAGTAAATGTTCTAGTATGTGGGATTAACATTATAATATCTGTCAAGCCTGTTTTTAGCGGAACTAAAATTTGTTCTACACTGGAACTTCTAAAATCAATAAGTGTTGATATGGAGACACGTAATTTGTTTAAAACAAATTCAAAAATAATTATGTTTGGATTGGTTTCATCTGTTGTAAGGTTTATATATTTCAATTACCGAATATTTGAAATGTTTGGAATTGTATATATCATAATAACAGTATGTTCTAGTTTTTTTATACTTAGGTTAGAAATAACAATTTTGGCAGCTTGTGAAATAATTGTGGAAATAAAAAATCAAATGCAGGGTCTTAACAAGAGAATAAAGATGCCACAGACTAAAGGAGCTCTTGTTAGAGATCAGTATTTACTAAATCAATTAATTATATTAATTGAAAGAATTAACCAATTATTTGGACCCATAATTGCAATATTTATCTTCATATGTATAGCCTTAACCATCGAATCTTCGGTAATTCTTTTATTCCCGAACCTATTAGCTCATTTTGATTATGTTAGAGGATTGATGCAATTCCTTTTAACTGTAAGTATAAATATTTTTGATAGAATAAAGTAAGCATCTGCATTTAACGTGCTCATATCTTCACTATTTTGAAATATTAGAAGACAATGGTCATTGTGGAATATTTGAAAAATTACATTGATATCGTATATGTATACTAACCGTTGCATGCAGTTTCGTTTCGAACGAGCCTAATTTGATTATGGGATCATATATATATATATATATATATATATATATATATATATATATATATATATATATATATATATATATAAAACAATTTCACTGTTTATATAATTGGAAAAGTAATTTTATTTTCCTTATGGCCGTTAAGAAAGGGGACAGACTGTATATTCTCTGCGAATTCCATTCTGGTTCTCTCTCTATATTAGTTTCCACCATCTAATGGTCTCATCAGTGGAGCTGTAACGAACTGAGAGGTGGTAGAAGCCAGTATGGAGAGAAAACCAGAGCGGAATTCGCAGAGAATATACAGTGGTCATAAGGAGAATAAAATAACTTTTCCAAATACATACACCATGCAATTGTGTATTTTTAAAAATTTTGTACCGTTCGGGGTATATTCGGATGTTCGTTTGTACTGTTTTAGATAACAGTCCGGTATCAAGTTCTGCGGATAATATCCTGCCGAAATTTTACGATATGAGGATATTAATTAGACAGTGTTTTCTGTACATTTTGCTCTCGGTTCGTTACAGTTCCACTGATGAGACCATTAGGTGATCGAAACTAGTATGGAGAGAGAACCAGAGTGGAATTCGCAGAGAATATATTATCTGCCCCCTTTCTTAACGGTCGTAATGAGAATAAAATAACTTTTCTATATACACACATTGTGACAGAATTTGATCATAGACTCCTGCAAATGACTTATTGAGGTAGCGTTAGCCAGTCTATCTATAACCAAATTGTTGCCACACATTAACTTCTAACTATTTTAATAATCTATAATTAAATTTCACAGTAATAAGACACTCTGGAAGTCTGGACGTCCATCTTCTCTCTTGCAGCTTTAGTACCAAACAACTAGGGTTATTTAAGCTTACCAACCACAACTCAGAACTTCAGAAAAGGCTGCTAATTAATTGGTCAGAAGACATCTCTTGTTTTGTAGGTCTCGCAACAGCGCGCCCGCAAGTTAATTCGCGTGAAGGTTTTAATTAAATTGAATAAAACAAGTTTCTCAAAACACTTAAATCTATTTAACAAAAATAAATAGAAAAACGAATTACTTACAATGAGAAGCTTAAAACTAATAACAATTAGGAAAAAAAAAACTAGCATAATTGCTCTAAATTGCCGTTCGGTTAACCAAAAATGTAAATCCCAATTTTGAAGAGACACGTATAAGTAGCTTACTAAAATATTAAACAGAAAAAGAAATGCTATTCATATTACTTAATCAAACCGTATAAAAATCGTGAAATGCCCGACTAAAATAACCCATGATATCCCCTTAACTTCCCAAATTAAATCAAAACAAATCAAACAAAGAAAACCTTTTTTCCCGACGATTATACCCGTGACGTAATAATTCTACAGCACTGGTACTCACGGTTTCCTTCTAACAAATTTCAAATTATGACTGAACTTTAGTATTTTTTTAAAAGAGCGTTCTCAAATCTTACATCCCCTCTCCCTCTTTTTAGTTGCTTTTTCGGCCGTACGTCCTGTAGCCGACAATTTTATTCTCTTAAAGCTCGAAGGTTTGGGAGTTTTGGGACTGAGGGCGTTAGCTTGATTCCCGAATTGGCCTCTGAGCATCTTAATCTTAATTTTTTTATAAATACAGTTAATAAAACTATTCTATTTCTTTCTATAACTAAAGGAATAAGATAATATAACGTCTGTGAAAAAACCTGAGTGCCCTTTTATTCATATTGCTGGTATTCAATTCATTCTTTCTTGCAATCAGGAAACACAGTCGCCATATTACATTCCTTTCACAGGTCAAACGTTATGTTACAGTATAATGAGTTTATTTGATTATTCTTTTGTTTCCTAATAATGGGAAAATCGTTCAATATTTTACGACATTTTAACGGTTTGTACATATACCATATGTTATAAACCTCCCTTATCTTTCGGTTTCATTTACATAACCAGGGCAGGATTACTTAGACAGATTTATAGGCAAATCTTAGAAACGGTCTTTTGTGTCTTTTTAAATTGCCTGAGTTTATGTATTTCTAAGAAAACATTTAAACGACAAAGATAATAAAAGTTAAGCTCGATAACTGATTTATTTTTTCTTTCGTGGATAGTGATAAAAAATATAACTACCCTATCTCCATGGGAAATCTATTCACAGAGTGATTATTTAATTATTCATTTTAACAGAATATAGTTCACATTGGATGGTGTAAAATAATTAATATTTATTCCATTACAACATCAATGAAAGAAGTTCTGGAACTTTTTAGTAAATTCTATGTCCTTATTTTGAACATGGAATGTCTATAACAGAAAGTCTTTTTCTCATTTTTGCTACCCCATGTAGTATGGAAATCCTTCTAAAAAATTAGGGAATCTTCTAGTATCCACCAAAAGGGTATATAATGGGTCCAGATCGGCTTTCGTGGACAGTTTAGTTAGAGACGTCGTCGAAGTAAATTGAATTGTGTTGGTTCTGCCTTTCTGCCTAGTAGGTTTCCTCGCTTCTCTAGGTCTGTGCCTCTTCTCGGCCCGCTGTCCGGTTTCACAACATTTCACAATAACACACCATATATATATATATATATATATATATATATATATATATATATATATATATATATATATATATTATCACTTTCTTCAAAATTCACTTTTTAAAAAATTTATTTATTTACCTCACAACTTTTCAATATTATTAAAATTAAATACAAAACAAATTTTGTAACTAACAGAGTAACGTTCTACAATAATTATATTAATAGCACTTAAAACTACATACATTTTTCTATATATAATAGTCGTTATGCAAAATCAGCATTTCCGTTCGTGGAAATATTACGAAATGAAAATACCGATTACGTTGCATTTTGGGAGTGGTGCAAATACATTGTCTGTCGTGTTACTTAAGGTGAAAGTGAACACGTGTGTGAACGGCAATTTAACAGCTCCTCCTTTTAAAGAAAAGTTGGTGCCTCGCAGCAACTTTTAATGTTCCTGGCTGAACTGAAGCTCCATTTTTTCTTTTTCGTGTATAGCATCGCTGGTAGAACGGCTGCTGGGTCTTCTCTTGGTAATAGGTCTCTCAACCTTTGGTGGACCGGATGGAGTATATCCCTGGATTTGGACACTGGAGGAGGTGGTGGTGGATTGGTGTCATTGGTGATTGCCAGTCCAATTCTTGGGCTTCTTCTTCTACATTTACAGAAAACATAAATGACTAATAGGGTAGCAATCAAGGTGATGGTGAAGATTGTGAACCAGTGGAGGTGCTTGGTCACAAATGGCTCGTTAATAAGTTTATCCAAGTCATCGGAATATTGGCCAAGTTTGTGTTGGGCGATATTCAGATCTTCGACATCAATCTTACTTAGCTTCAACGGCTTGAGGTCTGGAATGTGAATTTTATCGGGAAGTTGACCACAACATTCGAAAGGTATCTCCACTGTATGACTCGTGTATGTTACGGTTCGATACTTGTCCACAGGGTACTTCGCGTGTACTCTGGTACTTCCAACGAAGGCGTTGCATTTGGGTTGTAACTGAAGCAAAGAGTTGGTGTTTATTAGTCTTTTAATGATTTCCTTCCTACCGTGTTTGATTGTAACAGGTAGAGGATCTGAGACCGTGATTAACCAGTAATTTTAGCTAAGTTCTTGGACATTGTATTCCCTAGCTAGCAAAAGTGCAGGTTGGCAAGTTTTCGGTAGTTCTCTTAGTGGCTTTATTAGTTGGACTTCGCAACTGGCATCGGTATCGATGAGGTAAGGAAGGACATTGGAGCAAATTTTTGTGTTGATTCTCAGTGGATTGCATTTTTTCAGGTTTCGGAGTGATAAGTAGAGCAATGAATCATCGTCTCACGCGATATATTTTTGAGTCGTTGGTAGAATATGGTGAAGACCTGTTCGATTATCTAATATTGGGATAGGGTAGAGGTGGTAAAGGGTATATGTTTCCTTATGACAGATCGGGAAATTTCGTGTTAGGAGGTAACCAGGGGTGCGATTCTATAAGAGTAAAGGGAAAGAGAATGTCATAATAAGGATCTTCTATCTTTGTTCAGTCTGTATTAATACATAAGTATGTCACTGTCCTAAAAGAGATAAGGAAAGAGAATGTCAAAATATATGCTTACAGAATCGGGGCTCAGATCTCTTGGGGTAATAATTGAACTATTCAATATTTTTAGGCTTGCAAAAGTTATCGCGTTTAAGGTGCCATTCAGAGAATCTTTAAGGAATACGTAACTTTTCATTAATGATTCACACAAATTTACCATTTTTATTCTGCCTTCGAAAAATACCGTGACGTTCGAAATGTTTGATATCGTGCTTTGAACTTCCTGTATATTATTATTAAACGTTTCCTCGTCTATTTGTAATTTTTGAATTGTGGAGTTAGAGTTTCTAATTACGGATGTAGTGACAGAAATTTGGTTTTTTAGTAAATTTTCAATCTGGTGTTCATCGTGAGTGACCTTTTCTATGCATTCATTGAAATATCATTATTTCTGTATTTTTTTGTTTTATTGAGTCAGCGATTTGCTTTAGAAGACTTATGTGCGTTTGAACTTCCAGGATTTTCGAGCATGTCAACTAGATAGGATAACATTTTATCATTATTTGATATGGTTTCCTTAAGGGGTTGTAGTTCTTTATATACCAGGAGCGTCTATTTGTCGTTTGATACCTTGATAATATTTTCTTCGTGGAAGAAGAGTCCTATGGTGTTATTGATCGGCGTAGTGGTGAACTGTGAGTTAATGGCTCATAGTAGCCCGAAGAGTCTGAAAAGAAGGAGACTATTCGTTGTAGGGCTTTAGTCTATCGAAATAAATTTTAGAAGTTTGTTTTGTTTCGGGGTTTAGTACGGTTGCTGAAGTTCCAAATACTTCTTGTATTTCAAAGGGTCATTAAATTTGTTTTCGGCTTTATCTTTTATCTGAGATTCTTTTACATACACCTTATCTCCAAGATTATATTGTGGAATATTTTCAGAAACTGACTTATTGAATCGAATTTTTGACTTTTCCTTTTGTCGTTCGGTTTTGATACGTGAGACTCTGTAATAGTATTTCATCCGATTGCTTAGGTCCCTAACATATTTTATATTTTTATATTAATTCCTTTTGATTATATAAGGTTTCGGGAGGTCTACTCGACGTGTGACCAAAAATTTATTCATATGGTGTAAAACCGTGTGTTTTGTTCTTAGTGTTGTTGTAACAAATAACCGCGTATGGAAAGATATTATAAAAGTGTTCGTCGGGGTTTTCGGCAGTATGGGCTCTCATCATTTCCGCGAGGGTTGCATGAAACCTTACTAAAGAGCCGTTCTACTGTGGATGGTGGACACTGGAAAATATCAATTTTATGTCATACAGTTCGCAGAGGTCTTTGATTAGGGCGTTATTAAATTCTCGACCATGGTCACAGTGGATCCTCAGTGGCGTCGGTAGTGTTGGAAAAATACCGTTAATTCGTCCCGAATTGTCAGTGCGTGGTTTCGTGTAGGATATTCAAATATGTCAATATTAAATCTTTCGAAAGGAGTTTTAGGTGTTTCGGTAATAACCAAAGGGATGCTAAGATTTTTTATACATATTTTTACATTTTGACAAATTTCGCAGCTTCTTACATATTTTTCTACGTCTTCAGTAAGTCCCGGCCAATTATATTTTTTTTGTATACGTTTTATTGTTGCATTGATTCCGCGATGTAAATTGCCTTTTCCCGTATGATATTGGTCTAGGATAATCTGGATTTGATTTTCGTCCGGAGTTTTGACGATGTTTTGACAAATTTTCGATTTTATTTCCTTATCGGCAAAAAAAGGAAGAAAAAAATTAATATTGGCAGATCTAAATTATTTTCGATGCAGTAGGTATCAGTAGCATTAAATTCATTTTGACATTTAAAAAGATTGAAGAACAGATTTACTACCACATTTTCTAGGTCAAATCGTAAAGGGATTATAAATTATTTTCGTTCTTTAACTGTTTTGCTTGATAATGTATTTATTTGGAGATTCTTCAAATATATTATCGATAATTTTAAAATGAAGATCCTGCATTTTGTTTTGGTGGAAAAATTTAATGATATTTTTATGATTTTTATCTAAAAGTTGAGAATTTGAGATTTCAAATTTGGAATAGTCAATAATTGATCTGGTTTTATAAAAGTGAACAAATGTATTGAAATCTGTCGTCATTTTGCCAAGAAGGTCGGTCTAGTTTTCACTATTTCTGTCTTGGGTTCGTCATTGTTTTCATCATCTTCGTTGTTTGCGTGAATAGTGTATTTGTGCTGAAAATCTGCGCATTGCTGTAAGTGATTTATTTTTATCCGCGTCGGCGTTTTTGTACTCTATTTTGTAATCGTACTCTTCCAGTTTTAGCCGCCATCTTGCTAACCTACTGCGAGGATCCTTTATAGAAAAGAGCCATGTTAATGGACGATGGTCTGTAATCAGGGTGAATTTTCGGCCATAAAGATAGGATCGAAAGTATTTCACTGCCCAAACAATGGTGAGTAATTCGCGTTTTATCGTGTAGTATTTAGTTTCGGCACTATACAAAGTTCTTGACGCATAAGCAATAGGCAAATCTTTACCTATTGGACATTGGGAGAGTACAGCGCCAATAGCGAATGCACTTGCGTCGGTTGTTAGCACAAAACGTTCTTGAAAATTAGGATATATGAGAATCGGGTTAGAGACAAGGGCTTTTCTTAGTTCTTCAAAACATGCCTTGAATTCGGCGTCAAAGTGGGACGGGATGTCCTTTTTTAAGAGACGAGTTAGAGATTTCGATATTTTAGAAAATTTTGGGATAAATCGGCAATAATAGCCAGCTAGCCCTAGGAAGGATCGAATGTCATTAGCCCTTTTTGGCTCTGGGAAATTGGTTATGCATTATACTTTAGACAGATTGAGCTTTACGCCATCTGAAGTGATAAGATGGCCAAGATACGCGACTTCTTTTCTTAAAAATTCACACTTATCTGGCTGGATTTTTAGATTTGCCTTTCGAAGACGTTTAAATACTTCTGTTAGGCGTGATATATGTTCGTAAACAGTGGGGGAATAAACTGTGATATCATCCATGTAAACTAGACGATGCTCGTTTTAGATGCCGAGAAGGATGTTGTCCATGACATGTTGGAATGTGGACAGGGCATTTTTGACTCCAAACGGTATTCAAACGAATTTGTAATTGCCATCTTTTACAGTGAAAGTTGTTTTGGATTTCTTTAGGGTCAATTTCTATCTGGTGAAATCCCGAGGCAAGATCAAGTGTCGTAAATTATTCACACTTGCCTAGTTGGTCTAGGAGATCAGAAATATTGGATAAGGCATTTTTATCGTCCACACTAAACTCATTTAGCTTACAATAATCGATTACAACACGCCATTTCTGCTTGTTAGAGGTGTATAGTTTTTTCGGAACTACTCATACTAGCGAATACCAGGGTGAAACTGAAGGGCGAATGATACTTTCCGTCAACATTTTGTTTATTTGCGTTTTTAGCTTTTCTTATGTATTTGGGGTACCTATATGATTTGGTAAAAATTGGATGAGCACCGTTTGTGACAATTGAATGTTTTATTTCATTGGTAAATGTCAGACTGTCACTTTCGAGGTAAAATATGTCCGCAAAATTTAAGTATAAATTCGTTACAAGATCTCTTTCTTCCTCGTTTAGATGACCGGTTCTTAAAAGATTTTTGATTACAGAAACCCTATCGTACTGATTATTTCTCTGTTCCTTGCATGCTTTAAAATTATCAAAAGGTTCAGCAGGGTCGTTTATCGGTTCTAGAATTATGTTTGAAAATTTGACGACTTTTGGTATTGCGTTGGCATTTATTTTTGCCGTAAAAAATTCGCCGCGCTCGTTAATTTTTACTAAGACGTTAAGGAGTCTAACCTTGTCTTTTTCCTACGCGATTAGTATGACATTTACGTTGGTAAGATCACATTTTAATTTGAAAATCTGTTCGGTCCTGGCTTCTATAGAAATTCTGTTGAGATTTTGATTGATCGAAATGTTGGTGTTAAATTGTTCATTTTCTTTTTCTCCTACTTTGTAATAGTGAAGAATTTTAAAATTTGTAACTAGTTGTTTATTTATCAGATCAATTACGTATTTATAATGTTTTAAGAAGTCTAGCCCTAGAATGCCATCGAACTCGATGTAGACCTTGTGCGGGTCGCCCGCTGTGAGGGGAACAAGAGTTGACTCATTTATAGAAAGTTTTTGATCTGTACTACCCTGAATTGTGACACTTTTAGAGTGAGTCGACACGATAAGAAAAATCTGGGCGTAAGCGTATCGTAATAAGACATATGTCAAATTTCAAGCATTGTGATTTGTTAGATTTAAAAAAAGACAAAGACCGAAGATTTCTTGCCTAAATCCGCCTTTTCCAAGATCATTACGCCAAATGATGTTGAACTTTTCAGCGGACTGCCTTAAAAATGGTGGAAACTGTTTATTTTCAATATTTTGTATGAAAACATAACCTATGTATTTTTTTTAAAGTTTGTTGTTTTATTTATATATTTTATTTAGCGAGTTTTGAAATAATGGATATTTATGAACTATGTTAAATTGTTTTAATTTATTAAAAATGCTTGTTACCGAAGATCATTACTGCTTGGTCCTAAAAAAAAAACGATTCTTGTTCATTTTTTTATTAATTTTATAACAATTGCAATAATACAGGTGTTCGTTATATAAATTAAAGCTTATGAAGTAAAGGCCGTTATATAATACAATTTCCATTCAACGACAATCTCTGATATCGAGACGCTAATCCACAGACATGCCCTTAGCTATGGTTACCAGATCAAATACTGAGATTCCCTGACAATATTCCTAACGTTTCAGTAAGTATCCGGACATTTTATCTGAATGTTGTATGTTAAGGCAGTGATATTTTCAAAATTTTTTCAATCAAAGCATCAAATGCCAATATCGAGTGAGTCTTCTCATTAATGGGAGCGTAATGGACTAAGGAGAAACATTGACTGTCTATATTGTTATAAGCTTTGCCTTTCGCTGCCACCAATGTTGTAACTTTGCTGGTTCTGCTTTTAGTTTTTCGCTGGTTTCGATGAATTCAAATAAATCTTCTAATATTACTTTTTTAATATTTTATTATAATGTTCACTAATCATGAGGTAACAACAGTTTTCCTTCTTACTTACAAATTTAATGTCACTATTGTAGTTTTTTGATTTTATTCCCTCTCGTCTCTATGTTCATGTCGTAGTTATATTCTATTCTGTATCTAAATTATTATTTTACAGTCATAGGCGTACTAACAAATATAACTTCTATTTATTTACATGATTACTGAAATGAAAAAGTGTGTATTTATGGGACGATCACAATATGAACAAAGCTAATGGTCTCTTTAAAAATTAAGGTTTTAGAATTTCGGAGATTAAGGCATGCTTTTGTTTGAATCTATTAGAATATAAATTTACTTAAGATATAATTTTTTTTTAAAGAGAGTATTAAATATTAGACTATAATTACCTGTTAATCTATAAGAACTTTAACTATTTTTATATAGTAATTTAATAACTAATAATTTGTAGTAATAGTTGGTTTACAACAATATCTTCTGTTAAGGTTCTACTCTAGACACAATTTAACTTAAAGAACATATCATGTGAAGAATGTCATGAAATGGTTATAAAAGTCCAGCAATTGCCAAAAGAAACATCAAGCAATAAAAAGTATGAAACTAAATTTATTAATAAACTAAATTACCAATCACTCATTTTGTTAACGTTTAATTAATTTATTTTTTCTTACTAGAATGATTAATAAATATTTTTTTCTAACTTATATTTTCCTCTTTTAATTTCAAAAAAATATTGACAACTGCAGTTTTTTCCTGTTTCTTCCTAACAAGGGGCTAAAATTTCAGACATGTCAGGAAAATTCCTGTCGTCTGGTAACCCTATCCTTAGCAAACTTTTTATAAACCTATTATAAACAATTAAAAAGTAAAAATTAACATTGATGGAAATTTAATAACAGAAATCCAGTTAGTGTCATACGTAACGTATTCTTCTAAAAACTACAAACAATTGTAATTATTAAAACGATTGTTAAAATGACACTATTATATTGAAATTCTCGTCTTCGAACTCCTTGGTAATTCTTTACCAGGTAGAATTGGCAAACTTTGGAAATGAAACTTGTTTTAAAGAGTCTCATATTACGGCACAAGTAACATGACTAATTTAAAAAACATTGTTTGCCGACTCGCAATTCGTACTGTTGCTTTCACCTGCTGATTTCATCAGCTAAATATCACAATGTTTTTTGCAACCTAGTAATAAGGGTATAGCTGTACACATTTCCATATCGTGTTTCCTAATTATTGGCCCAACAACAGATTTTTAAACTCAGCAAGAGTAACAGGAAAATATTTTTAAAAAATCAGGATCATTTTCTCGTATTTCTTGAATTAAATTATTAGTATGTCCAAACCTTTCTCCAATATTTTTCCCAAAAATAGGCCGGACCTAGTAGCGATGATTTTCCTGTTTTTTTTTAATAAAGAATATATCAATTTTCTCCTTACATTTTGTAACTTTTTTCTAGATTAAATTACTGCCGCAATTAATGTTTTATTTTGCTTCATTTTAATTTTTAGATAAAATATAAACAAAAATCCTGATAGAAGTTAAGTTAAGACAAGCCCTTACGACCGCGTAACGGAATGCCTCGTGTGGACGATACATTTTTAACACAAAAGGGCGTAATACGCCTACGCCCAAATTTTTCTTATCGTGTGGACCCACTCTCAGGTAATCTCTGGCGGAAATTTTGAACAGTATGTTTCTTAAAAATGGAAATTCCTGCACCGAAGTCAATGAGTAATTTAAATTTATGCGAAACATTCTTTATATAGTACAAGTTTTTTGAGTTGACTGTTAATAGGAATTTAAAAAAAATCCCTGTTCGGGAAAGTTCAGGTTCGGATTCACGTCGTCTAAGTTTGTTGTTCGAATTTTTGTTTATATGTCCTGTAGGAGTTCCGTTTCTTGATGGGATTCGTTCGGGGGGTTTGGTGGAATCGAGAGTGACAGAAAATCCTGATAATTTTCCGGATCTAGGTGTTCAACTGGGTATTCTGGCGACTTTTTGATAGTAATTGTCATCGTAGGGTCGGTAGTAAGGTTGGCTTTGGGAGTTATCGTATTCCTGACAATCGTAGTAGTAGTAGTTGCTAGGGTCTTAATAATTATCGTATGCGTAGTTAGTATTGAGGTGATGGGCCCTTTGTGGGTTAACTCAGAAGTTAGGATCCCGGTTCTGCATTTGGGGGCAATTTTGGGTTAAACTATTATATCGTGGGGGTCTGGAATAACTTGGAGAAAATCCATTTGTAAGTTGTGAATAGTTTGTTCCTGAGATTTGATTCGATGGTCTTTGAAAGCAAGAATTTGGCGGAGGGTTACAGCGTTCTTGCTGCGAACGACACTGGCTAGAAATATGACTGATATGCTAAAATTTAAAACATTTTAAGGGTTGAGGGGATGATCTTCTAACGATTGTCATTGGCTTTGGAGGGTTAGGCTTAACCATGCTTTGGTTTTTAAAATACGATAGTTGTAACTCTCTTTTGATATGAGCTGTATGAGATGTATGATTACCGGCCCGAATGAGTTGGGGCCTAATCTGGGTCCTGACCCAGTTAATAGGGTATATAATGTCATGGTGTCTATTAGGGAAGTTTGGGCTACCTTTTGGTCAGTGGTGAGATTAGATTTTTATATTCTGACAAGAATTTTTGCATTCAAAATTTGTAATCGGTTATAGAATATGAGAGGTGATTCATTAACTTACATTAACAGGAGCATCTGAGCCGTCGTGTTCTTGACTGCTCTACCAGGGGTTTCACCAGGTGTTCCTTCTGTAGCCTCGATAAGTGGGAGCAATCTCAATGCCGCTGGTTATATTATAGTATTAGACCACACACCAAAAATCATTAAATTCCGTTACCACGTTGTAAGGGAACGAAAGTTTATTACAATAAATCTGAAAAAAAATGTAGTTTTTTGGGGTCTCTGAATTCGAATTTGTCTTTTGTTTAATCCCCCAAGGTTAGTCAGAGGTCATTTTAGGGTCATTTCAAGCTCAAATTGAGAAAAATCCACTAAATAAATCTGAAAAAAAAATTATGTAGGTTTTTGGGGTCGCTGAATCTCAAATTCGTGGTTTGTTTAATCCTTCAATGTCAGCCACAAGTCATTTCAGCGTCATTTCAAGGTCAAATTGAAAAATCTAGTAAATAAATCTGTAAAAGAAGAAAACCCATGCGCATCTAGATTAATATCCGTTACATAGCAAACAGGCAAGCAAATCAAGTTTTGAGCCGAAACTCAAGCTCCCAAAACCTCGTACCCCACGTACAGCTGATTGATGCCTGCTGCACAGCAGATATGCAAGCGGAGTTCGTTATTATGAAATAGTAATCCAAAACCGAAGTTCTGGAACTCACTCACATAACTCACGTACAGCTAGATTGATATCCATTACACAGCAGGCAGGGAAGCGGATAGAGTTTTTAAAGCGAAACTCAAGCTGCCAAAACTACACACTCTACGTGCAGCTAAATTGATTATCACTATACAGCAGATATGCGACCGGACCAAGTTTTTATAAATATGCTAGAATATAAGCTTCCATAACTATATATCCCACGCGCATCGAGATTAATCCCCTTTAAGAAGACAGAGGCGAAAAGCAAGGTTTGTATGAAAGCTCTCCGAAAACCATATATCCTAGGCACAGCATGTATGAGAATTTTGGGTTTGAGTTATGCACTTATAAAAACTCGCTTCGCTAGCCTGGCTATTATGTAACAAATATCGATCTAGCTGCGCGAGGGAGATGATGTTTAGAAGTTTGGGTTCTGCCTTGAAAACTCGCTACGTTCACGTGCCTGCGTGGGATACGTGGTTTTGGGAGTTTGAGTTTCGGCTCAAAAACTCGATCCGCTGGCCTATTCGCTGTGTAACGGATAGCGCGTGTGTTCTCTTTTTTACAGATTTATTTAGTGAAGTTTTATCAATTTGACCTTGAAATGGCTTTGAAATAGCCTCTGGTTAAACTTGAGGTGTTAAACAAACAAGGAATTCAGATTCAGTGCCCCCAAAAGTCTATACATATTCTTTTACAGACCTATCTAGTAGGTTTTTCTCAATTCGACGTTGAAATTACTCTGAAGTGACCTTTCGCTGACCTGGGGCTCTAAACAAACCACGAGTTCGGATTTAGTGATCTTAAAAACGTAAGTATTTATTTCTTCAGTTTTATTTAGTGAATTTTACTCCATTTGACTTTGAAATGACCTTGAACCTGACGTGACAGGGGTTATTGGACCTTAAATTTGGATTAGGGCGTCTAATTACGTAAGAATAAAATAGTCTGGTCAAGTAGACAGTAATTTTTTTTTTGTAAATCTGTATTACCTTTAAGTAAATTTTACTAAGCGGAGAAATTTATTTGAGCCACTCTGTATATGGAGTTCGACCATGACAATGCATATCTTATATTTATCCAAGGACAGCTATATATCAGGGAAATATAAATTCGTTATCTTACTTAAAGTTAAACTCAGTTTAATTACGTTTGAGTCGTTTAAATGTTTTCTAAAAATAGTTAAACCGCGACACACAATATCTAAACGGTCGTACCCTTTGGAAAATTTTAAATTAAATCTGTCAAAAACCAAACATTCTTATCAAGCAGTTCGTTAGTGGTCTAAAGTTAAGCGTTAAAACACGTGGGCGACCCGTGTTTCTTAAACTGTGCAAATTTTCCCATTATAAGAAAACAAATGAACATTTAAATAAAATTATTAAAATGAAATATTATTATTTTTTATTATGTGCATCTGTTCACCATTTTTTTACCTGTTCGACGAAAATGAGAACCAGAAAACCAGAGAAGGATTTGCGAAAGTGGTGATGGGCGTCCCCGCGTATTTTTTGTGTTTGGTGTGGTTGTCGGCGTCGACACTTAAAATTCTCTTGATTTTTTTTGTTGTGCCGTGCAGAGACATTAGGTCAATTTCGATATTTTTATTTGTGTATGTTATCAAGATATTTGTGCAGACTTTCTATTTATAACAATGCATTAATGTATGGTATTGTTGTGAAAATTCCGTAATTCATCATTTTCAATAAATATATATTTTATATTTTGATAATTATTTACATTATGGTAAATCTAGGAAGATGACGTTTTTTGGGAAAAAAAAACCCACTCCCTATTTCGAGGTCGTAGAATACAATTTTGGCTTTAGTTTTTCACTATTTTTCCTCAGTTTTCTAGAAAGCTCAAAAAACGCCAAGCGTCACTTTACCAAGCACTTTTAATTCTGAAGAAAATACCGAACTTACATATTTATTTTCAATGAATTCAGAAAAACTGTATTTTCAACGAGAAATCAAAAATACGTTCCGAAAAGGCCATCGATCATAGACTCGCGAAAACGACCAATATTCGTTATATAAACTATAAAATTTGTCCATATTGGTCAACAATATAGTTTAATTTTTGTAATGTTTAACAGATTCTCAGGGAAAAATTAATTTTAACCACCTAAAGTTTTTGGTTAGTTCAGTTTTAGCTTAATTTGTAAAACTGAAAATAATCTGAACTAACCTAAACTGACCTAGACTTATACTTTCGTAATATAAACTATAAAATTTATCCATTACAGTTAACAACATAGTTTAATTTTTGTAATGTATAAAAAAGGGTAAAATTAATTTTAATCACCCAAAAATTTTTATCAGTTTTGGTTAGTTCAGGTTTAGCTTAGTTTTTGTTAGTTTGAGAAACTAAAACTAACTTGGACTAACCTAGATTTATTAATTAAAAATGTTATTGTCCAGCAGAGACCACGTAAAAAAGGGATAATCTGTGAATGAAAAGAATATATGTGAATTTCACAGAAATCGTATTGACATTCTGGCAACAGCACTAATTTTTCAGGTTTTAGGAACGAGTCACACCAATATTTAATGGCGGAAGCCATTTCGTTTTGATTTTTTTTTGATAATTTCCTTGATATTTCCGATAAAAATCTGCAAATTTATGAATTTTTATATAATACAAAGGCTTCAAGCAGTGTAGAAATTGTGATTGTAACAAAATTTTAACGATTAAGTACACAAAATTGAATCCAAAGGAAAAAGTATTTTTTACAGTATTCCGCAAAACTGAGGAAAAACTATGGAAAACGGAGGGCAGAATAGTGTTCTACGACCTCGAAAGAGGGAAAAGTACCGAAATATTTTCAAAAAAAAAACGTCGTTTTCCTAGATTTCCCATAATGCAAAATTTATCCAGAGAACTATGTTTAAATCTATTTTATTTCAGTATTTATTTTATTAATCATTTAATAATGAACTCTAAATTGTAATTTTTCCAATATAATAACATAATAAAAGGTTGCTCAAGTCCAGTCCTGTCTTCTGACCTACTGCGCAAGTACAGTATAGCCCCTTTTAGGGGAGTACCGCTTTACATGCAGGACCGAATTTATTTTAGAGTATTGCCTTTCCTTTTACCCCTTCCAACTTCCTTAGGTTTGGTCTTCAAAAATTATTTAACGACAGTTACATTTGAAATTCGGGAGAGTAGTCAGGGTTTTAAGAACAGTGTCTTAGAAACTTACGTGATGTGTAAAATCAGCGTTGATGAAGGTTTTGTTTTCAATTTATTTTGTGGAAAAGTCTTGTTTCATTTCATTTGGGAGGGCGACTTTCTACTGTTTGTTTAAGCAATATAATTAGCTCTTTTTTCGCGTTTTTATTTTTTTTCGTTTGATATTTTAAAATGCTATTTAAACGTTTTATCTTCTAATTTGGGCTTGTAACATCTTTCTTCTTATTAGAACAGCCAACGGGAGCAATTATTCTAATATTTCGATATTGTTAATCATTACTATAAATTTCTCGTTGAAAATAGTCTAGTTTTTTATTTATTTTTGTTAATAAATTTAAGTGTTTGTTTTCAGTTTTGTTATTTTATGAACAAAACTATAAATAATTTTACCAAAATACCAACAATCAGGCTAATACTCACCGTAAACCCTTATTTCCATCAAGTAGTCTCTTTAACAAATACATATAAAATAAAAACTATAGGTTTTTGTCACTGTCACATCAAAAAACGGTTTTGTAAAAAAAAATCAAGTGTGCCTAGAAATGTATCAAACACTCCACTTTTACCACTTTCATGAAGGGTGTAGTTAGTTAATCTTTTGTTTTTTTTTCTTGGCGCTCTTGAGATTTCTAAAAGCGTCAGTAGGGGGATTCTAGGCCAAGCTTTGGTTGGGAAAACTGGCATAAGCTCAGAAAGCAATATTTTGGCTGAATTTTCTAATTATATAGCACTACGTTTATCCCAGTAAACAGCTAAAACCATATTTAGTGTTTTAGGGCAACATTTGCCAGATTTTGGTGGATGAAAGTTAAAACTGTATTCGTTTACTCTTAAGTAAAGTGACAGTCTAAAGCTGGACCTATATCTAAACTGACTTGGCGTATGGCGCAGATGACGTCATACTTGCAGTAGTGTTGTTCATTGTTTCTTTGTTTTTTTTTTTGTTCTAATCCATTTAGCAAATAGTCACGTATTTCTTTAGTTTAAGTTGCAATTCACATGGATTATAAAACAGAATCCTTTTTTTTTAATTATTAAATATAGATTTTAACTGTTTTTGGAATTGAGGTGTTTTATTTTCGGATCTAGTTGTTTCCTGTTTTCGTTAACATCATCGCTTCTTCTTACCGACGGGCCTAAAATAGGTGGCGCTTTGAATTTATATAACCTCCCCCCCAAATCTCCGGCATGCTAGCCTAGGCACTGCCCTAAAAGAAGGAGCGATCAACACCAAAAAATAACCACCTGTACCGAAGCATTTAATAAGAATTCATTTTCATTTTAATTATTTTTCTTTCTCTCGTGGCGTAGCATGTCTTGAAAAACTTGGTTTATTTAATTTATTTTTCTTAAAACTTTAACGTCTTCTACCGTCTAAACGATGCAGTATAGTATGTAACTAAGTTGGCTTAAATCGACCCATTTTGATATCAAGATTATGTCATTAAACGTTGTATCCATATTTTTCGGACACCCTGTACATTTAAAAGGTTTTAGGGAAACACAGCAATCACGGAAAATTTTTTCTGGCGTTAAATTATTTTATCTCATGTGGCTGACACATTTTTCACTTATATTGATCACAAGAACGGCCTGAATGTTTGGAGACACCAAACTGTTAAAATCTTATACTTGCTCTTTGCCTTCATCCTTTTTCCCCTTGGTACTATTTTATATGAAGCCATTTATTTAGTCATCTATTACAAAGTTATCTAAATCTGGCATATTATTATATAAGTTACGCCAAATCTAATCTACAAGATGTGACTGGAATGGCTTGTTGCGAAATCATTTTTAGTTGAGCAATTTAAAGCGACTTCCTAAAACTTTCTATTAATTTGTAGGTTAACTTTTCGGCTTTGGCAGTGACTGGAGAAGAATTATCAAGGGAAACAGATAAAACAGTAAATGTTTGTTACTACTCGATGGATAGAATATCTCATCTTAGACAACGGTCAGAGATCTACGATCAGCTACAAATCATTGCTAATAATTCATTCCACATTAGAAAACAGAAGTTCAGCGCCTCAGGGTTATTTTTAGTAGACTATTCTTTATTTATATTTGTTTTTAGTAATGTCTGTACTTATTTAATAGCTACATGCCAATTTATCTCGGCAACTACTGCATAAATGATGATCTTTGAGTTTACGTGGTACTGGTAATCTGCCTTTATAGGGAAATAAAATCATTTATAACTGACAAATATGTCAATCATTTGTTATATTTAACGGTCACTATAAGCCTTCATCATCTAACACATGTCATAAAATATTAAATGTTGTACTTCTAGAACATTAATAATGCACTTCACTCTAAGTATTGAGAATAGTGTTTAGCGTATTATATTTATCTCACTCATTTAGATAGTACACTTAGCTTTTTGGTAACATTCACTTTGTTTTAAAAGTATGGATTAAAGTCAGATCATGGTCAAATTGTTATTTCGACTGTAATTTCTTATTATAGTTCCGGAGAACCCCCGATGGGATCCTTGTCCTATGACAAGTTTAACACCGGAATCTTTCGTTTCGTTAAAAAGTAGGACCCTAAAGTGAAAACCGCAACATTATCTTTGATAATAACTCCAAGATCCCCTAAAAGGGTCGAAAATGGGACACCTCGTACAGGATTTTTTTTAATTGTAGCAAAATAAATTTAAATTGGATAGACTAATTTTTTTGACTTTATTCATCAGTACAGTCATCTTCGTTTTGTTTCATTTATCTAGTATCTACATTAGTTTTCTGGAATTGTATTGATCAACTTGTCTTTTTCTAGTTAATAAGGTTACCATGGCAAGTTCAATTGTACTCATTTATTGTATTATTGTATTGTATTCGACTATGTACAATTGTGCTTATTTTGGTTAACTTGATTATGACCATTTTCTGTGGAACAATTCTTTTCCTTGAGAAGGAAATTCATGTTCCTTGGCTTACTTGGTCTTAACGAAGCTGTAAAGTGAGAAGCAATTTATGTCCGACATATTTGACTACATTTTATGGGGTCTCTCGGATTGTTGTAATTTTAAGCTACATATTTTGGTTTCTTTTCTTTTATTATCTTACCTTTTATCTTTGCTGTGGGTGCTGAAGATTATTCAGTAACTACTTCTCGGAAGCATTTATCTCACAATTAAGTACACACGTGGTGCAGCCCTTTTTTGTTATTAGTTCAGCCTTTAAATTTATTTGCCCCGTTGTGCATTTTAGGATTCGTTAAGATATATATCGTGGCTTGAGGGTATTCAAAATACTTTAGAGGCTCCTTTTTTTAACTAGAACTTTTAAGTTTTCCAAACAACTTTACAAAAGTTGATATTTTTATATATATACATTTAGTTAAATTCAGAAAGGAAAACTTAATTATTTATGAGCTGTTATTGATGGTTGTTGATTATGTGTGATTAATGATTAATTATATCTAAGTTAATTGACCTTAATTGTATTAGGATGACTGGCATCAAAGCGTGATCATGATTAACACAGGCCTGGGGTGCAATACTTGTTATTATCGTTTATTAACCATTATTACTACTAATTTTATTGTTATTTTTTTACGGCTCACTTGTGCAACACCTTCCTAAAAAGCGCATAGCTTCAAAGACCTAGCATAGGTTAGTTGGTTCGGCATAAAAGTTGCCTTTGGAAGTAAAATTTTTTTCTGTTGCAATTTCTCACAACGTACCCCAACTTTACCCCTAATTTCAAAAACAGTTTTAATACTATGTTAAATTTCTACCAGTTTCATTTTATTTTATTTTGAATCCTAACATTTATTGGCCAAGTGGATACTGTAGAAAAAGTGCCGAAACGATCTGAAGCAGTTTGCAGTGCAATTGATATGGAGCTGCTGGTGCCCTGAATTTACCGGACTTTTCATTAAGCGGTCGGAGATTTGCTGAATAACTTGACTGCTTATTCTACAAGCCATTTTTAGTTAGTTCTATTTAGCTGTTCAGTATTAAATTCGAACTTTGATTTTCATTATTATTTTACACCCTTTGCTCTCAAACAGAGGAAGAGTGTAGCAGAATTCTTGCTCCAGGCGCAGCACCACGCCGAAGCTTCTCTGTACATTCGCCAACCAGGTAGTTGCTGTTAATATTGGCGGAAACTGAGAGAATAATATTTGTATTATATTAGCATCGGGTGAAATTTGTGAGCATTGATGAATAATAAATCATATTTAAAAGGAAAAGTTGTATTATTAGTTTTCGAATGCTTTATCGGCAGCGAGGTTGTCTGGTTGTTTATGTATTTTTCAAAATTTTGTCTTGTCTCTTTAAAATTGTTTAATAAAATTTCACAAGTTTACAGAAAAAAAATGGATGCCTATTTGACCGGACCATTTTATCCTTATGTAATTAGATGCCTTGCATCCAAATCTGAGGTCCACTAATCTTTATCACGTAAGGTTCAAGGTTAAGTCGATCAAAATTCACTAAATAAATCTGAAGAAGTAGATACGTACGTTTTTGTGGTCGCTGAACCCGATTCGTGGTTTGTTTAATCCCCCGAGGTCGACTAGAGGTCATTTTAGGGTCATTATAAGGTCAAATTGAGAAAAATCCACTAAATATGTCTGAAAAAAATATAGGTTTTTGGGGTTGCTGAATCCGAATTCGTGATTTGTTTTATCCTCCAAGGCCAGTCATGGGTCATTTCAGGGTTATTCTAAAGTGAAATTGCAAAAAATCCACTAAATAAACTCGAAAAAGAAGATATGTATGTTTTTTGGGTCGCTAAATCCAAATTCGTAGTTTGCTTGATCCACCAAGGTCAGCCAGAGGTCATTTCAGCGTAATGTCAAGGTCGAACGGAGAAAATTTAATAAATAGATCAGGAGGACTTTTGAGGGCCCGAGTCTGAATTCGTGGTTTTTTAAATATCTCGAGGTTACCTAGAGGTCATTTCAAGGCCATTTTAAGGTCGAATTGAAAAAATCTAATAAATAAATCTGCAAAAGGAGAGAACCCACATGCAGCTAGATCAATATCCGTTACATAGCGGATAGGCAAGCGGATCAAGTTTTTGAGCCGAAACTCAAGCTCCCAAAACCTCGTACCCCACGCACAGCTGGATTGATGTCCATAACACAGCAGATAGGCAAGCAAAGCTAGTTATTATGAAATACTAATTTAAAATCCAAGCTCTCAAAACGGCCATAACCTACGGACAGCTAAATTGATATTCATTACACAGCAGACAGGGGAGAGGATAGAGTTTTTAATGCCAAAACCAAGCTGTCAAAACCACACATTTTACTTGCAGCTAGAGTGATTGCCACTATGCAGCAGACAGGTGACCGGACCAAGTTTTTATAAATATGCCCAAAACATAAGCTCTCATAGCCACATTTCCCACGCGTAGCTAGATCAATCGTCGTTACGCTGCAGAAAGAGGCGAGAAGCAAGGATTTATGAAAACCATATAACCCAGGCACAGCATATATGAGAGTTTGGGATTTGTGTTATACAATTATAAAAACTCGTTTCGCTAGTCTAGCTATTATGTAACGGATATCCATCTAGTTCCGCGAGGGGTGTGTGGTTTTAGAAGCTTGGGTTTCGCCTTGAAAATTCGCTCCGTTTATGTGCCAGCGTGAGTACGTGGTTCTGGAAGCTTGAGATTCCGCTCAAAAACTCGATCCGCTGGCCTGCTGTGTAACGAATATCGATCTAGTTGCGCGTATGTTTTCTTTTTTTACAAATCAATTTAGTGGATTTTTCAATTTGACCTTGAAATGCCTTTGAAATAGCCTCTGGTTAACATTCAGGTATGAAAAAAACAACGAATTCAGTTCAGCGCACCAAAATGTCTTTTTTTACAGATCTATTTAGTAGATTTTCTCAATTTAACCTTGAAATGACCCTGCAATGACCTCTGACTGAACTTGGGGATTAAACAAAGCACCAATTTGGATTCAGCGACCTCAAAAACGTACGTGTCTACTCCATTTGACCTTGAAATAACTTTGAACCTGACGTGATAGGGGTCGGATTTGGATTCAGGGCGTTTAATTACATAAGAGCGAAATGGTCTGGTCAAATAGGCATTCATTTTTTGTAATCCTGTGCTATTATGAAATAAAACCAAGTACAGGTATTTTATTTCGAAAAATTCAAGGCTAAAGGGCCTCCAAAATCAAGCAATTTGTTATTGTTGTCACTCTTTTTAATATTTTCTCTTCCTCGCTTTTTTACCCCAAGTTCCCCCGTTATTATAATATTTCAAATCAATAATATTCTAATTAGACACGATTATTTGTGATAAAGTCATGTTAATAAATATACCATAAACTCAAAACAAGTCGCTATGGCTTGTCAATATGAAGTGTTCTATTTCGTTCCAATTGCAGAAGTTGCTAATTATTTCAGTATTGTGCCTTTCTTTGATTTTAATAACAATGTATTATTACGAGTACAACGTTTTAAAAAGCAGGTCATAGTTTTTCTGGTTTTAACAATATTCTTAACAATTATATCATTATATGAGATCCGCATAGTAGAAGAAAATGAAGAAGCTACAGTTATTAGCACTCTTTTAGTGTTTTCAGTGGTATCTCAATCTCTAACTGTGTTAACTGCTATTATTAATTCATACAGTAAAAGGCTCATTTGGTGTAAGCTTTTTTGTATATTTGCATTTGTTGATAAAACTTTATCTAATAAAAGATCAAAATTTGAAGAAAAAATATTGAAAAATGGCAAATATTATTTAATTTTTGTTGCTTTTTTGGTGATTTTAGTAACATATGGTGATAATATAGTATGGGCTTTAGTAAAAATTAAAACTCAACAGATGTTATTGTTAACATTGTTTCCATTAAGCTCATGTTTATTACAGAGTTATACCACATTTAATTGTTTCATAATGACAGCATTATTAATATCTATAAGAAATAGATACCAGAGAGTCAAAGAACTTATTATCAATCTAAAATATGCTTCTGTCGGAGAGGAAATAATGGAATCAATTGCGAAAGTAGAATTATTGGCACTTGAGCTTTACAATTTAGTTACGTGTTTCAAAAGTTTGTTTGAATATCAATTTTTTTTTATGGTAGTTAATTGTTTCCAAATTATTCTTGTGAATTGTCTTGCCATGCAAAAATTTGGAATTGTTGCAACCAATATTTTGTGGTTAATATTATATATGGTAAGTAAATAATTTCGTTCTTTTGTATATTTATAACAGTTACAGTAATTCCAAGGAAGAGATCTTATATTAGTAGTCAACCTGGTTTGAAAAAACAAGTAATAAAAAAACACAAGTTTCAAGGAGAGCAAATATAATATTAGTAATAATAATTATTTTCAAGTTAAATTAATTGCTAAATTTCTTTGCGGATCTGGGGAGTCAATGAAACAAACTGGCTATCGAAGAGCCTTTAATAAATATAATATGGCTGGGTTGTTAAATTTTTTAAGCTGGGGAAATTTTCAAAAGGTTTAAGCTGAAATGTCGCCCAATGAAGCTTTTAATATATTATGGTAAGTACCTCTTAATTTCTCAGGAGTATACAAAGGAGGTTCAAATGACCCTACTGTGTTATAGTAAAAAATCCTAAAGTGTCCCTTAACTTAGATACAAAGCCCTAAAAGGGTACCCAGTGATTTACCTTATCGGATCTAAGTTTTGAACCGACTTGTATAATTTAATGAAATTTTAGTATTTTATGGAGGCTATAAAGACTCATTAAACCAAACTGCAGTAGATATTTTAAAGCATCAAAGAAGTCAGGAATGAACTTGCAGTCACACTCGTTGGGCCTAATTTTTGACAGGTGCTATTTTACAGAGCTGAAAACTGATTTTTTAAATATTTTGGTCATTACTCTTCAAAAAAAGTACTCTTAATTTATTTCGATAAAACTGGCAGTTTTCGAGATTTATGCGAAAAGCTTAACAGTTACTGATGCTAAATACAAACAGGTAAAAATAAAATACGCAGGGTGTGCTGATAAGCTTTAATACATGGGGAAGCGCTGTCTCACTTCTCGAAGGCAAGAATATGTTATTCTGAAAGATTTTCATCTTACACATTGTCAGTCCGGAGTTGATCGGAGCTCAATTAATTTACAATGTTATTAAAATGCAAAAACAGTGAAAACGTTTAAATGTTATTTTGGCAAACGTTCAATATAAGCTCCACGTATTTCAGTACATTTTCTTATTCTTTGAATATTTTCCCGCTGCACTGCAGATAATATTCCGGAATTATTACGGACTTTGTTAGAATGCTGTGCTATGCTTGCTAGCAGTTCTTATCTAGTATTTACTGGTGTTGAATAAACTAGTTCTTTTAAATCTTCCCAGAAAAAAGGTCTAAGTCATTTAGGTCTGGAGACCTTCGTGGCCATAAAACAAGCCCACTTCGACCCATATGTGGTTAAAATGAGGTGGAGCATCATCATGTCTGTACCATATTTGCATTCTTCTGTTGAAAGTATTTCAATACATTATTTAGATTTTGCTACAAAAATTGTATATAAATCTCACCATTGAGTCTTCCTTTCAAAACAAATGGACCTATTAGGTTATTTTGGATGATGCCAGCACACACATTTATAATAAATATTTGTTGATGTTTGTTTTGAACTATAGCGTGTTTTCATCGGCTCGAAAATGTAAATTATGTGGGTTTATTATGCCATCTCTGGTAAAACCGGCCTAATCGGTAAACAAATTAAGGTTAGAAAAATATAAATTTAGGTTATGTTGCGTGTAATTTTTCAACGTGATATGGGTGAAGTGACTATTCTGTTAGATATTCATGTACAATCCATTTTGTAATATGGTTTTGTATCGCGAGTTCTCTTATGCTGTTTGAAGGGTTGTCAGTAATATTTTGTAAAATTTGTTGCTCTGCGTGAGGGTCTCCTGCTCTTCTGGAAAGACCTTCAATGCTACGTTATGGTAAAAATGCTCCTGAATAAAACATGTTAAAGTAATTTATTAACTATAATAATTATTTTCTAATCATCATTTACCTGTTTCCTTTAGGCCTCAATCAATCCTTGAAAAGGATTTTGGATTTGGCAATATTCCAGCTGGAAATCTTTCAGCATAAAGTCTTCTTACCTTCGAAGAATTTGACAGCGCTTCACCATAAATTAAATGCATATAAGCATATTCAGGGTAAAAATATTCTCTTATTGTTTAAAATAATTGATTGTTACTTGAACGCCATTTTGACAAGTTCAGTCGATAGTAATTCATTATATTTGTATTAACAATAACCTGATTGCTACCTGTTTGTATTTAGCATTAGTAACTTTTCAGCTTTTCGTATAAAAACCGATTTATCTCAAACATCGTCAGTTTTATCGAAATAAATGGAGAGTACCTTTTTTTGAAGAGGAATGACAAAAGTACTTAAAAAAGCAATTTTCAGCTCCGTAAAATGACACCTGTCAAAAATTAGGCCCAACGCGTGTGGCTGCAAGTCCGTTCTTGACTTCTATAATGATCTAAAACATCTACTGTAGTATAGCGTAATGAGTCTTTATAGCCTCTATAAAATATTAAAATTTTATTAAATTATGAAAGTCGGTTTAAAATTTAGAGCCGATAAAGTCAATCGTTGGGTACCCCTTTAGGGCTCTACATCTCCATTAAAAAGCGCTTAACAAATCTTTTTCTATGACAAAATAGGGTTATTTTGACCTTCCCTGTATGCTCCCGAGAAATTAGGAGGTACTTACCGGACACTTTGTATAGAAAATAAAATAAGAAACATTATTTTTGGTGTTTATCAGCCATTAGATAATAAAATAGCAGAACAATCTAGTGCACAATTTGCATTGGCTAATGGTGTACCTTTAGATTTGAAATTTATTAATCAAAATATTTATTTGCAAAAAAAATATTTTTTTTTAACTCCTGAGCTTAAAAATAATATTTTGTGTGTTATAGATAAGTTTAAAAATTCCATTTTATGCGGACATGGCAATGGCTGAACCGATTTCGATCAAACTATACATACAAGAACAGGAGGTTGTCAGGAGTGATATAGGCTGCTGTTTTTCTGTCTGTCTGCATGGACTAATCTTGGAAAAGGCTGAATTGATTTCGATGAAATGTTACAGACGTGAAGAGTTTTTCAGGAATGAAATAGGCTGCTGATATTCTGTTTCTCTGTTTGCGCGGGCTTATCTTTGAAATGATGAAACTGATTTTGATAAAACTTTACAAATATGAAGGAAAGGTTGTCAGAGGTAATATAAGTTACTTTCTTTGTCTGTTGGTCTGTCTGCACTGGCAAACCTTCGAAACCGCTGAACACATTTTGATGAAACTTCACAGTCATGGAGCGGTGGTTGTTAGGAGTGTAGAGGCTTCTGTTCGTCTGGCTGTGCCAGCTAATTTTTGAAACGGCTAAACCAATTTCGATGAAACTTTACAGACATGAAGAGGAGGTTGTCAGGCTGCTTTTTTGTCTATGTGTCTGGGCTAATCTTCGTCACGGATAAATCCTTTTTGATGAAACATTACAAACATTAAGAGGAGGTAGTCAAAATTCATCCGGGCTGTTTTAGATGAAACTTTACAGCCATGAAGAGAAGTTCATCAGGAGCGATATAGGCTGTTTTTTTTTGTTTATCGGCCTGTACGGACTAATCTTTGAAACAGTAGAATCGACGTCTCTTCCTGACTTTTTGTGTGTTAGTCTGAACCAATTTTAATGGTAATTAACCTCATTTTCATGGTTTTTTCATAGAAAGTAAGTTCGACAGAGCTTGACAAACAAATAACCTACATAACTAAATAAACTTTTATTTCGCAAGTTTTACGCGGACGAAATTGTAGGTAGAAGCTAGTCTCTAATAAGCTCTTAAAGATTTTATAGTAAAATCCTTTCATATCTAATAAACCTAGCCATCGAAAACATTATTTTTCGAAATGCTTAAAAACCAGCAATCGTTATTCCTCTATATGAAAAGCGTGATGTTATTAGCTTTGAGAATTATTGTGCTATTAACCTATTAGATAGCATTTACAAAATAAATTAATTAATAGTTAAGTAAACATTCGTTACATTCTTTTAGGAATACAAAGCATTGTTACCCTACCAACATGGTTTTATATTAAATAAAACTAATAAAACACCATTGTGTAATTTTCAGAGAAGGAATTTTTCGATAAAACATTGTCGGTACTGGGGATGTTCATAGCTAATTCTCGGGCCGCTGACGCTGTTCATCACCAGATATTATTTGCTAAACTATTTCGGTATGGAATTAGTGGGCAAGCACTAGACTATAAGAAATCGTTTCTAAATAATAAAAAGCTGTTTGAAACGGCAAATAGAGTTAAGAGTAATAGTCATGCTATTGAAAGGAGCCTTTTCTGTATCAGTATTTGCCAATAACCTTCTCAATTAGATATGCAATATGGCAGAAAACATATTTATAGTTTCGTAAGAAGATGATACCAATATTTTAACTGTTAAAGAAAACCTTAGTTCATTGAACATTGAATCGCTGTATCTTGGTGGCCTGAGAAGAATGAGCTTAATTCTCTAAATTTAATTATTGAATGATAATAAGTTAGTAAAGTTGTTAATTTCCATTCTTTGAAATATCCACAGTTCCTGAGTTAACTAGCTCTTTTATAGTGGCAAGTATAAGTGGACTGTGTTTAATAATACACTTGCCAAAAAATGCAAAACAGCACTTGCTGAAGTTACTTTTATAGAAAGATCAAATTGAAGGCGCCATTTGCAGCTTAAAATTGATAAAATAGTAACTTCGGGAAGATCTAGTTTCTACAGACTCTTGCTTCAGGTTACCCAAATAAAACTTGAGATACCTCTAGCAGAAACGACAGTGAAGTAAAAGTTACATTATTTGTAAGCGAAAATTGCAAATTCTTTCACATTATATTGGTATAATGAATTAATATGGTTGGAAATGTTTATGACCAATTTTTTTTAGCACTATTCTACAGATTAGAATGATTTGTTACTTATCTGCTAAAAGGTAGTATTTCTTGGGCACTAGGCACCAAAGGATAATCTCGGGCAAAAAAAAAATTGTTAGGCATAGAGTAAAGCACATTCGAAGTGTTTATATTTCTATAAACCCATCATACAATCGTGTAGTTGTCTTCTATGTAATTAGTTAATGTGGCCAAAAGGAAATAGAGAGAACACATTCATCAGCGAACGTAGTTAATATTGTAGAGATATATGGTACGTTCGTTAAGGACGAAACTACTATATTAAAAAAAAATGAAGCTAATACTTGAGTGTAATACACAGATTGTTGCTTTCTTCTAGTTAATTTAAAATTCCATGATTACGATTTATTTTACGCACCCCCTAGTTAAACCTTGTGTTATAGCAACACCGCATTTAATTAAAGATTGCAATATTCTATCACTGAATTTCTTCTCACCTAACTGTGACAGATTCGGGGATCTAGCTGGTCACCTTTTGAGACCTCGTGTACCAGTCCAGCGTCCTGGAAAGTTATTTTCCAAATAAGGCCGATTAATTCGGGAATTATGGGCAGGAGCTCCATCTTGTTGCAAGAACATGCTATTTAACTGATTCAATGGCACATTTTCACGAACTTCTGGTAAAATAATTTTCAATATTTGTAAATAACGATCTGCGGTGGAATTTCCTTCAGATATGAGATACTTAATTACAGACCTAATAATAAAGCAAGGAACGCTGAACACGAATCTCCCCTGTCGTTCGCGAGGAAATATAATGTAATGGCTTTTTTGTGATCAATATTTGTTATTATATCTATTTAATATTCCTGCACTGCACACTAATAGAAACTTCGTCAGACCATATAATTTTTTTGTAAAAATATTTATCTCTGTTTAAATTTTTCAAATACCATTTATAAAAAACGACTCTTTATTGTGCGCATCCAAAACAAAATTTTGTACGAGTATAAATTTTTATTTCTTTAATATTTCCTGACCTACAGATTTCGGCACTCTTACTTCATTTTCAAGCTGATGACACGATCTTGAAGGGTTATTTTCTACCCTTGCCAAGAATTTTTTTTCTTGAATTTCTTGTTGTGGCTTATTGTACACATTTGGCCGCGGCTTGAAGAATATTCCAAAATGTATTAACTTACTTTTAATACGGTTAAATATCGCTTTATGGAGTTATTTCCTTTCCAGATACATATATATATATATATATATATATATATATATATATATATATATATATATAATATGAACATCCAAGAATATAACTATCTATCTAAATACTTTACGTAGCTTCATCGCAATCTTCATTGCATTGTATGAAACAATAAAGCATGTCATATTTTTCGCGATTTTCAGGCTCTTTGCAGTCATAATTTAGGAAAATAAATAACTATTTAATATATCAAAAACTGACAAAATAATAAATGAAATAGGAATAATACTTAAGAATAAGTTGAAAATTGACACCAGTAGTAGATATACAAGCAAAAGCCTTATAATAATTTGAAACCTTGACAGTCGCATTTTGAAAATTTTTTAAAATTCTGTTTTCCACGGCTTTCAAAAAAACTAAAACATTGGGATTTAAATGAAAAGGCGCTAGTAAGGCGTAACTTGAAGAAGCAGAGTAAAGTTAAAGGCTAGAAGTGCCAAGCCAACTCCTATGCCGTAGAGTAGGGGTGAGTATTTTAAAGGGCGCCACTGAGTTTAGATCGGGTAAACGCAGAAACCCTCCACGTTGTCGCTTGGACCTAACTTTCAACTCAACTGAAAAGAAATTATAAAAAAAAATATTAAATTGTATGAATAGAATAGGACAAGAGGCTTACGGGCCAAATGAAAATCAAAAGTTTGATACTAATTTTACTCTTTATTTACAAAAAGAAGAGAAGGTTGCTAGAAATTACTCTTCTGTCGAATCCACCTGGAGTGGACTATGACGTATTGATCCCAGAGGACGGAACTTGATTTTCTCGTACCCAGGGGGTGAATCGTGATGTGGTGATTCCAGAGAGTGGACCTCAATTTATTGATCCCAAGGGTGGATCGTGTTGTAATGATCCCGAAGGGTGGAACTGGATATTCTGTACTCAAAGAGTGGACCGTGATGTAATGGTCCTCAAGCGTGGACTATGATTTCTTGTATCCAGAGGGTGGAACCCATTTTCTGTGGTCAGATGATTCCTGGTAGAAATATGCTGGAGACCAAGGAAATTCCTGTATCCAGGTTGTACCCTGATAACTTACTCAAAACGCGAAGCAGGCCAGAAAATACGCAAACCACAGCACACTAAAACGTTACGTCAAATGAAATCTCACATCCAGATCCCGCAGGATAGCGCCAATAAAAACACGATAGAAATTTCTTGTCTCTATTCGCAAAATTCACAGGAAAAAGTAGAATTGACAGGTAAATTCTAGCCATTTTATAATGAATCCTGAAGCCTGCGCTTTGTAAGCTTCTTTTTCCCACAATATAGGGCGCGAGACAAAAGGAGCCTTAGACGAGTAGCAACTCGACAAAAGAAATGATAGCTCAAAATATTGAGCTTAAAAAGCATTGTTAACTAATAAATCGTTGACCTTTCCAACTCAAAATGAAATAGGACTTCATTGTTTATCACTAAAACAAGAAATATGAACTTTCCTTCATCCATTAGCGAAATGGTATTAGTTACCCATCCAAATTTCCTCCCAAAAATTATCACATAAATAGCAACCCAACATACAACGGCTTAAAGAATCCGAATTGCCTGAACGTCAGCTGGAAAGGTCACATAGCCCAACAAAAAGGTAAATAAACCCATGAAATTACTTCAGATAAAAATCAGGAAAATTGTTATTAAAGTAGATAAATGTAATGATTTTTTTTTGAATACAAAAAATGATATCTAATAAAAAAAGGTAAATACCAATATCCTATTTAAATATAAACAACCCAATACAGTGACGTAGAGTGTCCGACCTAAAAATCAAGTTAAGGATGGAATTAAATTACGGCTGTGTTTCTTATAGGCAAATTACTGAATGATAAAGTAAATAATTGAGTTGGGAAGAAAATTTGCAGGGAAGTGAAATTTGGAATGGCTCGAAAAACAGGAGGACCCAAAAATGCAACGAATATTATGCTGTTATACGAAGGTTATATGAGAAACGCTTAATGAAAATAATATAGTGTTGCCCAAAACGTGAATATTAGCAAAAATAAGGTAAAATTAGTCAAATTAACCATAGTAATTTAAGATGAATTTTTAACCGTGACAAAATGTAAACTAAAAAGTGTAATTTAATTGGTTAAACGAAAGAAGAATTATCAGGTGTTATATAGCGTTGAGCTCTGAGTATGTGAAACGCAACGATCTATGAATATACGGGAAGTTCCATTAAAAAACCCCAAATTTGATTTATATCTAAAAAACAGTAATACTAACGACGCCACTAAATTTTACGTGAAAAACTTTGTTTGAGCCAATATTTACCCTTTCGAAAACTAAAAAGATAACCGAAATACGAGGAATGTCCCAAAATTTAAAATTTTCAAAAAACGTCTGTATCCAAAAAACTAAGAGTGCTCTGAAAATTCTGTCTGCAACCTCTTTCATTTCACGCAAAAGTAGCCTCGCTTCGAGAAAAGCACATCCCGCTAACGTTAAAAATAACGGAACTCTCTGATAAAAACAACAAGAACCGAACTCCTCTGTTACCTAACATAAAAGGAATTATGAGTTCATTTATAACAGTGTTGTGCATAAGAGCAGAAGTTCTTAAATTTAAATAGCCTTTTGAGTTTGATTTGAAGAAAACGCTTCTTTACCACTTTCCCTCGCCCTACTGTCATTAAATATTATATTATCACCTTCTTATTGACAGCTTGAGTATTTGGATCGTCCGTAAAGTTTCTAGGCATTTTATTTACTTTCTGTGTTAGTTATTTTGTGACTGTGCGATAAACGCAAAATAATGTATCAGTAAGTAACAACCAATAAAAAACTTTACGGTTAGAGCCGACTCAACCTTTCTGGTAAGAAGGTCACGGTAATACAACCTTTTCTATACACTCCCCAACTTAACTAATGACTTGGATAAGCTTACGTAACAAATGTTACTTTATTTTTTGAATCTTGTATGAAAAGTGCATTTTTTTTTTGTTAATTTTGGGGCGCTGAACAGATAGAAAACAATGAAACCAAAAACTTAGTTGCAATTTTCAAGAACAAGATTTTTTAATTTTATTTTTAACAAAATATTAAAAAATATATAATTTTACACTTGCTGAGACACTAAATATCCTCTTCGCTTTTCTTTTGTGAATTGTTTCTGGAACATCTCTAACAAGAGTACAACAGTAGACGGCTAGCATGGAAACATTCCATTTTACCTAGTATCCTTTCTCCATTGTTGATACATCCTAATGGAAGCGTTCATCGTGCTCACCACTTACAGCTCCGCAGTTGTCAGGACAAAAGTCTGGATGTGAGTGTAGGAAATTAATCTTTAGAGACATATTGCAACCCATTTTTTGATCCGATGACAGCATATTTTCCACAAGAGTAACGTAACTGTTAGCTTTTTTATTTCCGAAGAAATTAGTGATTACGAGGCAAAAGTCATATTTTTCAATAGAATGCTGTCAAAATGTTTGTCTTTTAGAATATTTCAAATCTGTGGCCCAAGAAAAATACCTTGACCAATTTGAAATGCAGTGGTAACAACAAAATCTTTTTGAGGCCTACTAATGGCATATGTTGTACATTCTTTTTCCTTCGCTCTAATGATTGTCGAAAGGACCAATCTTTTCTCTTGAAATGAAATGCCTTTGCCGGACCATGCCATTCACACAGAGAACAGCAAAATTTGGAGTAGACTAGCTGCAATCCAAGTAAAAGTGCAATCACCTTTAAGTCACCACAAATCTGCAATTGGTGTTCATTAAGTTTTATACTTGTCAATTGGTACTTCATATTATCGTATGATTCTTTTATGTGAACTGCATATCCAACAGGAATAGACGGTAAATTATTTCTGATACGCAATGAACTCAATGTTGAACTGTTTATAAACAATCTCCATTTCTCTGGCTTGTAGTTTATATTTAAAGTCGCCAATAACCCGCTAATATATATTGCAGAAAACCAAGTTGTTATCCATGTTAAAAAATGGTGTTAAGCCTTTATGGTGTTTACGAAAAACACATACTGAAACATCGTCTTCTAATTAGCTCCACTGCGCAATCTTGATCCTAGTAACTCTGCTGTACTTTTTGGAAGTTGTAAGTCTCTCACAAGATCATTTAGTTTTGATTGGGTTATTTTGTGAGGTTGGTGGTATAACGTGCTGGGTGAAAAATCAGGATCTCTTGAAGTTTATGGCATATCTTCTTCTTGAGATGTCATTGTATCGTTATTATCTAATTCGTAAGTGAACATTTCTGCAAGTTCTAGAATAGAAAGTTCGTCACTTTGAGGCGCATGGTATATTTGGACTGTTGATAATCGACTTTTTCTTCGTTTATATACCTGTGCCTTGCCCAACATGAGGTATGACGCAGAAATAGCAACCACTACCATGATTTGAAGGCTCTCTCCAGATCAGTGGGTCCGCAAACCGCAGAGATCGTTTTTTACTATTTAATCACTTTCTTTGACTTGAAGCGGATGCATTACAGCAGATATGTGGCGCCCACTGTTTGTCTTGATCCCCAATATTGCAATCGAAATAAAACTGATATACCTTTTTTATCAATACGGTAATAGATCGTTTCTGAGAAGCAAAAGTCACCTCACCACAAACATAACGGAAGTGTTGTTGTTTACACATTTTCGAGACATCTTACAAGTTCAGCTATTCGATTCCACTCACTAACTTTGACTGACTATCCCCTCCGCTTTGTAGCTGCTTATATACCCAAATACGGCTTCTATATTTTTAGTGAATATTCAAACATTTTCTATTCAATTCCATAATATTCCCAATAGTGCCGTTTGTTATTTGTTTATATACAGGGACTGTTCAGTACAAAGGGGACATAAAAGTCGACATGGGATTAAATGGCTATCTCCCTTATTTTAAGCCCTAGGGTTTGGGACTTCGTATATGGGGGTTATCCCGGTAGATCAATTATACAGTGTTGTCAAGTTATTCAGGATCTTCTTAACTTGGGGAATCTTATATTTGGCAACGTCGCACCCCTCTATTTTTCTAACAATACCACGTGCATTTTTGCAGTTACATTGTTAATATGTAGGGAGACATGATATCACGTATCTTGAACTATATTTAAAAGATAAGTTTAGTTTCGGTTTTGGCACACCAAAAATGGTAAGTTTTGATCGATTTTATTTTAGATACATTTTAGTTCTTGTCCAGTATAATTAGTTATTAAATTAATTGTAATTTAAAATATTTTATAATTTATTTTTAAATTTTTGCTGTAATTTTTTGAAGCCAGAATAGTCTCTTGTAAAAACAAAATATTCGTTATTGTACACGACTTCATTGAAATCTGCTACGAAATATGATTAGTTATTCTTAGGATAAATTATAAGTTAATTTACTATTTTAGGGATAAGTCTGCTTTGTTATTTCGTAACAAAATATTGGTACTAACTTGAAAACGAATTTCTGTAGAAAATCATATTTTTCTAAAATAGCGGTAACTGAAGAATATCTTGTTATAATCAATTTGTCGAAAATAGGAAACTAACAATACAATACAACAAGTTATATACTTATTTTTTGCTATTTACTAAAACACAACGAGTGTTTTTCTCCATTTAATTTATTTGTTGCTATTTATTTTTTCCTATTTTGATCTTAACACATCAAATACCAATCCGTCAATATATATCTCTTTAGTTCAAAATTGCTTAAAATTACTTATTGATTTTATCCTATGCCTTCCTACCTTTCGAAGTGAGGCTCAAATGGAGTCAAGTTCCGACTTTTCTACATTTTACTTTCCATTTTTCTATCCTGGGTCTGATGTTTGATTTTTTCTCTCTCTATACCTCTTTTTCCTCTGCTTCCCTAATATCGTCTTTCCATTTTCTTCTTGATCGCTCTTTCTTATTTTCTCTTTGTCTCGAGTTTTATACAGTTTTTGGTTAGTTTCTCATTACTCATATTACACACATGTATTCTCCTGTTCTTTTCCTATTTTTTCGTTATTGGTTGGATTGCTAGGTGCCGCCAGTACGTTTCATTTTTTGCTTCGTCTCTCTTAGTCTTATTTTCTATTCTTCCTAGAAATCTCATATCCATTGCATTCACATGTTGTTCATATCTTCCTGCTGTAGATAGTCTGATCACTTTTTCCATTATTTCCATCTTGATCTGTTTTATGATTAACTTTTTCGTAGAAACGTGGTTTTCCTCATATAAAATTTTTTTTTGATATTATTATCCTCTCGTTCATCTTTTCATTTATTTTGCTTCGTTTTTATTATTGTTCCCAGATATTTATAATTTTCCCCCTGCTTTTCCTTGTATCTTCATGTCATGTCTTTTCTTTTCTCCTGCATTTATAATTATTTTGATCTTTTCGATGTCTATTTTCATATTTCTCTTTGTAATTTCCATGTATAAAATCCTAGATTCTTTTGTAGTTCTTCAGTTGTTTCGGCTGTTATTGTGATATATCAAAATTTCAGTAAGAAACGTATATGCCCTGTTTAAAAAATTGCTTATATATAATTCTCCTATATAGAAACAGTTTATTTCCTGAAAATACAACTCTAGTCCTTTCTTCATGCGCGCTTGGATTATCTCATAGTCTCGTCAGTGGAGCTGTATCGAATCGAGAGCAATATTCACAGGAAATAACTGCTATATAAAATATAGATTTCGATACATGTCGACAAGATTTTAAAAACTCGTCAACTTCGATGTCACCAGTCGAAACGATGGCTATACCTTCGCCGGAGTATACATATATATATATATATATATATATATATATATATATATATATACAGTGCCTTCATTTCAAAACGAACCATCCTTAATAACTTTGTTAAATAGAAAAATTTAAAAAAAAGAAAAAACACGTCAATTTAGATATACAGGGGGAAGTTTAATTTTGCATTTGTTAAAAGTCTGTCAATCACCTCCTCACCTCCAGCTAACCTCAGTTTGATATGTCAAATGGGAACCCCCACCTTGTGACACATCATTGTAAGCAGCATAAAATTGTCTATCCAACCGTATAAAAAAAATTAAATCGGTTGACGTACAAGCGAACAGTGTGCAAAAATGTCTTGTAATAATGCATAATATATCGGCCTCGAACTTTGGTATGTCAAATGATTACCCTATAGTGTGATACATCATTTTAAAGGACGTACGATCTGCTATTCAACGATGTCAAAAAAAATTAAGTTAATAGACGTTATAGGCAATTAGGATGCAAAAATGTGTGTTAAATATAAGCAGTTTATTCAGTTGAAGAAAATTATTTTATTAAATGTTCAAAATGTGCGCCGTTATTAGCGAGACAATAAAAAAGCCTATTTTGAAATTCCCCACGAACATTGGCAAGGGTTTCTCTGCTAATTCCTCTACATTCCCGAACAATTCGATCTTTTAAATCGTCAATATTTTCAGGTGGGGTTTTATAAACCTTGCTTTTTAAATACCCCCAAAGAAAAAAGTCTAGAGGGGTTAGGTCTGGAGACCGTGCTGGCCATTCAATTGCACCACGTCTGCCAATCCACGTCCCTGGAAAATGTTCATCAAGCCACTCTCGAATTGCCAAAGCGTAGTACGGAGGAGCTCCATCTTGCTGGAAATGCAAATTATTTTCATTTAGTACCATAACAGCATTTTCATCCACTTGATTTTCTAAAGATTGCACAATGGCAGGGTATATTGTGTTTTCTAAAAGGTTTAAATAAATTTGCCCAGTTAAATTATCTTCCAAAAAAAATGGCCCGATGATTTCATTGCCATAAATTCCTGCCCACACGTTAATTTTTTCGGGATATTGAGTATGCCCTTCTCGGAAAAGGTGCGGATTTTCATTATCCCAGTATCTGCAGTTATGTCTGTTAACCAGTCCATTTAGAAAAAAAGTTGATTCATCACTAAAGCAGATATTCTTAGGTAAATGGGGGTCCTCGTCAATTCGTTGGCACATTAATTCGCAAAATTGAATTCTCCTATCAAAATCGTCTTCTCCGAGTTCTTGAAGAATTTGAATTTTGTAGGGAAAAAACTTATTTTGTTTTAAAACTTTATGCACAGAGCCAGCAGAAATGTTGGTTAAATCTGCGACCTTTGAGATGGATAAAGTTGGATCTATTGCAAACTGTCCTAGTACCTCGATTTGGCATGCTTCATCTACAACCCTTTTCTCAATATATTTTTTATTACGGATCCCGTTTCTTCAAACTTTCGTACCAATTCGAGTACATATTTATGGCCCACGTTTTTGTCTTGATGCCTCTCGTTAAATGCTCTGGCGGTTCTACGAGCGCACCGATCTTCAGCTCCATAGAGAAAAATTATTTCTATTCTTTCGGCTAGCGTATACACCATTTATATTCACGTTTCAACTAGGCGTCACAATGACAATTTTAACAATAATAAACAACTGGTGTTTAAAGATCTTAAAAATTTTATTTATTGCAGTGATTTTTTGTACCTATCAGGTACCGCAAAAAATATCATTGAAATAAATACACTAGATTGATTAGACTGCAATGAATTTTGCGATGAATTTTAAAACAGGCTTAGTTTTTTTCTCGCAAATATTTTAACTGTTTATTATTTTAAAAAAATATTTATTTTAAATTTAAAATAATATTTTACTCTATGAAGTAGCCATTTGACATAATAAAGTTTAATGTGATAAGGTGTCTATTATTACCACACATCTTTTCTTACTATTCGCTTGTACATCAACAGATTTTGCTTTTTTTATTGGCTAAATAGGCGATAGTATGCCCTTTAAAATGATGTATCACACTATAGGGTAATCATTTGACATACTAAAGTTCGAGGCCGATATATTATGCATTATTACAAGACATTTTTGCACACTGTTCGCTTGTACGTCAACCGATTTAATTTTTTTTATACGGTTGGATAGACAATTTTATGCTGCTTACAATGATGTGTCACAAGGTGGGGGTTCCCATTTGACATATCAAAGTGAGGTTAGCTGGAGGTGAGGAGGTGATTGACAGACTTTTAACAAATGCAAAATTAAACTTCCCCCGGTATATCTAAATTGACGTGTTTTTTCTTTTTTTTAAATTTTTCTATTTAACAAAGTTATTAAGGATGGTTCGTTTTGAAATGAAGGCACTGTATATATATATATATATATATATATATATATATATATATATATATATATAGCAGTTGTTTCTTATGAATGTTGTTCTTGGTTTGGTGCAGCTCCACTGACGAGATCATTAGGTGGTTGAACCGCATATGAAGAGAGGACCAGAGTTGTATTTGCAGGAGAAAAAGTGTTTCTATATATATTATTTCCTTTTTCTCTGCTCGGAAGGAGAATAACATATAGCCAGTAATGTGCTTAGAACACGTCCCCATTTTATTCCTATCTTTGTTTCAAATTTTTTAGACATTTCGTTATTGGTTCCTACTACATTTGCTTTCTTCCTACATATTTATTTTATTATTTCTATTATTCTTTCTTTTTTCTAAAGCTTTCCATAAATTTTCTCATATTACACGATCAACAGCCTTTTCTGAGTCTATAAAATAAACATTTTCTTGCTTATGAATTTTTCTCATACTTGTCTTATATGTGCTTCTCTTTCTGAATCCGCATTATCTTCTTTGCTATCTCAGTTATTTTTCGTATGACGGCTAATAGTTTTTTGTTAACGCTTCTTAATGTAATTCCTTTCTAGTTATTACAATTCCTCTGGTCTCACATTTTATATATTCACAATATTATTTCAGAATTTCTTTTCTTTGGAATTTTTATTTCTTGTATAATCTCATTAATTAGTTTGCTAAGTTGTTTCATTCCTTTTTTTCCATATACTTTATCATTTCGGGTGTTATGTTGACTCTTCCTGGTGCCTTTTCCAATTTTATCTTTCCAGTGATCTATATTGTCATCTTCTTTTATTAGCTCTATATTTTGTATCAACATGTCCTCATCCCTTTCTTCCCCTTTCACTATATCTATCTCAGTCAATTCTTGAAAATGTTGTGGCCATCTATCCATTATTTTCTCTGCCGCTGTTATTATGTGCCCTCTTTATTTTTTATGTTAATCATATTAATATTTTTTTTTTCTAAATGGTTGAGTGATTTTATTTATACTTTTAAGTCATTTTCTCTCAAAATTCTATCCCTAATTTCTGTTATACTTTACAATTTCCCTTTTGACCTTTTTCCGTTCTTTCTTACATTTTTTACAATCTGGGCTTCTGTTTTCTATATATCTTATCCAATTTCTTGCACAATTTATTTTATATATACCATTTTGTCCTTCCTATATCTTTGTTTATTATTTTTGTATAGCTACAGCATTCCTTTGCTACATCTAAACTGTTCTTGAATTTATTCCACTTCTTTTCTATTCCATTCCTGCTTAGTTCTCTAAATATTTATTTTAATATCTCTCTTGGTATTTCTTTTAGTATATAACTGTTTATATTCAGATTATTTTTATCCTCTTCTTCCTTTTTACTTTCTTTTTTGTCTTAGCATGTTCACTTTTACCAAGTTGTAGTAGCTTCCTATTTTTGCTTGCTTTAAGACTTACATTTTCTACTTTCTCTTCTATATCAGATATAATCAATTAAAGAACTTTTCTTCTTGCTAGATTCTATTCTTGTATACTGTGAATATCCTTAAATAGAAATTTTGTCTTGTTTATTATTGTTTAGTTTTCCATACACTATTATTGCTTCTCCGATATTAATTCTTTATACCTCGTCCACCTTTCATAAGCATTCTTCTTGATCTTCATTTAGATTTCCCACTCTGCCGCTTAAATATCCCATTATGAATTGATTACTCTACATAAATTATTTATTATTATTGCTCAGTTCTCTTTCTTAAACTTTTATTTACCTATTATTTGTGAATTAAGTTAATTCAGTTTTTTCCCGTGCGCTTTTTATTTTTTCTCCCCTACTAACCCGTGTATATTCCTCTCCTTTTGTTTTGAAATTTTGGTTCCCTGTCTTAACGCTTAAGTACAAAATTTAGAAAAATTAGTTTCAAAATTTAACTTTCCTGTTAAATTCGGACGATACGAGGGCTGAGAAAACATCTTTTAATTCCAGTGCGTATTTGTAACTTAGGCTGGCGTTTAAACTATCGAGCAGTTTCGATCCAAATAAGTTCTTTTTTATGAAAGTGCACAGTAATTTTTTGGTTGCACCCGATAAAATGAAAACAGTGTACTGATTGTAATAAAAAGTTGCAAAAGAGTTTATTACCAAATAATATTAAATATCACCTTCTAGGAAAAATATTAAATTGGTTCATTATCATTGTGGGCCAGAGTCGTCCAACAAGTTTGTTGCTATTGTTTTCAAATAAGAAGAAATTATATCCTAGAAAATTTAAGCCGATATTAAACACTTTATACATAACGTTTACCTACTCATATATTAATTAGGTAATTCATTTTGTTCAACAAACACACTAAGTAAACTTATGTTAATTGACAGACTTTCATTAAATTGTTGTCAGTCGTAGTAAATATGTCCGGCAACAACGACAATTTCTTTTTTATTTCAGTAGCTAAGTTAGGTAGTTATATGGGCATTGTACCAAATTTTGATTTTCAGAATAATGTTTTAGAAAATGTTCAACATTACAAGAAGAAAACTGTAGGATTAATAATTTTAACAATTTTATGCAGTGGTTTTCCATCTTTATTAAGACCACAAAAGTTTAGTTTTCTACCTATGAATTTTTTTGGCACATCATCATTAGGATTCCAGTTTTTGATAATATATATTTCCATTATTTACTCTCATAAGAAACGTTTAATATGGAGCAATCTCTTTCATGAGTTGTTTTTAGTTAATAAATTCCTGTTTATTAAAAGATCAAAATTTGAACAGCACGTTTCTAAATATTCTCTTTGGTACATAGTGTTTTACATTTTGATTATTTTTATATGGATATATACATTTCATATTACTCATTTTATGGTGGATGTCAGTAATATTACAAACATATTGAAATTATTATTGCTTCCAGCGGCAAATGTTATTTTAAAGTTGCATACTTTTTTTAAGTGTATTATTATAATAACGTTTTTGTTGACCGCAAGAAGTAGATACGAAAGTCTAAAAGACCTTGCAGCTCAAATTAAATTTGTAGAGTCCGGAGAGAACGTATTTGAGATTATTAAGAAAGTAGAAATATTGGCTCTTCATCTCCATAAAATTACAAAATATTTAAAACACCTTTTTGAACTAGATTTTTTCCTAATGATTGCCCATGCTTTTTTCCGCTGTTTATTTACTTGCTTTTGTATACAGTTTGAAGGAAATTTACTACACAATATGGTGGAGTTAATTTTTCTTATGGTAAGTTTTTAATTAATTCATTATGTATAGGTTGTGTCAATTTTAGGCAGGTTTAAAATGTTCGCAGGACTACGCATTTTCAACCGTCCCTTGGCTCTCTAACGTTCTTCGCAATGGCGACAATTTTCTTCAAAAGCAGCCTTCCACATCTTACCTAATAATAAAATTAAGTATTTTGGACCGTGTTATCTCCCTTGTAATAGAATGTAACATCTAGTAAACGACCGATCCATCGAACTTTGCGTACCTACAAGACAAAATTTCAATTTGCAATAAGGGTGGTGACCAGTAGCTGTTTTATAATTTTTTCAATTTCTTTTGGGGGGAGGGGGGGCAGTAGTCAATCAATAGCCACAAATCCACACTCTCCTACCCATTTAGCTAGAGGAACAGCGTGTCCAACCTAACCAAGACAGCAGACCAGCTGAGTAAGACATCTCAATGGCTACAAACCCAAACTTCCAAACCTTAATATGTATAGAGCAGCTAGTTCCACAAAAAGTTTAAGTTTCATGAGATTCAAAGGCTCGTTTTACTGCTTCCTCTGCTGTTTTAGTTATGCCAGACTCGTTGGTTTCTGAGTAGGTAGAGAAGGCTCCTTTTGGTGATGATGTCTCTCTGAGAAATGACGCCATTTAAAAGAATTTTTAATGACCAAATGATATTAAAAAGCGTGTGTTTCTGGGAACATTTTGCTATTGAGGCATATATTTAAAAGAAATTGACAGACTTTGTATTTCAGTGTATATTTGAATTATTACAATCGGCCAAGCGCTTTCGGTCTCTATCGGACCATCCTCAGGGCTCAGACCCTAAAAACGAGAGAATATGGTCAGCAAATAAGTTTACTCAGTACTCACCAACCACACTCACTCGTCAAAGGGCACACCTCAACTCTGCCAGTTTGAGAAAAGTCGCGAGCTTAGCCTCTACACAGGACAAGATGTATACAATTAAAAAATTTTTTTTTGGAAATGGAAATTATTTCACGCCACTGAACCCAAGTGTTCGAAATAGATCACAGAATGGCCGATATCAGTAACGCTATAGATTAATAAACTTTAATGCCCTTTCTTTCTGCCTTTTTCCCCCTTTTTTGCTCATTGCCAATAATTTACTGATTTTAAATACAACTGACAGGGAATTCAAGAATGGAAACTCATACAGAAAATCCCTACTCAGGCTTTCACACACTTGTGTGTAGTTTTGATTTTTGGAAAGTTTTATTGCCGTGTTATACTATGACTGTGTGTGGCATAACCTCACCCTTTTGGGTTGTTATTGAAAATGTTTATTGTTTTAATCATGTCAACGTGCACTGTGTATTGAATGTTCTGGTTTTAATTTTAATTTTAAATGTTTCTAAAAATTTTTTAATTGTATACATCTTGTCCTGTGTAGAGGCTAAGCTCGCGACTTTTCTCAAACTGGCAGAGTTGAGGTGTGCCCTTTGACGAGTGAATGTGGTTGGTGAGTACTGAGTAAACTTATTTGCTGACCATATTCTCTCGTTTTTAGGGTCTGAGCCCTGAGGATGGTCCGATAGAGACCGAAAGCGCTTGGCCGATTGTAATAATTCAAATATACACTGAAATACAAAGTTTGTCAATTTCTTGATTTCTTCGGTGTACAACCTGTTAATAACTTACTTATATATTTAAAAGCCAATAATTTTTACTCAAGAAATAGACGGGTTTTGTATTTCAGTGTATGTTTTATTAATATCGGCCAAGCGCTTTCGGTCTAACAGACCATCCTCAGGGCTCAGACCCTAGAAACAAGAGAATATGGTCAGCAAATAAGCTTACTCAGTACTCACCAACCATACTCACTCGTCAAAGGGCACACCTTAACCCTGCCAGTTTGAGAGCAGTCGCCAGCCGTAGCCTCCACACAGAACAAATTGTATACAATTAAAAAATTTTTAAAAAACTTTGTCACAAATAAAATTAAAACCAAAACATTCAACATACTAGTACATTAACACTGTTAAAACAATAAACCTCTTTAATAAAAACCCATAATTTTTACTAGCTGCGGCTTTTTACTGACGATCCTGCGATGCTTTAAATGAGACATTTTGATCCTCGAAGCGTATATTTTAAACCCATTGATTTTTAACAACAGCCACATTATGCGAATTAGAAACCCATGCAATTTTTGTAAAGTTGAAAGGGCCAAACAAAGTTTGAGAGCGAGTATTTTTGGGATCATTATGAACCTCTGAGTATATATATTTAGAGACCAGCAATTTTTGTTAGCAGACCAAAATTTCGCTGATGATCCTATAAATATGCTAGAAACCGCGTCATTTTGAATTAGCTATTTTGAATAATTCCAAAGAGTCACACAAAGTTTGAAATTGGTTATGCAATGAGGCCTATATTTTAATGTCACTAATTTTTATTGTCTGCCACATTTTGCTGACAATCCTGCGATGTTGCTTAAAAACCGCGCCATCTTGAAACCGTCATTTTGAAAAATATCAATTGTTTAAATCACTTTTGAAAGTGGGCATTCTTACGAACATCTTGAGCCCTCGAGCATATATTTAAAGTCTATTAATATCTCTTAGCAACCGCATTTTGCTGATTATCCTGCGAAATCGCTAGAATGGCAGCATTTTAAAACCGCTATTTTAAAACAGCCATTTTAAAAAATTTCGAAAAATGAAAAAATGTTTAAAAATGGGTGTTAATACGAATACTTTAAACCTATCCACATATATTTCCATATATATTGGCAGCTGAATTTGGCTGAAATTTTGAGTAGTGTATATTACACACACACATATAATATATATATATATATATATATATATATATATATATATATATATATATATATATATATATGATTATATATAATAAAATAAGAAAATTCTTGGTCATGAGGATAAAGAAAGTTGATAAATATTATTCTCATGCTAAAAAGTGCGGATATCTCAAAAGAACATGGAAAAACTCTAGGTCCGAAAAATGACGACAGCGCTGTTTTCGTTCTAGTATGGGACTCGTCAGCCCATTGCATTCGGTACAAACCATCATTTCGTGTCTGTGTCCCATAAACAGATTTCACGGTTGAAAAATAGTAATTACGACATAGTGGCGATATCTCGATGGCTCACTCAATAACATAAGGAACATAAGGATAACACAAATCAACAAATTTTGTATAAAACCGCCATGTGGTGGCGCGACGGAAAATTAAAAAAGAAATATATCAAAACTCGATACACGAACTTGATACTTTAAGGATAGAGGTCGCATTATTCGGTATCGGCAACCAAACTAACTGTGAATTCCACAGTTCAAGTTCAGTATCGCACCAATGATCTCCCTAAGAGAGCTGATGTGTATATTTTAAGCCAACCAATATAAAAATAAAAAGAGAAGTTAACGTCCGTGTAATTTTAAAATAAAATAAGAAAATTCTCGGCTATGCGGACAAAGACCATTGATAAATATTACTCTCATGCTAAAAAGTGCGGAGATCTCCAAAAAAGATGGAAAAACTCCGAGTCCGAAAAATGACGACAGCGTTGTTTCGTCCTAGTTTGGCGACATTTGTCCCCATAGCCGAGAATTTTCTTATTTTATTTTAAAATCATACGGACGTTAACTTCTCTTTTTATTTTTATATTTGTTGGCTAAAAAACATACACAGCAGCTCTCTTAGGGAGATCGTTGGTGAAATACTGAACTTGAAATGTGGAATTCACAGTTAGTTTGGTTGCCGATGCCGAATAATGCGACTTCTATCCTTAGAATAGCAAGTTCGTGTATCGAATTTTGATATAGTTCTTTTTTAATTTACCGTCGCGCCACCAGATGTCGGTTTTATACAACATTTGTTGATTTGTGTTATTCTTATGTTATTGAGTGAGTCATCGAGATGTCGCCACTGTGTCTTATTTACTATTTTTCAACTGTCAAATCTGTTTATAGGACACAGATACAAGATGATCGTTTGTACCGAATGCAATGGCCTGATGAGTCCCATACTAGGACGAAACAGCACTGCAGTCATTTTTCGGACCTAGAATTTTTCCATGTTCTTTGGAGACTTCTGCACTTTTTAGCATGAGAATAATATTTATGAACGCTCTTTGTCCGCATACCCGAGGATTTTCTTATTTTATTTTAAAATTACACGAAGGTTAACTTCTCCTTTTATATATACACACACACATATATGTATGTATATATATATATATATATATATATATATATATATATATATATATATATATATATATATATATATATATATATTTGGCCTGCTATCATTGTTGCAGCCATACATTGACCATTTACGGTTATTATTGCGACCATCTATTTATTACGTCCGAATACCGGACGCAATACCGCTGGTTTTTCAGGTTTCCCGCGCCTTTTACAAGGTGAGTTTAATTTTTTTTTCATCGGTTGTCACATGATCTTTTTGAATATATTTTCAGTTCCGCGCTATCTGTTAAGACTGATGAAATAAAGGTACATTTACAAAAATTTTTTGGACTCAACAATATTATCACTTTGAAAGCAAGTGTATAACGTTAGTTCAGCGAACTTCCGTGTAGAGGCGCGAAAACATACATTTGTGTATAACTTCCCTTACGCTTTTCTTTCACTTTCTTAATATTATTGCGACCGATGTTTGGCAACGTAGCATTTTATTTATAGATTATTGGAGTGACCTTGAAGTTTATTTTAAGTAATAATTTTATATTTGCTTTATTTGATATCTGACTGGTCGCGTGTATATTGTTTTATTGCGTCCGGTGAATTATGGCATAAAAATCGGGTAGGATTAAAATAATACACATGTGCATGTCAATCAAAATTGGCAACTAACCAAATAGTTGACAAAATTATTAGAAGATGTGTTTCCTCAGATGCGTGCAGACAAGCGAAAAATGGTGTTTTAATTTGCGAATTATAGCCAATAAATATAGTACCCACAGGGAAGAGCATTTTATACAAGTAGCTTCAAGAAAGATAATACAGCTGTACAAAATCCTCACTGAACTGACAAGACTTGAGCTAACTAATATTGATATGACGTCAGCATTAACACTACGAAACTTTGAATAATTTATTGAAGCTGTTAAATGTACCACAAAGTACGATTCTGAAAAATATATTTATCTCCGACTTGCGATGAATATTCACTAAATCAGTGTTGTGATATGACTATCACAAATGTTTATAGAAAAAATATTTATTATTTTTCTGTCGCCTTTGCTGAAGCAGAAGCTAGCTATAAAACTTTAATTCGCGTCGTTAAATCAAATTGGAGGTGTGAGGTTTTATCACAAGCCGCGAATAATCTGAAAATTATTAAAATTACAAAGTAACTGTCATTTCATTAACTAGTGACTTAAAGATATGATGACACAATTTAATAAATCCTGTTGATAATGCTATAAAAAAAATAAAGATTCCATAATAATTTGGTAGAGTATTTTTACTGCAGAGTCATATTATTAAAACAAAAACGTTCCAGAAAATTGTGAAGAATGCCTTTACATGTTAATAATATGAATTCTTAAGAAAAGGGCGCTAATGAAGAATTTAACAAAGTTGTATCTTTGGCTGAACATATTCTATAAAAAATCCTTTAAAATGTGGTTATAAGAGGCGAGAGAGGTAGAAGAGAAGCAGTTTTATTTAGTTTCGATAGTCAAGCATATATAAATATTCTATTTAATGTAAGAGACAATTTTTTTCCAACAAAAAATAGCTACTTGCCCGTAAAAGCAAATTCATTAACTAATATGTTGGGGCACAAAATATTAAGAACACATTCCCATCATTGTAGAGCAAAAAATCCGCCATCAATAACATTCGCTCGCCTTGGAAAACACTTTGCCACTCTTACTCAATTTCAATAATGAAATCCAACAACTGGTAACATGTATGAGCCATACTCCAGCAGTACTTAGAAATTTAGATTGTTATGATTTCACTCTTTTTATATTCATCCACTATTAAATTACAACTAACTCCTAGCTCATACTCTACCTACTTATATACAGTTATACAACATACTAGAATAAAAAGTCTAGAATCTCCTTAGAAAAATTACTAACAAAAGTTTCTAGATTGTATTTCTATAAATAAGGGGGTAGTATTCAGGTAGTTGTCGTTACACTACCTCCCTCCTAATTCTAATCATCCCGATCAGTTTCGATACTTCCGTGGAATTGCTTTCACTTGTTCTTGGGACTTCGTTGGATTCCAAGCTGATTCAACTTAGGTGATTTGCCTTTCTTCCTCTGTGGATTCCATGACCAAATTCTGTCACCTTGCTGAAACCATGCCGGGTTTGCCTTGATGTCAGATTTTGTCTTCATTCTGTTTGTTGCCAGATCCATGCTTTCTCTAACTAATTCTTGAACTTCTTGCAACTTCTCTTATAAGGCACCCACCCAGTCTTTGACCTCCAAAGTAATCTAAGATCCTTTTTGAGGAGTAGCTTCGTAAATTGCAGATCAGTAAACTATTAAGAGGATTAGCAAATATTTGTTCCAATCTTTCTTATATCTATTCACAACTTTTGAGAGATACTCTTGAATGGTTCTATTAAAAAAGCTTAGATTCAAATTACGTCCATGGCCAGAATGTAGCTCTAAAGGAATTACAAATCGGTTGAACACATTGTTGACTAAGACTTCAGCTACTGTTAAAGATAGCAAATACCTCAAGCCATTTACTGAAACAGTCAATAGCAAACAAGATTTATTTTTTGCCTATATCCGTTTCTGGAAAGGATTCAGATTTATCAATAGCCATCCATTCAAAAGATATTTCAACATTATATTTCTTTACTTTTCCCTTAGATCTTGTGCTTGAACCTTGGCTGACTGCACATGTAGAATACTGTTTATACCATAATCTTACGTCTTAATAATAATTAACCCAGTAAAATATTTCGTGAAGTTTTTCTGAAGTATTGTTAACTCCTAAATGAGCACCAGATTTTCCATTGTGAATTTCTTCTAAAACTACTGCAAGTTTGTTTCTAGGTACACCTGAGTTTTGATTTCCTTGCCATCGGTATGTTTCCAGGATCTCTTTAGTAAAGGTTTTTCAATCGATAGTGGTCCCTCTAAACCCAGAGTGCCTTAAATGTAAGTCATTGACCTATATCTTTCTAATCACGATGTCTTTCATTAGTTTCCTTAAGTTGAAGAAATGTAACTTGTGTTTAAATTGATCTTTTCTCATCTGAGCTGTACTTTGGATCAACGGCAAAAGTGACTGAATAGGAAACACTTCTCTTTGTATTATTTTGCTACAGTATGTGCATTCTTCGTTACACGGCCTTCTTGACAGGGCATCTGAGTTATTATGCAATTTTTCTGGTCTATGTTTGATTTTGAAATATTACTGTAGTAGTTTTTCAAGCTATATTACTATTTGTCCTTTAGGTTGCTTCATATTTAGGAGCCATTTAAGAGCTGCGTGGTCTGTCCTAATCAAAAATTCCTGTCCACATAAATATTTATGAAAACGTTGGACATCTTTGGTCCTGACGATCAGTTCTTTCTCGTGGCACAATAATTTCTTTCCAGTTTTAAATGCACTTCGCTCAAATATTCAATAACTCGTCCTTGGCCATCCTAAATCTGAGACAATACAGCTTCAGTAGTGAACATAACCCGATCCTCTTCATCCCCCCACTCCTCGATTTTGACCTTGACCTTGCTCCTCCCCTTTTGGCACCGCCCACATGTTCTTGTCATTAACCTTGAAAGTGCACGTGTGCTTTGTCCTTGGCCTTGACCTTGTGTTCATTGTAATAGTGTGAGATGATCTTGAAATGATTTTGACCTTGCAAATTGTTCTATAAAATTGCGTGAGTCTATTTACATTCATTCAGTGTGAAATGTCAGATACGGAACTATTTAAAGAAAAAATTATAGAGCAAGTCGGCAGTGTAATTTGTTTATATCAGAGTAATTTAAAAAGTTTGTGTTATTTTGAAGAGAAGGATCAAGCATTTTTTCCTCTCGAATATTTAAAAACTTGCGTTGATACGCTGAGTTTACGGCAAATTTGGGATAAGCTGCCAGCGCTATATCGGTGTGACAAGGAACTACAGTTAAGCTTACCCTGTTACATTCACTATGAACAAATATATCGTCATTATATAGATGGGCCACCACCAGCATTAAAAAAGTGTCGTGAATGTAAAAAATGAGTGAATAATATGAATAGTGCTTTGCAAGAGACAGTAAAAAAATTGGGTGATGAGTTCACTGAAACGGCTAGTAATTATTTCAAAGATGCAATGAAAAGTCGAGCAGAATGGGCGTCGCGCAATTGTGATTTGGCTTATGAATATGAAAAGGCTGCGAATGTATGTCGTAAATATTGCAGCAAAACAATAAATTTACAAGACTTTGTTCGTGAAATAAAAAAGTTGGGGTTTAGTGACTGTTTGGAAAAACTGATTAGGTTCATTGCAGATCCGGTTGTGTTAGATGAAATTAGAGTTTAGAACTTAAGTTTAACGTAGTAGTAGTAGTTAATATGGAAAGTTTAGTGCGAGAAATGTACGAAGAATTTCTAATTCCTGCAGCCTGTTCGGAATTTTACGTATTTGAAATGCAAGATTCGGAGGCTCAGGATTTTAGTGTATTTTTTAAGTATATGGACCATGCTGAAGTGTGTATTTTAGCGAGTATAGTTTGTAAGAATTTTCTAAGAAATAAAAACGAACAATTATTATTGAACAAATCAAGAAATTTAGGTTTAGGAGATAATGTTACACGTATAGAAGAACGACAGAAAAATGTCAATCAATAAAGTATATAAAATGTAGTTATTTGATTCATTATATTTTGTCCTTGAAGTTTTCCTTACACCAATTTAAATGTGTGACGTCATTTGACCTTGAAGACTCCTCCCACTATTTCTACCGTTAAGCTACCCCTATCATTGTCACAATTCGACTTTGAAAACTCGCTATAAAGGTTAGTGGAAAAAGAAGTGACTTCAATGAGTCGCAGATATCAGTGGCATAAACATCAAATATTGTGTTCGTGTAGTGTTCTGAAAGTGCTTTTATATTCACGGTAATTTTTGGATTTATATACCATTTTTTCAATAATGAGTATTGCAGAAGAAACTCTAGATGAAATTAATGAAATGTTCAGCAAAGATTTCGAGGTTTTAGAGAGAAAAAAGGTTACCGAAATGATTGCAGGTAAAGTGTATAAAATTGTAAAGATGGTTTCAATTACTACACGATTTGGTAAAACTCTTTTAGTGGCTTTACACGATGACGGTGATAATAGCACATTTGAGACTTTTTTGCCAAAACGTGTGGCCGAAACACTATCTGACGATATTGTAGATAATATGAGTAAAACTAAAGGTAAATACACTCTAACTTATTTGGGGTAGGGCACTAGAGTTTTCGGAAACAATACTCGAACATTATTACGTTTTGGCTCATTGGAGTAAATTGTATGTAAATTGTTTGAAAAAAGGATGTAATTAAATTTAAAATATAGTTGCACATGTCAGAATACTTACGCGTGTTCATTATTTCTGTTAAAGATGTCTGCTGATGCGACGACGACGACGACCGTCAACGAATGTGTAGATAGATACATATTTTGGTTGGGGAGAGAATTAAGAAATATGGCTCACGATATGTTAGATAGCGTAAATGATTGGCCGCATATTGATGCAACCAAAGATCAATATAAGAACGAGATCAGTTGTAATATGTGACATATTTAACAAGGATGTCCTCCCCATGATATACAAAAATAATAGTGAGCTTAAAACAAAAATTGAAGTTATGCAGAAAATACTCTATCATCAGCCTTTAAATGACTCATTAAGCGCACTGTCGTACGGCTCGACTTCAAAAAAAATCTAAAAAAAGCAGGTTAAAGAATAGGAGAACGCACTCCGAGTGGCATAGCCTTGAAAATAACGTCGTAGTCGTCGGTGAATTGGACCTTCCCTCCAAGAATATTGAAATGTTATTTATGTGTATGATGTTTTATTGTCATTGTTTTTAATGATGAAGATTGAAATAAAAAACTTTATTTTACAATATATTGTTTATTTATTTTACATTTTAAATTAAAATTATAGTCATACAATATGTTATTTAAACAATATTAGCTTTATCTATCCAAGAGTTGAAGTGGTTGGGAAATCCTAGCCATTTGACAAATAATTGATCGGTGTGATTTTTCTTGCGTTTTCTAAGGACCTTTTCTACTAGATAAACGCCAGAACTGCTTGTTTTTTGTAGTTTTGATTCGTAAAAACACCCTCTTATAGGCTGACCTTCTAACGATTCCAATGTTGCGATGTTTCGAATGGTTATAGGTTTTTGTTACTGCCGATAATATATGTATCCATTTGTAAGATCCTGTTGTCGAGAATTGTTTATATAAATTATTTTTTAAAGTCCTTATGACTCGCTCAACAATTGCAGCTTTCTTTGTGCTGTAAGTGGAATAATGATTTATATTATATTTTTTCATCAGGGCTTGAAAGTTTTTATTATAGAACTCCTTTCCTTGATCACTTTGCAGATTTGTTGGTGTATATGATGCCTCTTCAATGATGCTTTTCATCGCATTAGTAACTTCTATACCAGTCTTGTTTTTTATGGCTTTGGTATAGACAAATTTCGAGTAACAATTTATACAGACCAAAATATAACGATAACCATCGTTTTCATCAGCATACTGTTGCATTTCAGCCAAATCAATTTGCCACAAATCTCTGTATCCTTTTATTATCGTGCGCCGTCTTACAAAAATTTTTCTACCGTTCTATGTAGTTCATTAAAAATTTTGATTTTTTCTAGACTGGGCTCCATATTATTAGTAATATTAAAGGTTTCAGATCGAAGGAAGAACTGAATAATATCATTAAATATTGAGCTTAATATATTATATCTTCTTCTCGTAATTCCTCTATGATTGACATAATTTCATTTTCGTGTCCAGTGTGACCGGCGATTTTGGAACTCCACAACAAACATAAACGATCCTCAAACTCTTTAGCTTTGTTCCAGTAGACATATTGAAATTTTTTCGGAGATAATTCCTTTTTTGTGGGTAACTGTAGTTTTTCAGAGATTTTTTCTTGTAATAGTACCGCCTAATTTTGTGCCCATTATCAGAGGTTTAATAATTCGTAAATATTTGTTCCATCTGGTCTCCCGTAAACCATCACTTTTTTTAAAATTGTTGTAGACAGCACTCGTTGATTCCAAAATTTCCTTGTACGTTGAAAGTACATTATCACTTAATTATTGTTCCTTGCCTACACTTGGGGGTGTTTTAAGAAATAACAAATCATAAAGTGCCGGTGATCCACCATATTCTGCAATATTTTCCCCCTTTTTGTATAAGACAATATTTCCATTTCGAAAACGCACCTCTCAATTACCAGTAAAATTTTTGTTATAATCTGTTTTTGAACCAAAACGTACACCATATACAGTATCGTATAGAGATGGTTTTGAACGTAATCCTTTCAGGTGTGCGTTTAACGTATCGGAAGTTGTGGTGTCAGCGGATGCGAGCGATGTATTAGTTGATGTCGAGGGTGTATCAAACACCGATTGGCTAATATCTTTTTTTGAAATGCGATGCTACTGCTGCTGCTGAATAGGTGTGGAAGTTTGAAAGGAATGTGTAGGTTGGGGAAAACCTGATATCTGAGTCGACTGCACTGATGTACTGGGACTATGTGACTTTGTAGCTGGATAATGTTGTTGTTGTTGTTGTTGTTGTTGTTGCTGCTGCTGACGTTGCTTGACCACATCAGATATAGTTGCCAACGGCTTAGAAATGGGTTCATAAAACTTTTCCAATTCCACAACATGAAATCCTTTAGCCGCTTTAATTTGTTTAAATTTTTTTCTGACGGCATTGGTAGCTTCCACTAGTTTACGTTTTAAGTCGATCGCGTTATTCATGATGTTAACAAAGGACGTTTCAACAATCAAATGAGTGTTTTCTCTTATTATTACAGTAATATATAGCTATCAAATCCTTTGCCGTATCTTCCCGATTTCACATCACTGTCTTTATCAATTACTAAAAATTCATACTTATTATCCCAACATTTTGAGCACATTTCTTGAAATTGAGTAAAAGTTAGATCCGGTGAAACGTGGTCGGAAAATATGTGTTTCATATTCAACTCATCTTGTTTAAACATAATAATAAAATTGGCATTGTCTCGCACAAGCTGTTTAGGTACTCGCGAATATGTTTGCGCTAGGTAAAAGGAGTCGATATTTTTATGACGTCCCATGCTAAAGTACGATCTTATAATATCTTGTTTTTCACATATAACATCATCAAAGATAAATATAGAGTTTGGTTTTGCATCGGACGGTTCCACAATATTACTGGAATCACTAAAGGCATAGTAACGTAAAACTTTGATGGGTGCTAAAATTTTCCTTAAATACTCATATTTCGGTTGATACAGAGATTTCGAGTAAATATAGACATTTTCGAAACGTAGCCCAAGGGGGTGTGTAAGCAGCGAAATCATGACATTAGTTTTTCCACAATTGGATGGACCAATTAACAGGCCGCGAATAGAGGAAGGAAATAGAGGACCGTGTCTCTTAATTGTCTTCTTTTCAAATCCAAGTCCGATTTTTTCATCGAGATTGTCAATAGGAAGTTTTTGTTTAAGATCGATAACGCGCATCTTAGGAAAATTTGATATTTTATAGATAATTTTTCACAAAAACTGTCATTCAGATGCCGAGCGTCAAACGAAGTGGAGGGTCTCACGTTTCCAATAAAACTGGACACGGTATTGTGAATTCGTTAATAAATAAATTACCATTCGAGGTACACATTCCCGGTTATCAATATTGCGGATCCGGAACAAAAGGAATAAAACGTGTAACAAGAGGTGATCCAGGCATTAATCCTTTGGATGCCGCATGCAAAAAACACGATTTAGCCTATTTACATAATAAAGACAACATAAGTGCGAGACATCGAGCAGATTACGAGCTCGAACAAAGTGCTTGGAATAGAGTAAAATCGAAAGATTCCAGTTTAGGTGAAAAAACAGCAGCTTGGTTAGTTACAAACATTATGAAAGGAAAACAACGTTTTGGTATGGGTGTACCATCATCATTATCAACAAAAAAACATCTAGTAAATGCACACGTTATACAAAAAGGAAAGGTGTTAATAAAAATCTACATATTCGGAAAGTCAGTTTCGGAACAGCTTTTCGACAAGCAGTTCGAAAGGAATTATTAAAAGCCGGAAGTAAAAATGTGTTGGAAAAAAATGTCATGAATGCATCTAAAATAGCTCTGTCGGCAGCACGTAGATCGGTAAAAGCGGCAGGTGGCAAAAGGAAGGTTCGTACACCGAGAATAATACCGATTCCTAAAACTGGTGGAATATTACCATTAATACCAACTTTTGCCGGGTTATCAGCTTTGGGTTCATTAGCCGGTGGGGCAGCGGGAATTGTGCGCGCCATAAAAGCTGTAAAAAAAAAACAGCCAAGATAAAACCGGTGCCAGCCTGTATTTAAAATCGAAAGGAAATGGTTTGTTTCTAAAGCCATATCGTAAAGGTATGGGATTATTTTTAAATCGTAGATCAAAAAACTAGTTGAATCCCTACCTCGAAGACCACTATCTAACATCGATATAGAAAAATATGCCAAAAAGAAAAGAATAGGACACTTTCGAGGCGTTTATATGAGGGATTCATTACCTAGACAAGGTCCTCGACGTTATGAAGCAGCAATAGTGAATTTGGATAGTACGCGTGGTGCAGGGACTCATTGAGTAGCTTATAGAAAAAAATAATTCTAAAGTAACATATTATGACAGCTTCGGCGATTTACCCCCACCGATCGAATTGGTACATCTACAAACGGGATCGGAACCATCAAAAATTATTTACTATACATACGATCGTCAGCAGGACTTTGGAACAGTCTGGTGTGGACATTTGTGCTTAAAGTTTCTTGTCGAATCATCAGCGTAAAAGATGTCATCATCACCGTCACCATTAACACCGCAAATGGATCGCAATAACTATACTAAAATGTTGCAATCACTGAAAGCATTTCATCTAGCCGGTGGATTAAGGAAAATGACCGTGAAACAATTAGAAAACATGCCCAAGGAAGTAATGATTGCATTAGCCCCAAATGAAATTCCATTCGTTTGGGAAAAGTTGCCCGAGCACCTCAAAAGCAATATCGATATATTAAAATATCAGTGCGGTTGCAAACATTATTTCAGCAGCAGCAATTTAAACGAGGTTACGGCTGATGAGGATCTTACGGCTAGAAAAATATTTTGTGTTATTGCAAAATCAGCGATGTGCGCATAAAAGCAGAAAATAGCATAAAAACATCACTATCTAATGCAGTGAGAAAAGGTGTGAAGATGAATCTTTTTAAATGTTGCCGCTAAGAATAAAACCGAGATGTGTGATGTTTTAATGGTTAGTCATGTCTTATACGTTCACACTAACAGGACATTCGAGCGTCTTAAGCGCCGATTTTTATCCACCAGTCGAATTAAATAGAGAAAACAAATATGGTCTGGCATTGCTGGGATTTTACACATACAATTCAATTTTTAATGTGGACGAAAGCAACAATAAGTTTGCCTACATGAAGAAGGGTTACACCACCGAGCCGATACAATTACAGATTCCACCTGGGGCCTATGAAATAGATGAGATAGGTAAAGCTATGTCGGAGGCTTTGAGGATTTCAACTGAAGAAAAGAACTATGAAATCTTTTACTTGATCGCTAATAATAATACGCTGAAATGTGAACTGAAATACCAATATACTATAGATTTCCGTGGAGAGGCGAGTATCGGTAAAATGTTAGGATCATACAGTGTTAAAAAGAGACAAAAGCACGAATCAACCGAGATGGTGGAAATAATGAAAGTACGCATCATACGCGTAGATTGTAATATAATTTCCGGAGCATATATGAATTCGGTGGAAGGTCATACCTTGTTCGAATTCGATATCGACGTGGAGCCCGGTTACAAAATCAGTAAAGAACCACAAAATAATATTTATATGCCGTTAATGCCGGCAGGACGTCAGTTTATCGACAACATTACTCTTCGCATCTTGGACGATAGCGGTGATCTAATCAATTTTCAAGGCGAGAAAATAATCGTGAAATTGGAACTGAAGAAACTTTCATAGAAATGGGTTTTTGCTTCAATCGTCAATTGTGTGTGCTGTCGACTAAGATGGGGGAACCGCCGAAACATAATAAAAGTAAAAGAAGAGTTAACGTCAAGGTTAGTCGTCGTCCAGACGTTAGATCACAAACATCTCAACAGTTATCTGCCGAAGACTATACATTTTTAAAATCAATCGGTCTTAGAGTGCGAAAATGATTTCCACCACCAGCGATAAAATAGTGGTTTTCTCCGAGCCCATCTTGGACAATTCCATTATTAGTCTAGAAGAGCATATGTATAAACCATACGGATCTCCATCATTCAACAATTCGGATGAAGTCCGTATCCCCATTAATTTTCAAGATATTATACTGGATCGCCGAAAGTTACATATATATCGAAGGAAAATTTAAACCCATAGACGCAACGAAAAGATGTTTTTTTTATCAAATAATGCCTTCGCATTTTTGTTCGATGAAATTCGCTACGAGATGGGAGGTGAGCAGGTCGCCGTGGTTCGTAAACCTGGAGTTACGACAACATTAAAAACCATGGTTTCATTCGGAAGTTTGCAACAAAGATCTCTCATGACGTGCGGATGGGATCTCGACGAAGCAAACCAAGATTTCGTAGACACGGCAAGTAACGTATTCTCCGGGAAATTACTCTTAAAATATCTTATGGGATTCGCCGAATATTATGCAAAAAGTGTTTTCTACGTGAAACAAGAGCTTATTATGATTATAGCTCACACTTTTACCAATTGCTACGTCGGAGAAGTAGAGGCAGAAATTAGTATCGACAAAATCGAAAGGAAAATTCGTCACATCATTCCAGACGACAAGCAAAAATTGAAAATACTGTCTCGCATTAATAAAGGTGGAAACAATGCCAGTATTCAAATGGCATATCGTAAATGGGATCTGTACGAATTACCAGCTTTAAGACAAACATCTTCCGACGTGTGGGCCTTGAGAACGAGTACAAGTCTGGAAAGATCGCGCTATATAATCGTCGGTTTTCAAGACAGCAATAATTGCGACAAGAAAGAAAAAAACGCAACCCAGTTTACCCACGCCAACGTATGCGACATTAGACTGTATCTGAATTCAACAGTTTATCCATACGAAAGATGGAATTTAGATTTCGCCAAGAAACTGTACGCAGCAGCCTATTACAATTACGAAAACTTTCAAACAGCTACTACGGGCGCGAAATAAACGATCCGATGATAACGTTCGCGGAATATATGAAAAACCCCGTTTTTATTATCAATTGCAGTTATCAACCAGAGGCGATTAACTCATCGACAGTGGATGTAAAATTGGAGTTCCAAACGAGAAAGAATAAATTCCCCAAAGACACTAAAGTGTACGCATTAGTTATTCACGACTCATTTTTTAGTTATAATGTATTAAACGGTTCGGTGACCGATAAATCTATATTTTAATGTATCTATTATATGTAACACAAAATAATGTTAAAATAAGGTACTTGAATCAATAAATTTGTAATGAGTGAAGTAGTAGTTTTATATTTATTTGAAACCCAACAAAAAAAAAGCGGACGGAAAAGCCCGCTCTTTAAGAAAGGAGTACGGGAGTTTAGATAATGGTGGTTTATTAAGTGGAAAAAAGAGCTTAGATAACACAAGAAAAAAATTTGAAGGCAAAATATGAAAACAACGATTTAGAAAATTTGTAGGAAAGTAGCGGTTAGGAATAGGGAAAAAAGTTATAGGAAAAAATTATAGAGGAAATCGATTACTATAAGCAAGCATTTTTCTCGATAGTAAAAACGTAAAAAAAAATTAAAAAAAAAAAATTGAAAATAGTGAATGCGCGCCAAAGTTGAAGTTTTAGAGCAAAATAATATTAGGAAATTAGAAAGAGAATTTTTTTCTACATATGGTAGTATTTTTCAAAATTCGGAAAGAAGAAATTTGAAGAAAAGGGTTATAGTAAGTTAGTAATTTGGATTTTTTAAAGCGCTGTAGCCCAAAATTTTGAGGAGAATGCGATGGTGTAAAAAAAATTATTATTTTTTTTTTCGAAAATGCTGAATACGCGCTAAAGTTGAAGATTTAGAGAAAAACGGTATAGGGAAATTAAAGAGAGAATTTTTTTCTACATATTGTAGTATTTTTGAAAATTCGAAAAAATGAAATTTGAAAAAAAGGGTTACAGAAAGTTAGTAATTTGAATTCTTTAAAGCGCTGTAGCTCGGGAACCGTTCAAGATAGAGAACAAATAAAAGCACTTTAATTACCTAGAATTTTGAGGAGAATACAATGGTGAAAAAAAATTTTGAAAAATTTGAAAATAAAGAAAATATGATCCAAAAAATTCCAAAAATCAATAGAAAGGAAGTTTGACCGCCGGACGGGATTAAAGGGAAGTTGTAGGGGGCGTTTTTTTTTTTTTCTAAGTGCCCCCACCCGCCCGCAGAGGAGGGCGGAAAAATCGATTTTTGATGGTTTCAGAGCGATTGCGCAGCTCCTTCACCATTTTTTCGCAATTTTTAAAATACCGATTTTTTAATTTGCGGTAACAGAAGTTTGGAAAATTTTTTTTGGATTCTAGAGAAAATTCCCCACAATATATGTATTTTTCCAATTTTTTATCATTAACGGTTACGACGCCAGAGCCCACCCAAGATGAGACAAAATATATTAGCGAATCGGGAAAAATAGTGTGATATACTTCAACTCTTCCCTATTACGATTCCGTCAAAACATTTTCAAAATTTTCCTTACCTTGCCTGAAAATAATTAAAATATATGCATAATTTGCATTTTTTGTAAATATGTAGCAAAGTAATGGTTAGAAATATCAAAAAAAATTATTTGAAAAAATGTAGAGGAAGTTTAGTACTATATGCTAGAAAAGTGGAGGGGGGTAGTTTGTGTCCATTCGTACCCGGCAAACTATGTAGGTGTGAGGAGTGCGGGGGTACCGCACCAGGAGCAGCACCTTCGGCACCATCCGCAACACCGACACCACCAGCGACGGAGACACCGCCAGTACGGTTTTGGCAGCCCGAGTTCGTGGTGCCGACAATGAGAAGACCAAGGCTGCACCTAGGTCGGTGTTAATATCGTTGGGTATTACTCCACGGTAGGCACCCGACCCTCCCCCAGGCCCTCTTAGGGCCACAAAAACGGTCCTATTCAGGACCACATTATATTTTGATCATAGTTTAGTAATCGTCACTTATGGGGCGAGATATTCGTTTAACGACGATTTGTCTCGTAGCTTAAGTGACAAGTTATATGCTTGAGAATCTATGAAAATGTTAACAGTCCAAACAAGGTTTCTATTAATTTTTTTTTGTAATGTATTCTTCACAAAATGTTAAGAATAAGTCTTATTGTCTAAACAAAAAAAACAAAAAAACAAATCTAATTCCTTCTTTAAAGTTTTTGAAAAAATCAATAATTCTATAAGCTCTCACCAATACACAACATTTAGAATCCGTTGGTGGGGTGGGGGTAGTTCTATATATATGAGACTGGGCCAGTTTCACAGTCATGTATACATCAACTCTCATACGATGAACATGGAGGAAGAAAGACCCGCCAGCAGAGGCTCATCCATCTTTAGCGATGACACCGTCGCCGGCAACGTTGGAGACCTGCAAGACTTCGACGATGAAGAGGTGGATTTTGAAATTGACGTCCTAGGTTGGGACGACTTGGATGAGCCGATTCTGCTGCTGTATGACCACGATCCGGGTCTCGTGGAATTAAACGATGCGGGCGATTGGGTCTTATAAAGACTCGAAACTCCGTCGCCGCAGCCAGAGCCGGACTCGACGGAAGATGCGGTGCTGGAAATTCCAGCATCACCGACACCCGACGATCCGCAGGACCCCTGCGATTCGTCAAGCTGGTGGTCGACCAGCGAGGATGGGGCACCATAAGCCCCACACTCTCCCTGGCCCGTTTTAAGGGCACACAACAACGGTCCTTTTCAGGACCACAAAATACTTTGATCGTAGTTTTAGCACATACTAGTACTTTGTTACTAATATTGTATGTATAGAATATACAATATTAGATACAAAGTATTAAAAGTTTAGGTGCTGGTAGAACCCAGCAAAATCGTTCGTTCGTTCGTATTTGAGTCCACAAACAACTTTTGGTCTCAATACGTAATACGACATTTGTTTCCACCCCCCACCATTAATTTGTCTCTATATATACGACCACCAATACTTATTACAATCATTTCAGTTCAACATGTCTGCGAGTGAACAGCAACCTATCCAATGCGCTGTGGTAGATTATACCACAGACGATTGTCTTGAGTGGGAGTTGGACGATCCCAGATGGGAAGAACTTTGGCGGTTCATAATCGAATATGCTGAGGACAGCACCGCCACTACCGCCGTTGATGATGACGGGCCATGCGACTCCACAACACAATAAAGAGTAGCATATTTTTACAACCAAACGGTCCTTTTCAGGGCCACAAAATACTTTGATCGTAGTTTTAGTTGGTTATAATACTTTGTAACCAATATTTTATCATTTTTTTTTCATAAAAACATATAATATTGAGATGCAAAGTATTAGAAGTTCTGGCGACAGAACCTTAACTTCTTAAACCGAACCATGTTTTAGCATACGTGTAAATATTATCAAAAAATATTTACAACTATTGGTATTGCGTAGTTTGAGTGGATTATTCACTCTTTTTTATTACCTAATATTATGTGGGAAAGGGCCTATATGAAATAACACACAAAAAATGTATTTTCAAGTCATTTTTATTCTCTTTATAAAATATAAAAATCTGATCAAAGACTTTTTTTTTATTAACTACAATATGTATATATATATATATATATATATATATATATATATATATATATATATATATATATATATATATATATATATATATATATATATATATTTACAAACTTAATACTATAAATTAAAAGCTAATACCTACAACTAACTAACACCTACTACATAATTTATTAAAGTCCTCTAATTGTCTTTTATACCGCACAGATTCCATCTTTTTTAACTCTAATTGTCTTTCAAGTTCTAAAATGTCACTGTCACACGCACTCACTTTTTCATTAGTTTTTTTTCATTCGATAAATGTCCGATAGTTTGCTCTTCTACGAGTTGGTGAAGTCTTCAACCCACTCCGGTTGCGATGTCTCGGAACGTTGGTGGTGTTGGTCCATCGGGGCCTTCGATCACTTTCACTTCTACGGACAACGGCTCTTGTGGTGCTGTTTTCAGGAAGTCGGGTAATGAAACAGGGGTGCTTAAGTTAAACTTCTTCTTTCCTTGTCCCACACCTTTAATCGCCGAATAAAAGGTTTTTTTATCGGCGATTTCCGACTTCCGCATAGTCAAAAGCTTCTTTAATTTGGAAGCTTTCGGAGAAGATTCCCTGTTAGGCCGCGATGCTTTTCGCACAACCACATCACTTATTATGTTGATTTTTAGCTCCTTCTCCTCCGTCCAACATTCGAGAAATTGCGCAGCCGACTGCACCAACTCTTCGTCGCGACCATCATTCAGGGCTCTGTCTTCGGCATCTTCTTGCTCCCTGCCGTTCCAATTTTCGAGTAACCCCGGACTTAACACTTCCAAGCCACTAATGTTTTCCAACATGCCTTTTTGCGAACCGCAGCTCACGTCAAGAGCATCCAAAAGAGACCTTACACTCGATGACATCTTCGATACTACAACTCACACTATAACTTTATCTTACTACTGCACTGTTTGGTGTTGTGACGGACTGTGAAGAGCTCGAGCCAGCAAGTCTGATTTTATGCCCATTTCCCCCACTACACCACCTTTATTCCTTTTGTTCGATGCAATAAGTATAATATTTAAACTTGTCAGATGCAAGGCCAAGACCAAGGTCAAAGTACCCGTCAATGTCAGGGTCGTTTTCAAGGTTGTAATTTTCAAGAATTTTTTTTTGGTCCTGTCGAGGTTATTTTAAAAAGTAATACATAAATAGAGTACAGCGATTGAAAATTACAACATATTCAAACATCATGTTGCCAACTGATGAACAATCTAGTGGAGCAGCCAAAACATACAGTCATATACCAAAAGCTTTTTATTTAACTTGTCATCATTGTAAAAGACTAGGTATCTGCTGGCGAAATGATCTTACGTACGACTTCAACTACATTGACCTTTTCAGGGTTAAATTTGTACAATGCGGCTTTTGTGGACTAGTTTACTACCAGTTCAAGGACATTAATGAACGTGCCATCCAGAGAAGAAATTGGGTCATAGAAGAAGCTTACCTGTACAGAAGAAATTAACATGTATTTTATTTCTTTATTTTTTAATTTTTTTGTTTGTTATATTTTTTTATTTTTTAATAATAAAAAGTAAACTCAATCTTTTGTTATATTTTAATTTTTTTTTCAATAAAACAATAGTAAAATGAATCTGTATATGTATTTATTAAACATCACCTAAAATACGTTTTGCAATCCATATTTTTCTGCAGAGTCCGTTTATTAATGAAATAGAACCATATATTAGGGTGAAATCTAATGGTTTCAAATCAGTCTCACATAACAATGTCAGAAGTAAACACTATTGATAAGTTCGGTCGCAAAAGAAAATTTAAGGATTTTAACTTTATGCGAGGTCCTTCAGGAATAGGTTTTAAACTTACACCTAATGGAGATTACGACATGGGAAGCAAAACATTGTGCTATTTAGCAGAACCTCTTGAAGGAGACGATGCGACCACACGAAATTATGTTGATAATAACCTTGCTCAGTGTGTGCAAGATACGCAGAAAGCTTTACATGACTCAACAATTGTTATTAAAGATATATTCAGAAACCAACTTGAAGGTTACGTACGCAAGAAATTAATTGAAACCGATCAAGAACTTACAGGATACACTGATGATACTGTTATTGCAATATATGAACTTAGGCAAGACGAACTGCGTGATGAACTTAACTCTAGAATGCTGAAAATTGAAAAGACTATGGAGGATCTTGTCAACGAAACTGTTTCACATTAAACATTTGCTCGTAGACCTGTGCGTTTAATTTACTGTTAGACACATTTTTCAACAATAACTTTTACAGTTTGTTATTTGTCGACACTTCATTATATTTATAATTTTAAAATAAAGGTTCAATAAAAAGCAATCAAGTAATGAATACATGTTTTTATTTAAAAAAAAATTACAATACTATCGTTACATATAAATGTTGTATGTTCAATAGAAATAATAAAAACAATACAAATAATGAAATATGGATTTTCCAGATTACGTGCTGTCCTGACTTAGAAATGATTCCAACACGGTGACTAAATTTGCTAAGTTTTCTTCCGGGTCTGTTTTGTAAAAAATCTGTGTCTGCATGCCCCCAAGGTAGAGTTTTGGTTGAATTGGGAATTACATAACGTTTATCATCGCTATGTGACAATGCTACTTTATTTATTATGTTGATATAAATGTTATGTAATTCACTTCTAAATGTCTTCATCTTTCTTAATATCAAACCACCCCGTTCAACAATTCTTTGGTAGTCTTCCTGATGAAGGTCTTTCTCGATAACACATTTTTTGATACCTTTGCCTTTTTTAAATTCATTATTAATGGACTTTACATAATAAGCCTTCGCGCCAGTATCATAAAAACTTATTATCGGATCACCAGGAAACTCATCTTTCATTCTACCAACTACAGAATTACTTTTAATTATGTTGAAATTATTAATTTCGGGGTAATTTGATGTATCAAATTTTTCGGGGTTTTCTGATACAGTTTGATAAAAGTTTTCCGTATACACTTTTAATGGCCTCTCCAATCTATACCAAAGCATGCTCAAATACAATTTTAATTTTGTTAATGATGATAATTTGGATATTGACCTCAAATTCAAAATGCTAATTGACGCGTTAACACATTGCATAAATATCTCTTTTCCAGAAAAATCAAGACTATTCAATAAAAATTATTCCAATAAAGGAGTAAACTGGTTCAATGATAACTTAAAATAGATGCGTAATAGACTTCAGTTTATGATAGCATTAAATAAAAGAGATTCTATTACCATGCCAACGAGTACTATAATTGAATATAGAAAAAATTACAGAAAATCAATTAGGCTTGCAAAAATTAAAGCTAATGATGAATTTATAAAAAAATCCAGTAACCCTCAACAAGCTATGTGGAAACTTATTAATAATAAAAGCAACAATAATACCTCTGACTCTAATTCAAAACCAAATGCAAATGATTTTAATAACCACTTTTGTTCAATTGCTGAATGTGTGATGAATAAACTTGAAAGTTCTCAACAGCCTTTTGAAGATTACATAAAATCTATGCCACTGAAAAACATCCCAAAATTTCAATAAGTTAGTTTTAGTGATGTCGACAAGGCCATTTCAGAAATAAAAAATAGTAACAGCAAAGATATTGACGGAATTATCACAAAAATTATTAAAAAAATCAAGGATATAATAGTTCAGCCCCTAACAATATTGATAAATCAATCTATAGCTTGCAGTATATTTCCTAAAGTTTTCAAAACTGCAAAGGTGTTACCCCTCTTCAAGAGTAAGGGCTCCATTGATGACTGCAACAATTATCGCCCCATATCTTTATTACCAATCTTGTCAAAAGTTTATGAACGCATTTTGAAAAATCAGGCTAATGATCACTTTGAGTCAAACAAATTGTTTGCCTTGAGCCAGTTTGGATTCCGAAAGAACAGGACCACAACTTTAGCTATTGATCACTTTACTAGTAATGTTTTACAGGGCTTTGAAAAGTATCTTGACACTCTTGCATCCTTTTTAGACCTCACAAAGGCATTCGATTGCGTTACACATAGCATTCTTCTAAAAAAACTACCATTCTACAATTTCCAGGCTGATGCCATTCAATTACTTAATTCATATCTGTCGAATCGTGATCAGTATGCTCACTTTGGGCAGTGTAATTCTAAAAAACAATCCCTAAGGTATGGTGTACCTCAAGGGTCGGTATTAGGTCCCATCTTATTCCTCATCTATATAAATGACCTGGCATACTGTAAGGGCAAGGGAGTCAATACTGTTTTGTTTGCTGACGACACAACGTTTTATATAAGTTATCACCCTTCAGAGATTGACAGTCTTGATTACAAAACTTCAGAAAGAGAACTATTTCAATTGTTTCGAGCCAATCGCCTATCCTTGAACAACTCCAAATCACAAAATATTAACTTTACTCTAAGGAATAACAGTGAAATTGTACAGTCCTTTCTACCTCAATGTGCAATGGAGGTCAAATTTCTGGGAGTACACCTAGATGCAGGATTAACCTGGGAACAACACCTTGTTAATCTCTCAAAAAAACTATCCCAACAACTGTTCCTGTTCAGGAGTCTTGTACGGGTAACTTCCAAAGAAACTCTTCTGACAGCATATCACAGTAAGTTTCATTCTCTTTTGGCTTATGCTATTCTTTCCTGGGGTCATTCTTGTCATACTGATAAGGCGTTTGGACAACAGAGAAAATGCATTCGTATTATCTCTGGGCTTGGTTATAGAGAAGACTGTCGAAATTCGTTTAAGAATTTAAAAATTTTAACTCTACCTTGTGTGTACATTATGCAGTGTTTGTTGTACGTTAAACAAAATCTTGATCTATACAGATCACACGAAGATATTCACAACTATCCAACAAGAAACAACAACAATCTTGTACCAGACTTTGGCCGGCTTGAGAGATCCAGAAATGGTTCAAGATATTTAGCAATAAAGTTCTACAACTGCGTGCCAGCTAGAATTAAAGCTCTTAACTTCTATCAGTACAAAAAACAAATCAAGAGCTACCTTGTGCTGAACGCGTTTTTTTCGTTCGAGGAGTATTTCGAATCTAATTTTAATCTGTAGTATTGTCTTTGTCTGTTGTCAGCTTCTTTCAGCTATTTTTTACCAAAACTTTCTTCTTAAGGAAGAATCAATATCGTGTAATGTTTTATTTGTATTAATGATAATAATTAATTGACAAAATTTTAATATTTTTTTTATTTGACTTGTAAAAGTACTATTTGTATATTATTACTAATAAATTATCTTATCTTATCTTATCTTATCTTATCTTATCTTATCTTAATATAAGCGAGTCAGTATCGGTGTAAAGTAACGAAGCATCATCGCCAAACTTGGATTTAATAAAATTATAATAAAAATCCTATATTACAGTCTTTGATATATCTAATATGGAAAATCCGATATAAATTGGTTTATTGTACAATATTTTAACTTCATTCATATGTATAGCAACAAAGTTCTCGGTAAATATAGAACTACTATTGAAATTGGGGCGGGATATTAGTGCTCTAGCTCCATTTCTGCCTACACTGTTATCCCAATGTGTTACTAATTTTATATCCTTTCGATTTTCCACATTTTCCATAGTTTTACCAAATATCGCGTTATTTTTTAATTTAAAAGTGTCCTTTGCAAATTTTGTGGTGGCCTTGTTACTTAAATTGGTATTAAAATCAATATACGATTTTAGCCATTTTGATTGCTTAAACTGTAATACTCGATGGGTTTGCATTACCACTAAGAAGTTGGCGATGGCTTGTTTTAAAGTTCTATAGTGTACAATGTATTTTTTTTTATCTTGTAAATTAGGAATTAATTTCGGTAATTTAGTGTTTTCTGTCGGCGGTATGATATTTTCTACTAGAAATGCAAGATCAGAATGTGCATCATGCAACTCAGACGGATAATGCACATCCACTTCCAAAACGTAGACATGTAAACTATCATCACCAACAGTCATTATATTTAAATCCAGAATTTCGCGCTCGCTTAACCATCGAAAACCACCATATGGTAATGCTTGTGACATACCATGACCATATAGATTGGTAGCATCAAGGTATGTTATAAATGAAGAAGGTTTTGTTGGGTCATAGTCTGGTAAAAAAATATTATTAGCGATGTGCTTCCTTTCTGTACACTGGCTTATGCCGCCGCGTATACCTTTCTTAAAAAAATGTATCATGTCTATATCAGTTAAGAGCTCTAACTCTACCTTAGTCATACGCAGCATACAATCAAATGATAAACTTGGAAGGGAAGAATGTGCTGGATCAAGTTTATCGAATTTTAAACAATTATTCCGAAATTGCTCAAAAACATCACACAATAGCAACACATCTGATTTTAAATACACGTCCGAATAGTCCCCCAAAGTTTTACACCCAAACAAGCGCCATACTTCTTTTGCTCTTCTATAGCTTTCATCGCTAATATGTTCTTCCCGTAAATTATCATAAAATTGATCTTTACTTGGAAGACATGTATTTTCCATTTTTTCTATAGAGTCAATAAAGCTATATGGAAAAACACCCTTTTGACGCATCAAATTAAATTCGTTGATATTTGAAAAATGTTTCCACGTTTCAATAAAATCGTCGTCGTTTAAACCGCTGCCTAAATTTTCCAAAGACGTTGACAGAAATTTAAAACTGTCAATAAATCGCAACTTTAAATATTTCCTCTTGACTTTTCCACATTTACTATCAAAATAATCGTGCACATAAATGCTTTTGGTAAATGATATGTACTTTTCCTTACTTTGAGCCAAAACACCAATTTTATTCCCATATTTACATAACTCTTTTATAAATAAATGGCTGTCGTAGCCGCTTAAGTTATGAAATATGATAGGGATAAAAGAGGGTAATTTATAATTTAAATTACAAACGGAATGTGCAGCACCAAATCTTTTTGCACCAGTTATGTGACAGTGGTCTCGTACTTTAATCTCACCCTCTTCAAAAGGGCCTTCACATATACCACAGTAGTGGAGATAGGGGGCTCTGAGTTGACCCCCCACCACTTTTTTGATTGGTCAGCCAAGAATGACCTTGTTTCTGATTGGCTGCCCAAGTTCGCCCCCTATATCGATTGATTACGTAAACTCCACCTGTTTTTTCTTTAGCTCCGCCCATCAAAATTTTTCTCTGCAACACCATCATGTATGCACTTCAGTTCGAACAGCGAACCGGTGTAGACGTCTTCTATGGAGCCGAATTGTCTTAGAATTTAAATTTAAATAATGGGTACGATTGAAACATTTTCAGATTTTGAGAAGGCCATAGACTGAATAGACGCGATGTAGAATCGAGAAACTCTATGAAAATTTGTGTTTTCGGGGTGGAATTGTTAAAAGACTCGCGAAAATGAATGCAATTTAAGATTTTCGTAAGAAAATCAGGGAACTTGCGCATTGAACCAGGGTGTACAAGGAAGATTACGTAATCTAAAGTTATGCTCTTGTCTTTGAACTTTGCATATTTGGTAATATCCCTGCATAGGGTTGAAAACAGCAGGACATAAATAAGATATTCAAAGTGCAGGATGTATAGTCCATAGGTCAAATATTATAAAGACATTGTGAATTAAAACAACATTTATGGCTGTCTTTTGTATGGGTCAGGATTAAAAAAGTTTTAAAAATTTTGTGTGGCCATATTTTTATTTTTTTTTTAGGGTGAAATTGGCCCGTTTCAAATTTTCGATTATCAGGAATACAGAAGTTAATGAAGATATATCAGAACCTGACATTGATGGTATGCTGTTACTATCCTTAGTGGTGGAAGCCCTACATCGATATGTTACGTTCTCCTTCTTACTCTTCTTCTTTCTTTAGCTCCGCCCCTCATCTTTTTTCAATCCATCGCTACTACATATGAACTTTAGTTTGAACAGCGAAGCCGTGCGGACGTCTCTTTTGTGGCGGTGAACTGTCTTGGAATGGAAATTTGATTAATGGATTTCAGATCTTGAGAAGACCACAGACTGAATAAGTACGGTACAAAATCGGAAAACTATGAGTTTTGTATCTTTTTGGTGTGAAATTGTTAAAAAACTCACGAAAATGAATGTCATTTAAGGAAATTAGGGAACTTGCACCTTGGACCAGCATGTACAAGAAAGATTTCGTGACCTATTGTTATACTCTTGTCTCTGAACTTGGCATATTTGGGACTATCCCTGTGTAGGGTTCCAGACAAAAGAATATAAACAAGGTATTCAAAGTGCAGGATATATAGTCCATAGGTCAAATATTATAAATACATTATGAATTAAAATAACATTTATCTGGCTCTTTTCTACGGGTGACTGAAAAAGTGTTAAAAAATTTGTGTGGTCTTTTTTTTAGGGTAAAGTGTTTTAAATTGTTTTAAATTTTCGATTATTAAGAGTACAGAAATTAGTGAAGGTATATCAGAAAAAGATATAGATTGTATTCTGCAACTCATCTTAGTCGTGGAAGTCCTATATCGATTGGTTACGTAAACTACACCTTTTTTCTTTGGCTCTACCACTCGTCTTTTTTCTCTTTAACACTATTATGTAAGCACTTCAGTTCGAACAGCGAAGCCGTGCAGATATATTTTTGAGAGTTGAATGGTCTTGGAATTTAAATTTAATTAATTGATTTTAGATCATAATAATACCACAGACTGAATAAGTACGATGTAAAATCGGAAAACTACGAATTTTTGTGTCTTTTCTGGGTGAAATTGTTAGAAAACTCGCGAAAATTAAGATTTTCGTAAGTAAATTAGGATACTTGCACCAGGGTGTACAAGGAAGATTATATAAACTAAAGTAATATCCCTGCATAGGGTTAAAAACAAAAGTAATATCCCTGCATAGGGTTAAAAACAAAAGAACATAAACAAGATATTCAAAGTGCAGTTTGAATATTCTATAGGCCAAATATTATAAACACATTGTGAATAAAAACAATATTTATGGAATTTTTAGCGTAAAATAAAGGCTGTTTCGATTTTTCGATTATTAGGAGTACAGAAGTTAGTTAAGGTTTATTCCAACGAGATATTGATGGTTTCGTGCGACTATTCATAGTAGTGAAAGTTCAGGTTTGCCTCCTATATTGATTGGTTACATAAACTACACCTGTTATTTATTTAGCTCCGCCCCTCATCTCGTTCCTCTCCAGCATCGTTATGCATGCACTTTACTTTGAGCAGCGAAGCCGTTCGGTCTTAGGCAGGCTATCGAGTAGGTATATAGAGACTTTTCGAAATAACGTTATAAATAATGTACGATAATTCGAAAAAATTTAATAATTTCCTAATCGAAACGAAATTTTGGGGTTAGATTTTTATGTATGTGGGCGATCATTGTTGAAATATTACAGGCTTAAATTGCAAACCCTTCGTGTAAGGGTAACTACCCCCAATTTAGTATGTGGTTTTCCGATTCTTTTTAGTAGTGTTCTATTTTAAGGGTGTGCGGAGACGTTAAATCAGTAAATAACCATTGGGGTAGTTTCAACCCCTAATTTTATTTTTTGAACTGTGCGATAGGGAGTGAACCTTTTCGATTGATTCTCTGGGGTTGAACAGAGAGGTTCTTCAGCCATCGTGGTTGGTGGTTTTGAAGATGATCATTATATTCCTAGAGGGTAGTTTTTGTGTATAACTGAAAAGAGTTGCGGGCTGCACTGAGAGAATTTAAGTGTGTGCATTAGGAGGCATTTTCACCCAACCACTTGATAGTAACAATAATTTTGGGTTGGGGTAGTTTTCACCCCTATTTTTGATGCCGTATTGTGAGCTTATTACTTGATGCCTTTTAACGAAGTTTTGGGGTTAGATTCCTATGTATGTGCGCGATCATTGTTGAGATATTACAGGCTTAAATTGCAAACCCTTCGTGTAAGGGGTGACTACTCCCAATTTAGTATGTGGTTTTCCGATTCTTTTTAGTAGTGTTCTATTTTAAGGGTATACGGAGACGTTAAATCAGTAAATAACCATTGGGGTAGTTTCAACCCCTAATTTTATTTTTTGAACTGTGCGATAGGGAGTGAACCTTTTCGACTGATTCTCTGGGGTTGAACAGAGAGGTTCTTCAGCCATCGTGGTTGGAGGTTTTGAAGATGATCATTGTATTCCTAGAGGGTAGTTTTTGTGTATAACTGAAAAGAGTTGCGGGCTGCACTGAGAGAATTTAAGTGTGTGCATTAGGAGGCATTTTCACCCAACCACTTAATAGTAACAAGAATTTTGGGTTGGGGTAGTTTTCACCCCTATTTTTGATGACGTATTTTGAGCTTATTACTTGATGCCTTTTAACGAAGTTTTGGGTTTAGATTCCTATGTATGTGGGCGATCATTGTTGAAATATTACAGGCTTAAATTGCAAACCTTTCGTGTAAGGGTAACTACCCCCAATTTAGTATGTGGTTTTCCGATTCTTTTTAGTAGTGTTCTGTTTTAAGGGTGTGCGGAGGACATTGAGCTATATAGTTACAATGGAAATTTTGAGGATGAGCAACCTCAATGTTCCTCAAATATCATTTCAAACTCAAATCAAAATCAGGAACAAAATATATTGGAACCAAATCAAAATCAGGAACAAAATGTATTGGAACCAAATCAAATTTCTACTAATTTATTTGAACAAAATTTCTCAAAAAAGCGCTCTTCGGAAACATTGTTAGATTTGCCAAATTTTAAAAGGCTAAAATTGGATGGTAACGATACTAGGTCTCATAATTTGGAGCATCAAAATTTTTCTCTACCCGCTGCAATCAGAACAGCTCCGAAAATCGATTTATCAAATAAGAGTGAATTAGATAAATTTATTCGCATGAAATCTAAGCCGAGTTTAAATAAGAGTGACACAAGATGCGCGGCATCTAGATTTAAATCAGTGGTGTTCTCTTATTTCAACTTGGATAGTATTTGAAATAATATTTCTAATTCAACTCTGAAAGATGTAAAAAATTGTATACAAAGACAAGGCGATCTTCTTTTAAATTTGGGTAATATATTTTTTTAAAAAAATCCATGCTTTTCAACAAATTAAAAAGTTAATCCAAAAGTTTTCCAAATTGCGCGAGCTGAAAAAATTGCTAATTATTCTATGTCATTGGGTCTTGATTGATCGAATTGTGTTTATTTAAAAGCGATATAACTCTGACCGATTCCATTTTAAAATGACTCTCCTTTGCACACACTGCTTAAGAGAATTTGAAAGAAAATCACATATTGTACGCCACCTTCGAGAAAGTTTTGTCAATAACGAAAACACCTTTAACATGGAAGATTATATAATTAATCGTAAGTATTTTTTTATAATATATATAGCTATTATTTTCCTTTTAATTTTTCTTTTAATTTTAATTAATAAAGTTTTACAGAGGAATTAAAAATAATGATTGTTTCAGTTGATGAACTACTTTCAAGACCTCCAATGCGATATTGCCAAGATTGTGAAGTAAATGTCAAATCTAATTCCTGGAGCACACACTTGAAGACAAATATTCATAAAAACAAGAGCTGCATAAAATATGGAAATGGAATTGACATTATCAGGAGTGCATTTAAATGTCGAATAGCTTCCTACAGAATATATTCACAGAATTATCACGTCGACATCAAAAAGTTTCAGCAAGATGTTGGTAATAAAGTGCAAACATTAATACGCCAGCGTCAACAAGAATTTACATGTGCTAAAGTAAATTTGGAATTATTTGGAATATATTATTCCCCAACTTTAATCTCTACTTCATTTAAGTCATTTAATACACCGTTCTTCGTTGTAACCCATACAACTGATTTACAACTGCTTTACGATGATTTATTCAAGATTATTGAAACCAAAGCAGATGAATTGCCGGAACGAGACTCAGGTAATTATTATTTAATCTCAAGAGCTAAGTTTTCTTAATATCACTTGAACATCTCTAACAAATATTATTCATAACTAATTTTTTAATTCATATTACAGGGTGGGCTCTACAAAGAATTCTGCATTTGGAAGTAAACATCAACAAGTACAACCCATGGAATGCCTCCTCCTACATAAAGATGCAAAAATTTTCTACATCAATAGTGAATGTGATGAATGAGGACAATTGCTGTTTCGCCTGGGCAGTCGTTTCAGCAGCATACCAGCCATTCGGTAATCTTCGAAAGACCTCTTCATATCCAGACTTCAGAAACGCTTTCGATTTTACAGGTATAGAATTTCCAGTAAAATTATTAGATATAAAAAATTTGAGGAAAAAAATAATTTGTCCATAAATGTATATGGAGTTGAAAATTTTTTAAGAGATAATAAAAATGTATATGAGATTGTCGGTCCTTTGCATTATAATAATGAAAAGAAAAAATTACATATTAATTTACTTTTAATAAGTTCTGATGATGGAAATAACCACTACTGTTGGATAAAAGAATTAGGTTGCTTGGTATCCAAACAATTATCAAAAAAGAAAATAAAAAAATACTTATGTGATGGATGCCTTCAATATTTTGGAACATATGAAAAACTTAACGCGCATTTAAAACGTGATTGTAGTTTTGTTCGAATTGAGCTTCCTTCAGATAATTTGATTTTGGATAAATTTGGAAATTATATTCCTGCAAATATATTAAAGTTTCAAAATATTCAGAAACAGTATAAAGCCCCTTTTGTTATATATGCCGATTTTGAATGTTATTTAAAAAACATTGAGTGCCAACAATCTACACCTGATTCGACAACCTCATATACTATTAAAACTGCTGAACATATACCCTATTCATTTGCTTATTATATTAAATCATCATTTGATGAGAATGTTGTTTGTCTTAAACTTTATAGAGGTACAGATTGCGCTTTAAAATTTATTGAATACATTGAAAATGATGTAAAAGAAATTTATAAAAAATATTTAAAATATCAAGTACCATTGAAAGATTTGTCATCTGTAGAACAGATTGAGTATGAAAATTCTAGCATTTGTTACATATGTGAAAAACCTTTTTCAAAAGGAAATTTCATAAAGTGTAGAGATCATTGTCATATTACAGGTAAATATCGAGGAGCTGCCCACTCAATTTGTAATTTGCATTTTAAACCTCCAAAATATATACCAATAGTATTGCATAATTTAAAAAACTATGATTCTCACCTATTTATTAAATCGCTTTGCTATAATAAAGAAAATGTTAGTGTTATAGCTCAAAATAAAGAAAAGTATATTTCTTTTAGTAAGGAAATTTTCGTTGACAGTTATGTGTCAGAAAAGCGGAAACCAGTTTCTTTGCGACTACGCTTTATAGATTCTTTTCAATTTCTCCCAGAGTCTTTAGAGTCGCTATCACAAACTCTACAAGATTCACAATGTTTTGAAATTAAAAAGTTTTTCTCAAATGCTGATGAATTTCGATACATTAGACAAAAAGGGGTATTTCCATACTCTTACATAGATTCCAACGAAAAATTAAATGAGAAATCTTTACCATCGATTGATAAATTTTATAATAACTTAACCGATGAAAATATCTCTCCTCAAGACTACAATCGTGCTGTAGAAGTGTGGAATCTATTTAAGTGTTCTACAATAGGGGCTTATTCCGATATTTACTTAAAATCTGATGTTTTACTTTTGGCTGATGTTTTTGAAAATTATAGATCCACATGTATTAAAACCTATAAGTTTCTTCTTCTTCAAGTGCCATCTCCGCTGCGAAGGTTGGCTATCATCATGGCAATTCTAACCTTAGAAGCTGCCGCCCGGAACAGTTGAACAGAACTGCAAGAAAACCATTCTCTGAGGTTCCTCAGCCAAGACATCCTTCTCCTCCCGATGCTGCGCTTGCCCTGAATCTTCCCCTGCATAATCAATTGGAGCAATTGGTATTTATTGCCTCTTGTAATATGGCCCAAGTACTGAAGCTTTCTTATTTTAACAGTCAGTGTTACCTCTTTTTGTTTGTTCATCCTGTCAAGTACTTCTTGATTAGTTGTTCTATCCTTCCAGGAGATTTTCAAGATTTTACGATACGCCCACATCTCAAATGCTTCCAATTTATTTATACACTGTTTGTTCAGCGTCCACGCCTCCACACCATACAACAAGACCGAAAAAACACTTAAGCAATCGCACTTTCAATTTTAAGCTTAGATTTCGACTACAAAATATTTGCTTCATATTGTTAAACGCACTTCGGGCTTTCTCTATTCTTATTCTTATTTCCCGTGTATATTCATTTGACTCGTTAATATTTACTCCTAGATAGTTGTAGTTTCGTGCTCGTTCTATTCGCTCGTTGTTTCCATATAGGTTGATACTGTCGATATGTTTCTTCGCAATTATCATGAATTTAGTTTTCTTTGTATTCAGTGACAAACCAAATTCCTCGCTTGTTTCTATTACTTTATCTAATAGTCTCTGGAGATCTTCGATACTTTCTGTCATGAGTACCGTGTCATCAGCGTATCGTATATTACAAATAGGATGACCGTTGATCTTTACACCGGCTGATTCGTTCTCCAGGGCTTTCTTAACTATTTCTTCCGAGTAGAGATTGAACAACGTTGGCGACAACACACAGCCCTGTCTTACACCTCTTTTTATCTTTATTTTTTCTGATTCGGAGCCATTAATGCGCACTGTAGCTTCTTGATTGTAGTATAGGTTGGTTATTATTCTAATGTCACTTGAGTCAATTCCTTTATTTCTGAGTAATTGTAACAATGTCTTATGTTGAACTGTATCAAACGCCTTGTTGTAGTCCAAGAAACAGACAAACACGTCTTGGTTTACATCCAGACATCGCTGTATTACGACATTAAAAGCAAATAGTGCTTCTCTAGTTCCTAGTCCGTTTCTAAATCCGAATTGTGTCTGTCCGATTTCTGTTTCTAATTTCTTGTATATTCTACTATGAATGATCTTTAAGAATATTTTCATCATATGACACATAAGACTGATGGTCCGATGTTCGGAGCATTGCTTCGCGTTTGGCTTTTTAGGTAAAGTTATTATTGTTGTTAGTAGCCATTCTTTCGGTATTATACCAGATTTATAAATGCTATTAAATAGTTCCACAATCATTTCTAAATTACGTCCCTCAATGAGTTTGATTATTTCTGTTGGTAACTCATCTGGACCTGTAGCTTTCCCAGTCTTCATTCTTTTTATCGTGTGTTCCACTTCTTCACTTGTTATTTCTGGTCCTGTGTCACTGCTGATATATTCGTTTTCTACCTCATTGCGTTGATCGTTATACAGATGCTCTATGTATTCTTTCCAGACTCTCAATTTTTCTTCTGTGTCCATAATTATGTTTCCTCTTTCGTCCATCAATACGTTGTGTCTACTGTCTTGCCTTTTTGTTAATTCTTTAATTTTCTTGTGTGTATTAAAGCTGTCGTGCTTATTTTGTAGTTGTTCAATTTCTTCACATTTTTCCCCGAACCATTTTTCCTTAGCTGAACGTATCTTCGAGCGAATTTCCTTCTGCAGTTCTTTATACTTCTGTTTGTCTTTGTTTTTATGTTTCCTTCTTTCGTTCATCAAGTTCAGTATTTCGTTTGTCATCCATTCCCTCTTATATACCTCACTCTTAAGTAGATGTTCTTCAGCTGGCTTCTTTAACGCTGTTTTAAGTTTGACCCAGTTGTCGTTGATATTATCTGGTGTATATTGTATTGTGGTCTGTATCGTTCTCAGTGTTTCGTCAATTTCCTTTACGATCTGTTCTTTTACTTCTGAATCTCTTAGTTTATTGAGATCAACTGCTTTTTTGGATGTTATGTTGCTAATTCTTTTTAGTTTTATTCTCATGTTTGCAATTAGTGGATTATGATTAGACGATACGTCTGCTCCAGGGTATGTCTTAATTGATGTTATGCTATTTCTGTATCTCTCATTGATCAATAGATAGTCTATCTGGTTTCTGACTGTGTGATGTTCTGTATCCTGTGGAGACTTCCATGTGTATAAACGCCTATTAGGTAGTTCGAAAAAGGTGTTTGTCACCACGGTTTTATTTTCTTGGCAGAATTGTACCAGTCTCTCACCTCTTTCATTCATATCTCCCAATCCGAAGTTACCAACCAGATTATCTATCTTTCCTTTCCCAATTTTAGCATTGAAATCACCCATTATTATTGTGATGTCCCTTGTTATGGTTAGTTTTAATGCCTCGTCTATTTGTTCATAGAATGATTCCACTTCTTGTTCTTCTTTGTCCGATGTTGGTGCATACACCTGTATTATATTAATTTTTCTGATGTTAGTGCTTAGCTGTAACATCATAACAAGATCAGACAAGGGGAGAAAGTTCAGGACATGTCGAGAGACAGACTTGTTTCCCATTATAGCCACTCCGTTTCGGTGCTGAGTGTCCTGAGAGTCCTGGCTACCAGAATAGTATATTATATGATCTTTAATGTGGCAGTTTCCATTTCCTGGCCATCGGGTTTCGCTTATACCCAGAACGCCGATATTCATTCTTTGCATCTCTTGAACAATGTTGTGTGCTTTTCCTGGTTCGTACATGCTTGTAACATTCCATGTTCCGATTCTCAATATTTCGTTGTTAATATTTTGACAAGGATTTCGCTGGCTGACGACCCGAAAAGCCTTGCCACTTTTCTTGCCGGATCTTGGCCTCCGACAACCATGATCAGTAAGGTTATGATCGTAGTATTTCATGACATGATGACTGTACTAGAGATATCCTATGGATCTTTAATGTAGTGGTTTCTCGTTGCCTGCTACATCCCACTGCCGTTGACTAATACATTAGTTCCTCCGCCTTTGAGATCGATTTCTCAATCTCAGGACAATGAGTTGCCCTATCACTTACCAATTCGTCCACCCGACGCTGTTGATCGGTAAGTGGGGGACTACTTATTCCTATAAGTTAGATCCTGTTAATTATGTCACTAGCCTTTCTATGTGCTGGGATGCAATGATGAAATTAACTAATGTAGAATTAGAATTATTAACGGAACCAGATATGTTTCATTTTTTCAAAAAAGGTGTTCGTGGTGGGGTTAGCACTTGTCCCAAACGCAAATCTGAAGCAAATAATCCATTCTTAGAAAATTTTAATCCTGAAAGACCTACAACATATATCACTTACTTAGACGCCACAAATTTGTATGGTTATGCTATGAAACAATATTTGCCTGAAAAAAATTTTGCTTGGGTACCTAAGCTCGAAATAGAAACTTTAAATATATCCGAACTTTCAGATACATCATCTATAGGCTACATATTTGAAGTTGATTTAGAATATCCAAATTATTTACATGATAGTCATAATGATTTCCCATTTTGTCCTGAACAATATACACCGCCAATTTCAAACCACTCCAAATTGATTCCAAACTTACATAATAAATATAACTATATCATTCATTACCGATATCTGAAACAATGTCTAGAATTTGGACTCAAAATCATAAAAATACACAGAGCAGTTAAGATTACACAATCGCCATGGTTAGCGGAATATATAGATTTAAATACAAATTTACGAAATTTATCTAAAAATAAATTTGATAAAAATTGTTATAAATTGGCAAATAATTCAATTTTCGGTAAAACCATGGAAAATGTTGATAGGCGAGCAGATATTAAATTAGCATATCAATGGGAAAGACAGGGTAATAAATTTAGTGCCGAAAAACTTATTTCTAAACCTCAATTAAAGGATTTTAAAATTTTCTCTGAAAATTTAGTTGCTCTTCAACTTCAACAGGTTTGCATTGAATACAATAAACCAATTTATGTTGCGATGAGTATCTTGGATATTGCAAAAACTGTGATGTATAATTTTTATTACGGGTATTTAAAAGTTAAATATGGTAATAATTTAAATTTATTATATACGGATACTGATTCCTTAATTCTTGAAGTTCAGACCCAAAACTTTTATGAAGATATGAAGCTAAATCTGGATAAATTTGATACTTCTAATTTTTCTGAACAAAATATTCATTGCATGCCTATTACAACATCAGTTGTTGGTAAATTTAAAGATGAGTACAAAGGGATTCCCATTGAAAGTTTTTATGGAACTGGTGCTCAAGCATATTGCATCAAATCCAAAAATAGTGTAGATAAAAAAGCAAAAGGTGTTAGTAAATCATGTATAAAAAATCAATTAACATTATCAGATTATAAAGATGTTGTTGAGAAAAGTGACAAAATATTCTGCACCATGTATGTATTCAAATCAGATATGCATAACATATACACTAATTTGTTAAATAAATTGGCATTAACAACTCATGATGATAAAAGATATTGTATACCAAATTCCACAAAAACTCTTGCATGGGGACATAAAGATATTTTGGAAACAGATTTTTTTGATAAAGATATGAAAATGATGTATGATACTCTAACTTCTTTAAGTTCCGAAAACGAAAATGCATCTAAAAATAAAAAACCACTATTAGAATTAACTACTCCTAGTAATTTTTCATCTTTATAAAGTCATCATTTTATATGATGATAATATATGTAAGTCGTTTTTGAAGCTTTAAAAGTTGGAGGGGGAACTGAATTCAAAGACATATATCCTGTATAGGAATACCACTATTTGTTAGTAATATTACAACAATGACTGCTGCATCTTTAATAGTTTTAGTTTCCCTTGTTGGAAATGTGCTATATGTAAATTACATTCCTAATGCAGTTAGGGCTGATATATGTATAAATGCCCTCAAAAATGAAACCGATTGCTACAAACAGATGAAAATGACATATTTTGTTGGAAATTCACACTTTTTTACCTATAATGTAACTGATTCTGCTTTATGTGAAAATACATTCATAAAAATTAAATATTCCATGACAAACAAACCATTACAATATTCAGATTGGATTCCTTTCAACAATAAAAAAGAAGAATCCTGTCATTGTGTCTGTTGTTACATATTTGTTATTATATTTGCAGCAGCAATATTTATTTGTACATGTTTAATTTTATTGTATTTCGTAAAAAAATATCTATAAAATTATTTAATAAATATTTAAAAATAATATAAATTTTGTTTTTTATTGATTCTTGTTAGTATAAAGACATTTAACGTTTATCCCCTCCTCTTAAATGGAGAAGGAAAATAAGTTTACCCCTCCACTTGAGAGGAGAGGGAAAATGTATAAAATTTAGGAGTAAACGGATAGATAGTTAGTTTTTTTAGAGTAAACAGATAGCTAGTTAGTTTTTGAAATACATCATTCAAGATGTTCAGTAATCAGAGTAAAAATATATTTGAAAATTCACCATTAAAAAAGAAAATAAAAAAAACAATTATAAATTCTACAAAATATAATTTAAATAATTCTAACTCTAAATATGCTGCGATTGGTTTGTGGGTGGAAAGTGATTTTCTACCATGCATTGAACTTGGTGCTAAAAATGGTCAATCTGTGATATTAAATGAAGATGATTGGAAGAACTTATTGCAATATCAAGGAGTTATAACAAATTATATGTTTTCACCTAATGTTTTCAATGAACCGATATATTTGCAAAATTTATCTATTCATTTTGAAAAGATTGGTGAATTACCAATAGTGAAGATTGCGAAAAGCTGTGAATTTATTTACTATGGAAATGAAACTGTCCGCAGACTATGGGAACAAATTCCACTTATAGAATATAGACTAAACGTTTTACAAAAACAAAACTTTCGACGTTATTTCAACGTTTTTAGAAATAACAACTTTTACGATGGAGATTCCTTTGACAAAATATATAATGTCCTTTCTCCAAAACAAAATCTAAATAGTGAAAATGTATGCTCCATGCTGGAACTGCTTTTGAATCATCCCGAAGAACTAGAACAAAAATTAAAGTCTAAGCACTATTATGAAGAAGACAGTATCTATTGATGAATCAAGAAACCAAATTCATCTGATGGTTGCTTGGAACTTTGCCTACAGAAAAGCTCGTATGACTTCTGAAGAATTTATAAATCAAAGACATTTTAGAAGAAGGATTAAATTGACTGAAGAAATTTTAAATCCCATATTAGGCTCTGATTATAGGAATATTGTATTTAAAAAAATGTTTATGTAATAAGCTTATTTTTAAATAAAACAAATATATATATATATATATATATATATATATATATATATATATATATATATATAAATTCATTTTTTTATTACAAACATCAATTATTATTACAGCATTAATTACTATTACATCACATCTCCCTTGAAGATCCAAGAGTTATAAGATTTATCTAATCCTAACCATTTTACAAATACTTTGTTTCCTTTCTTTCTTAACACTTTTTCCACCAGATATACATTTGGGTGTCTTACTTTTTGAAGTTCTTCCTCATAGAAACCTCCTTGAATATCTATCCCGTTTCCATCTTGAATCAAATACGTTGTTGGATTAGTCAGCTGGATTTTTTTTATTTGAAAAATTTCGTTTGACCAGTTGGGTGTGTAACCTTTAGAAAATTGTTCACGAATCTTGCTTATTCGTACTCTATCACTGACACGAAATTTTGGTGATCTGGGATCCACAGTTTTCCTATGGGTATAAGCTGATTTCAAGATTTCCATTTCATTCTTATTGTTAACTTCGTTTGGTTTTTTTCCGATTGTTGAATGCTTAGTATTATTGTATTCTGTAATTATTTCTTTAAGAAAGCTGATCCATTTATAATTACCTAGTAAACTAAACTTTTTCCACATTTTGTTTTTTATAGTTCTATTTACTCTCTCTACAATACTAGCTTTCATATTAAAAAATGTGTTATAATCATTAATTCTGAACTGCTCCATAAGTTTCTGAAAGTCTTGATTAAAGAATTCTTTACCCTGGTCAGTATTCAGATTTTTTGGGGGAGTTTTTAAAGTTAATAGAATTTTTTTCATTGCAGCTGTTACATCTTTACCAGTTTTGGATTTTACAGGTTCTGCCCATACAAATTTAGAAAACACATTTATTACCATTAAAATATATCTTAAACCCCTATTAAATTTCGCATATGGCTGCATTTCTATCAGATCAGCTTGAAATAGATCATTAAGCCCTTTTACAATTGTTCGTCTCCTTCTATATCGCCTTCTCGCTGGTTTATGTAATTCATTTACAACGTCTTGCTTAATTTTACTCATTATTAATTTATACCTTACTCTCGAAAATCAATCCCATAAATAACTTTACCTCCTTCTAAACCGTTTATAAAAACCCTTATCGCAGACTGTGTAAAATATGAAAAAGTCATCTCAGTTTTTTTAGTAAGTTCTTTAATTTTATTTTCCACTGCTTCAAATGATTTTTTATTTTCATTTCTAATTTCTTTTATTGATGAATTTATTTGGGTGATGTTGTTAGTAAGATCAGAAATTTTTACATTAAATTTATTTTCCATTGTTTCAAATAATTTGTTATTTTCATTTCTAATTTCTTTTATTGACGAATTTATTTGGGTGATGTTGTTATTAAGATCAGACATTTTCACATTAAATTTAGTTTCCAAAACAACATTTGATAACGTATAATTTTTTTTGAAACCACCTAATGTTGAATTCATTTCTTCTCTTGCATAATTCATTGTATCATTAAATTCTTTTCTAGAAACTTCAGCAGCTCTTTGAACTAATTCATTTAATGATTTTATTTCTTTTACTAATTTATCTTCTAGATTTTTTATATCTTTTCCTAATTGAAATTCTGCATTTGTTATATCTAATGTCATTTTAACAATTTTTTTTTTTATATTTTTTATATCTGACGCTGTCTTTTCAGCTTTGTGTAATATATCTGTATAAGATATTTCAAGTTCTTTTATCAGTAAAGAAATCTCCCCGATTTTTGAACTATTATTTTTAATTTTAATTAATATATCCTTTTTAGAATCTTCCATTATAGCTTGCACTACTTGTAGTAAGGATTCTAATTCTTTTTGTAATTTTTCGTCAATTACTTTTGTAAAATTTCCCTCGTCAAAAGAAGTTTCAGATTTGGTTTTTAGATGGTTTAATTGCTTTAGTATATCCTCGATTTTTTCATTATTTTTTGTAATTTGATCTTTGAATTCTGTTTCAATTTTTTCATTTTCGTTTTGAAAATCCTCCTTCAATTTGTCTTCTAAATATTGTAAATTTGATTTATATGCATTGATTTTAATTTCAAATTCTTTAATTTGTTCTTTAAATTCATTAACTTTGTCAGTATCTTTTTTGTGAATTAGAAAATGAGTGTTCATTGATTTTTCAAGATTTTGTGTATTTTTATCCATAACGTCATGTATTTTCTTAAAATTCTCTACTTCTTCTGCTACTCTATCATTAAGCATATTAGTAAAATTTTGAAACTTTGATGTAATTTCCTTGGAAATACTATTCTTGGCGTTGTCAATTGCTGAAGTATCCTTAATTATTGATTTAATTGATGTAATTTCATTTTTTATTTCATTTTCAAAATCATCAACTTTATCATATTTTAACTTCACTACGTCAAAGTCATTTGCATATTTAGAAACTTTCTGAGAAAATTTTTCTACTACCTCATCATTTCCATAAACAGTATTTTTCAAATTAATTATCTTGTCATTATATTCAGGAATAACTTTATCCTCAAATAACTTAATCTTTTGTGCAATATTTTGTATGTTGTTAACATATTCATTTATTCTCTTATTTAAATTATTAACGTCACTTTTCAACTCGGGATCTAAATTTTGAATTAATTTGTTTTCAATATATTTTACATCGCTTTCAAAATTTTTTATTATTTTCTCTTCAACATTTGATAATATTTAATTTTCTAATGATAATAATGTGTTTAGAGCAGATTTTTTTGAAATATGACGACCAAATTTATCGATGGTCATTTTAGAAATGTTTAAAAGTATCTATTATGTTCTTTTATATAATAATATTCGCTTCTCTTAGTTCTTCAATAATGGAAATAATTTCATTGTTATGACCAGTATGTCCCGCAAGCATGGATGCTACCAATAGTTGAAGTCTCTCAACAAGTTCGTTTACATTATCCCAATATATGTAATCTGTATTAGGTTTATTAACTTTTAAAGTTATACCAAATCCGGTTTTTTTTGAAGACATTCGACTTTCTCTATATGGAGCTTTGCGTCTTTCAAAAAATCCCTGGATTCCTTGTTGTGATTAGGGATTTAGAGTTTTAGTTTTTGTAATTCCTTTGCTTTGCAAATAAGGTCCTATTATAGAAATATATTTATGTGATCCATTTCCCTGCACCTGCTCATTTGGATCATTATTTCTACGGTATGCATTGGTTCTTTTTAAAATATCCATATAATTTTCCAAATCTTGTTTTTTATACCCTATTGGTTCTTTTTTAAATAATAACTCATATAAACCTGGTGTACCTGTATAGGTTATTCCTTCAATTTTGATGTTTCTACCAATAATTTCGACAGGTTTTTGGAGTTAAACCCAAAAAGAATTTCTCGGTTTCCAAATCATGAACTATTCCATATTGGTGATCAAACTCATGTTCAACATCTTTTACACCGCCATCAATATATTGGCGAGGTAATTCATCAAATCCTGATAAATATTCTTTATATAAATTTGTATCAACAAATGTTCGAACTGTTTGCCGTGTTTGTTCTAGTATATCTGAAAGATTTCCTATTGTGGAATGTGAACCTGAAGAAGGGGTAGTTTCTGCAATAATACTTGTTTGTTGTATAGATGGCATTTGACTTGCTGAAGCTAAACTCGCGTCCCAGTCAATAATCGATGGTATTTCTGTAGGAAGGAGTGGAGTTTTTCCCGTCTTTCTTTTTTCTGGTGTTGATGTTCCATATTGTAATTTTCTCTTTGGTGTTAGTGTTTGAATTGATCTTTTCTGTGGTGTTTCATAAATTTTTTTAATTGGTGTGTGTAGCTCTTCCTTTATTTCAACAGGTTCAATTTTACCAATCGTTGAAATTAATTCTTGTAAGGGTTGAGTTATCGGTTTATATGTTTCCTCCAATTTAGTTTGCGCCTCAAATTGCGCATTTTTTAAACTCTGATATTTTTGTTTAACAGCTTTTCTTGATTTAACTAGCTCTCTTGCTAAACGTTCATCCATGATTGGTATAATTTACCATCAAACGTTTATTTTTATAAGTAAATATATGAATCAAATCCTTTTCGATATCGGCCAGATTTCACATTAGAGTCTTTGTCTATTACCAAAAATCCAAATTTATCTTTCCAACATATTAAGCAGAACTCATTAAATTGGTTGAATGACATATCAATATTAACATGATCATCATAAATATGTTTTAAGTTTGTTCGATCTTGTTGAAATATAACAATTAAATTTGCATTGTCACGAATTAATTGTTTCGGAATAGAAGAATATGTTTGACATAAATAAAAACAATCAGTATTTTTATGTCTTCCGAAACAAAAATAATCTTTTACAACGTTCTGATTACAACACACTATATCATCAAATATTATTATAGAGTTTGGTTTAACTTGTTTTGGTGAAACAATTGTCTCTTCATTTTCAGATTCATAATATCCAATTTTTTTCAAAGGTTTAAAAAGTGTTCTCAAATATTTGTACTTTGGTTGATATAAGGATTTTGAATAAACATACAGATTTTCAAATCGCAAACCATTCGGATCTTCAATTAAACTAATAATAACATTGGTTTTGCCACAGCCTGACGGGCCAATAATTAACCCTCTTTTACTATTTCCCTCAAACAGTTTTCCATGTTTTCTAAAACCATTCACTGAACTTTCATGATCCTTAATTGTTATAGAGTATGGTTGTTTCTCAACTCTCATTTTATATATAAAACAAACTATTAATATTCGGTATTGTGATGTAACTGGTTAGTTATCACTAGGATTGTGACTATATATAATGTTTCCATCACATAATAAACAAATCATTTACAAGACAAACAGCAAAAGGAAAGGAAGTGGTTTAGTAAACTCATTAATCAATAAATTACCCTTTGAATTGCATATTCCTGGTTATAATTTTTGTGGACCTGGAACAAAATTGGAAAACCGATTGTCAAGAGGTGATAAAGGTATAAATTTATTGGATGAGGCTTGTAAAGAACACGATATTGCTTACTCACAATCAAATGATATAAAAAGAAGGCATTTAGCTGATAAAATATTAGCTGACAAAGCTTTATCAAGGTTCAAAGCTAAAGATTCGAGTTTTGGGGAAAAAACTGCTGCACTAGGAATTACTGGTGCTATGAAAATTAAAAGAAAATTAGGTATGGGACTTCGAACGAGAAGAAAGTTCAAGCGAAAAACCCGAAAAGGACGAGAACTATCATTATCTCAGGTAATTTCAAAAGCTAGAAAAGGAATTAAGGGGAAACGTTTTAAAGACCTAAATGAAAGTATTCAAACTGCTTTAAAAGCTATTAAAAAAACAGGTAAAGTGTTACCTCCAAAGAAAAGGGTAATTCCAATCCCAAAGACTGGCGGATTTCTTCCACTGATACCTTTATTTGCTGGTTTGTCTGCTCTTGGTGCTCTTGGAGGAGGGGCTGCAGGTATTGCTAAAGCAGTAAATGATGCAAAAGCAGCCAAAGCGAAATTAGAAGAATCTAAACGACACAATCAAATGATGGAGTCCATTGCGGTAGGAAAAAAAGGAAGTGGACTTTATTTAAAACCCTATAAAACAGGATGTGGATTATACTTGAAACCTTATTCAAAAAACTGCTAAAACATATACCTCGAAAAGCACTTACAAATTATGATTTACTTAAATACGTTAAATATTTACAAATTCCCAACTTTCGTGGTATTTTTATGAGGGATAAATTACCAAAAAAGATAAAGATAATTGAAAGTGCAATTGTCAATCTAGATAATCATAGTGGTGCTGGTACTCACTGGATAGCATATACAAAAAAAGGAAAAAACATAATATATTTTGATAGTTATGGTAATTTGCGACCCCCTTCTGAATTAATTAAATATTTTTATAGCGACCGAAATAATAATATTGTTAATTATAATTATAACAGTTATCAAAACTTTAACAAAACAAATTGTGGTCGATTGTGTCTAAAATTTCTTTATAACCATATATAACACGTAATTTTAGTTTATTATTAAACACATTTTTAAAGTAAAATGTCATATAGTTTTGTTCTTAGCGGCAATTCCGCTATTTTAACATCAGAGTTACATCCTCCAATATATTTAGATGAAGATGTTGAATATGCTATCGGTCTTGTAAATTTCGAAACATTTAATGCAATTCCCAATATTGATGTTGGGAATAATGTATTAATTCATGATGAAAATTTAGAAATAGCCATACCCCCAGGTAGCTACGAATTAGAAGACATAACAGATTTTTAAAAAAACACACTTGGATGAGGATAAAATTAGTTTTAGTCTTTATGCAAATAATAATACTTTGCGTACACATCTTAAATGTTCAGCCCCCATAACTTTTCGTGAAGGAACTGTTGGTAAATTATTAGGGTTTAAAAATGGGCGATTGGAAGCCAACATTGAACATATATCAGATTTTCCCGCAGAAATAATTAAAGTAAATTCAATAAATATAGAATGCAGTATTGCAGAGGGATCATATTTAAATGGGAAACCTGTTCATATAATACACCAATTTTTCCCGAGCGTTGCTCCAGGGTTCAAAATAATTGAGTCACCTCAAAACGTCATATATTTCCCAGTCACCGTTAAAGTAATTGATAAAATAGCCATTAAAATAATAGATCAGGAAGGTGATTTGGTTAATTTTAGAGAAGAAACCATAACCATCAGACTACATCTTAAAAAAGTAGATGAAAGATGGTAATATTATATAACAATAAATCTGCAAACTTTACTAGAAAATTTAATAATAAAAACATTAATAAGACAAGAAAGAAACCAACTTCCTTTAGTAGGAAATCAAACTTCCAAAGGTTAACACCTTCTAATAGAAAATTTCTTCAAAGTTTGGGTTTTAAACTTAAATAAAAATGGATTATTTAAATGTAAGAGAAAATGTATTGGTTGATGAATCAATATTAAGCTGGGAAATTCTTTCTTTCGATCCTTTTAATCCTACAAAACTCGGACCAAATGATGAAATCAGAATTGCTTTGCAACAAACAGGAAAATATCCTTTACCTTGCAAAAGTGAAATTTATGTGGAATTGCAAGTAACTAAAGAAGATGATTCCCCTTTAGCTAATACTGTTTTAATTAATAATGCTCCGGCATTTTTATTTAAAGAATTGCGCTATATTTTAAATGGTGTTACTATTGACTCCGTTCGGGATATTGGTATAACTTCAACTCTTAAGGGATATATTTCATTTAATCAAAATGAAAGTGCTAAATTGGAAAATGCCGGTTGGTATCCGAAAACAAAATCTAAAGAAAAAATTATGACTGACGACAAAGGTAATGTTTCATTATGTATACCATTAAAGATGTATTCAGGATTTTTTGAAGATTATAATAAGATTATTCTTAATTCACAACAAGAATTTATTCTAATAAGAAGTAATGATGATACAAATGCATTATTATCCAGTAATGAAGATGAAAAACCCAAAATTAAAATTACAAAGTTGTGTTGGAGAGTTCCTCATCTTACTGTAGCGATTCCGCAAGAATTAGCACTTACTAAAATTATTGACAAAAATAGTGATATACTAATAACCTTTCGAAGCTGGGAATTAGTTGAATATCCAGAGTTATTGGAAACTACGAGGCACAACTGGCCCGTAAAAACATCTACAAAAGTCGAAACGCCACGTCATGTTCTAATTGCTTTTCAGAAAAATAGACGTGGTAATCTAAAAATGGATATGAGTAAATTTGATCATTGTAATTTAAGAAATTTGAATGTCTTTTTAAATTCAGAAAGATATCCTAACAATGATCTTCAACTTGATTTTGAAAATAATAAATTTGCTACTCTGTATGAAATGTTTACAGACTTTCGTCAAAGGTATTATAACTCTCCAGTGGAACCAATTTTTAATCCAAAGGAATTTAAAGAAAATGCTCCTATAGTTTACATTAATTGTTCACATCAAAGAGATTTACTACAAACAGGTCCAGTAACCATGAGAATTGAATTTGAAACCAAGGAAAAAATTCCCGCTAAAACAGCGGCATATTGTGTTATAATTCATGATAAAGTTTTCAGTATAATCCATTAACAAAAATTGTGAAACAGCTGTAATACAATTTCCTTAAGATAAAATACTCCTTTTAAACAAACCGCTACTTATGCTTAAGAGCGCACGCGTCAATTTTGATATTTATTAACGTAGCCAAACCAGAATTCTTCATTTATATAATGTGAAATTAGATTTTCAACTTAAGTTGCAGAAATTAAAAAAACAAATAAGTGAATATCAATTAAAAGTAGAAATGATCAAGAAATTCAAATATTTGAAAATATGAAACTTATTCTAGATCTTCAAATATTGAAAATTGAAAATAATAAATTTATTATAAAGGAGTTAGCAGCTTACGATGGGCAAAAGGCAAGTCATTTTATTTTCAAAGCTCCATTTCCGATGGGTTATTTACCACCCTATTTACACAAACAAGCTCTGTGGTTAATAAAAAATTACCATTGCATTGAGTGGTGTGAAGGATTTACGCCATTACACAAATGTGGAGATATCATAAGAGATTTAAGCGCTAAGGTGGACTATGTTTATGTAAAAGGGGAAGAAAAGGCAGATTTCGTAAAGAAGTATTCCATGAAACCAGTTATCGAGATTGATGAACAACCCACCCTGAAGAAAATGGATCCTTGCTGCTTTTATCATCAAAAAATACTATGTGTATGTGCATTATCAAATGTTTATTACCTTTACAACAATTTTTTTATGTAATAAAAGACTTGATTACAAATTATGTGTTTTATTTTCTAACATTGTTCTAATACATGAAATATTATTATTTAATCCTAGTTCTTGAAGTTTACATATTAAAATATCTATATTTTTATTTTTTAAATATTCGCTACAACATTTAGCTGCTAGTAAACATAATTCTGCATGTTCCATATAATTTAAAAACAATGTAATATTCTGCGCTTCACGTTCTTGACCTTCATATGCATAAAACTCGGAACAGGCTGCGGACATCAAAAACTTTTCATACATTTCTCTTATTAATAATTCCATAATAAATCCTACACTAAAACCTCCCTGTTTCTCAATATCTCTTTATCTCCCTCTTCCTCTTCCACGATTTCTTTTAATATATCAGGATCTTTTATATAATCCTTCAATATCCTTAAAAAGTAACTGAATCCTATTTCCTTCATTTCATGAACGAACTTCAGTAAATTTTGTGTTTTTCTATAATTTAAACAGGCTTCTGCAGCTAATTGGTATTGGAAGGCAGTCTCATAATATACCTGTGCCCACTCGGGGTGCGTTTTTCTTAGCATTGCATTCTTTAATTCGGAATTTTGAATTTTAGTAAACTGTTTACCTAATTTGATTATTTCATTTTGCAAATCACTGTTCATAACTACCACTTATTTTTAATTTAACACTTTTCGTTATTAGTGGTGAATCTTCTATGTAAGGTTAAGACTAATTGTGAATGAATGTAGCTCGCTCAGATTCAGTCCTTTAAAATACTAGCTTCCCTCCAACTGCTGTGGTGGTTAAGAAGGAGGTAGGAGGTGGAGCAAAAAGAGGTGGAGTTTACGTAACCAATCGAGATAGGGGGCGAACTTGGGCAGCCAAACAGAAACAAGGTCATTCTTGGCTGACCAATCAAAAAAGTGGTGGGGGGGTCAACTCAGAGCCCCCTATCTCCACTACTTACCACATATTTTAGCATCATTAAACTCCCTTTTTTCTTCAGGCGTTAACGGTTTCATAGGCTTAATGTCTTTTAAATATGTGTTGTATAGAGCCCTTAAATCACACTCGATACGATCCACAAGGACTTGAGCTGCATTATTACCGCGAAATAGCTCAAATTTCGAAAGTGAGTCGTCAAAAGAGCATTTAATTAAATAAGCAAAAGAATATGGTTCATCTTTAAAACTTTTTACAGTGTAAGAATTTTGTGGGTTTGGTTGTACCGTTTCAACGGGTTTTAAAACAGATTTGAATTCTTCATAAACCACGAATGGAACGCGTATTTACTTTTCTATACCCTCGAATTTTAAAATATTTTCCGGCACACTCTTTCCAAATTTATCGATTTTTAAATCCACTGAGGGTGTTTGCGTGAAAATGTGGTTACAATCGTAGCTTTGATGTAAAGTTAAAGCTGACGGTGTACTAAAATAAATGAGGCAACCATCACAGAAATATATTTTATGTTGTTAACAACTAATTTGACTTGAAACTAAACGTGATAAATCCCGAATCCAACAATAATGACTCTTTGAACAAGTCGTATCATAAAAATGTTCACCGCCATCTTTACTACCACAGTCTTTTGTAATTAACAATAAATTTACATGCCTATCCATCTTTTTTGACGCATACCTCAGTGGACCAATAACTTCATGTATTACTTCGTTATTTTCATATTTAGATTCCAGACGGTATACGTTAATTGATATATTGTTCATTTCCTCAAATTTTTTAATGTCACGTAATTTTACTGGAAAATCCATACCTGTTAAATTTAGCACTCTAGAAAAATGGGGGTAGGATGTCTTCTGTGAAGGCGCTGCTGTGGGAGGAAACAATGCTAATGTTACAGCCCACGCAAAGCAAAATTCGTCCTGGTTAATCACATTTACGACAGCTCCTTTCTTTTCAATAGAACACGACAACTTGATGTATGATGAGCCACCCATAGGCATATACTTGTTGATACTAACTTCCAAGTATAAAATTCGCACAAGAGCCCATCCTATAACAAGAAAAATAATATATAAAAATCAGTTTAATATATCGGGTTTTGATTTTTCCATACCTGAATCTTTCTCCTGGAACTCTGTCGCCTGCGTTTTTATTAATTCGGTGAAAAAATGATAAACGACATCCAAATCACTTTCTACACTAATTATTTGATTAGCAGTGTTGAAGGATTTTTCACTGAATATTTCTTGTGATGGAAGCATGTACTCACCAACAGCTGTCATGTTAACTTTTAAAGCATGATGCACACGCAATAAATTATTAACAAGTTCCACCACCTTGGATTTAATGTCTGCAAAGAACATTACGTAATCGGAATGCTCCATATCACTGCTAACCCGATAGGTTGCAATTCTCCTTTTGAAGGCACATTCAACGAGTTGCACACCATGACATACCGGCAAACATGAATTATTTTTATGTTGTTGTGTTCGTTTATGCGCTGACATATGATTTATTGGAACATCTACGTTACATGTAGCGCAATTAATTACCGGAATCGTCGATGTATACTCTTCAATTCGGAGCCGTTTTCCTCCAGGCACTTCATTAAATCTCGCCGCACACGATTCTCTTTTATGACGTCTCATATTATAACTATTAGTAAACTTTGAACAGCAATTTTCACAAACATATGCCATGATTTGTCAAATATTAACACATGTACTACCTATACAAGTCAGAGCCAACTGATGAATGAAACTACCCCATACCCTATATAAAACCATTCAAGGTCACCCCAAACCACGTAACATATCTTCAAGGTCACACGCCCAAGATGACCTCCAGCAAAGTCAAGGTCGTCCCGACCAAGGTCAAGGTCAAGGTCACACACAACCTTGAACACAAGGTCAAGGCCAAAGGCAAAACACACGTGCACTTTCAAGGTCAATGGCAAGGGCATGTGGGCGGGGCCAAAGAGGGGTGGGGCAAGGTCAAGGTCAAGGTCGAGAAGTGGGGGGACGAAGAGGATCGGGTTATGTTCACTACTAGCTTCTACCACTTTGTTGCTGGCATCAATATCCAACATGAATTTTTCATGATCTTGTTGATAGCCTAAAATTGGACTGGAGTATAACGCAGCCTTGCTTATCGATATCAGAAAGAATTTTTTCTTCAATAAGCTTATGTAAGGGTGAAGCAATATTGGCAACACCTTCCATGAATCTTCTATGGTATGTGTATAACCGTAGAAAACTTCTCCATTTATATTGGTCATGTGGTTGAGGCCTATCTTTTCTTATTTGCTTTTTTCCTTCATTGTGGAATACTACATGCCCAGGAAATTCAACTTTTTGTTCAAATGGTAAGCAATTTTTGAGGTTAAATCGATGGTTGGCGTTTGGGGTTTTCAATTCTTGCAAATAGTCCCCGTAGATTATGTAATGTTTTTCCTATAACCATGACATCATAGACCTATTTTCCATGTAAGACCTCGCAGTTCTATTTGGCATAACATTATAGGTATCAGTGCCAATGGAAAAAGCAGTCTTTCCCGTATCTTTATTTTTAATGCCTACTTGCCAATAATATCCACTTATTAGATCTAGTGTGGAAAAATATTGTGATCCAACGAACGCTGAGTCTTTCTTAGTAACGTCTTTGAACGTTCTGTAGTCAAAACAAAAATCTAGTTGTTCCACCCTTTTTAGCTACCAATATTATAAGAGATAACCAAGGACTAGATGATTCTTCTATGGTCTCCTCATTCATCATTTTGTCTACATAGAACTCCACATCCTGGCATTGGGCTATGGGATGTCTTCTGGATGGCTGCCGTATTGGTTGTGCACTGGCAGTATTCAAATCATGCTAGATGATGTTCGTCATACGTGTATTACCATTTTTTGCTTCAAAAGTATTATTTTGCCTCCTTATAAACGTCTTATCTTCTTCAAATTCTTGAGACGAAAGATGTTTTGAATTTGCCTGAAGCTCTTCTATAAGTTCGTTATATCACGACTTTCATATAGATTTGCCAAGTTGTTTACATTATACCAAACATTTAATTGGCTCGTAGAATGCTACTTCGTCTTTTTTATAATTTTGACATAGGAAGAATATTCATTACTCCTATTAATATGATGTTATTTGAATTGACTATTGCCTTCGGTACTAGATATTTACAGGGCTGGTTGAGGTGTTGTACCAATTCGACGTGGCTGCCAGAACTCCTGTCCAGTATTTCGTAAACGATCTTCTCCGTGCTTCCCTTTATTTTGGTTTTCTTGCTAGGCAACGTCTCTGATTAGCTCGGTATTGTATTTCATAGATAGAATAAATTCTTTGGTGCTAAACTTTACGATGATAAGCTTGTTGTCGAAGGAAAATCCATACTAACGAATCAAGTCTATAGCCAGAAATAGCTCATCTTCTATATCAGCAACTAACACCAAATAGTTTAATTTTAGCCTTCCAAGTTGAAGCTCCAATCACATCTACTTTTAGAGTTACAGTTCCCATTGTTGATCTTCTGGACATGGTAAGATTTTAATTTTACCACAAGGTTTGACTTTATCTGAGGTATTGGTTCACCAGTATCAACAGTTATGATATAAGGCGTAACATTGACATCCTTCAATTATAAGACTATTGACGGTCTTTCTTAGGCTATGGATAAAAATGACTCAGGGGGCATTCTCGATATTGGCCACCACTTTTGTCCACATATTTAGCATTCTATCTGGTTTCTTCTATAGTGTAAAGTATCGCTTTTTGTATTTGGTTCCTTAAAGATTTCATATAACATTTTCTCCACTATCTGACTCAATAAATCCTTGATTTCTTTTCTGGAAACCGCTCTTATTTTTGATCTTGACACATTATAGACTCCTTTTATTTCCAAAGCCATGCCCAAGGCTTTACTCCAATAACCAAACTTGCTTATACGCAACATACGCTCTATTGATTGAGTTGTAGAAATGGTTTGCAAGAACCCCAATGCTGATTCACGAAGTGCAATTACTGATAAAGTATCCATCTCTTCGTATTTTCAATTATTTATTGTAGCGGCATATTTAATTTGTATCTGCACATTATTCAAGATCGTCGTAAATTATGTGTTCGATGTTCTGTCCAGTATTTAGGAGAGCCCATGCTTCTTTATTTTATTGATTTCTGTATGAAGGTTTTTCATTTTAGATTCTCTCCTGTCTACGACTTCTTGCACTTCTTGTCACACTTTTCCTATGTCTTGTTCCACAATTGATTCAATACTACTAACTTCTTGGCGTACTTCTTTCATGTCTTGTCACACTTAAATTCTCTCCTTCTTAAACTTTTGCGTTTATCTAATTCTTTTACAATGGTCCATTTTATCCATTAGCAAAGTTTATATTGATCTTTTTTTTTTCTTTCGGTGACGTGATTCTTCTTGTTGTTTTTTTTTTGGCGGCATTCTTCTTCTTCATTTTTGTCTTTAGAGCGACGTTCTTCTATATGTTCCATTTCGGCTGTTTGTTTTCAAGTATTTACCATATAAACTTCTAGGATATTGTTGAAAACCCGGTTCTAAACTTCTTTCTTGATATTAAATTTGATAGTGAAGTTCGTTTTTGCTAGCTCTTCTAGTTTCTAAATAGAACTTTCTAGAACTATGTAAAAAATTCGGTTCTAAGCGTCTTTCTTAATGACAAATTCGATGATGAAATCAGTTTTCCGCTATTTTTTAGTGTCCAAAGAGAATGTTCTAAAACTTTGTCGAAAATTCGGTTCCAAACTTCTTTTTTCGATGGTGAAGTCACTTTTTCGCCATCTTCTAGTTTCTAAATAGAATGATTTAAAATTTTGTCGAAAATTCGGTACTGAGCTGCTTTCTTTATGACAAATTCGATGGTGAAGTCAGTTTTTTACTATATCCTTTAGTGTCCAAATAGAATGTTCCAGAAATATGTCGAAAATTTGGTTCTATGTTTTTTTCTTGAGGACATATTTAATGGTGTAGACAGTTTTTCGACATATTCTCTAGTTTCCAAGTAAATGTTCTTGATTATAAATTCTACGGTAAAGTCAGTTTCTCGCTACCTCTTCTCAGGTTCCAAATGGAATGTTGTAGAACTTCGTCGAAAATTCGATTCTAGGCTTCGTTCTAGATGACAAATCCGATGGTAAATTCGGTTTTTCGCTATTTTGATTCAAAATAGAATGTTTAAGAATTTTATCTAAAATTAATTTTATCATCATATTTCATGACAAATCCGATAGTTAAGCCTGTTTTTTTATCTCTTCTGTTTTACAAATAGAATTTTCCGGAAATTCGGTGATAATCCTTACTTCTGACACCAGTTCTTACGATTTTACCCTGTTTATATTGACTCACTCTGCTCTAAAAATCACACTACTGTTCACTTTAACACTTTAATAACTACTTGTTTACACTTTTATTATTAAATTTTAACACTTAATTCATATTCTCTCTACTTATATACACCTGTACATTTTAGAATAAAAGTATAGAATCTCCCTACACAATGACTAATAAAAGTTTCTAGATTGTATTTCTATAAGGAACAGGATTAGTACTCAGGTAGTCCTCACTACAATATAGACTCCCAGATGAAGGCAGCCAAAGTTTTCAAGCTTTGAATCATATTGAAAAAGGTGTACCTGATGAATTTAAAAGTAAAACTCTCGATGAAGTTAATATTGCCATGGAAGAAAACTTGTTAGATTGTAACAACGACGAAAGTGATGCTGAAGGCGATATTGATGGAAACATATTACCAAATCTTGATGATCCAGTTCTATCCACATCTCCTGATGTTGTTGCTACGTCTGCTCTAAATTTAAACCAAGGAAAACCTCATAATCCATTTCCTTAGACACCTGCGCAAAAAAAGGGAAAGAAGAATTTTTCAAATAGGCGAGAATGTGAAAATCAAAAATATATTAAGTTGATGGAAAATAAAGACAACCAAAATAAAAGTGTTTATGCAGAATGACTACTAGAAAAAAGTAATAGTTTTAATATTTATTCTATATTTTCTAAAAGAAAAGAACCGATTTTTTAATGTTTTTTATAACTTTATATTTCTTATTTATGTGTCAACATAACTCATTCATTATTTTAATAGCATTTTTGATGATTAGTTATTAAGAACTATATTTATTTAACTTTTGAGTAGTAAGCGCAAAGCTGATTGTATGATTATAAGTAGGTATTGTCTCTAAAGAAGGTATCGTTCCTTGTATATTGAGCAAAAATACCCGTAAAAAATGTATAAAATCTACCATTCTAATTCACTAAAGTTATCTAATTTTAAACCCTACTAATTTGACAACGAAAGCTTTAAATTGACACATGCAACACTAACCCAGTCAAGTTTTGAATATGTTCATCATAGACTAGAAATATAGAAGTTTTTCCGAGAAGAACCTATGATGAGGAAATACTGATTGGTAACAATGAAAACTTTTACTCAATTCCGTAAAAACACCTCTCTATTTAACAGTTCTAAGATTTTTCCCCTCGTTTTTTATTGCAACTGGAACACGATATTTTTGGTGATCTTTACGATGTAAACTGGCTAACTGCAGTTCTCACTTTTATGACAGCTAAATAAGGTCTAAATTTTTAAACTTTTTAGTGAATCCGAAAGTATATCAGTATTAAAACTTATACCCGATCTAGTTGCCATGAAAATTAAATCTTATAGTAGATTAATTTTATTGTGCTTACGATCAACAAATAAATGATTATATAGGGATATTTAGGATAAGAACCTGGCAATAAAGCCTTGAAGTATGTAAGAGAAATAGTTCTATCTCGAAAATAAATAAAGTTCTCCATTTTTGCCGGTTCAGTAATAAAAAAAAATGATTTACTTATACCTATATTTTTAGGGTTTAAAGTTTGCTTGGCTTATTGTTGCTCTTGTCAGTTTAAGCCCTCTGCTGTCAATGTTTTATTTCTTAATGCTTCATTATATTTGAATAAAATGTCAATATGTATGTCACGCCGATCTATTTTGTTATAATGTAAACCAGAATGTTCACCGTTCACTTGTAGACCTTCTCTTCATCTACAGGGTGTATCGTTATAAATGAGCCACCCATTAACTTTTGTGGTAGCGGTTCTAAAGAATTTTTTTCAAATTTTAAAGAAAAACAACAGATTTTGGATATATAACATAAAATTTAAATTTTTTAAGGGAACATCCTCTATATTATTATCTGATTTGAGGTATTTAAACTTTGTCGAAGCTGAACATGCACCCATAAATTTAAAATCTAACGTTTGATTGTTTCTCTTTTATCTTTGTAAAAAATTCCTTAGATATACTACGATTACATCTTCATGAAGCTTATTAAATAAATGAGTTAGATAAGTAATCCATTTATAATCACTAAACCTGTACATTAGACACGCTAAACTAATGTTAATAAATGGCATATAATAATCCTGAGTGCTCGATGATAAAAGCAGAGTCTCAGACCTTGTATTTAAGTTATCCATTTTAATCTTAAATGAACTGCTATTGAATATATAGTTAAAATTCATCATAACCCAGAACGATTTGCAAATTTTCGACCAATAAAATCCCGTGTGTTTCGTTCTGACGCCGGCAGTGGACTCATCAGTGGGTTCCACAGACACTCTTTGACATACTTTTTATAACGTAATTTCTGATATTTGAATCTTCTCGGCGTCGGAAACTACCGGTGAGATGTTCCTTAGGTGGCAGTTTCTACACCACTATTACAATATTATCCAAAAATATATTATATTTTTTCCTTGACTTTAATAAAAAATAAAAGTTTGGCAATTGCGCTGGAAGCAATAATGTACAATATACATTCGTGTGGAGCTGATATTCTTTAGAATTTGAAAGGAGTCAGCAAAGTACGAAATTTGTAAAAAAATGTATAAAAAAAGACGAATTCTCTAATTTGAAGACGATACCCAGGTAGAGAATTAAATTCTCTACCAATATACACGACTTAAATTTGTCTAACATCACTCCTTCCAGTGGTTGCTGTAAGATCGTTTTTTGAAAGGACGCAATAATGATAGAATGCCATATATATATATATATATATATATATATATATATATATATATATATATATATATATATATATATATATACTAGCTGACCCGGCAAACGCTGTTTTGCCATATAAATAATTTCTATGTACTTTCTAGTGCCGACAGAAAATAACTAACCTATTTTAAGTGTGTAAGGATGTGGTATATGCACGAAATAGGTGTGTAATGCTGTGAACGATAAGGGAATATAGAATAACAAACGCCAAGCACTATATTTATTAATTTATTATAATTTATTTCTTTAATATATATATACATATTATTATTCGATAAGAACGGTAACACTATCAAAAAATATCAGTCTCTTAATGCTACAGCGTGAACAATATTTTTTGTTAGCCCATCTTTAGCTAACACAAACAAACTTGATGGTTTACCCACTCGAGAGCATGCTACGTATAATTGTCCGTGTGAAAAACATGGCGTGCTTAAATCTACGCCACAAACCGACATCGTTTGGCCTTGGGATTTATTGATGGTCATGGCAAATGCCAATCGAATTGGAAACTGAATACGTTTTAATTGAATTGGCGCATCCGTAGGTATAATAGGAATCCGTGGTATTAATATGTTTTCACCTCGGAACTTTCCACTTAACATGCTAGCTTCGATGACGTTTTTCATTAATTTTCGAATGACCAATCGCGTACCGTTGCACAGCCGTGGCGGGTTCAAATTGCGAAGCAAGATAATCGGAGATCCAACCTTTAATTGTAAATTATGCGGTGGCATACCTGGCAAATCCAGTGAGTTCAAAAACTCTGTGGGAAAATTTACAGTTTCACTCGCATCGCAAACTGTGTCAATAGATTTATATGATATCAAGCTCCCTGGCAATAACTGTTGTATCTTCAGATTCAAATTGTCAACGTCTACATTTTTTGCCGCTAAAATTGCTCTTTCTGCAAGCCACTCATGATTTAAGTACTGTGTGTGTACATCGGGAAATATTTTATCAATGAGAGTGTCTTGCGAGTCAACGATTGTGCAAAAATCTGTCGGTAATTTTACGCATCCAGTTTCATCTATAGTTACTTTTCCATCACCGATATCTAGGAGTTGTTTTGAGAATGTTTCAGCGGATGGATCTTGAAGCATTTGAACGCGCATATTTACTTTCAGCTCTACTTTTTCAACATTACGCCACAGTGTAGATGATTTTAAGCAAGCATTAATCTCATCAGCGTATGTTGAACGTGGAATGACGGGAAGTGTTTGCCTGAAATCACCTAAAAGGACTAACAGAGTGCCGCCAAATAGTTTGTCGTTGTTTTTGATATCTTTTAACGTCCTGTTAAACGCCTCAAGTGAATGTTTGTGCGCCATAGTAGATTCATCCCAGATGATAATTTTACACTGTTTCAGCACGGTGGCCATGGACGATTGTTTTTTTATGTTGCACACTCCGTCAGGGTTATTTTGAATATTTAATGGCAGCTTAAATACTGAATGAGCTGTTCTGCCTCCATCCAATAAAGTTGCAGCAATGCCTGACGATGCAACGGCCAATGCGATGCCATTATTTGATCGTATTTCAGCAAGAATTAGCGAAATAAGGAATGTTTTTCCAGTTCCACCTGGTGCATCCAAAAAGAAGAATCCACCTTGTCCTGCTGAAACTGCGAGCATAATGCGGTCGTAAATGATTCTTTGTTCCTCATTCATTAATGGGACATTGCGAGTAACAATCGCCGCCATTTCTACAGTGTTGTACTGCATTTCACGATTCATTTCCATGTTCATGAAATCAGATGCAGCTCGATCTGGCGAATTCATACCGAAATGACTGAGTGATAAATTAGCAATTATAATGCAGAGATCTTCAATAGCAGTCAATGCTTCATTGTACATAGCGTTATCGTTACATCGTTGCATCGTGTACGATGTTGATGCAATATATCATCAGTCATTGAATCTTTGTGATTATCCCACAATATCTGTGCTCGAGCTGGAAAACATGTAGTTAACACTATAGCGAATAGTAGACGAATTTGTATTGCTGTACAGTTCAATGCTGCTTCAGCAAGCATACATTCCCACTGGTTGTCGTCTTCCAGCAAGCCGAGTGCAAGGCACGCATCTTTATACGTTGAATACTGTTGCCCATTCACTTTCCGTATATCTTGAAATGACAATGGGCCAGTAACATTAAACAACAACAATCGAAGATAAAAGCATTCAGTTTGCTTTGGATTGACTGTAAATACTCGCCCCAAGGCGTTTGATTTAAATAAATTGGGACATGCATCAACTGGGGAGCCTTGCTTGCGGGGCATCCATTTTTTTGTTTGAGCCCATGTGAAATAGCATGGTACTTGTGAATAGAGTAACGTTCGTGCAAAGGCACCAAAATCATTCGCACGATTACACAATTCGAAAAATTCAGTGAGTGTAGTTTTAGGTGGATTTACAGCACGATCAATTGCTGTCTCGTTCGTGAAAAATACACGCTGGCCGTTTTCGAGATGGACGGCTAACTGAACAACTGCTGGATCCCGTTCATGAATCGGGAAACCAAAGATACGCCAAGCAGCTTCATTGGAGCTGATGTACCGACCAATTTGATAAAGTGTTATTTCATCGTTTTTATTCACTGGTGGAGCATTCACGTTAGTGTTTTCCACTCTAAACACAGCCATATCACTGCCTTTATGGACATACTTGCAAATGTATTTGATGCTCTTCACAGAACTGCAGAACTCAACATTAATATGAGCATTGTATGTCTTGCTCAACAGAGGTGAATACGGTACCACCCAACGATTATCAATGTCAATGTCTGTGTTGTTGATGTTTTTAATAAATGATCGTCCGCCATTATCGGGACTTCTTCGACGATATATTGGATATCCGTCGACATTTGTGATCGTATCGTTCGTGAAATCTTTAGGGAAATTTTTAGTGCATTTTCCATCTGCCATGCAAGGCGATGTACGATTAAGAGTACCGCATGGACCATGAATCATGTTCGCTGTAACAATATCAAACAGCAGATGGTCAGTAGACGGATCTGGAAGTTCTGCAGAAATGATGCTATCGATTTCTTCAGGACGGATTCTATCGATTAACCAAACCAAAATGTGAGCATGAGGTAATCCTCGCTTTTGCCACTCAACTGAATACAGCCAGCAACGTGTGCGGCCGAATACATGTAATTTAGTAATGAAACTTATTAAAGACTTCAACTTTTGTTTGAACACACGTGCTGTAACGTCATGACGATGGATTGAATTTTGGCCAGGCAATAGCAAAGATGCAATCTCTGGCCATTTTGGATTACATGTAAACGTGATAAATAAACACGGTCGTCCATATTCGCGCACGAAAGTCAGAGCATCCTGTATATATTCTTTCATATGACGTGGACTGCCCACATACGATGATGGTAGAATGACAGAGTTACCAATTTCGGCAGCGTCAGCGTTGTTGTTAATAGCGTCCCGCAAGTGAATGTACTCTTCCGCACGCAGCTTGAGTTGATTATATCGTAAGTATCGTAGTCGTTCGCCTTCTATCTTGGCGTACATGTCGACCATGAATTGTTGACAAAGCTCGCGACATCGTAGAATGACGTTGTCCCGGCCGCGTCGAATCATCAATCGGTACGCATAATAATCTTTCGAGCTAACGTTCTTGTTTGTTTCGGCTCCTGTAATAATATATTTTTAAATATTAGATTAAATCAATTACGATAAATAATTTAATTTTTTTTTAATTAGTAATCAAGTTTAAAATGAATGAAGTACCTGATACGGGATCGCGTTGTTTGATATTTATGCAGTATCCGTCTTGTCCCTTCCAGAACATTAGCGGATATTGGAGAGCATCATATGAACGATGTGTATCAGCAATGAACTGAAGATTATTACTCCTTCTACGAACCACAATTTCTCGTGCGCCTGTACAATCGCCAACCATGATTCCCGCAACGTCGTCAACAACAGGTGCATTAAATCTACGAATATGTTCTCCAGCTGGTGTTTTATCAGGATTAATGACAATAGCGTGGTTATCGTTTTGTAATTTATGCATGTGTGATTTGAATATTTTCAACAATTCATTGTGCTCATTCAGTAGAGCGTCCAGTTCGCTCACGATGCGTTTGGCAAAAAATGAATCAAGGTTGTTATAGTCACAACGTGCATTCACACGATTGGCAAGTGCGCTTCCGGAATCCTCGCCGCCCATAAAGTAGATTTGTAAAAATTTATGTGCTTCGTTTGGCATTGGCAGTAATGAGTCTATTTTATGATAAACTTGGCCTCTAATTTTAAATGTAGAATTGTATTGTTGACCAAGTGAATTAGTATTTCGAACTATTTCTGTTGCTCCGAACGATGTCATTTGAAAGCATGAATTGAATGTTCGAATGGACTTCAAGAACACGTTAGAATCTGGATCCGTGCCGATAAGTAAACCGTTCAATGGTTCCGGTGGTGTTTCAATGTCGGGTAGTTGAACTTTTCCTGACGCGCAACACATCCCAGCTGGCTCGTTTTTAAATTTAAGAGCATGACAATTTGAACATTCTTTGTCCATAGCACCAATCACCACTTTTGTATGGGCATAATATTCCATATCAGGCTCATACTGGAATGCTAGCCGCAGGAATGAATCAGATGTAAATGCTCGGTGTACCTGTTGGCGTTGCTGGTTATTTGTTCTGCGTCTATTGGCTGTGAATCGGCGTGATTGTCGTTGTTGTAATCTTATCACTTCATTGCGTTCAGCTCGTGTATCTTCAGATTGTTCTTGACGCAATTGCGCCATGCTCACACGTACATCAGTATTTTGTTGCTGTTCTTCTTCAGTTCTTTCGGATCTTATATTTCTCTTGTTTCTGGTTGTACTTGTATTACGGCTCAAATCAGCCCCTTTGCGTTTTCGTGGCATTGTTCGCTGTACAAAATACACATAAATAGAACTAACAAAATTACTTAAGAATGAAAAACATCATAATTATATTGTTATTCATGTAAATATTAGACTGTTTTACGCAAGCGACACATTTTACTGTTAATAATTATATCGAAAATATATTGTTGGAAATGATGAAAAAATGAATACAAAACAAAATTACCGTTTACCGAATCTTTTTTGACCTTTTTCAACAACAATTTGAGTATAAAAAAAAATATACTTACAACAACACAAAAGTCGTTGTTGGTAGGGGCCCCTGACACGCGTTGAGTATTTTTAGGTTATAATTAATAATAACAGATACTATTAATCTTATTAATATTATTAATTTACTATTAATTAATTAATTGTATGATTAATTTAAGAGAGTTATTATTAGTATTAATTTATAATTAATAATGAGAGTTACACTGACATAAAAAAATAACAATTGTAAACGTCACTACTAAGTTTGATGCATAAACACATAAACATTAATGATGGCCGACAACTGTGGAGGGAGTGAGAGAAACAGGAGACCGGCTTCGGTCTCATCCCTACTCCGCGTTGTTCACTGGATAGTTACACCGATATAGTCTGGCCAATGAGTATCCAGTAAAAGCGCGGAAAATTTTAAAAATTAATTAAATTACTAAAATGATTATTAAAAAATAGGGGTTGGTGATAGAAGGGTATAAATTTAGGGTTGAATGTATTTTTTAATGCGACATAATAAAAAAAATAAAATAATAAAAATTTGTATAGAATTATAAAAAAAATGTTAAGGGTGGACAACCCTTAACACTTAGGGGTATGAAAAATAGATGTTAGCCGATTCTCAGACCTACTGAATATGCATGCAAAATTTGGTTAAAATCGGTAAAGCCGTTTCGGAGGAGTACGAAGACAAACATTGTGACACGAGAATTTTATATATTAAGAAGAAGAAGAAGATATATATATATACATTCGTCAGAAGAAAAATCGTTATGACGTTTCGCCAACATTTCGGCTGGCATTTTCAAGTGATGCTTTCTCGAAGGCTTCTCAACTTGGAATTTCGTTCTTATGCTGTTTGAAGGGTTGTCAGCAATATCCTGCAAAATTTGTTCCTCTACGTGAGGGTGTCTTCTGGAAAGACCCTCACCGCCACTTTGAGGTAAAAATCACCTGGAATAAAACATGTAAAAAATTAATTCATTAACTCTAATAATTATTTCCAAATTATTTTTTACCTGTTTCCCGTGGGCTTTGATCAACCCTTTGAAAGGTTTTTGGATTTGATAATGTTCTAGCTGGAAATCTTTTAATATAAAGTCCTCTTGCCTTCTAAGAATTTCATAGCGCTTCACCATATATTAAATGCATATCAGCATACGTAAGAGTATTCTTCCAATTATTAGAAATATTTTTATTTGAAGGCAGTTTTGACAAATTCCGTCAATAGAAATTCATTATGTAGGTATTAACAACAACATTATTTTTACCTGTTTGTCTTTAGCATTAGTAACTTTTGAGTGTTTCGCAGAAAAATCGATTTATCTCGAAAACTACCAAATTATTAAAAAAAAATCAGTTTTCAGCTCAGTAAAATAACACCTGTCAAAAATTAGGCCCAACGAGTGTGGTTGCGAGTCCGTTCCTGACTTATCTGATGATCTAAAACGTGTACTGTAGTACAGTTTAATGAGATTTTATGGCCTCTATAAAATATTAAAATTTCATTAAATTATATAAGTCAGCTCAAAACTTAGTGCCAATCAGGTAAATCGCTGGATACTCTTTTAGCGCTCTGTATCTCCTTTAAGGGGCATTTTAGGAATTTTTTTCTATAACTAAGTAGGGTTATTTTAACCTCCCTATATACTCCCCAGAAATTAGGAGGTACTTATTGGACATCCTGTATACGTATAACTAAACGAAATCTGCATGACGAGTCCCTTGTTGTATTTTACAAGAATAAATAAATCCTATAGAGTAATTTTACCAAATATTAAAATAACGTATTAACGATAAAACACTGTCTAATGTTTTAGAATATTGTTTTTCATAAATTAGAAGACTGATATCAAAATCAATAAGTAATAAAAAAATTAATGAGTCAGAGAATGGTGGAGAAAAAATTTGTTAATATTGGGTTCCAATTTTGACAACAACATTCATAAATTGCCATGTATAGTGACATGTAGTTAAAATATTTTGAACTATTTGCGACAATCCAGCATAGAGTCCTGGGATAGATTTTTGAAGCCAGAAATCTTAGTATCTATATCATAATTTTACTTTAAGTTCTTCGTTAGTAAAAGTCAGAGTCAAAATCAAAAAATTTATTGATGCTATCACAGAAATAGTTTACATACGTCAAGTTGGGTAACTAAAGAAATACAAGTATAATATTGATTAGAATATATGTCACAATCAAAATATTGCAGAACAATTCAAATATTTAAAAAATAAATAAAAAGTATATTTACACACATTATCATACTCGACATTGATTGCATTTATAATATTTATGTGTTAATCCTAAACATTCGAGTTCAAAATTGTGAAGATAGGGACGAAAACACATTCAATTCAAAAAAGAAAAACATTAGTTTATTGTCAAAGGTAGAAATACAATATTTATTAAATGAATAGAAGCTTTTAAAACGAGGATGTGCTTTATTTTTTTTAAGAATGTCTGTGTAGGCAGCTCTCTCACATGGAATGGTAGCCTATCAAAATCTTGGTCGATAATAGTTCATTAAATATCGAAATTTATTTATTCTATGAAAGCCCAAATGTATATTACCTATGGGCCAGTCAAATTACCCTCGAAATGAGGTGATTTTGGGTAAAAATTTTTAATAAACAATTAAGGTGTGAAAAAATAGTTTTTTTGAGTTTTAGAAAAAGCTATTGCTTTTTAAACAAAAGTTGTGTGTCTTAAAAATACTCAAAAAATGAAAGAAAGAACACTAAAATTGGATAATTTGTTCATTACTTATGGCAAAAAGCATACAAAAATGTTAATCAATAATAGAAAAATATATTGCATATACTTCATACTTCAGCAAAAGCCTTTTGTGGCATAAAATAAGCGTGCCAAATAACTTACGCTGCTATTGTATGGTGTCCTAGTACAGCAAAGTGCAAACACCGCCTTCAGCTTGACAAAGTTTAAAGGATGGATTGTATGGGAATATTTAGAGTGATGATGATTGCTCCCATTAGGGCTCTAGAAGTCCTAGTGAATCTGCCTCCTCTTCACTTATTTACAGAGAACGAGGCTCTGAAGACTCTCCTCTCAGTTGTCTAGGACATCTTGGATTTGGGACGGGCAGCTACTCAGGTGTCTGGGAAAGCGCGGTGGAGAGGTGTCCATCACTCCCCGTGCGGACACATTACATGACGATGCTTTTAAAACCTAACCGCTCTATGGAGATATTTCTGCCAAGTAGAGAGAACTGGGACGAAGAGCGAAATCTTCCGAAAAATGGATCTTCGTGGTACACAGATGGAAGAGCTGGAGCCAGAGTGTTTAGCAGGAGAATAGGAGACAGAGAGTTGTACCCTCTCGGACAACGTGCAACGATTTTCACAGTGGAAATTTATGCTACTCTGCAGTGACCCCATCTCTATGAGAGAGACATCAGCAGGAATAGGATAATAATCTTATGCACAGACAATATGGCACTGAACTCCAGTGTCGAAACTTTGCGACTGGTGTTTGAGTGGAAGGATATATTGAACAGTGTGACAAGGATTGGCTGCACCGTCAGATTCTTGTGGGTCATGCGGGTCACTCGGGTATACGCAGGAATAAGGAAGCAGATCGTCTGGTAAATTTCGGTTACGCAATTGAACCATATGGACCCAATCAATTCTACCTGTCCCAATTGTCCTTTCCAAAAGGGAATTAGAGTTGTTGCTGGAAAGCAAATTGATTGAATCGTTGAGGAGACCTTCTGGAATTGTGCTAAGAAATATATAACTGTTTTTCTCTTTAGGAAGAAACTAGCAGTGAATTGTGGTGGAAATATTGACAGAACATTGTCACCTGAGGGGCCATCTTCATAAGATTGGTGTTGAAGACAATCTGACGTGCAGATGGTGCCTGGAGGAGGATGAAACGGTTGACCATGTACTTAGGGACTGTCCAGCACTCAACTGACTGAGACAGAGATATTTCAGAAATATAATTTTGGTACCGGAAGCAGTTAGGCAAATTCAATTAACGAGGCTGCTTGGATTCGCCATCGGCCTCAAATGACCTGCAGCTATAGTGGGATGTAAAGCGTCCAAGGAGGCCTAAGTATCGATGATCAAGTACCATCACCTTTGTTCATTCAAGCATGCAAAATTTGAAGTAAAAATATTTAACAGTTCTTTGCACAGTGAATTTGTTTATAACTTTTGTTGTTGTATTTAATTGTTTATTTTCATCGATCGGGAAAACTTACAGCGATATGCGGGTGCGCAAGTCCAATAACGAGGCTTATATTAGTAATATCAAAAAAGAACGAAATTAAGTATTGATTTTAGATTGTTGAAATAGATTAACAGAATTAGCATTTATTTTTTTCGTTATAAACAAATAGAATACTGCCTCGACAAATAACGATATCGAAACGCCGATAGACGTGATATTTTTGCCAGAATTTTTTAAACATAAAAAAGTCTCTATCATCAATAGTAGCCGAGATAGATTTTTTTTAATCCCTATGGCGTTGTTTATTAATATTAAGGAATTATTTTAGCAGGGATTCACAGAGCATTGCTCGAACTATCTTAAGCGGAAGTTTTCGACTCGATTATTTGAAAATTGTTGATGTGACGATAGTTTAAAGTTGCAGCTTTTCCGGTGGGGTGGGGGGGGGGGGGGAGAGAATGCTGGCAACCCGCGGGCGAAACTAGTCTCTGGTGCTTCAAATTCGTTTAGTCGGAAAAATTCGGATTATTTTGTTTGATTTGTGACATCTCGATAAAAGATAAACAATGGAACATATATGTTCATGAAAAATTTTTTTTAAGCTTAGCAATAAACAAATTATTGCATTTTCATATATTTTATGCATAGTAAGTAATTAATCGATAAACGATAATTTTAACATTGTTCATTTGAAAATGCGAAAATTCATTGACATTGGTATAACAACATGGTACAACCTATTTATACAATCGATGACTTAATTCCCCAAGAGTTATTGAGACACATAAATTACAACTGTAAAAAAGGTTGAAAAGCGAATGTTTGCATTTGACAAAAAAATCACTTACGTTGTTTATCGTTTTGTTTCCCTTTTATTAACGAAGCTTGCTCGAATGTCGTACAAATTGAAGTAAATATCGATGGGTTTGAAAATTTTATCTCTGACGATGACGTTGTAAGTGATAATCCAGTCATGGCTATCAAGAATTCAGAATTCAACATGATTAAAAATTACTGCGACATTACTACAAACAACGATGAAGGTGATATCGAAAAAGATAATAATAACGATTATGAAAATAATGATGATGATGATAATAATGATGATCATATAATAACGAAGAGGTAGCAAGATTGAATCATCTTCTATACATGGATGATCTTAAACTGATGGCTGCTACCAAAACCCAGCTGGAGCAAATGCTCAAAATTGTCGAGGAGTTCTCCGGAGATATCGGAATGCAGTTTGGACTTGACAAGTGCCGTATTTTGAACATCGTTAAAGGAAAGATACAACTGGGAGCATTTGAGATGCAGAACGGTGAAACCATTGCTGCAATGGAAGCAGAACAAACATACAAATACCTAGGTATGAAACAAGCTGAACGAACTAGTCTAAATAGTAGAAATTTGTTTAAGGCGCTCAACACGTACGCATGCTCTGCGTTTAGCTACTCTTTTGGAATAGTAAAATGGAGCAGGACGGACATCGAAGGCCTGCAAAGAAAAATAAGAACACTCCTAACAAACGCACACAAACACCACCCTCGGAGTGCTATTGAACGTACAATGCTTCCAAGACACTAAGGAGGAAGAGGATTGGTCGATATTGGTAAGCAGCTCGATCAACAAATAATAAACTTACGTTCTTATTTCCATAGGTTAGCGGACTCTTCCACACTACATCGAGAGTAGTGGAAATAGGGGGCTCTGAGTTGACCCCCCACCACTTTTTTGATTGTTCAGCCAAGAATGACCTTGTTTCTGATTGGCTGTCCAAGTTCGCCCCCTATTTTGATTGCTTACGCAAGCTCCACCTCTTTTTGCTCCACCTCCTACCTCCTTCCTAACCACCACAGCAGTTGGGGGGGAGCTGGTATTTTAAAGGACTGAATCTGAGCGAGCTACATTCATTCACAATTAGTCTTAAGCTTAAATAGGAGATTCACCACTAATAACGAAAAGTGTTAAATTAAAAATAAGTGGTAGTAATGAACAGTGATTTGCAAAATGAAATAATCAAATTAGGTAAACAGTTTACTAAAATTCAAAATTCCGAATTAAAGAATGCAATGCTAAGGAAAACGCACCCCGAGTGAGCACAGGTATATTATGAGACTGCCTTCCAATACCAATTAGCTGCAGAAGCATGTTTAAATTATAGAAAAACACAAAATTTGCCGAAGTTCGTTCATGAAATAAAGGAAATAGGATTCAGTTACTTTTCAAGGATATTGAAGGATTATATAAAAGATCCTGATATATTAAAAGAAATCGTGGAAGAGGAAGAGAGAGATAAAGAGCTATTGAGAAACAGGGAGGTTTTAGTGTAGGATTTATTATGGAATTATTAATAAGAGAAATGTATGAAGAGTTTTTGATGTCCGCAGCCTGTTCCGAGTTTTATGCATATGAAGGTCAAAAAAGTGAAGCGCAGAATATTATATCGTTTTTAAATTATATGGAACATGCAGAATTATGTTTACTAGCAGCTAAATGTTGTAGCGAATATTTAAAAAATAAAAATATAGATATTTTAATATGTAAACTTCAAGAACTAGGATTAAATAATAATATTTCATGTATTAGAACAATGTGAGAAAATAAAACACATAATTTGTAATCAAGTCTTTTATTAAATAAAAAAATTGTTGTAAAGGTAATAAACATTTGATAATGCACATACACGTGGTATTTTTTGATGATAAAAGCAGCAAGGATCCATTTTCTTTAGGGTGGGTTGTTCATCAACCTCGATAACTGGTTTCATGGAATACTTCTTTACGAAATCTGCCTTTTCTTCCCCTTTTACATAAACATAGTCCACCTTAGCGCTTAAATCTCTTATGATATCTCCACATTTGTGTAATGGCGTAAATCCTTCACACCACTCAATGCAATGGTAATTTTTTATTAACCACAGAGCTTGTTTGTGTAAATAGGGTGGTAAATAACCCATGGGAAATGGAGCTTTGAAAATAAAATGACTTGCCTTTTGCCCATCGTAAGCTGCTAACTCCTTTATAATAAATTTATTATTTTCAATTTTCAATCCTTGAAGATCTAGAATAAGTTTCATATTTTCAAATATTTGAATTTCTTGATCATTTCTACTTTTAATTGATATTCACTTATTTGTTTTTTTAATTTCTGCAACTTAAGTTGAAAATCTAATTTCACATTATATAAATGAAGAATTCTGGTTTGGCTACGTTAATAAATATCAAAATTGACGCGTGCGCTCTTAAGCATAAGTAGCGGTTTGTTTAAAAGGAGTATTTTATCTTAAGGAAATTGTATTACAGCTGTTTCACAATTTTTGTTAATGGATTGTAACTGAAAACTTTATCATGAATTATAACACAATATGCCGCTGTTTTAGGGGGAATTTTTTCCTTGGTTTCAAATTCAATTCTCATGGTTACTGGACCTGTTTGTAGTAAATCTCTTTGATATGAACAATTAATGTAAACTATAGGAACATTTTCTTTAAATTCTTTCGGATTAAAATTGGTTCCACTGGAGAGTTATAATACCCTTGACGAAAGTCTGTAAACATTTCATACAGAGTAGCAAATTTATTATTTTCAAAATCAAGTTGAAGATCATTGTAAGGATATCTTTTTGAATTTAAAAAGACATTCATATTTCTTAAATTACAATGATCAAATTTACTCATATCCATTTTTAGATTACCACGTCTATTTTTCTGAAAAGCAATTAGAACATGACGTGGCGTTTCGACTTTTGTAGATGTTTTTATGGGCCAGTTGTGCCTCGTAGTTTCCAATAACTCTGGATATTCAACTAATTCCCAGCTTCGGAAGGTTATTAGTATATCAATATTTTTGTCAATAATTTTAGTAAGTGCTAATTCTTGCGGAATCGCTACAGTAAGATGAGGAACTCTCCAACACAACTTTGTAATTTTAATTTTGGGTTTTTCATCTTCATTACTGGATAATAATGTATTTGTATCATCATTACTTCTTATTAGAATAAGTTCTTGTTGTGAATTAAGAATAATCTTATTATAATCTTCAAAAAATCCTGAATACATCTTTAATGGTATACATAATGAAACATTACCTTTGTCATCAGTCATAACTTTTTCTTTAGATTTTGTTTTCGGATACCAACCGGCATTTTCCAATTTAGCACTTTCATTTTGATTAAATGAAATATATCCCTTAAGAGTTGAAGTTATACCAATATTCCGAACGGAGTCAATAGAAACACCATTTGAAATATAGCGCAATTCTTTAAATAAAAATGCCGGAGCATTATTAATTAAAACAGTATTAGCTAAAGGGGAATCATCTTCTTTAGTTACTTGCAATTCCACATAAATTTCATTTTTGCAAGGTAAAGGATATTTTCCTGTTTGTTGCAAAGCAATTCTGATTTCATCATTTGGTCCAAGTTTTGTAGGATTAAAAGGATCGAAAGAAAGAATTTCCCAGCTTAATATTGATTCATCAACCAATACATTTTCTCTTACATTTAAATAATCCATTTTTATTTAAGTTTAAAACCCAAAATTTGAAGAAATTTTCTATTAGAAGATGTTAAGCTTTGGAAGTTTGATTTCCTACTAAAGGAAGTTGGTTTCTTTCTCGTCTTATTAATGTTTTTATTATTAAATTTTCTAGTAAAGTTTGCAGATTTATTGTTATATAATATTACCATCTTTCATCTACTTTTTTAAGATGTAGTCTGATGGTTATGGTTTCTTCTCTAAAATTAACCAAATCACCTTCCTCATCTATTATTTTAATGGCTATTTTATCAATTACTTTAACGGTGACTGGGAAATATATGACGTTTTGAGGTGACTCAATTATTTTGAACCCTGGAGCAACGCTCGGGAAAAATTGGTGTATTATATGAACAGGTTTCCCGTTTAAATATGATCCCTCTGCAATACTGCAGTCTATATTTATTGAATTTACTTTAATTATTTCCGCGGGAAAATCTGATATATGTTCAATGTTGGCTTCCAATCGCCCATTTTTAAACCCTAATAATTTACCAATAGTTCCTTCACGAAAAGTTATGGGGGCTGAACATTTAAGATGTGTACGCAAAGTATTATTATTTGCATAAAGACTAAAACTAATTTTATCCTCATCTAAGTGTTTTTTTTAAAAAACCTGTTATGTCTTCTAATTCGTAGCTACCTGGGGGTATGGCTATTTCTAAATTTTAATCATGAATTAATACATTATTCCCAACATCAATATTGGGAATTGCATTAAATGTTTCGAAATTTACAAGACCGATAACATATTCAACATCTTCATCTAGATATATTGGAGGATGTAACTCTGATGTTAAAATAGCGGAATTGCCGCTAAGAACAAAACTATATGACATTTTACTTTAAAAATGTATTTAATAATAAACTAAAATTACGTGTTACATATGGTTATAAAGAAATTTTAGACACAATTGACCACAATTTGTTTTGTTAAAGTTTTGATAACTGTTATAATTATAATTAGCAATATTATTATTTTGGTCGCTATAAAAATATTTAATTAATTCATAAGGGGGTCGCAAATTACCATAACTATCAAAATATATTATGTTTTTTCCTTTTTTTGTATATGCTATCCAGTGAGTACCAGCACCACTATGATTATCTAGATTGACAATTGCACTTTCAATTATCTTTATCTTTTTTGGTAATTTATCCCTCATAAAAATACCACGAAAGTTGGGAATTTGTAAATATTTAATGTATTTAAGTAAATCATAATTTGTAAGTGCTTTTCGAGGTATATGTTTTAGCAGTTTTTTGAATAAGGTTTCAAGTATAATCCACATCCTGTTTTATAGGGTTTTAAATAAAGTCCACTCCCTTTTTTTCCTACCGCAATGGACTCATTGTATCATTTACTGCTTTAGCAATACCTGCAGCCCCTCCTCCAAGAGCACCAAGAGCAGACAAACCAACAAATAAAGGTATGATTGGAAGAAATCCGCCAGTCTTTGGGATTGGAATTACCCTTTTCTTTGGAGGTAACACTTTACCTGTTTTTTTAATAGCTTTTAAAGCAGTTTGAATACTTTCATTTAGGTCTTTAAAACGTTTCCCCTTAATTCCTTTTCTAGCTTTTGAAATTACCTGAGATAATGATAGTCCTCGTCCTTTTCGAGTTTTTCGATTGAACTTTCTTCTCGTTCGAAGTCCCATACCTAATTTTTTTTTAATTTTTATAGCACCAGTAATTCCTAGTGCAGCAGTTTTTTCCCTAAAACTCGAATCTTTAGCTCTGAACCTTGATAAAGCTTTGTCAGCTAATACTTTATCAGCTAAATGCCTTCTTTTTATATCATTTGATTGTGAGTAAGCAATATCGTGTTCTTTACAAGCCTCATCCAATAAATTTATACCTTTATCACCTCTTGACAATCGTTTTTCCAATTTTGTTCCAGGTCCACAAAAATTATAACCAGGAATATGCAATTCAAAGGGTAATTTATTTATTAATGAGTTTACTAAACCACTTCCTTTCCTTTTGCTGTTTGTCTTGTAGATGATTCGTTTATTATGTGATGGAAACAATCCTAGTGATAACTAACCAGTTACATCACAATACCGAATATTAATAGTTTGTTTTATATATAAAATGAGAGCTGAGAAACAACTATACTCTATAACAATTAAGGATCATGAAAGTTCAGTGAATGAATGGTTTTAGAAAACATGGAAAACTGTTTGAGGGAAATAGTACAAGAGGGTTAATTATTGGCCCGTCAGGCTATGGCAAAACCAATGTTATTATTAGTTTGATTGAAGATCCGAATGGTTTGCGATTTGAAAATCTGTATGTTTATTCAAAATCCTTATATCAACCAAAGAACAAATATTTGAGAACACTTTTTAAACCTTTGAAAAAAATTGGATACTATGAATCTGAAAATGAAGATACAATTGTTTCACCAAAACAAGTTAAACCAAACTCTATAATAATATTTGATGATATAGTGTGTTGTAATCAGAATGTTGTAAAAGATTATTTTTGTTTCGGAAGACACAAAAATACTGATTGTTTTTATTTATGTCAAACATATTCTTCTATTCCGAAACAATTAATTCGTGACAATGCAAATTTAATTGTTATATTTCAACAAGATCGAACAAACTTAAAACATATTTATGATGATCATGTTAATGTTGATATGTCATTCAACCGATTTAATGAGTTGTGCTTAATATGTTGGAAAGATAAATTTGGATTTTTGGTAATAGACAAAGACTCTAATGTGAAATCTGGCGGATATCGAAAAGGATTCGATTCATATATTTACTTATAAAAATAAACGTTTGATTGTAAATTATACCAATCATGGATGAACGTTTAGCAAGAGAGCTAGTTAAATCAAGAAAAGCTGTTAAACAAAAATATCAGATTTTAAAAAATGCGGAATTTGAGGCGCAAACTAAATTGGAGGAAACATATAAACCGATAACTCAACCCTTACAAGAATTAATTTCAACGATTGGTAAAATTGAACCTCTTGAAATAAAGGAAGAGCTGCACACACCAATTAAAAAAATTATGAGACACCACAAAAAAGATCAATTCAAACACCAACACCAAAGATAAAATTACAATATGGAACATCAACACCAGAAAAAAGAAAGACGGGAAAAACTCCACTCCTTCCTACAGAAATACCATCGATTATTGACTGGGACGCGAGTTTAGCTTCAGCAAGTCAAATGCCATCTATACAACAAACAAATATTATTGCAGAAATTATCCCTTCTTCAGGTTCACATTCCATAATAGGAAATCTTTAAGATATACTAGAACAAACACGGCAAACAGTTCGAACATTTGCTGATACAGATTTATATAAAGAATATTTCAGGATTTGATGAATTACCTCGCCAATATATTGATGGCGGTGTAAAAGATGTTGAACATGAGTTTGATCACCAATATGGAATAGTTCATGATTTGGAAACCGAGAAATTCTTTTTGGGTTTAACTCAAAAACCTGTCGAAATTATTGGTAAAAACATCAAAATTGAAGGAATAACCTATACAGGTACACCAGGTTTATATGAGTTATTATTTAAAAAAGAACCAATAGGGTATAAAAAACAAGATTTTGAAAATTATATGGATATTTTAAAAAGAACCAATGCATACCGTAGAAATAATGATCCAAATGAGCAGGTGCAGGGAAATGGATCACATAAATATATTTCTATAATAGGACCTTATTTGAAAAGCAAAGGAATTACAAAAACTAAAACTCTAAATCCCGAATCACAACAAGCAATCCAGGGATTCTTTGAAAGACGCAAAGCTCCATATAGAGAAAGTCGAATGTCTTAAAAAAAACCGGATTTGGTATAAATTTAAAAGTTAATAAACCTAATACAGATTACATATATTGGGATAATGTAAACGAACTTGTTGAGAGACTTCAACTATTGGTAGCATCCATGCTTGCGGGACACACTGGTCATAACAATGAAATTATTTCCATTATTGAAGAACTAAGAGAAGCGAATTTTATTATATAAAAGAACATAATAGATATTTTTAAACATTTCTAAAATGACCATCGATAAATTTGGTCATCATATTTCAAAAAAATCTGCTCTAAATACATTATTATCATTAGAAAATAAAATATTCTCAAATGTTGAAGAGATAATAATAAAAAATTTTGAAAGCGATGTAAAATATATTGAAAACAAATTAATTCAAAATTTAGATCCCGGGTTGAAAAGTGATGTTAATAATTTAAATAAGAGAATAAATGAATATGATAACAACATACAAAATATTGCAAAAAAGATTAAGTTATTTGAGGATAAAATTATTCCTGAATATAATGACAAGATAATTAATTTGAAAAATACTGTTGATGGAAATGATGAGGTAGTAGAAAAATTTTCTCAGAAAGTTTCTAAATATGCAAATGACTTTGACGTAGTGAAGTTAAAATATGATACAGTTGATGATTTTGAAAATGAAATAAAAAATGAAATTACATCAATTAAATCAATAATTAAGGATACTTCAGCAATTGACAACGCCAAGAATAGTATTTCCAAGGAAATTACATCAAAGTTTCAAAATTTTACTAATATGCTTAATGATAGAGTAGCAGAAGAAGTAGAGAATTTTAAGAAAATACATGACGTTATGGATAAAAATACACAAAATCTTGAAAAATCAATGAACACTCATTTTCTAATTCACGAAAAAGATACCGACAAAGTTAATGAATTTAAAGAACAAGTTAAAAAATTTGAAATTAAAATCAATGCATATAAATAAAATTTACAATATTTAGAAGACAAATTGAAGGACGATTTTCAAAACGAAAATGAAAAAATTGAAACAAAATTCAAAGATCAAATTACAAAAAATAATGAAAAAATCGAGGATATACTAAAGCAATTAAACCATCTAAAAACTAAATCTGAAACTTCTTTTGACGAGGGAAATTTTACAAAGGTAATTGATGAGAAATTACAAAAAGAATTAGAATCCTTACTACAAGTAGTGCAAGCTATAATGGAAGGATATATTAATTAAAATTAAAAATAATTGTTCAAAAATCGAGGAGACTTCTTTACTGATAAAAGAACTTGAAACATCTTATACAGATATATTACACAAAGCTGAAATGACAGCGTCAGATATAAAAAATATAGAAAAAAAAATTGTAAAAATGACATTAGATATAACAAATGCAGAATTTCAATTAGGAAAAGGTCTAAAAAATCTAGAAGATAAATTAGTAAAAGAAATAAAATCATTAAATGAATTAGTTCAAAGAGCTGCTGAAGTTTCTAGAAAATAATTTAATGATACAATGAATTATGCAAGAGAAGAAATGAATTCAACATTAGGTGGTTTCAAAAAAAATTATACGTTATCAAATGTTGTTTTAGAAGCTAAATTTAATGTGAAAATGTCTGATCTTAATAACAACATCACCCAAATAAATTCGTCAATAAAAGAAATTAGAAATGAAAATAACAAATTATTTGAAACAATGGAAAATAAATTTAATGTAAAAATTTCTGATCTTACTAACAACATCACCCAAATAAATTCATCAATAAAAGAAATTAGAAATGAAAATAAAATATCATTTGGAGCAATGGAAAATAAAATTAAAGAACTTACTAAAAAAACTGAGATGACTTTTTCATATTTTACGCAGTCAGCGATAAAGGGTGTTTGTTTCTGGAGCATGTCTAACAAGAGTACAACAGTAGTCGGCTAGCATGGAAATATTCCATTTTCCCTAGTACCCTTTCTCCATTGTTGATATACCCTGATGGAAGCGTTCATCGTACTCATCACTTACAGCTCTGCAGTTGTCAGGAAAAAATCTGGATGTGAGTGTAGGAAATTAATCTTTAGAGACATATTGTCTTTCAGAATATTGGCCCAAGAAAAATATCTTGACCAATTTGAAATGGAGTGGTGACAACAAAATCTTTTTGAGGCCTACTAATGGCATATGTTGTACATTCTTTTCACTTCGCTCTAATGATTGTCGAAAGGATCAATCTTTTCTCTTGTAATGAAGTGCCTTGCCGGACCGTTGCGTTCACACAAAGACCAGCAAAATTTGGAGTAGCCTAGCTGCAATCCAAGTAAAACTGCAATCACCTTTAAGTCACCACAGATCTGCAATTGGTGTTCATTAAGTCTTATACTTGTCAATTGGTACTTCATATTATCGTATGATTCTTTTATGTGAACTGCATATCCAACAGGAATAGACGGTAAAATATTTCTGATACGCAATGAACTCAATGTTAAACTGTTTATAAACAATCTCCATTTCTCTGGCTTGTAGTTTATATTTACACTCGCCAATAAACCGCTATTATATATTGCAGAAAACCAAGTTGTTATCCATGTTAAAAAATGGTGTTAAGTCTTTATGGTGTTTACAAAAAACACATACTGAAACATCGTCTTCTAATCAGTTCCACTGCTGCAATCTTGATCCTAGTAACTCTGCTGTACTTTTTGTAAGTTGTAAGTCTCTCACAAGGTCATTTAGTTTTGATTGGGTTATTTTGTGAGGTTGGTGGTATAATGTGATGGGTGAAAAATCAGGATCTCTTGAAGTTGATGGAATATCTTCTTCTTGAGATATCGTTGTATCGTTATTATCTGATTCGTAAATGAATATTTCTGGAAGTTCTAGAATAGAAAGTTCGTCACTATGAGGCGCAGGTCTCATGGCAGATGGTATATTTGGATAGTTGATAATCGACTTTTTCTTCTTTTATATACCTGTGCCTTGCCCAACATGGGGTATGACGCAGAAATAGCAACAACTACCATGATTTGAAGGCTCTCTCCAGATCAGTGGGACCGCAAACCACAAAGATCGTTTTTTACTATTTAATCACTTTCTTTGACTTAAAGCGGATGTATTACAGCAGATATGTGGCGCCCACTGTTTGTCTTGATCCTCAATATTGCAACCGAAATAAAACTGATATACTTTTTTTTTTATCAATGGGGTAATAGATCGTTTCTGAGAAGCAAAAGTCATCTCACCACAAACATAACGGAAGTGTTGTTGTTTACACATTTTCGAGACATCTTACAAGTTCAGCTATTCGATTCCACTCACTAACTTTGACTGACTATCCCCTTCGCTATGTAGCTGCTTATATACCCAAATACGGCTTCTATATTTTTAGTGAATATTCAAAAATTTTCTATTCAATTCCATAATATTCCCAATAGTGCCGTTTGTTATTTGTTTGTATACAGGGACTGTTCAGTACAAAGGAGACATAAAAGTCGACATGGGATTAAATGGCTATCTCCCTTATTTTAAGCCCTAGGGTTTGGGACTTCGTATATGGGGGTTATCCCGGTAGATCTCATATACAGTGTTGCCAAGTTATTCAGGATCTTCTTAACTTGGGGAAACTTATATTTGGCAACGTCGCACCCCTCTATTTTTCTAACTATACCACGTGCATTTTTGCAGTTACATTGTTAATTTATTGGGAGACATGATATCACGTATTTTGAACTATATTTAAAAGATAAGTTTAGTTTCGGTTTTAGCACACCAAAAATGGTAAGTTTTGATCGATTTTATTTTGGATTCATTTTAGTTCTTGTCCAGTATAATTATTTATTAAATTAACTTTAATTTAAAATATTTTATAAATTATTTTTAAATTTTTGCTGTAATTTTTTGAAGCCAGAATAGTTTCTTGTAAAAACAAAATATCCGTTATTGTATACGACTTCATTGAAATCTACTACGAAATATGATTAGTTATGCTTAGGATAAATTATAAATTAATTTACTATTTTAGGGTTAAATCTGCTTTGTTATTTCGTAACAAAATATTGGTGCTAACTCGGAAATGAATTTCTGTAGAAAATCATATTTTTCTAAAATAGCGGTAACTGAAGAATATCTTGTTAAAATCAATTTTTCGAAAATAGGAAACTAACAATACAATACAATAAGTTATATACTTAACACATCAAATACCAATCAGTCAATATATATCTTTTTAGTTCAAAATTGCTCAAAATTACTTATTGATTTTATCCTATGCCTTCCTACCTTTCGGAGTAAGGCCCAAATGGAGTCAAGTTCCTACTTTTCTACATTTTACTTTCCATTTTTCTACCCTGGGTCTGATGTTTCATTTTTTCTCTCTCTATACCTCTTTTTCCTCTGCTTCCCTAATATCGTCGTTCCATTTTCTTCTTGATCGCTCCTTCTTATTTTCTCTTTGTCTCGAGTTTCATACAGTTTTTTGTTAGTTTCTCATTACTCATATGACACACATGTATTCTCCTGTCCTTTTCCTATTTTTCGTTATTGGTTGGATTGCTAGGTGCCGCCAGTACGTCTCATTTTTTTCTTCGTCTCTCTTGGTCTTATTTTCTATTCTTCCTAGAAATCTCATCCATTGCATTCACATATTGTTCATATCTTCCTGCTGTAGATTATTGCTGGTCTGATCACTTTTCCATTATTTCCATCTTGATCTGTTTTATGATTAACTTTTTCGTAGGAACGTTGTTTTCATCATATAGAATTTTTTTGATATTATCATTCTCATTGTTCATCTTTTCATTTATTTTGCTTGGTTTTTATTTTTGTTTCAGATATTTATAGTTTTCCCCTGCTTTTTCTTGTATTTTCATGTCATGTCTTTTCTTTTCTCCTGCATTTATAATTATTTTGATCTTTTCGATGTCTATTTTCATATTTATCTTTGTAATTTCTATGTATAAAATCCTAGATTCTTTTGCAGTTTTTCAGTTGTTTCGGCTGTTATTGTGATATCATCCAAAAACATCACTCACTGATTTTTTAGCTTCGTCTTTGGCTTTTTTTAACACTATTAATAACATAAATGTTAATTTTGAAAATCAAAATTTCAGTAAGAAACCTATATGCCCTGTTTAAAAAATTGGTTATATATAATTCTCCTATATAGAAACAGTTTATTTCCTGAAAATACAACTCTAGTCCTTTCTTCATGCGCGCCTGGATTACCTCATAGTCTCGTCAGTGGAGCTGTATCGAATCGAGAGCAATATTCGCAGGAAGTAACTGCTATATAAAATATAGATTTCGATACATGTCGACAGGATTTTAAAAACTCGTCAACTTCGATGTCATCAGTCGAAACGATGGCTATACCTTCGCCGGAGTAGCGCGTGTTTATATATATATATATATATATATATATATATATATATATATATATATATATATATATATATATATATATAAATATTATCGGATATTTTATATAGCAGTTGTTTCTTATGAATGTTGCTCTTGGTTTGGTGCAGCTTCACTGACGAGACCATTAGGTGGTTGAAACGCGTATGAAGAGAGGACCAGAGTTGTATTTGCAGGAGAAGAAGTATTTCTATATATATTATTTCCTTTTTCTCTGCTCGAAAGGAGAATAACATATAGCCAGTAATGTGCTTAGCACACGTCCCCATTTTATTTCTATCTTTGTTCCAAATTTTTTAGACATTTCGTTATTGGTTTCTACTACATTTGCTTTCTTGCTATATATTTATTTTATTATTTCTATTATTCTTTCTTTTTTCTAAAGCTTTCCATAAATTTTCTCATATTACACGATCAACAGCCTTTCCTGAGTCAATAAAACAAACATTTTCTTGCTTATTAATTTTTCTCATACTTGTCATATATGTGCTTCTCTTTCTGAATCCGCATTATCTTCCTTGCTATCTCAGTTACTTTTCGTATGAAGGCTAATAGTTTTTCGTTAACGCTTCTTAATGTAATTCCTTTCTAGTTATTACAATTCCTCTTGTCTCCCTTTTTATATGTCCACAATATTATTTCAGAATTTCTTTCCATCGGATTTTTTATTTCTTATATAATCTCATTAATTAGTTTGCTAAGTTTTTTTCCATATACTTTATCATTTCGGGTGTTATGTTGTCTCTTCCTGGTGCCTTTTCTAATTTTATCTTTCCAATGATCTATATTGTTATCTTCTATTATTTGTTCTATATTCTGTATCACCCTTTCCTTATCACTTTCTTCCCCTTTCAGTACATCTATCTCAGTCAATTCTTGAAAATGTTGTGGCCATCTATCCATTATTTTCTCTGCCGCTGTTATTATGTGCTCTCTTTATTTTATGTTTATGTTAATCATATTAGTATTTTTTCCCTAAATGGTTGAGTGATTTTATCTATACTTTTTAGTCATTTTCTTTCAAATTCTATCCCTAATTTCTGTTTTACTTTGCAATTTCCCTTTTAACCTTTTGCCGTTCCTTCTTACATTTTTCACAATCTTCTGGGCTTCTGTTTTCTATATATCTTATCCAATTCCTTGCATAATTTGTTTTATATATATATACCATTTTGTCCTTCCTATATGTTTGTTTATTATTTTTGTATAGCTACAGCATTCCTTTGTTACATCTAAACTATTTTTGAATTTAATCCACTTCTTTTCTATTCAGTTTCTGCTTAGTTCTCTAAATATTTCTTTTAATATTTCTCTTGGTATTTATTTTAGTTTTTAACTTTTTACATTCAGATTATTTTTGTTCTCTTCTTCCTTTTTAATTTATTTTTTTTTGTCTTAGCATGCTAACATTTACCAAATTGTAGTCGCTTCCTATTTTTGCTTGCTTTAACACTTACATTTTCTACTTTATAATCAATTAAAGAACTTTTCATTTTGCTAGGTTCTACTCTTGTATACTGTGAATATCTTTATATAGAAATTTTGAAATGTTTATTATTGTTTTGTTTTCCATATACTATTATTCCTTCTCCGATATTAATTCTTTTTACCTCATCCACCTTTCATAAGCATTCTTCTTTACGTTTATTTAGATTTCCTACTAAAACATCTTTTTATTTCAGTGCGTATTTGTTACTTAGGCTCACGTTTAAACTATCAAGCAGTTTTGTTCCAAATAAGTTTTTTTTTGTGAAAGTGCACAGTAATTTTTGGTTACACCCGATAAAATGAAAGCAGTGTACTGATTGTAATAAAAAGTTGCAAGAGTTTATTACCAAATAATAATTAATAGCACCTTCTAGGAAAAATATTAAATTGATTCATAATCATTATGGGCTAGAGTCGCCCAACAAGTTTGTTGCTATTGTTTTCAAATAAGAACAAATTATATCCTAGAAAAATGTAAAACGTTTACCAACTCACATTAATTAGGTAATTAATATTGTTCAACAAACACACTAAGTAAACTTATCTTAATTAACAGACTTTCATTATATTGTTGTCAGTCGTAGCAAATATGTCCGGCAACAACGATAATTTCTTTTTTATTTCAGTAGCTAAGTTAGGTAGTTATATGGGTATTGTACCAAATTTTGATTTTCAGAATAATGTTTTAGAAAATGATCAACACTACAAGAAGAAAACTGTAGGATTAATAATTTTAACAATTGTATGCGGTAATTTTCCATATTTATTAGGACCACAAAAGTTAAGTCTTTTACCTCTATATTTTTTTGGCACATCAGCATTAGGATGCCAGTTTTTAATAATATATATTTCCATTATTTACTCTTATAAGAAACGTATGATATGGAGAAATCTATTTTATGAGTTTTTTCTAGTTAATAAATTCCTCTTTATTAAAAGATCAAAATTTGAACAGCACGTTTCTAAATACTATCTTTGGTATTTAGTGTTTTACACTTTTGTTATTTTTATATGGATATATACATTTTATATTACCCATATTATGACGGATGTCAGTGGTATTACAAACATATTGAAATTATTATTGTTTCCGGCGGCAAATGTTATTTTAAAGTTGCATACTTTTTTTAAGTGTATTATTATAATAACGTTATTGTTAACCTCAAGAAGTAGATACAGAGGTCTACAAGATCTTGCAGCTCAAATTAAGTTTGAAGAATCTGGAGAAAACGTATTCGTGATTATTAAGAAAGTCGAAATATTGGCTCTTCATCTTCATAAAATTACAGTATATTTCAAACACCTTTTTGAAGCAGATTTTTTTCTAATGATTGCCCATTCTTTTTTTCGCTGTTTATTTACTTGTTTTTGTGTACGGCTTGAAGGAAGTCTACTACACAATATGGTGGAGTTAATTTTTCTTATGGTAAGTTATTAATTATTTCATTATTTATCGGTTGTGTCAACTTTAGGCAGGTTTAAAATGTCCACAGGACTACACATTTTCAACCGTCGTATGGTCCTTTAACGTTTTTTAAAACGTGCGTTAAAAGGAGCCTTCCATATATTACCTAACAACAAAATCAAGTATATTTGGATTGTTTCACCTTCCCTGTAACAAAATGTAACATCTGGCGAACGACCCATTCATCCAACTTTGCGTATGTACAAGACAAAATTTTAATTTTCAATATGGGTGCAAATTAGTACCGGGTTTACATTTTTTTTATTTCTTTTGGGGGAAACGGGCAGTAGCCGATCAATAGCCAGAAATCCACACTCTCTAACCCGCTTACCCGGAGGTGCACTGCATGTCTGACCTAACCAAGACAGCAAATCAGCCTAGTAAAACATCTCAATCACCACAAACCTTAATATTTATGGAGCAGCGAGTTCCACAAAGAGTTTAAGTTTAATGAGATTCAAATGCCAAATCATATCAAAAACTGCGTTCGAGGCATATATTTAGAAGTCAATAATATTAGTTAGCAGCCGCATTTTACTGACGATCCTGTGAATTCGCTTTAAACCGCGACAATTTAAAAAAAAAATCAGAAGGCCAAACTACCTTTAAATAAGACATTTTAAGCCTCGAGGCATATATTTTAATCCCATTGATTTTTATTAGTAGCCGCATTTTGCTGTTAACTATGCGAATTAGAAACAGTAACTTTTGTACATTTTAAAAGGCCAAACCAAGTTTGAAAGTGGGTATTCCTGGGAACATTTTGAGCATCGGGGTATATATTTAGAGGCCATCAATTTTTGTTAGCGGACCAAAATTTCGCTGATTATACTGTAAATTTTCTAGAAACCGCAATGAGGTCTATATTTTAAGGTCATTAATTTTTAGTGTCAGCCATATTTCCCTGACAATACTGCGTGGTTACTCAAAACCGCGCTATCTTAAAGCCGTCATTTTGAAAAATATCAATTGGTTAAACTACGTTTGAAAATGGGCATTCTTACGAATATTTTGCGCCTTCAAGCATATATTTAAAGGCTATTAATTTCTATTAGCAGGCGCATTTTGCTGATTATCCCGCGAATTCGCTGGAATCAGCGTCATTTGAAAACCGCCATTTTGAAAAATTTTGAAAAACCAAATTTTACTTTAAAATGGGTATTAACACGAATACTTTAAGCTCAACTACATTTATTTTCAGGTAATTCATTTTTGTTTGCAGCTGCATTTGGCTGATAATATTGCCATTTCGCTGAAAACTAGCGCAATTTTGTAGCAGGCTACATAAAATTTGCAATTTGGAGTAGTGTATATTAATATATATATATATATATATATATATATATATATATATATATATATATATATATATATATTATATATATATACAGGGGCGGATCCAGCCTCCCTCTTTGGGGGGGGCGGTGATATCACAAATGTACGAAAGCGATAGCAAGTTGTCGACGGGCGGGGGGGGGGGGGGGAACACCAGCAATATTCCCATTTCTAATGTAAAAGGCAGGGTGGATCAGGTCTATTTTTCTGAATTTCAAGCTCTTGAAGAGTGGAGGGGGAGGCGATCAAAAGAAAAAACAAGTTGCCGACCGGGGGGAGGATGCAAGCAGCATATACATTCCTAGTATCAGGCAGAATCAGGTTTATTTTTCTGAATTCAAAGCACTTGGTGGGGGCTATCGCCAGAAAAACAAGGTTGTCAACGGGGGGGGGGGCAGTGTCAGCAGCATACATATTCCTAATATTAAATGCAGAATTAGTTCTATTTTCCTGAACTCAAAGCTCTTGGGAAAGGAGCGAAGGGGCGATCGCAATCATACACATTCCTATACTCTATTCAAGAACTAGAGAGAGTAATAATACTGTTACCGAAACCTCCAACGTACCTGCTCCAGTGCGCAGGTAACTGAGGACTGCCGTAAATCTAATTATATTTAAATATTATAAGCTTTTATAAATTTACTGCAGCCATAAAATTTCTGATAGTTCAATTTAATATCTGTCAGTGAGCAAAGTACACCTTACAGTGTGTCCTTAGTGATTTATCTTGTTTGTGCTTGTTTTTATATATTATTGGAGATTAGTGAGATACCCAAAAGATATGGCTTCCACATCTATATTTATTCCAAAATCGTTAAACCAGGGCATTTTTCCTCAACGAAAAACTTATTACGATGAATGTTTATGATGCCTTAAGATATCAATATCTCGATAATAATGTTAAAAGCTCTATTGAGATGTAGTCCAACATGACAGAAGTTGGAAAATCTACTATGTACCGAATACTGAAGGAGAAAAAAACGACTGGAATTGTTAGTACTCCCAAGCTACATTCGATCACACAAACTGTAATCAAAGAAGTTATACATACATTTTATTATGAGAAGCCGATCCCAACCATCAACAAAATTCTAACTAAAATCAATGAAGATCGGAATTTACCTGAAACTAAAAGAATTGAGCCCTAGAGATTGCTCAGAGAACTTGATTTTTGCTGGGAAAAACGAGATAGGAAATCTTTTCTTATAGATCGTCCGGAAAATGTCCGTTGGAGAAGGAAATATCTCTCTCAAGTAAAAGGCAGAGTTGCTAGAAATAACACAACTCACAAAATTAGTAATTTAACTGAACTTTTGAAAGATTTTTTTGAATAAAGTTAGTGCAGAAAATTGGGAAGAATCCAGATAATAAAAAAATAAAAGAAAATGGGGAAACTCGATCTCATGATCGATGAGATGGAGGAACCAATTATAATTAATTTGAGCGAAGATAGCTTCACTGACTTTGATTACAAATTAGATACGTAAGGTTTTCCACCGTAAATATAATTTATTATTTAAATTTTAAATTTAATTTTAATAAAAATACTGTTGTGATTTGTGTTAAATATGTCAAAATTATCTATATTTTCTAATGTATGTGAATTATTAAGAAATCATAAGAAAGAAAATTATATAAAAAATTTTTATTTTAAGTTTTTAACCGAAATAATATTCTATGCTATAAATACTTATTGATAAAATAATCCTCTTTCCGACGCCTATGACAAGGATTAAAATCCTTTTGAACACTTCACATCCAAATATTTATTGTTATCCTATCCAAATAGTCCGTTATTATAGACCGGTATTTTTGATTATAAAATTTCTAGCCCATTCCTATGAAAAATATATGTGCCTAACAGATTTTGCCAAAGACATCGGAATAAAGAACACAGGTAGTTTTCGAAGAAAAAAAAGGGTAAAAAATGATTTATTACTCTCTCTAGTTCTTGAATAAACTATAGTATAAGAGGCAAAATCGGGTCTATTTTCCTGATCTCAAAGTTCTTGGGGGGGGGGGCGATCGTCCCCACCGCCCCCCCTTGGATCCGCGCCTGTATATATATATATATATATATATATATATATATATATATATATATATATATATATATATATATATATATATATATATATATATATATATATATATATATATATATTATATTATATTATGGTGTTTTTCCGGTTTCCAATCCATTCGTCAGTAGAAAAATCGTTCGCCAACATTTCAGCTGGCATTTTCAAGTAATGCTTCCTCGATGACTTCTCGTCTTGGAATTCTGCTTTTATGTTTTTGAAGGGTTGTCAGCAATATCCTGCAAAATTTGTTCCTCTACGTGAGAGTGTCTCGTAGGAGGGCCCTCACCGCCACTTTAAGGCAAAAATGACCTTGAAAAAAACATGTAAAAAATTATTTAATTAACTCTAATAATTATTTTCTAATCATTTTTTACCTGTTTCTCTTGGGTTTTGATCAACCCTTTGAAAGGTTTTTGGACTTAGTAATGTTCGAACAGTATACTGTCGTCTTGCCTTCGAAGAATTTCCCAGCGTTTCGCGATAAATTAAATACATATCAGCATACGCAAGAGTATTCTTATAATTATTAAAATTATTTTTACTTGAAGGCAGTTTTGACAAGTTCCGTCTATAGAAATTCATTATGTAGGTATTAATAATAACAACATGATTTTTAACTGTTTGTCTTTAACATTAGTAACTTTTGAGTGTTTCGCATAAAAATTTAACTCGAAAACCATCAAACTATTTAAAAAAAATCAGTTTTCAGCTCAGTGAAATAACACCTGTCAAAAATTAGGCGCAACGAGTGTGGTTGCGAGTTCATTCCTGACTTATCTGATGATCTAAAATATGTACTGTGGGATAGTTTAATGAGATTTTATTACCTCTATAAAATATTAAAATTTCATTAAATTATATAAGTCGGTTCAAAACTTAGTACCAATAAGGTATATCACTGGGTACTCATTTAGCGCTCTGTATCTCCGTTAAGAGGCATTTTAGGAATTTTTTTCTATAAAAAAGTAGGGTTATTTTGACCTCCCCTGTATGCTCTCAAAACTAGGAGGTACCTACTGGATACCCTGTATACGTATAACTAAACGAAATCTGCATGACGAGGCCCTTGTACTTTACAAGAATAAATAAATCCTATATGGTAGTTTCACCAAATTTTTATATATCGTATTAACAATAAAAACACTGTCAAATGTAATAGAAAATTGTTTCTCCTAAATTAGAAGACTGATATCAAAATCAATAAGTAATAAAAAAATTAATGAGAGAGAGAATGGTGGAGAAACAATTTGTTAATATCGGGTTCCAATTTTGACAACAACAGTCATAAATTGCCATGTTCAGTGACATATAGTTAAAATTTTTTGAACTATTTGCCATAATCCAGAATAGAGCCCTGGGATAGATTTTTCAAGCCAGAAATCTTAGTATCTCTATCGTAATTTTACTTTAAGTTCGTTAGTAAAAGTCAAAATCAAACAATTTATTGATGCTATAAGAGAAACTGTTTACATACGTCAAGTTGGGTACAACTAAAGAAATACAAATATATTATTGATTAGAATAGGTAACTAACAATAAGTAATTAACAAGTTAAAATATATGTCACAATCAAATATTGTAGAACAATTAAAATATAGTAAAAATAAAAATTAATAAACATGGCTGATTGTATATTTTTAGCAATATTATCACACTCGACATTGATCGCATTTATATTATTTATGTCAGTCCTAATCATTCGAGTTCAAGATTGTAAAGAGTGATACGAAAACACATTGAATTCAAAAATGAAAAAATATTAATTTATTGTCAAAGGTAGAGCTATAATATTTATTAAATGAATTGAAACTTTTAAAATGAGTATGTGCTTTATTTTTTTTTAAGAATGTCTGTGTAGGTAGCTCTTTCACACGGAATAGTAGCTTATCAAAATCTTTGGCCCATAGTAGTTCAGTAAAAATGTAAATTTATTTATTCTATGAAAGTTCACATGTATATTATCTCTGGCACTTGTGTTTAAATTACACTACCTTACAGTCAATTTGTGACTGTAATATTTTAAACCAGTCTTTGGTTAATTTTTGGTATCTAAATGCGAAAATGATGGTAAAAAATTCCTAAGACGGAAGATTCTTGAGTTATGATTTTTTCAGCAAAAATGAATGAGTATTTTAATCACATTATTTTAAAAAGTGATTTGTAATATACCGGAGAGCAACTTGTCAAATTTACGTTTTCCATAAGTTAAGGAAATTATGCACAATCTGGTAATACTACGAGGGAGTATCTAGAGATAACTGGTCAACCACGAAATTTTAACCCTCTAAGGCTAAAAATTACCACAGTACCCATTTAAGCCCATATAATTCCAAATTTCACCCGAATCTACTAACAGATGACCCCTGAATACGAGAAGTACGCGGTCGTTTTTCGAACTTCCGATACCTGATGTTTCTAGAAAATACCAGAAGTACGGAATGGCTATAAAATCAACTGGCCGACAGTCATATCATCAGTATTGGTTTAGCACGAGGAGTGGTCAGTATTAGATAGAGAAGCGAAGTGTGCGAACAAGCTTTGTATTAGTGTTACCTTTGTGTTGAATAAAGTTAGTTGACGCCTATAAACGTATTATCACATGTCTGAATTGACATACGGGACAGTACAAAAATATCTAAATTACCGAAATGTGGCTGTGTTAAACCCGCGGATAGTTTTTGCAACATATGTGGTCAGTTTACCACTAAATCGCAGAAAAAGACAATTAACAAAATGACCAAAGTGGCTTAACATAAGTTTTTGAGATATATTGTTGGTGATCAAGTTCGGGACTAGGCTCCTCATATATGTTGCCAAACCTGTGCAGCAAATTTAAGTAACCCGTTAAATGGCAAACACTCTTCTATGCCTTTTGCAGTTCCAATCACTTGGCGAGAACCAACAAATCATTTTAACGACTGTTACTTTTGCATATCAAAAGTGTCTGGTATTTCAAGAAAGACTTAACGTGTTATTGAATATCCGGATATTCTCTCAGCAATAAAACCGGCTCTTCATGGAGAAGGTTTACCAGTTTCAGAACCTCCGGCAAAATGGGACGAAGATTTAGAAATGTTTGATGATAAGACAAAACCCGATAATGTAAGGACGATTTTTATTTTCCCGAAAGTGAAGCACCCCCTTTAATCGAACAACCTGAACTAAATGATCTAGTTCGGAACCTCCACTTGTCCAAAGAACATGCTAAAGTATTAGGGTCTAGACTTGACTTTACAAGCCACTGAAAACAAAATTGCAATATTTAGGAACTCTAACCAGGAGCTATCCGCGTTTTTTATTCTGCAGGACAAAATGTGAATCTGTATGGAAAAAAATAGGATTTGCACATAACCCGGACTAATGACACTTATTTATAGAATCATCTAAAATAAGTTTAAAAGTAGTTCTGCTCTATAATGGCAACAAAAAAACCTCTATTCCTCTTGCACTTGACATGAAGGGAACATATGAAAGTATGTCACTTATTTTAAATGCATTAGGCTATGATACGTATAAGTGTAAATATGTGGTGACTTTAAAATCAAAGAACTACTACTAGTGCTTCAGGGTGGATTTACGAAATATTGCTGTTTTCTTTGTCTTTGGGACAGTCGAGAAACACAAGGCCATTATCAAGTAAAGAATGGCTTCCGAGAGATCAATATATTCCAGGTCAAGTTAGTGTAAAAAATATACCTCTTGTTGATCCCAGGAAAATACTGTTACCTCCATTACGCATTAAATTGGAACTGATTAAAAATTATGTTAAAAAATTCGATAAAGAATTAGATGCGTTTAAATACCGTAAACAAATTTTTCCTAAACTAAGAGATGCTAAGCTAAAGGAAGGAATATTTGTTCGACCACAAATTAGAAAAATACTAAGGGATCAACAGTTTGATCAAAAATTAAGTGAAGTTGAATTAGCTGCATGGAGTTCTTTTAAAACAGTTATTTCGGAGTTTTTAGGAAACAAAAAATTAGAAAACTAAGAAAAACTTGTAGAAGAATTACTTGAAAGCTACTGCAAAAAAGGCTGCCGCATGTCTCTTAAAATATACTTCATGCATTCCTATTTCAATTTTTTTTAGAGAATTTGGGTGCGGTTAGTGATGAGCAAGGAGAAAAGTTTCACCGAGATATATTAACAATGGAGCAATGTTACTAAGGTAGAAGGGATCCAGCAATGATGGGGGAATATTGTTTTTCTGAGAGAAAGCGATTAGGAATATAAACGAAAGTCTACATTTGCAAAAAAGTTATGTACAAAAGACTTTTTTGTATTAAATAAAAATAAATGATACATTCTATAACTGAAAATCTATATACCGGGTGTCAACGAATCTATTAGACAAGTCATAATTTCTAGAGTATTATATGAATGAAAATGATAATTAGTACAGGTAAATGGTATGTGAAGGGGAGAGTTTTCGCATATTTTACACTTTCCGGCCACTTCCGATTTCACCGGAACTGGCCGGAAATGGTTTTGAATTTTTAAATGGAACACCCTGTGTATTTTAACATTTTTAGATTTCTGAGACAATTCTAGATCAGAATGTGACATTTTAAAAACTTTTTACTTCTACTTCATTTTTTTAGAGCCACTTTTAAAATTGCATCTAGGTGGCCATGATCGGACGCAAACTAATCTAAGGGCCTTAGGTGATGTCAAAAAAATACAATCGCAACGTTTTAGTTACTAGTATGAAAGACAGGAATAAGACAAGTTGACAAAATAACGGTTTCATTTCTAACTATTAATTTTCAAATTGCGACCCCTTTTTGACAACTACTTTTCGAAAAAAGCATTCTTTGACGAATCTAACGGTACTAATTTATTTGCGATTGGATTAGACATAAGAACAGAAATTAAATATTATTAAGCAAAATACTGGATAATTTATTTACTTATGACAAGTGCGCCATGGACAGCCATGATGCATAATAATTTGCAACTGTTTTTATCAAGTCTTCTTTGGAAAACAAAGCACTCACTTAAGTAGATAATGACAGTGACATACGCTCTAAGAACAGACGTAATAGTTTCTTAATTTTCGTTAAGTTAAGTTTAAATTTTCGTTAAAATAATGTATACTCAAAGTGAAAAAGTGGATATGTTATTAATATTTGGAGAGTGTCATAGAAATTCAAGGAATGCTTCCGAATTGTATGCTCATAGATATCCGAATCGGCAACATCCAGCCCATCAGTATTTTCCTTATGTCGAGACTCGTTTTAGGCAAATAGGAAATCAAGAGGCAGAACAGAGGTTTATCATAAATGAAGAGACTGAGATTAACGTACTTGCTATGGTTGAGGTTGATAAAACAGTTTAGTTAAGAAAAATTAGTCAAGAACTGCAGATAAGTTATGAATCAGCAAGAAAAATACTGAAAAAGCATGGATATCGAGCATTTAAATATCAGTTACATCAACATTTGTATACTGAGGATGGCGATAGACGGGTAGTGTTTTGTGATTGGCTGCTTCAAAATCATAGAGTTAACCCAAATTTTATCGATTTTATTCTATTTTCCGACGAATCCCGATTTACAAATAATGGTATGTTCAATAAGCGAAATACTCGGTACTGGGCCCAACAAAATCAACATGAAATGAGAGAGGGCAATTTTCAAGAAAGATTTGGAGTCAATGTCTGGGCTGGTATCGTTGGAAACAGAATAATTGGGCCAATATTGTTTCAAGGTCAGTTAACAGGGGTTAGATACTTAGGTTTTCTTCAAAATGAAATCGAAAATCATCTCAATGATATACCTTTAGCAGTTTTACGGCGAATTTACTTTCAACAAGATGGAGCACCGCCTCACAATACTAGAGAAGTTCTTAATTATTTAATAGAGCATTTTAATAATCGAATTATTGCACCCAATGGTCCGGTACGGTGGCCAGCCCGCTCACCGGATCTTACTGTGCTCGATTTCTTTGTCTGGGGATATGTTAAAGAAAGGGTTTACTACGGAGCAGCCCCAGCTACTCTTGAAATATTAGAAGAAAGAATTTTACGGGCATTTAGAAGTATAACTCCCCAAATGCTACAAAACATGTTAAGAGAAACAATTGAACGAGCTGAAATGTGTCGTGAAAAAGAAGGAATGCACTTTGAACATTTACTACACTAAACTTTTTAACAAATTCAGCTACTGTACTTTCAAATATTTGAAGTGCGCCGTCTAAGTTATTAGTTTAATTTGTTAGTTTTTTGTTAATTTTGTTAAATTTTTAATCCAATTCCTGTCTTTCATACTAGTCACTAAAACTTTGCGATTGTATTTTTTTTTTCATCACCTAAGGCCGTTAGATTAGTTTGCGTCCGATCATGGCCACCTAGATGCAATTTTAAAAGAGGCTCTAAAAAAATGAAGTAGACGTAAAAAGTTTTTAAAATGTCACATTCTGATCTAGAATTGTCTCAGAAATCCAAAGATGTCAAAATATACAGGGTGTTTTATTTAAGAATTCAAAACCGGGGCCATTTCCGGTGAAACCGGAAGTGACCGGAAAATGGAAAATATGCTAAAACTCTCCTCTTCACATAAAATTTACCTGTACCTATTCTCATTTTGATACACATAATACTCTAGAAATGACTTGTCTAATAGATTCGTTGACACCCGGTATTGCGGAAAATTTTCGTTGTTAAATTTGCAATCAGGATGCTCTAAACTTCCACGGACAGCCATTATAACATCAGCCGGATTTTTTTTTTGTATTTGATGACTAGTATTATGAGCGAGCCGGCGGAAGGATGTTCGGAATGATGGTGGTAATTCATGGTTTTTTAGGCTTCAATTTTTTTTGGCAAACATTTTTTTTAAACAATTAAGGTGTGAAAAAAAACAGTTTTTTTGAGTTGTGGAAAAAGCTATTGCTTTTTAGCAAAAAGTTTTTAAACAAAACACCGCGTTCAGCTTGACAAAGTTTAAAGGATGGCTTGTATGGGAACATTGAGTGCGATAATAACTACTTCCATTAGGGCTCTAGAAGGCCTAGTAAACCTGCCTCCTCTTCCCTTAGATACAGAGAACGAGGCTCTAAAGACTGTTTATCCTCTCAGTTGCCTAGGGCATCTCGGATTTGGGACGGGCGGCTACTAAGGTGTCTGGGAAAGCGCAGTGGAGAGGTGTCCATCACTTTGCGACTAGTGTTTGAGTGGAAGGATATACTGAACAGTCTGATAAGGATTGGTTACACAATCAGACTCATGTGGGTCCCAGGACTCCCGGGTCACTCTGGTATACGCGGGAATGAGGAAGCAGACCGTCTGACAAATTTGGGTTACGCAATTGAACCCTATGGGCCCCAATCAATTCTACCTGTCGCAATTGTCCTTTCCAAAAGGGAATTAGAGTTGTTGCTGGAAAGCAAATAGATTGAATCGTTGAGGAGACCTTCTGGAATTGTGCTAAGAAATATATAACTGTTTCTCTCCTTAGGGAGAAAAGAGCTGTGAATTGAGGTGGAAATGTTGACAGAACATTGTTACTTGACTGGCCATCTTCATAAGATCGGTGTTGAAGACGATCCGACGTGTGGAGAAGGATGAAACGGTTGACCATGTACTCAGAGACTGTCCAGCACTCAGCTGACTGGGACAGAGATATTTCAAAGATATAATCTTGTTACCGGAAGCAGTCAGGCAAGTTTATTTAACGAGGCTGCTTGTATTCGAGATCGGCTTCAAATGATCTGCAGCTATGGTGGGATGTAAAGGGTCTAAGGAGTCCTAAGCATCGATGATCCAGTACCATCACCTTTGTTCATTCAAGCATGCAAAATTTGAAGTAAAAATATTCAGTAGTTTTTTTTTGGACAGTGAATTTGTTTATAATTTTTGGGGTTGTATTTAACTGTTTATTTCAGCCATCGGGAAACCCTACGGTGATTTGTGGGTGCGCAAATCAAAATCGAGTATTATATTAGTAATATCAAAAAAGAACGAAATTAAGTATTGATTTTAGATTGTTGAAATATATTAACCGAATTAGCGTTTATTTTTTTCGTTAAAAACAAATAGAATACCGATTCGACAAATAACGATATCGAAACGCCGACAACTGGACGTGATATGTGAATTTCTTAAAAATAAAAAAGTCTCTGTCACCAATAGTAGCCGAGATAGTTTTTTTTATATTCTTGTGGTGTTGTTTATTAATATTAAGGAATTATTTTAGCAGGGATTCACAGGGTATTGCTTAAACTATCTTATGCGGAAGTTTTTAACTCGATTATTTGAAAATTGTTGGTGTGGCACTAGTTTAAAGTTGCAGCTTTTTCGATAGTTAATTAAAGTGTGGAGGGAGGGGGAGGGAATGCGGGCAGAGCGCGGGCGATACGAGACCCTGGAGTTTCACATTCGTTTAGCCGGAAAAATTAGGGTTATTTCGACGAATATTGGTGGAATAACCTTAATTTTTTTTTTGATTTGTGATATCTCGATAAAAGATGAACATTGAAATATATATATATATATATATATATATATATATATATATATATATCCATGAAAAATTTATTTTTAAACTTAGCATAAGTACGATTGGATTAACGATAATTTAAACACAGTGCACCTGAAATTTCGAAAATTCATTGACTTTGCTGTAACAACATACTACAACCTATTTATACAACCGATGACTTAATTCTGCAAGAGTTATTGAAACACATAATTTACAAATGTAAAGAAGGTTTAAAAACCAATGCTTGCACTTGCCAGAAAAATGACTTACGTTGTTTTTCGTTTTGTTCCACTTTTAATAACGAAACTTGCTCCAATGTCGAACAAATTGAAGTAAATATCGATAGGTCTGAAAATTTGATCTCTGACGATGACGTTGTAAGTGATAATCTAGTCATGGCCATCAAGAATTCACAATCAACGTGATTAAAAATTACTGCGATATTACTACAAACAACGATGAAAGTAATATTAATGACGACTATGGTAATAATGATGATAATAATGATGATCATGACAATGAAAATGATGATGGTGGTGATAATAGTGGAAACGATGGGTCTTTTGAAAATAAGGTTCTCTTAATCTCAAAGAAACGGAGAATGAAATAAATATTTAAATATAATTACTCGAAAAATGTTAATGCTACAAAAAATAATCTTCTTCTTCCTTTTACGTTAGGCCTATAGATTGCATGTTATTAGTGTCCTTGGGAAATTAAGGACCAGCTATCCAGCCATCTCTTCGGGGTCTTCTAGGTGATCTAGATCTATTCGACTTGCCACATCGTGCCTTTTTCATCATTTGCCTTTCAGCCATTAAGGGCATGTGTTGGTTCCATTTTCCCCTCCTCTCCCGACCTCATCTTATTATATCTTGAATGCGGTCTAATGCTTTCGTTTCGTACGCTGTCTAATTTGGCTTTGCCTACGATAGCTCTTAGAATTTTCATTTCAGCTGTTCTTAATAATAGTTTTGTTCTACTTGTGTCAGCTACAGTTTCTATAACGTAGGTTAGTATTGGGCGTACACAGGTTTTATATATTATTGTTTTTGCTTCGATTCTAAGATGTTTATTTCTCCTGATACTATCGCGGTCTTATTGATTTGATAACATGTTTCTGCGCATAAGTTACGGCTGCCTGATAGTTGAGTGTCACCGTTTGATCCATTGCTTTGTTGTTTATTACTAGTTTACATTTAACGGGTTCTCTTGAGATGGTATGGCATTTAGATGCCATTGCTCATGTTTCATCAAGATACCACAAATTAAAAAATGAAGGTTATGTGATGAATATTCGCTGAGATTATGCAAAATTTTTCGGCTAAACAAGTTTAAAGCGCTAGGATCTCATTTTTACCTGTACACTGCCGGCAATTTTAAGTCCCACAACTTTTTTTCTAAAAAGCAATCGTTTTTTCTACAACTCAAAAAAAAAACTGTTTTTTACATCTTTATTGTTTAATAAAAATTTTTGCCCAAAAAAAATTGAAGCTCAAAAATCCATGAATTACCACTATCATTTTGAACATTCTCCCGCCGGCTGATATTTAGTAACACTAAATTTTTTTCTAAATTTATATCGATTGGCCTATTAAGAGAATATCTGATCCCCGAATATGCACTGATGTGGAGTTTAATATATTTTAGGTATTCAAAAATGTATAATGAAGGGAATGAATGAATGAATGAATGAAAAAGGGTTGGTGATACTAGCTCATCGATGCCTAGGCCTCCATTAGTCCCTTTACATCTCACCATAGCTGCTGGTTTTTCGAGGCCGATCGCCTTTGCGAATCCAAGCAGCCTCGTTAGTTGAACTTGCCTAACTGCTTCTGGTAACAAAATTGTATCTCCGAAATATCTCTGTTTCAGTCCATTGAATGCTGGGCACTCTCTGAGGACATAGTCAACAGTTTTATCCTCCTCCAAACACCATCTGCACGTCGGGTCGTCTTTGACACCGATTCTATGAAGATGGCCCCTGAGGTGACAAGGTCCTGTCAAAAATCCCACCACAGTTCACAGCTCTTTCCTTTCCAAGGATAGAAGTTCCTTAGTACGCCGTGGGCTATGCCCAGTTATCTGTTCCCAAGCGCACCTCATTCCAGGAGCTCCCCTCCATGATTTAATAAATTTGCTTTCCAGCAACGATGTTAATTCCCTTTTGCCAATAGCAATTGGGCTTCATACGGTTCAGTTGCCCAACCCAACTCTGCCAGACGGTCTGCTTTCTCATTCCCGTGTATGCCCAAGTGATCCAGGATCAATACGAGTCTGACTGTGCAGCCCTTCCCTGCCAAACGTTCTTGCACTCGGCACCAGTCGCGAAGTTCTGACACTGGGATTCAGTGCTAATAACGCAGCCTTACTGTCTGAGCATATATTTATTCCTGTCTATATTCTTCTCAGAGATGGGCACAATGCAGAATAGCATAAATTTCCGCTGTAAAGATTATCGCACATTGTCCGAGAGGGTGGTACTCTCTCACTCCTGTGCTTCTGCCGAATACTCTGGCTCCGGCTCTTTCATCTTGTCCATCCATCAGTATACCACCAGGATCCATTTTTTGGAACATTTTGTTCTCCCTTCCAATCCTGTCTACTTGGCAGAAAGATCTTCAGGGAGAGGTTGGGTTTTAAAAGCGGCGTCATGTAACCTGTCCGCATGGGGAGTGATGGGGAGTGACGACACCTGAGTAGCCGCCCGTTCCAATTCCAAGATGTGCTAGGCAACTGAGATGATAGACAGTCTTCAGAGCCTCGTTCTCTATGTATAAGTGAAGAGGAGGCAGGTTCACCAGGACTTCAAGAGCCCTGGTGGGAGCAGTCCTTATCACACTCAATATACCCACACAAGTCATTTTCTGAACTTTGTCAAGTTGAAGGATGTGTTTGCGCTTTGTTGCACTACGCCACCAAACAATAGCGGCGTACGTTATTATGGGGCGGGTCACCATAGTGTATATCCAAAATAGCACTTTAGGTGTCAGTCCCCATGTACACATAAAGGCTCGTATACAAGCCCAGATAGCACATATGGCTTTCTTGGTTCGAGCCTGAATATGATTATTCCAGCTCATTCGTGAGCCCAGAATAACTCCCAGGTATTTAACTGTCCCTTTAAATTGAAGAGTCCTTCCACTAATGTAATTGTGGGAAATCTCCCCATTTTCCTCTTTTTTGTAACGAGTATCACCTCGGCCTTGTCCGGGTTTATTCCGAGCCCTTACCTGTGGCACCATCGTTCCGCGATCTGGAGAGCCCATACCATTAGCCCCTCCAGGTCCCGGATATCGTGACCACGGCACAAAATGACCAGTTCATCAGCATAGGGCTGTGTATACAAACCGGCAGCATTCAGTTCATTCAACAAACTGTCCACCACAAGGCTATAATGAAGGGAATCGTAAAATCCTTTTCATCCTGAATACATCTCTACAATCTGTTCTATAACTTAGATTTACCATAACCCTCATTGTTCTGCGCTGCAAGTCAAATATCTTGTCAACAACTGAAGCATGTCTCCATGACAAAATATCATATGAAATATTAGTCTGGATAAGTGCATGGTATGACATTTTTAGGATACCAGTAGAAACGTGGCGTACAAGATTATGCAAAACAAAGATATTTTTTAAAGACCATCCAGGCAAAAATCTATAAATCTGACCAAAGCAACATCCCGTGTCTCTACCACCATGCCCAGACTGAAAGGAAATATTTTCATTTTGGCCAAGTTTACAGGAAGCTGATTAGCATACAACCAATCAGAAATACGTGTCTGAGTATCATCAATGGACACTAACAAATTATCCATGCTCTTTCTATTGGAATACATTAGTATCGTCTGCATAAATAATAAAATTTGCTTCATGATTACAGGTTGAAATTTCACTTATATAAATAAAAACAGCATCGGACACAGAACGGACTCTTGAGCCATGCCATATAAGACACATCTCTCAACTCAAAACGACCATTGTTATGACTAACAAGCTGATATCTTCAACCAAGATATAGTATTTGACTTTAAGGAGAAGTATATCCCATTCAACACAATCAAACGCTTTGGTTAAATCGCAAAACAAAGCTGTTGTATATTGCTCGCAATTAAAAGCGTCAATTATATTTTGATTTGAATTATTTATGGCCGCCCCTTAATCGTTGTACAAAAAATTCGCTGATAGTGTTTTCCAATCCGAAAAAAAAATGCTAACAAAATTTCAACCGGTATAAAACAATTTACCTAAAACGTTCTACTTTTAAATCAATATTTATTCAACAAACACAGCAACTTTTCTAATTAAATGTTTATATTAATAACTATAATTTGTTACGTTACTGTCAGTCCTTGAAACATGTCGCACAACAACGACATTTTCTTTTTTACTTCAATAGCAAAGTTAGCCAGTTTTATGGGTATTATACCATATTTCGACTTTTACAATAATCTTTTAGTAAATGAGAAATACTACAGGAATAAAATTGTTGTGTTAGTTATTTTGATAGGTTTTTTAGGCTGTACTCCATTTTTGTTAAGTACCCGAAAATTAAGCCTTTCTCCTCTGCATGTTCTTGCCTTCTTCGCAACTGGATGTCAGTATTTAATAATATATATTTCCCTTGTGAACTCTTATAAGAAACGTTTAATATGGAATAAACTTTTTTATGAGTTTTTCCTAGTTAATAAGTTTCTCTTTATTAAAAGATCTAAATTTGAACAGCACGTCTTCAAATATGCTATTTGTTACTTAGTACTTTACACTTTTATTATTTCTATATGGATATTCACGTTTTATATTACTCAGATTATAACAGATGTCAATGATATTAGAAACAAATTTGCAATATTTTTATTTCCAATGGCAAATATAACTCTAAAATTATATACCTTTTTTAAGTGCATTATTATGATAACGCTGTTGTCAACTACAAGAAAGAGATATCAAGCCCTAAAAAATCTTATCGTTAAGATTAAGTTTGAAGAGTCCAGACAGAACATTTTCGTGATTATTAAGCAAGTTGAAATATTAGCTCTTCATATTCATAAAATTACTTCATATTTAAAACATCTTTTTGAAATAGAGTTTTTCATAATGATTACCAACGCATTTCTAAGCTGTTTATTTATTTGTTTTTGTGTGCGCCTTTATGGATTTCTTCTGCACAATCTGATGGAGTTAATTTTTCTCTTGGTAAGTTAATAATTAACCTATTATTTAAAGATTGAGTTACCTTTAGGAAATTATAATGACGGTATAACAAAATATATATGCCAACCCGGACATGTATTTTTGTCGGCACTCAGATTGTTTCAATATAGATGGTTTTTATCGAACTATATCATGACACAATTTTAAAAAGAGAATTAATTATTAGATTTATTGATGAAACAAAATTTGGGTTAGGGTTTTACAACTTTTGATGTAGAACAAAGTAATCGATATTTCTGAATTAAATTATTTAGTTTGGTTTAATTTAGTTATTTAGAACTGAGCTATTTATAATTAGATTACAAAAAAATAAACTTTAATTACATAAATAAGTAAATCGTCTCTTAATAAAAATATATAAACTCGGTGCAGTTTTTACAGCATCCGCTAATGTAATAAAAAAAAGCGCGGCCCTTCATTGTAGTCTAAGAAATAGAGTCGAAATTCCGGCGTCCTCTGTAATATGGAATCTCTCCATTGTAATATGTTCAGTCAATATCGATTGTTATATTTCCGCGCAGGCGGATACAGGGTGTTGTTAGAAAAGGTTAAGGTTTCCTATTTTTTTGGAAAATTGTCGACATCAATAATGGGCTTGAAAATTTGCCCAGTTAAAGATCTTAGCATAACTAAATGAAATCCCTAAGGGCGGACATGTGGGTGGGTACAAGGAGTGTGGCGGACAATTTATATCCTTTACAATTTGCTTATCAGGCAGGAAAATCCACAGACCCGGCGCTACATTGACTGGTCATAAGAGACAAAACCGCGGTGTCGAATGATCGATCCGCCGTAGGTACCTTCATCGATATGGAGAGTGCGTTTGACAAGACATCCCTTGATTTGATTTGCAATGCTCTACAAAGACGAGACTCTGAACTAACAGTAGTCGCATGGATTAGAGCAATATTAACTCAGAGATTAATATATGTTGAGCTTAACAAAGTAATTGTTAAAGCACTGTCAAGTAGGGGCAGTTTATAGGAAGGAGTTCTATTGTCTTTGTTGTGGAGCCTTGTGGCGGACAGCTTGCTGAATAAACTAAATGGGACTTGTTTGTATACACAGACCTATGCCGACGACCAGGTCTCGAAAAAAACCCAAACAAGGCCGAGACGGTACTCTTCATAAAAATGAGAAAAAGAGAAGACTTTTTACAATTATATTGAAGGAAAAATCTTAATAATTTTGGACTTACGATTGAAGCTCGGGAGAATATGGGGTTAACACCGAGATTGCTATTTTGGATAAACACTCTGGTGATTAGCCTCATGATCACGTACACCGTTATTGCATGGTGGCCTAGTATAACAAAGCACAAACACCGTCTTTGACTTGACAAAGTTCAAATAATGTTTTGTAGGAGAATAATAAGTGCGATTAGGTCTGTCCCCACTAAGATTCTAAAGGTTTTGGTGAGCCAACCTCTTTTTGACGTATATATATATATATATATATATATATATATATATATATATATATATATATATATATATATTTATATATATATATATATATATATATATATATATATATATATATATATATATATATTTATATATATATATATATACAGAATAGGAGGCTCTGAAGGCTGCTTATCATATCAGTTGTCTAAGACATCTTGGAGCTGGATCGGGTGGCTACTCAGATGTTTGGAAAAGCATTGTGGAAAAATGCCCATCACTTACCATGCAAAACAGATTACATGACGCCGATTTTGAAACCTAACCATTCTCTTGAGATACTTTTCCCAAGTAGAGAGGATTAGGAGATGGAGCAAAATCTTCCGAGAAAGGGAACCTAGTGGTTCACAGATGGATCTCGACAAGATGAGAGAGCTGGAGCCTGAGTGTTCAGCAGGAGCATGGGAGTTAGAAAGCTATAGTCTCTCGGACAACGTACGGAAATTTATGTTATTCTGCAGAGGGACATAAACAGGAATAGGATAATAAACATACGCCCAAACAGTAGGGTTGCGATAATGACATTGAAGATTTATGTCGTAACTTTGCGACTTGTATCTGTGTCCAAGGATGTACTGAACAGTCTGACAAGGAACGGCTGCACAATCAGACTCGTGTGGGGTCCCGAGTCACTCGGGTGTATACGGGAATGAGGAAGCGGAGGTTCTCGAAAAAATGGGGTCCACGATTCAGTCATATGGACCTTAACTAACTCTACCTGCTCCAATTGCCGTTGGTATATATAACTGGACCTAATGCACGGCTTAATACGAAGCTTCTCTACTTAGGCAGGAAAGAGTTGCGAATTGTGCTGAGACTATTGACAGGACATTGTCACCTTAAAGGCCATCTTCATAAGATTGGTGTCGTAGATGACCCGATGTTCAGATAATGTTTGGAGAGGATGAAACTACTCAAAGGACTGAGGCAAAAACGAAACGTCAAAGCCATGAAAAACATTTTAAATGTGAAGCTAATCTCAAGACAATAATTATATATATATATATATATATATATATATATATATATATATATATATATATATATATATATATATATATATATATATATATATATATATATATATATATATATATATATAATCGAAGGTTTTCAGGCATCCCGTGTATGTGCTGAGTCCCTCTCAGGACTGTAAGGCTGCTGACGTTACGGTGAAGTCTCATTCACCATTTTCAAAGCTCACTGTATGGCGTCTACGAGCGACTTGGCCCCGGAAAATGCCGAAAACCAAGAGAATAGCTCCAAAGCTTTTATTCTTTATGTAATAGGCACCACAGACAAGATCGCCAAAATTCTCAGGAGACACAACATTTAAACCATTTTCATCACAGACCGTAAAGTACAAGATCTCTTGCCAACACCTAAAGAAAGAATCCCTCTAGAAAACCAGGGAGTGAACGAAATTCCATGTGGAGAATGCAGCTCAGCTTACGTAGGCCAAACCAACCGTAAAATAAGCGTCAGAAGAGACGAACATATAAACGCTGTCAAAAAAACAACTTCTTCTGCACTGGCCCAACACTGGTTAAACACAGGACATAAGATAAAGCCATTGAAATTGCAAAGAGGCTCAGCAACTTAAATAGTTGCCTAATACTTGGAAAAATCTGCTTACAAAACATCAACCAGTTTCACTTAGTAACGAAACAGACTACAACTCGGCAACGCAATCCCAAACACTGGTAACAGGGCCGATGACGCGCAGCAAGTCTCGCAACCTTATGGGCCAGAACCATTCGGAAAACGAACGTGTCCGACGGGCACAGGGACCGACAGCATCCGAGTCGCGGGCGTCAGTTCGCTCGTAGATGCCATACAGTGAGCTTTGAAAATGGTGAATGAGATTTCACCGAAACGTCAGCTGCCTTACAGTCCTGAGAGGGACTCAGCACATACACGGGAGGCCCAAAACCTTCGATTATATATCACAACCGTGAGAATATCCGACATAATAAATATATATATATATATATATATATATATATATATATATATATATATATATATAAATATGTAGATATATATCATTTTTCCTTTATTTTGTCTGTTCTTGGGTTTAGAACCTAAACACAAGAAAAGACAAAATAAAGGAAAAATGATATAATCTATGGTTCAAGACTCAAGAATATATATATATATATATATATATATATATATATATATATATATATATATATATATATATATATATATTTAATTTGTTCAATAAATGTTGCCCAAAGAATTTTCTTTTCTTGTGATTAGGTATATTTGCCTACTCTGTTTAGATGAGAAGCAATAAGTTCGAACCGGTCGACATGTGGTAATACAATGGTAGAGGTTTTCGCCTATTAAGGATGTTGTGTACGATGTTCTATCATCCAATGAGAATTTGGAACAAGACCGGTAACTGTGTCTATTGACGGTATGCAATAGAAACACGTTAGTTGAACTCTAATTACGCTTGAAACTAATTTTGTCAACTCCGAATTTGCTGATAAAATACTGCTTCCCTTCTCACACCGCCGCGCCCCTCGTCAATGGTTTAACATAGCTTTTTCAAGTGTGGATGTGCAGTTTTGGCAGTTAAGTTTGTTACTAGTGCCTCGTGTGTTCTTGTAATACGATAGGGTAAGGTGCGGTAAAAAAACTTATTAAAATCGGGTAATCAGGAGGGTTTATTTTATTCAATATGGATATTATTTATATTTTAATAAACGTTCAAAGGTTTTTTGAAATTATTTACGGAGAAAAATAAAACTAAAAAAGGAAGGACGTCATTTACCGGATCTTTTAATTGAAAAATTATTGGATGAATATTTGGAAATTTAATGAGTGTTACAAAAAATAGATATCTTTTATCAAAAATCATTGATTGTATAATATTTTGTGGTATATTTGAGTTGGCTCTTCGGGGGCACGATTAAACAGAACAATCTGGAAATCCGGGTATTTTTCGTAGTTTAATAAATTTCTCTGCCGAACTTGATAAAATTCTAGCGGAACATTTAAAATACTATACAGGGTTTAAATGAATTTCTAAGGAAATTCAAAATGGCCTGTTAAATTATGTGTTATAGATATGTCATGAAATAATTTTGTCCGAGATTCGCGAACCCCCATATTAAGCAATTATGGCGAAACGAAACAACAGATATGTCAACAAAGTGTCAGTTGATCACAATATTTAAATTTTCTCGGAATGGAGACCTTTGAATGGAACAAATATTAATTATTTTATACTGTTTAACGAGAAGTATATTCTACTAAAATGAGTAATTAAATAATAATTCTGTAGATAGATTTTAACCATGGGAACAAGATAGTATATATCTTATTTTACCGCCCTAAGATCTAAATTCGTTAACAAACTTAACAATAATATTGCTTTTAAGTCGTTTAAATGTTTACCTAAAATTATATAAATCTATATAATTTATGACTACATAAACAACAAAAGATCCTCTTTTAAGATTTGTAAATAAATTTGTCGAAGAAATCCTACCCTGGTTATGTAATTAAAATCGGAGAAATAAAAGCCGAGGAAGGTTTTAACATGCGGTATTTGCAAAATACCGTTAAAATGTATTAAAATTTTGAACGATTTTTCCATTTTTAGGAAACAAAAGAATAATCAAATAAACTCATATAATACGATATAATGTTGTTCAATATGTAAAAAGAACTTGTATAATTTCTGTTTTTCTTTTCTATTCATAAGAAAGATATTTACTTCCAAAACAGCTAAGAAGAGTGATTAATTTTTTTAACAGGGGCTATCGTTTCTTTTTCGTTATAAAAAGATGTAGGTTAGGTTAATTAACTAATTCTTTTATATAAAAGTAAGATTAAGACGATCAGAGGTCAATTCAGGAATTAAGTATCTGATACAGAATAGCTATCGCCCTCTGAGGACGAGAAGACACTAATCGAAATTTAGGGAATGAAATTGACGGTTACAGGGCATACGACCGAGATAGGCACTAAAAGGGAGTTTGGGGTAAAGGTCGAGGATGCTTTTGTAGAAATACTAAGCTTCAGTTACGGTCTGGGATTCGTTTAGTGCGATACGACATTGGGAGTAGGTCTTAGAAAATTAGCTGTCGTGTATATTCGGCGGAAATGAAGGTTTTCTTTGTTTTGTTTTTTATTTCTTTTGGGAAATTTAAGGAAATATCCTATTTTTATGTCACTGGGTAAAGGGAGCGACTTTGATACTGTTTGTTTAAGTAATATAAATAGCTGTTTTTTCGCGTTTTTATTATTTTTTTTTCTTTAATGTGTTATAACGCTATTTATACGTTTTATTTTCTAAATTGTGTTTTACATTTTAACTAATAGAGCGGCCAACGGGAGCAATTATCTTAGGATTTTGATATTGTTATTCATTACTAATTTCAAGTTGCTCATTGTAAACAATTTCGTTTCCTGTTTATTTTTGTTAACATATTTAAGTATTTTGAGAAACTTGTTTTGTTTAATTTAAAGTCGCGCCGTTGTGAAAGCTTCAAATCAAGAGACGTCGTCTGACCAGATAGTTAGCAGCCTAAATAACATGTAATTGTTTGGAACTAAAACTGCAACAGCGAAGATGAACGACCTGACTTTCAGAGAGCCTTTGTCTTCGTGATAATTTTTTGTAAGATTTTAAAATAGCTACAAATTAATGGAGCAGCAGTATGATTGTAGACGGAACGGCCAACGCTACCCAAAATATTCAATTTGCAGGAGTCTATGATCAAATGCTGTCAGAAGCTCGCAGAGCATTTCTGGACCTATTTAGAGCCTTCGAACTTAGATGCAGAAAGTCTAAGAAAATATATTTTTAGTGTTTTAGATCCCATATAGGAAAAATCAAACCAAAAATTAGTTGCTCAGAGTTACGACGGAGCGGATGTAATGAGTAGACGAAGTACAGGAGTGCAGGTAAGGTTTTGAGGAAAAGTATATTGGTAATGTCAAAAGTTGCTTCTGAAAGTTCACAAGTTCAACTTTTTTTTTGTAAAGTTACCAGAAATCCCTGCTTTTTTTAAAAAAATTCGCCTCAACGTGCAGCACTATTATATAAAATCGTTTTAAAACATATCCTCCATGGTGCTCCGACTCATTGAAATTTTAATATTAGAACCGTTAATTTAGTTTTTGAACACCGTAAATCTTTTATTAAATGCATGGAAGAAATAGAACATAGTTTTAATAATCAAACATTTTGTAGCGTCGCGTCTTCCATTAGAGGAATACTGAATTTCATTATTTGATTAACACTTTTTCATAATATGATGCTCCATGTTGACATTTTATTTAATGAACTACACAAAGGAAAACGCATCCATTAGAAATAAGCCAAAATATAGCTATTTTGAGCAAAATATTATTTTAATAATGAATACGCTGGACGATATTGTAAACGAAGCTTCTAATTTATGCACTGAACCGATGCCTGCTAAAAGAAAATGAACAAATGATAGTAAATCGTACCACCGAATTGCAGCAATGAAAGTTTGCGATATAATGATAAATTGTACAAATGATCGTTTTGATTTTAATGATCGCTTATCGGAGGCGTCATTATTATACTCCGATCAATTTGGTAAATATTGTAGATCTTTTTCTGATGATACATTAGATTTAACATGTTCCACATACCCATATTTAGATAAGAAACGTCTGAAAACTGAATTATCTGTTACTTGCCTGGGCAGATTGTAGAGAAATAAGTGGGGCAATACTTTTTTTCAAATTTTTAATTAAAAATAATTTACCAAGAAACAAACTATTAGAAATTTTGAGTACTATAATTATGACTACCCCTGAACGATCTTTCTCTACTCTAAAAAGAATAAAGACTTTCTTAAGAAATATCATTACTGAAGACCACCTGTGGCTTTAGTGATGTAGACAATTGAAAAGAAGGTAATGAGTGAAATCCAAAATTTTAATGAACGTGTCATAAAAAAATTTGCTTCAAAACAAAATCGAAGAATCGATTTAATACATAAAAAATAATTTTTAGGACGAAAATGAATTTTTGATTACTGTAGATAATAAAAACGTATATCAGGGAAAAATGTTATTTTTTTGTAAGTATGTAGAAATCTTATTATCAAACATTTTTTATGCATAGACAAGTATGTGGTGCAGTGTACAAAATGCTCCATTTGTCAAATGTTTAAGCCTTTTATTGATTTCTAACAGAAATTTGTAAGATTCTTTTTGTCTCTATAAAATTTGAATGAAGTGCAGAACTCGTAATTTTTATGGTTACGAGCCGCGACTGCCCTACAAAAAATATTCTAAATTTGTTAATGATTTAAAATAACTAATAATATACAAGATACTCCATTTAAATATATATATATATATATATATATATATATATATATATATATATATATATATATATATATATATATATATATATATATATAAGTAATATCGTTATTTAACAGTTGTTGACAACACTGCATGTGATGTGCATAGTCAAATAGAATAATTGTAGTTTTGAAGATTGGAGAAAACCCGGATCTGCTACTACTTTCCGTTCGTCCTTAATTAAGTTCTTTTGGAACATTTGCTCAACCCTGTATACATGTATTTACTAGCTGCAAGTTTACTGCTTCACCATTAAGTACTAAATTGATCGAGGTTTCATATGAGTTGTAATTGTCTTTTGCATTTGCTTGTATATTTTTCAAATTAAACTGAAAATTTTAACCCCATAAAATTAATTTCAATAAAATGTTTATCACAAGCTCTTAAACTAATAAGTCAATTAACACTTTTTCTGGTAATAAAAGTAATTTTTTCAAATACATTTTCATACTAATAAATGTTATTTGTCAGTCATACAGAACATGCTTCCAAACAACGACATTTTCTTTTTTAGTTCTATAGCAAAGTTAAGCAGTTTTATCGGTATGGTACCATATTTTGACTTTCATAATAACATTTTGGTAAACGAGCAACACTACAAGAAGAAAATTGTAATATTAGTAATTATAACTTCATTCATATGTTGTACGATAATCTTGGAGAGAAGTGCTAATACACATTTTCTATTTTTATTTGTTCTTCTAGGGATTATTAGCCTGTTTTTAGTGGGATGTCAGTATCTAATAATGTTTTTGTCTTTCACTAACTCTTACCAGAAACGATTTATTTGGGATCAACTTTTTTGTGAATTTTATTCAGTTGATAAAGCTCTCTCAACTAATAGATCTAAATTTGAACAACACAGTTTTCAATACGCTACTTATTACTTTTTATTGCTCTTTTTCATTAGTTCTATACGTATGTTTTATTTTTATTTTATTGTGAGTGTAAATGCAAAAAATAATAATAAAAAAATATTGTTACCCTTATTAAAATCGACAATGCATATAATCTTAATATTTTATACCACCTGGAAGTGCGTTGTTATCACAGTATTATTGTTAGCCTCGAGATGTAGATACCAACGCGTAAAAGGTCTTATTCTTCAAATAAAATTTGAAAGTTCTAAGAAAGCTATATTGGAAATTATAAAGAAAGTCGAAATATTAACACTTCGTCTGCATTATATCGTAGCACATCTGAGAAACCTTTTTGAAATAGAACTTTTTCTTTTGGTTACCAATGGATTTCTCAATTGTTTAGTAATTTGCATTTTTGCACAACTTTATGGATATATGATAAACCATATAATGTGGGTATGTTTTTTTATGGTAAGTTAATTATGAAATAATTATTAAGAATAAAATAAGTAAAAAAAATAAGGGAAACGGTTTTGTTGTAAAGAAACATAATAATGATGCAGATAATGTACTAAAAGCTAAAAAATAATTACGTAGGTACCAGATACCAGTCATCACAGCATTCTCCTCATCAATCTAGGGCTTTGATCTGCAGTCAACCGCTCATATTATATACTTTGGATACATCTTCTCAATAGACGACTTATGCAAAATGTGTGTAAAAATAAATCCCTCACTATCACCGTGCGACATCACAGAACGATCATTTACATATTTACTCAGGTTACGCTACGCCTCACAATTTTATTTTAGTCTGATCCGCTAGATTGATGAGGACAGTGCTTTGATGGTACCTACTTAATTATTTTCTATCTTTTAGTACTTTATCTGCAACACTATTATTTATGTTTCTTTACAATAAAACAGATACATTTTTTTAACTTATTTGATTTTCAAGTTTTTAGTTTTTTATTTAGCTAATTCATATTTCTAATTATATTTAGTTCATTTAGTGCCTCAATATTACTAGGTTTCTTTCCTGTCAGTTTGTTGCAATCTAACTTCTCATTACATAATCCTTCCAAAGACTTTACTCGACTCAGTGCTACGTAAGTTTGTCCTTCCTCAAGCAATTTCGAGCCTAAATATGCAAGTGCGTGGTCTACAGTGATGTTTTGCAGTTTGTGGACAGTGGAAGCCCATGACAAAATTAAGGGCAACATCTTTCTTTCAGGCATCCCATAATTGTTTCTTAGTCTGACTTTATATTGTTGAGGCGTTTCTGATGTTAATCGCTATCTTTGTTTCTGTAGTCGACTATGAGTTTCACTTTCACTCTCTTTAGCACGTTTTGTTCTATAGTTTTCTTTCGCTTTTTGAAGCTTTCTTTTTCGTTATATTGCAGTTTCTGTTTTATTTTTATTTGTTTTTGTTTTGGACATTTTGACGCCCCCCCCCCCAGAGGTCCAATAGAGGGGCAAGGTTTTTATATAATAACATGCGCCCAAATCTTGAGGAGAAAACGCTAACGACATATTGTAATGGAACAAATATTAATTATTTTACACTGTTCAATGTGAACTATATTCTGTTAAAATGAGTAATTAAATAATCACTCTTTGAATAGTTTCCCGTGGGAATAGGGTAGTATATCTTTTTTTTATTACTACCCAAGAAAGTCTAAAGGAAAAATAAATCACTTATCGAGCTTAACTTTTACTATCTTTGCCGCTTAAAAATTTGCTTAAAAATCTATAAATCCAGTCAATTTATGACGACCAAATAAAAAACCCTCTCTAAGATTTGCCTATAAATCTGTCGAAGTAATCCTACCCTGGTTATGTAAATAAAACCGAAGAGGGTGGTTTTTTAAAATATGGTATATGCAAATATCGTCAAAATGTATTAAAATATTGAAAGATTTTCCCATTATTAGGAAACAAAAGAATGATCAAATAAACTCAGTATAATAGAAATATATCGTTTGGCAATTTCTACAAAGAATTTGTATAATAACTGTTTTTTCTATTCACAAGAAATAACGAGTTAAGATGTTTATTGCCAAGACAGCCAAGAAAAGTGAACAGTTTTTTCACAGTATTTATCATATATTCTTTTCGTTATAGGAAGACGTAGATTAGTTTGTTTTACTATTCTTTCATATAAAAATTATGATTAAGACGCTCAGAGGTCAATTCGGGAATTAAATATCCGGTATAGAAGGGCTAACGCCCTCTACATTTCGAGACTCAAATTGACATTTACCGGGATCCATGGGGTAATATGGGCACAAACGGGAAACGCGGGGTGCCGAGAGGGATGCAGGGCATACGAGGCGAGCAGTACTAAACTTTAGTTCCAATCTGGAAATTGCTAGATCAGTACCGTGTGTACCAATATAGAAAATTACGTGACGGGTATAATCATTGGGAAAGAAGGTTATCTTTATTTCAATTTGTTTCCAGTTAATTTGGAAAATTAATGGAATATCGTGTGTTATTTTAGTCAAGCATTTCGCGATTTTAATAGTGTTTGATTATGACTGATTTTTTTCGCGTTTTATTTCTTTTCCTGTTTAGTATTTTAGTAAGCTATTTATACGTGTTTTTTCTATATTGGGTTATACATTTTTGGTTAATGGAACGGCCAATAAGAGCAATTAGTTAGTTTTGTTTTTCGTAATTGTTATTAGTTTATGTTTCTCAATGTAAATAGTTCGTTTCTTTTTCTAATTATTTTTGTTAATAGACTAAGTATTTTGAGAAATTTTTTTGGTTTAATTTTAATCAAAAACCTTCACGGACGTACTGCTGTGTGAGCTGTAGACAATAGATGTCATCTGTAAAGCTAATTATCAACCTTGCCTGAGTCCCAATGTTCTGAGTTGTGGTTTTTTAAAGCTAAAATAACCGTAGTTGTTTTGAACAAAAGCTGCAAGAGATGAATGAATGAAAGATGAATGGCTGGATTTCCAGAGTGTCTTGGTTACTGCAGAATTTAATTAAAGGTTATTAAAATAGCTACAAATTAATATGGAGCAGCAAAATAATTATAGATGGAATGGCTAACGCTACCACAACATATCACTTGCAAGAGTCTATGATCAAATTCTGTCACAATATCATTTTTATCCACCCTAATACCATACAGTCCTTGCCGCGCTTTAACTTTTTACCTTAACTTTGGTGGTGTACCGCTAACAATCTATCATTTTTAGCCACCTAGATACCTAGATTTCAGTTTTAATTTATTGACTGTCTAAACTCTATGATCCGCCATTTTGTTGGGGACACCATTTTGGATTAGGAATTTTTTCTAATGTGTACTGTGTTCTACTTGTTAAGTCCTTTCATTTGATTTTCATATTGAGGGAATTGAAAAAACATGTAATCCGCTATTTTGTCGTGGCGGCCATCTTAGATTTGAACTTTTTTCATAGTGTACTGTATTCTACTAGCCAAGCCCTTTCATTTGATATCCATATTGTGGGGGTTGTAAAAAAATATGTAATCTTCCATTTTGTGACGGCAGCCATCTAGGATTTACAATAATACTGAATATACATAACTGTATTGTCATCAGAACTAAAGGTGTGTACCAAATTTCAGATCAATCGATCAACAGGAAGGGGGTAAAATTTTAATTAATAGATTTGACCCACACAAGACACCAACAAGGCAAGCTAAATAAAATCGTATAAAAATATGGAGCTTGTGGTTATGGCAATGAAAACAACTAAGAATTTGCGCTAATTTAAAAACTTATTTTTAGCGAGATAAAGTTTATTATGTGGTTTAAATCTAGTCGATAAAAGTTTGTATAGAATTACTCTACCTCAGTCATTCTTACTTGCTTAACTTTTTGAAGCTGAGTTAACGCAGATCACCGAAAATTTTGACCTCGGCGAAGCTGAGAAAACCTAATGGTTATTTTATTTCTATCGTGTTAATATTGTTATGATTTTGTCTCTTTAAAATCACTCAGAGTTCGCAGAATAAAACACAACACCTTTCATTAATACTTCAAGTACTTATATTAACACAACTCCCTTATTATTACCACTTAATCTTCACTATTCAGAAACCATGTACTACTATATGACTCATAACAATACAACTATATGACTGTACGACTAACTTCTTACTAACTAACTACGCCTATCCTATTTCTATTTATATACCTATGGTAATTTCTATATAAATCTAGATCATAAAAGTTGAGATCTATTTAGAACTATGACGCATCGACACAATATTTCTTTCGGCACATTATAATAACGATGACTCATCGCATCAGAATATTTGTATATACGAGGGCGTATCAATAAGTTACTTCCAGACATTCATAACACTCTCCCTCTCCTAAGTTTGATCGTCCTGATCAGCTTCCATATCTCCATGGAATGGCTTCAACTTGTGTAAATGTACTACTTTCATTTTTGTTTTGGAACTTCGTTGAATTCTATAAACATCGTCATTGATTTTTTCATAACAGTATATAATGATTCCCATGATAGTATCAACCATCAACCAAGGCAATTTACCATTTTTTCTCTGTGGATTCCATTACTAAACTCTATCGCCTTGCTGGAACCTGCCGAGTTTGCCTTGATGTCATATGAACTGACTAATGTCTTCAGTACCAAGTATTTACAGAGTTTTTTGGAACGTTGACCTAATTCGACGTTGCTTCCAGAACTGTCAATCTCGTTTTCCGTAAATGATTTTATCTGTGCTTCATCTTACTCTGGTTGTTTCTTCTGCAATGCCTCTGATTGGTTCATTATCATGGTTCTGGGACAAAATAAATTCTTCGGTGCCAAGCTTTAAAATGTTAAGATTGTTTTCCAAGGAGAATCCACGTTGACAAATCAGGTCCATTCTCAGTATAAACTCATCTATGTCGGCAACTAACACAAAACGGTTTAATTTTTTGACTTCCAAGTTGAAGCTCAACTTGTATTTCTCCAACCACATCAGCTGCTTCTCCAGTTACATTTCTCAACATTACTTTTCTGGACAAAGTAGAAATCTAGATTTATCAACAAGGCTTGGCTTTATCAGAGATACTGCAGTACCAGTATCAACAGTTGTGATAATAGGAGTAGCATTGACTTTTCCTTTAAGTTGAAGTTGACCGTCTCTCATATGAGCTGTACTCCACTTTGAATTAACATCACAAGTGACTTTCCGAATAGGAAACTCTTCTATTTCTTCTATTTTACTGCAGTGCTGGTATTCTTCCTTACATAGTCTTTTTGAAATGGCATATGCGTTGTTATGCAGTCTTTCTGATCTACATTTGATGTTAAAATTGTACTATTGTAATTTTTCTTTGTCCTCTTCTGTGCTGTCTCTGGATGGTAAACTAGACCTTAAATGCACCTAACAGTCCCATCTCATGTGTCCAGTTTGTCCACATCTGTAGCACTTTATGTGCCTTTTTAATTCTACCCGACAGTCCCTTCTAGTATATCCATTTTGTCCATATCTGTAGCATCTTATCTGATCTCTCAATTGCTACCGATAGTCCCTTTTCATGTGTCCACATTTGTAGCACTCGATCTGATTTCTGCTATAACGTGAAATATTACCTATTGTGTTCAGTTCTTCCTGATTTCTTCTATAATGTAAAGTATGACCTATCGTGTCTAGTTTATTAAGAATTTCAGATAACATTGTTTCCATGGTTTGGTTCGGTAAGTCCATATTTTTCTTTATGATAACAGTTTCTATTTTTGAAAGGAAAGTTTGTTTTCTTTGTTTAGTTACTCGAGATGTTCTCTAAAATCACCAGACCAGTTTTAGAAATTCTTTGACTGTAATTCGATTTTCCAAGGAGGAGGTGGTGCACAAGGAAACAAAAATGATAAAAGTCCGAAATAAAATCCCTACTTCTGAATCCTAATTGATATTTATCATAGATTATGTGAGCGTGAAGTAAATTTTGTCAATGTCAGAGGAGTAAAACATATTTTTTACTTGCCATCTTAGGGATCATTTTAAGGGTTAAATGAACCGCGTTTTGTTTTAGTCCTTATAGTACAGGAGGTAGTGCTGCACTTTTTCGAGGAATTTTATATCGAATAAATTATGTTACTAGCAGTTGATTAATATTCAATAATCAGCAAAATGAGCTTTAGTTTCCTCGCCCGCGGTGGAGCTAAAGATAAGAGCATGTTAAAGTAGGGAAAAAAGGTATGCTACAAGTATTTTCATACCGTGCCAAAGTTTATGGGATGATTTTTTAGATCTGTTTCATCAAAAAAAATAAAAATGTATGTGTAATAGGCTTTGAGCCTATCTGAAGGGTTCTACAAGAATGAAACACGAAATACTGCCCTGGTATTTATCAAAACGTACCTCAAGGCCTCCGGCCAATTCGCAGGGTCAAATATGCTGACGACGCGGTTTCGTCGCATATGATCTGGACTGACCAAGGTACTTTTGTACTTAAAGCGTTTTGATGAATATCAGGACAGTATTTCATGTTTCGTTCTTATAGAACTCTTCAGATAGGCTAAGAAGTCTATTAAAGTCAATTAAAGTTGAATCAACAGCATGTTAGCACGTGCACAACTGCTGAAAGCTAGAGTTGTACTCAGCAAGACTTCAAATTCAAGTATTATTTACGAAAAAAATAATAGTCAGCTGAATTGAAGAGAGGTGAATCATCAGCTGTAGTTATAACGGGAGTATGAACATCAGTCAGCGCCTTAAAGATGTTGTGCACTGAGTGCATCTTTCGATCTACAAACATTCAGCTGTAAGTAATTTTTAGACAGAAAGAGAGGCACTCCTGATCAAAAGCTCTTTCTCTCTCTTTTTAAGTGTGAGCCAACTTTTGTCTACAGGATCTGCAGTCGATATTAATTATTATTAATTGATCTTTTATCATATGTAAGAAGTTTCGATGTAAAGACTTGAGCAATGCTGGTGTTCAGCTACTGCAGATTTTATGCCTCTAGCCTCACTCCAGAAGAAAATAAAGCCATCAAAAATAACTTATTTTAATTTTCAAGAAACTTTTTACGAGTAGATTTTGGGAATGGTAGTAGGATCTCCGCTGTAACCCATGGTAGCGAACATGTTCATGGAAGCTTTCGAAGAGAACGCATTGTCTTCTACTTCCTAACCTAAATCTTGGTGCAGATATGAAGGTGATACGTTCGTAGATTGACCGCAAGGCACAGATAACCTCCATAATTTCCTGGATCATTTAAACTATAAATATCCTAGTATTAAATTCACTTCTCGATCTATTAGGGGTGAGTCAAAGGTTGGATGAAGTAGGTTTGTGCCTTTTCGGTGAAATTAACAAAGAAACTATATTTATTGTTTGATACAGTTTATATTTACGCAGATTTTAAAAATATTTAGGACTCTACAGGGCGAGCCAAAAAACTAGGACAGCATAAAGTTGTATTTTTTTAAATAGAATACCCTATATACGAATCGTATTTTCGATTTAGCTTATAATTTTAAATCTTTTTTATTAAGGGTTTACTATAACAAAACTTTATAGTTTCTGAGATAATTAAGTTTAAACAAAAAAGTCACATTTTCAAGCATCAATTCAATCCTAAATAACGTTTTCAATTTTGTGACAAATATATTCAAATTTGAAATTTAGCAAGGCCAAGGACAAGTTAACATAATTTTTACGTAATATTTGCAATAAAAGCTACAGGGTGTTGAACACATCGGTTCAAATTTGAACAAGTTTAAATGAATAAATATCTTTTTTTTTAAATAGTACACCCTGTATATTTTCATGCTATTTAATAGAGTAATAAAAACCCTAAAAGTTTTGTTCAATATATCCTATACCTATTTATAATAGTTTTTGAGATATTTCAGTTTCTCTTATTTTCCATACTTTTTTACAGAAATAGTCTTCATTATCATAGTAGCCATGGCAAAAACAATGTAAAAGAACATTTTTCTGTGTGTCAAATTTATAACCGCAATCGCTTCTTTTGGTTTTTATGTAGTGTAGTTTGGTTTTTTTTGTATTCATCTTATATTGTAAAATGAATTTTCCAAAGAATGAGTTAATAGATATGATTTATACAATTGGAGAGGCTCAAAAAAATTGCCTTCTTGCTCAAAGAATTTACAAAATGAAGTATCCTGATCGACGCCAGCCTAATACCCATACTTTTCAAAACTTAATGCAAAGATTTGATTCTTCTGGTACTGTTAATTATCCAAAACGTAAAGTGGTCAACAAACCAGTAACTAATGAAGAAAAAGAACTACAAGTATTGTTAAATGTTCAGGAAAATCCTTATATTGGTAGCCGTCAGTTAGCAGCATTATGTGAAACATCACAATCCACCGCTAATCGTACTACCAAGAAATATAGGTATCATCCATATCACATGGAATTACACCAAGAATTGCATGGACAGGATTTTGAAAGTCGTGTAAACTTTTGTCGTACAATAAATGCGGAGATTCAATTAAATCCAAATTTATTATGCAAGGTAATGTTTAGAAGTAACGGTGCCGTAAATAGACGCAACATGCATTATTATGCCACAGAAAACCCATTTTGGATTAGAGAGGTGCAACATCAAAACCACTGGTCATTAAATATTTGGTGTAGTATTCATCATAATCGAATTATTGGACCCCACTTTTTTAATGAACCACTAAATGGCCATAGTTACCTGAACTTTCTACAAGAAGAACTACCCCAACTGCTTCAAAGTCTCGATAGGGATGAGCTCGAAATTATGTGGTTCCAGCACGATGGTGCGCCACCGCATTACCATCGTGAAGTTCGTGCGTTTTTGGACCAACGATATCCGCAAAAATGGATTGGACGTGGGGGTTTCATTGAGTGGCCACCAAGGTCTTGCTACATCACCCCATTAGATTTCTTCCTATGGGGTTATATTAAAAATAAGGTGTATGTTAATCCACCAACAACAGTGGAAGATATGCGAAACAGGATTAGGGATACCTGTAGAACAATAACGCCACTAATTTTGTCCAGGGTCCGAGAAAATCTGCAAAAAAGACTAAATTTGTGCATTGCATAAGAGGGTCGTTTATTCGAACACTTATTAAAAAGAAATAATTAATCTCAGTATTTAATAGGTAATTTTTTTGTTTCAATTTAATATAAAAGTAAATATGTATTTGCCTTGTCGTTATTGTTGTGTTAATTTTTTCACATAATGTTTAATTAAACTATTGCCGTTGTAATATAACGAATAATGTATTTCATCATATTTAACCACATTCTGTTTGTTTCTGTAGTTTCTTTTTATTATTTTACATGGCTACTATGATAATGAAGACTATTTCTGTAAAAAAGTATGGAAAATAAGAAAAACTGAAATATGTCAAAAACTATTATAAATAGGTATAGGATATATTGAACAAAACTTTTAGGGTTTTTATTACTCTATTAAATAACATGAAAATATACAGAGTGTACCATTTAAAAAAAAAGATATTTATTCATTTAAATTTGTTCAAATTTGAGCCGGTGTGTTCAACACCCTGTAGCTTTTATTGCAAATATTAGGTAAAAATTAGTTAACTTCTCCTTGGCCTCGCTAAATTCCAAATTTGAATATATTTGTCACAAAATTGAAAACGTTATTTAGGATTGAATTGATGCTTGAAAATGTGACTTTTTTTCTTTAAACTTAATTATCTCAGAAACTATAAAGTTTTGTTATAGTAAACCCTTAATAAAAAAGATTTAGAATTATAAGCTAAATCGAAAATATGATTCGTTTATAGGGTGTTCTATTTAAAAAAAATACAACTTTATGCTGTCCTAGTTTTTTGGCTCACCCTGTAGAGTCCTAAATATTTTTAAAATCTGCGCAAAAATAAACTGTATCAAACAATAAATATAGTTTCTTTGTTAATTTCATCGAAAAGGCACAAACCTACTTCATCCAATCGTTGACTCACCCTGTACAAAGGAAAGATAATGGCTAATCAGGACATTCTGTGTACAGAAAACCGACACAAAAAAATCAATCTCTTAATGCAGCGTCACATCATTAACTCTTTGGTACATAGAGCTCTTTCAATAGGTGACGAACAATCACTGAGTTCGGAAACAGAAAAATTCACTAATGCTCTGAGAGGCAATTGATAAGGCGCTGAAGATATTAGACGTTTTATTAACAAATATAAAAAATCAACTCCTTGAATAAAATATCATAAATTTATCACCTATGGACAGTATTGTTTTGCCTTACATACACGGTACCACCGACAAGATCACCAGATTGCTTCTAAAATCATACATTTGGACAATTTTTAGTACATGTTAGAAAGTTGGTGAGAATGTTTGACTTCACCAAAGGACGCTATATCATTACAAACAGAAGGCGTTTATAAGATACTGTGGGAAAGTGTATGTAGTTGAAACAGCACGTTCTGTATTTACTAAGCTCAAGGAACACAAAATGGAAACAACTTGTACATTCTGCTGTAGGCGAATATCAACATTGCTCAGGTCAGACCTTTAATGTAAAAGAACTAAGGTGCTAGCATCAGTGTCTGGTTTCTTTAAACGTAAAATTAGAGAATCAATCAAAATTTGTAAATATCCATATAATTATAATAGAGATACAGGTTACATTACATGTGGAATTCGATTGTAATGCTGGATCACGTTTCGTTGAGCACCAGTCGGGTATAAATACAGGACCGTTGCTCCTCGATGGACATTCAGTGTTCTAATCTCGTGGAGTATAGATATCTGAAGATGCCTCATATAAGACATAGTTTAAACCCAAGAACCACGATTTTTAACATAAAGTAAGCTATAAACTACCCAAGTTTGAAAAAATGCATAACGCATACGCATAATAGAATAACACTATATCTAAACTAAATCCTACTTCAACCAGAGCATGTCTGAGTTATACTTCGATTTTAAATTTTTGCTGCCATCTCTATTTTTTGCTTTTTGATCTTAACAGGAAGACCCTCCTCACTTATATTATCTCGCTAGCTCTAATCCTAGTGCACATAAATTAAATATTAATTTATTTATAATTTTTCTTATCGAAATGGGACGAAATCGCTAATTTTTAAATTTATAATTTACCTTCTTTTTTTAAATTCGAGCAATACTACAATTGATGTGAGAAAGTATCGTACTCATAAAAAATGAATTTAAAATTTCAGTGAATTTTAAAGTTTTATGACCTTCAAATATGGAAACCACGGATTCTAACAAAGTCTTTGGGTTAATTTGTTACCCAATCTAACTCTCATACTATCGGGTGACTTCGTTCCAACAAAGCTTATTTTAGAATAATCCACATTTGGTTTAAACTTTGCTGTACTCCTCAAAATAAGAACAGTTTACTAATTGCAATTAAAATATTTTAGGGTTTCTTCGTTACTAATTATACTAAATGGTACATCCATTTAACCTAAAACATCCGAGAAAAATATTAAATTGCTTCATTTGCCCATTCATGCCTAAATATTGTGTTGTTTCAAGGTCTTTATGGGATATCTATTGACTCTTATTTCCCTAATGTTACTTCTTAAAGCTGGTTGAATAACTTTCCCTACATAGGCCAGTCAAATTAAATTTGGAAGTGTTTCTAGATATCAGCCGGCGGGAGGATGTTAGTATAATGTTGGTAATTCATCGTTTCCTAGACTTCAATTTTTTTGGGGAAAAATTTTTATTAACCAACTAAGGTGTGAAGAAATAGTTTCTTAGAGTTGGGGATGGAGTTATTACTTTCCAGAAAGAAGTTGTAAATACAAATTTTGAGCATTAAAAATACCTACAAAATAAAAAAGTACATTAGTTTTTGCAAAAAAACAAGCCTAAATTCGTATTTTTTCAATTATTAATAAAAAATAGGAAAACATATTGCATATACTTCAAACTGCAGCAAAATAAATCTCTTATGGCATAAAATAAGCGTTCAAAATTTCAAGTAAAAATATTCAATAGTTTTTTTGCACAGTGAATTTGTTTAAAACTTTTGGAGTTGTATTTAATTGTTTATTCTCAGTGATTGGGTGGTCCTACTGTGATCTACGGATGGGCAAATCAAATTTCGAGACTAATATTAGTAATATCAAGGACTAACAAAATGAAGTATTTATTTTAAATTGTTGAAATAGATTAAGAAATTTAGCGTCCATTTTTTCAAAATAAACAAATAGAAAAATTCTTAGACAAATAACGATATCGAAACGTCGATAACTGGACGTGATTGCTGATATTTTTGCACGAACTTAAAAAAAAAGTCTCTATGACCAATAGAAGACGGGATAGATTTTTTTAAAATCACTGTGGCATTAACACTAACGTTTAGAAATTATTTTAGCAGGGATTCATAGGGCATTGCTTAAACTATCGTATGAGGAAGTTTTCGACATTATTAAAGATTGTTGATATGACAATAGTTTAAAGTTGCAGTTTTAGCGAAAGTCAGTGTGGGTGTAATGAAGGGGGGGGGGGGATGTCGGCAGCGTGTGGACGAAAACGGGAATTTGACGTTTTAAGTTCGTTTCGTCGGAAAATTTAGCAATAAACACATGATCGCATTTTCATATATTTTATGTGTTTGAGCAAGTTTGCTACGGAAAATTATTTGTAATTATCGGCAACCTCGCCGTTTTTAGGATTAAGAAAATACGATCGGAAATAATGAGAGTCTCTGAAAACGGTCAGAACAGACAAATCGCATAACGGTATGCAAATTTAAAAGTTAAAAATTTTCGGGTTTTTGCGGACGAGTTTGATCGGAAAGGTGTATACGGTGGGATTCCGGACGAAAGGTATTTCCCTTTTCCTGTTTTCTTAATCTCTTTCCTGATTGTGAGTACCCTCAAAATACCTGGTAGAAGTAAAGAAAATTACACCAGCAGATATCGAAGTTTGCCGGTAAGTGATTTAATTTAGGATAAGCAGATTTTCATACAGGGTATTTTTTAATACTCTTGAAAATAAATTAGCCATTTTTTGGTCCTGTTCGAGTCGAATATCGGTTAAATTTTGATGATATCTTAGAATTTTTTATTGTTTACGGTGAGCGATAAAGAATAAAAATTTGGGTTTTTTTTTGGGTACTGATTTCAGCAAACGGGTTGCTGTTGAACGGTGTTGCCAGTTGTCAAAGATAATACGCAGTTTGGCTAATTTGATCGGTGACAACTAACAATTAATTTGATTATTGTTTCGCGGATAATTATTTAAAAATAAAAATAATAGTATCGGATCTATTTTTAATTTAGAAATTTATTATTTCATTTTAGAGGAATTTATGATAAAATTTGTGGTTTTTCAATTTATTACGGTAATAATTTGAAATCAGGTTGCCTTTAAATACAGAGTGTTGAATTATTTGGGGCCGTTCATTTTCAACATTATTTGTTTTTGCATTTTGGATAAAATTAATTACTGTTGAAAGGATTTCACTAATTCAATTTTAAACTTTTGATAATTATAATAAATTAAAATGAGTACCACAGCGGAACGCAAATTTAAAAGACTAAATTCCAAGAAGGAGTCTTTATTTTTGATTATACAAAATTTGTATGATTTGACAAAAAATATTTCCCAGCAGTCGCAAAGAGAGAAATTTGAACTATTGTATTCATCATTAGAGTCAACAAGAGATTCTTTAATTATTGTCATTGATGAAATTAATGACATTGGTTTTGATATTAAAGACGATTTTATTCCAGATTATCAGATTCTCTCTACTATTAATGAAATGTCTTGTCATATTCAAGTAGCAGTGGCTAAAATAAAGGCTACTCGGGCTAATCCTTCAGATAGTACGCCAGTAGATCCAAATCGAGTGTTGCCTTCTTTACCAAAAATTGAGTTGCCAGAATTTTCAGGTGAAATCCGGCAATGGGAAACATTTTATGCCATTTATAAAAGTTTAATTCATGATAATCCTACTTTAAATAAAACGGAAAAGGTTCATTATTAGATAGGGCGTTTACGCGAGTCAGCCTTAAATATGTGCTCGGGAATAGCACCAACGGGTGATAATTATGACATAATTTGGCAGTCACTTTTGGATAGATATCAGGATAAACGATACTTAGCTAATAATTATTTGGATCAAATTATGAATTTTAAAAGTCTAAATGTGGAATCGGCAAAAAATTTAAATTTATTTTTGGAGAGGTTTGATGAAGCGGTTAGTGCACTTAAAAAATTAAATTTACCGGATTTATCTGATTTTATTTTATTTTATCTGGCTCTAAATAAGTAGATATTGAGACGGTTAAAACTTTTGATAGTTTTAAACGCAGTTCGAGTATTCCTACATATACTGATCTTGTTACTTTTGTAAAGGAGCAATCAAAATTGTTAAATTTAAATAAATCCAGTAGTTCTCTAGCCTCATCTCCTCGTAATACAAAATTTTTTTCTGGTCAGTTTAGAGGTGACGGTAAAATAAAACCCACACTTTGCGTATTTTGTAAAAAAGGTGGGCATTATTTGGGACGTTGTGAAAAGTTTAAGGCACTTACACCATCAAAAAGATATAAAACGGTTAAAAATAATAATTGGTGTTATAATTGTTTATCTCCCAAGCATGGGGTTCGGTCCTGTCCTACAGGTAGGACATGTTTAGAATGTTCTAAAAAACACCACATTTTGCTCGACATGGGGAAACCGGTTAGAGAAAAAATATGTGAGGATGAGGAAGCGGTATCCTTAGAATCACCAACGGATAGTCAGCAGTCACTTTGCTCTACGATTTCGAAAAATTGCAATTTAAATTGTAGTAGTACGGTTTTATTATCCACAGCGGTGGTTTATGTTCTAAATAGTCCAGTTTTAAATGCAACGGCAAGGTTTATTTTAGACACCGGTAGTCAAGTAAATCTATTAACAGTGAAATGTTGCAAGAAATTGGGACTAAATATTTCGAAAACTTATTCTTCAGTTCAAGGTCTGGGTGAAAGTTCACAAAAGATGAAAGGTAAGACGGAGTTAGTGATCGGTTCTCGGTATAACAAAGAAAATATATATAATATTAGTGCTTTTTTGGTGGAAAAGATTACGGATAAGTTGCCTAAATTACCTGTTGATTTAAAATTTCTTCCTGAATGGAAAAATATTGATTTAGCGGATATGCGATATTCAGAACCAGGGGAAATAGACGGCATTATAGGCGCAGAATTATTTCCTTATATTTTTGGAAAATCTCGGATAACTCGTGATGATTGTTCACCTGTTGCGATGGAAACTGCTTTTGGTTACGTAATAATGGGACAAGTGCCTAACGTTGTTCAAACCGCACCATTAACTTTTTTAACTCAACAATATGACTCATGTGTTGAAGAGCTTTTGAATAAATTTTGGGAGCTGGAGCAGGTTCCACAGCGATCGATATTTAATCCGGAAGAGTTGAAATGCGAGGACATATTTGTTAAAACATATAGCCGTGACAAAGTCACAGGAAAATTTTGCGTGGCGCTACCTTTTAAACATAATCCAAAGAATTTAGGCCATTCTAAAAGAAATGCTCAATTTCGGTTGTTATCATTGGAAAAACGGTTAAATAAGTTTCCGAATTTGAAATTAGAGTATAACAAGGCTATGAGTGATTTTATTGATCAGGGTCATATGCAAATTCTAAGGAATGATTCGGCAGATGATTTAAGCTATGACATTCCTCATCACGCAGTGGTTAAGTTGGAAAGTTCTAGTACTCCCCTTCGAGTGGTGTTAGACGCAAGTGCGCCCTCGGACTCTGACGTGTCATTGAATGACATTTTATATAATGGTCCCAAATTACAAGCGGATATTTTTACACTTCTTTTAAACTTTCGGTTATTTAAAATTGCAATGACGGCAGATATTCGGCAAATGTATCGGCAAATAAATATAGTAAAGGAACACTGGCCTTTTCAACGACTATTATGGCGTTTTGATCCAAAGGATCAACTTGAAACCTATGAACTTACGGTAGTTGCATTCGGGGTAAAATCATCTCCCTACTTAGCGTTGCGGGTTATTCAACAGTTAGTAAAGGATGAAAAGGAAAAATATCCCTTGGCTGCCAGCTTTATAAGCAGGGATTTGTATATGGATGACTTAGTGTCTAGCATACCATCGAAAGATCAAGCACATCAACTTTATCAAGAATCAGTCCAACTTTTCACAGCGGGAGCGTTTGAATTAACGAAATTCTCAACGAACTCTCGAAAATTATTAAGTAAGATTCCAGTTAATAAGCGACTTTCAAAAGATGTGACCTTTAAATCGGATACTAAAATTTTAGGCATGCGTTGGAACCCAGAATTGGATATTCTTAGTTTTAAACTTTATGTTCTCCACGAGAAATGTACAAAACGAACTCTTCTATCAGCGGTCGCACGATGTTATGATCCTATTGGTTTAATATCTCCTTTCATTTTCTTTTTGAAATTACTTGTAAAACAATTATGGAAATTAAAAATTGACTGGGATGCAGAGCCTCCAGAAAATGTACGGAATATCTGGAAAAATGTTCGGTTAGAGTGGAACGAAATTTATAAATTAGAATTTCCACGTCATTTAGGTGTTACAGAGGACACACCAGTTACAGTTTTGGCTTTTGCAGATGCTAGTCAGGACGGTTACAGAGCGGTAGTTTATTCAAAGGTCTTAAATGAAGAAGGTGCAGCTATAATTAGATTGGTTTGTGCAAAATCCAAGGTTTCTCCGTTTAAGTTAGTAACCATTCCACGATTAGCATTGTGCGCGGCTCTTCTTTTATCCAATTTGGTTAGGCATATCATACATACATACGCAAATAGGATAGTTATTGCAAAAATATTTGCCTTTTCAGATTCATCGACGGTACTGAATTGGTTAAATTCACCGTTTGTAAAAGATGTATTTGTAGCAAATCGAGTGAGTCAAATTAAAGAAAATATTCCGGACGCACAATGGCGACATATTGAGGGAATCGGGAATCCTGCAGATTGATTGTCTAGAGGACTTACTCCACGGCAGTTAATTAATCATCCATTATAGGTATCGGGCCCTGAGTGGATGCAATTTTCGGAGATGGATTGGCCTGTTAAACAAATAGGTTTTTCAAGTATGCAAGTCTCGGATGTTTTCAAGGATGTTTTCATTATGACTAACGAGGAGAAAAATCATCCCCTTTTGGAGTTAGCTGAAAAATGTTCTTCTTGGTTAAAAATTTTGCGCATTACAGTCTGGGTTCTTAGATTTTTGAAGCTACTTCCCGTAAAAGGTTTTATCTCGGTCACAGATTTGCACCGGGCTGAGACAACCTTAATAAAATTAGTTCAAGCAAAGTATTTTGACAGTGATATAAGGTTGTTAATGGCAGGTAAAAGGTGCTCTACTAAACTTTGGAAACTAAAACCCTTCTTACACAACGGATTGTTAAGAGTGGGCGGTCGGCTCACAAATTCTTCTCTTTCTTTCTTTCAAAAACATCCCATGATTTTGCCTGCTAAAGACCCTCTAGTGTCAATACTAGTAGATTTTAATCATTTAATTAATTTACATACCGGACCATATTTATTGGAGGCTATTCTGCGGCAAAAGTATTGGATTTTGGGGGGTAGAAATTTGATCCGAAGTAGAGTTCATAAATGTAATAAATGTTTTCGAATGAAACCTCTAAACCTGACGCCACGGATGTCAGACTTACCTACTCAGAGAGTATCTCAAACTAAGCCATTTTTACACACGGGAGTAGATTATTTTGGGCCTATAAGCCTTACTCTAGGTAAAAGGAGGGGATCACAAGTTTATAAGGCATACGGTTGTCTATTTGTTTGTATGAGTGTCAAGGCTGTTCATTTAGAATTAGTAAGTTCTCTATCTACAGCACACTTTTTGCAAGCATTTAAAAGGTTTTTATCTCGACGCGGTCCGTGTCAAGTAATGTATTCGGATCACGGTACTAATTTCGTAGGAGCAAAAAAGGTATTACGAGAAATCAATAACTTGTAAAAGTGAATTCAGTGGAATATAAAGATATGATTTTATCGGAACTGGCAAGGGATGGTATTGAGTGGAGATTTAATACTCCTTACGGACCCCATCAAGGAGGGTTGTAGGAGAGTAATGTCAAGGCAGTAAAAAATCATCTTTATCGAGTCATCGGGGACCAATTATTAACTTATGAGGAAATGGCAACATTGTTTACGCAAATTGAAGCGTTACTCAATTCACGTCCACTTTGTCGATTATCTTCGGATGCTCTGGCTCCCGATGCTTTAACGCCAGCTCATTTTTTGACTCTTGTGCCACTTAGAGGGCTACCGACTGAATATTTGTCAGATGTTCGAATTAACCGATTAGACAGGTTCCAGTTAATCGACAGGATGATCCAGGATTTCTGGAAACGTTGGCGTTTGGAGTATTTGACCAGTTTGCAGATTAGAGAAAAGTGGACGGAAAATTCTCCTTCGGTAAAGGTTGGAACAGTGGTGGTTCTGAAAAGTGATAATTCTCCCCCACTCCATTGGCCGTTGGCTAGGATTATAGACGTACATCCTGGAAAGGATGGAGTGGTTCGCACTGTTACGGTTAAAACTAGCAAAGGTTTTTTTGTCCGTCCGGTGGTAAAGATATGTCCGTTACCATCCCAATAGACTTGCGCATCCACTGTGGTGATAACAGAATTTTTTTTTTATTTTTTTGAAATTGTAATAACAATTTTATTATCATTATGTTTTGGTTCAATATAACCCTGTTTTGGGTTTAATGCGGTTTAATTTAATTTTTGATGGTATAGTATAGTTTTTTTTTTATTTTTCAATCTTGGCTGAAAAACAATTTTTCAGGGCGGGGGGTATGTTTGAGCAAGTTTGCTACGAAAAATTATTTGTAATTATCGGCAACCTCGCCGTTTTTAGGATTAAGAAAATAAGATCGGAAATAATGAGAGTCTCTGAAAACGGTCAGAACAGACAAATCGCATAACGTTATGCAAATTTAAAAGTTAAAAATTTTCGGGTTTTTGCGGACGAGTTTGATCGGAAAGGTGTATACGGTGAGATTCCGGACGAAAGGTATTTCCCTTTTCCTGTTTCCTTAATCTCTTTCCTGATTGTGAGTACCCTCAAAATACCTGGTAGAAGTAAAGAAAATTACACCAGCAGATATCGAAGTTTTCCGGTAAGTGATTTAATTTAGGATAAGCATATTTTCATACAGGATATTTTTTAATACTCTTGAAAATAAATTATCCATTATGCATAATAAGTAAATAATCGATTAACGATGTTTTTTAACACATTTGCAAGGAAACCACCCCAACCCTACATCACCGATTTTCATCATTTCTGGACAGGTTGTAGTACTTGACAAAATAATATATACGTATTTTTTTATCGGCTGATATTCAATTTTAAGAGGTGAAATTTACCCCCAAAGTCAACCCTTAAAATCCTTTTTTTCAATATTTCTCAGCATCTAGAGAATATTTTTGAATAAAATATTCGTCATAAAAAGTCACAAATGTGAGGTCTATTTTATCTTAAAAAAAACAAATTTTACGAATACTTTTGTTATAAATATCGGGGAAAGAACTCCAAAGAATTATAAATTTTAAGGTTTGAATTTAGCGACAAATGTCATCCCTTAACAGCGAATGACAGCCTAGAAGAAAAATACATATTTATTATTTTTTCAAGTACTACAACATATCCAAAAATGATCAAAATCGGTGAGGTCGGGTTGGAGTGGTTCCCTTGTTAGTGCATTCGAGAGAGTGAAAATTCGTTAATATTAGTCAATAATATACCATTGAGTAGAAATATTCAAAACCAGATTAATTTTTAATATATATTTAATACTTATCGGGATATAGCGTGAGACAAATTGTGATAGATATTTTCTGCTAAATAACTGATTATACAGGAAAAACACATCAATACTTATTATATATCTTATTGAGATAAACATTTTTATATACAAATTTTTTTTGTTGCATTAATATTTTTCGAGTAATTCTGTATAAAATATATATTCGATTCTCCGTTTTTTTAAAGATCAAGATAATTTCATTTTCAAAAGACTCATCGTTTTCACTATTATCATCATAATCAGGTTTACAGGCCAAGCGGCTTCGTACTCCCTCCAGGGATTATTGACTCATACCAGGTATACAAAGACATCAAAGTATGAAGCTCTGTGGGGACCCTTTCTATGTTATCCGGTCCTAGGTGGCGTGACCTTCGCTACTTCCTACAAATTTTCGGACGGTCCGCGCGGTTACAAGGAGAACTGTTTTCAGAATTGGTTTATACAGATGCTTACTAAGGCCTAGTCTCTTGATGTTCTACAGGAGTTTCTTTGGTATCACTCCAGATGTTGATAGTATTATGGGAATCGTGTAGACGCTGTTCATTGCCCACTGTCTGCGGATCTGCACCTCCAGATCTAGGTTGTTCTTATTAGGTATACTAATGTCAATCACTATAGTTCGCCTTGAAATTTTATCTGTTGGTGTAATGTCTGACCTATTATGAGCAACTGCTGATCTGTTAGAACCGTTCGGTCCCAATATAACTTGAAATCGTTGTTTTGAAGGATAGGCGTATTTGTGGTAAGGCCCTTTTCCTACCTGCAATAGTTTTATCTTATCTGCTAACTCTTGGTGGAGTATCTTAGCGGCTGAATCGTGTCTTTTCTTATACTCGGTTGCGGCAAACGCTTTGTATCCTCCAGGTATATGTTGAATTGTCTCTGATGTTTGACAGCCATATCTACATTGGTCGTTTTCTATTGAGGGATCTCTGATGATCAACTTCCGGTAGTTTCTCGTCGGAATAACCTGTTCTTGGATAGCTAACAAGCAGCTCTTCGTTTCCGGAAACAACTGTTTTGAAATCAACCAGTAGTTCGACACTGAGTTGTTGACATTATCCTGATTGACCTGATTAGGATGCCGTCCATGAAGTGGTTTCTGTAGGCAGGTTTGTAACTTCTCTTAGTCTGTTTAGTGGTGAGAAGCAATATCCTGTTCCCTCAATTGTAGCGGCGTTGAATCCTCTGCCTTGCATATTGCTCGATGTAGTGTGGAAGAGCCCGCTAATCTGTAGAAATATGAATGTAATTTTATTATTTGTTGGTCGAATTGCTTACCAATATCCACCAATCTTCTTCCTTCTTGATGTCTTGGAAACATTGTACGTTCAATAGCCCTCCGATGGTGATGTTTTTATGCTTTTGTTAGGAGTGTTCTTCTTTTTCTTTGCAGGTATTTTGGATGTTCGTTCTGATCTATTTTACAATTCTAAAAGAGTAGCTAAGTGCAGACCAAGCGTACGTGTTGAGCACCTTAAACAAATTTCTATTTAGGTTTAGTTTGTAATACCTGCCTTACCCTTTTGACAAATTCGGTTGTCAATTCGGCTTTCATAGTGCGATGGTTAATTCTTTTAGCCTGTTTCATACCTAGGTATTTGTATATTTGTTCTGCTTCCTATGCAGCTATAGTTTCACCGTTCTGTATTTCAAATGCGCCTGGTTGTATCTTAAATTTAACGATGTTCAAAATACGGTACTTGCCTGACTGAATTATCACTTACAACGTCATCGCCAAAGATCACATTTTCAGACATACCGATATTTATATCAATTTCTTCGACAGTCGAAAAAGTTTCGCTATTACAAGTGGAACGACAAGATAAAAAACCTAAACCATTGTTTCAACAAGTGCAAACCTTTGTTTTATTTATAACCTTCTTTACATTTGCAACTTATGTGTTTCAATAACACTTGCATTAAGTCATTGGTTATAAAGGGTGTTTTTTATAGAGGTATAGAACTTTTAAATGGAATAAAACAAAGATGAATTTTTTAAATTGACATGAAATTTACTTTATTCGAAAGATAACCTTCTGGCATATGGCCGCCACGGCTGGCTCAGACGAAGTCTAATCTGGAGGTCCAATTTTCGATGACTTTTTCCAACATTTGTGGTCGTTAATCGGCAATAACGCGGCGAATGTTGTCCTTCAAGTGATCAATCGTTTCGGGCTTATCGGCGTAGACTAGCGACTTCACATATTCCCACAGAAAATAGTCTAGCGGCGTCAAGTCGCACGATCTTGGAGGCCAATTCACGGGTCCGAAACGTGAAACTATGCGGTTACCAAACGCTTCCTTCAATAAATCAATTGTGGCACGAGCTGTGTGACATGTTGCGCCGTTTTGTTGAAACCACAGCTGCTGCATATCATGGTTGTTCAAATGATGAACGAAAAAGTCAGTAATCATGGCTCTATAGCGGTCACCATTGACTGTAACGTTCTGACCAGCATCGTTTTTAAAGAAGTACGGACCAATGATTCCACCAGCCCATAAAGCACACCAAACAGTCAGTTTTTCTGGATGTAACGGTGTCTCAACATACACTTGAGGATTATCATCACTCCAAATACGGCAGTTTTGTTTATTGACGTATCCATTCAAACAAAAGTGAGCTTCATCGCTAAACAAAATTCGCTTATGAAAATCGGGATCAACGGCAATTATTTTTTGGGCCCATTCACCGAATCTACGCCTTGCTAGGTGATCGTGTGGCTTCAATTCTTGCACGAGTTGGATTTTGTAAGCACGCAAACCAAGATCTTTCCGCAAAATCTTCCATAAGGTGAATGGACACATATCCAATTTCTGTGCACGAAGGCGGATAGACTGATTCGGGTCTTCCTGCACGCTACGCTCTACAGCAGCAATGAGTTCTTCTGTACGCACTGTACGACGTCTCTGTGGATGCGTATTATCATTTAGAGTAAACGTGGTGCGAAAACGTTCCATAGTTAATCGAATTAATTGCTCTGATGGACGATTATGTTGACCGTAAAATGGACGTAGTGCGCGATACGTATTTCGAACAGAACCATGATTTTCAAAATAAATTCGCACAATTTGGAAGCGTTGTTCAGGCGTCAGTCTATTCATGTTGAAATGCCAAACCAAACTAAACATAAATCACTTGACAGCTGATAAAATAGCCGCCAGTTAAAAAAGTGTTGCCAATTTAAAGTTCTATACCTCTATAAAAAACACCCTTTATAAATATGTTGCAGCATGTTGTTATCTCAATATTAATGAACTTTTAAAATTTTAAATGCACTAAGTGTATTAAAAATATCGTTAATCAAGTAATTACTTATTATGCATAAAATATATGAAAATGAAATAATTTGTTTAATGCTAAGTTTAAAAATAATTTTTTCAGGAAAATAGATAGATATTCCATTGTTCATGTTTTATTGAGATTCCACAAATCAAGAAAAAATGAAGGTTTTACTACCAATATTTGCCGAGATAACCCAGATTTTTCTACCGAAACGAATTTGAAGCGTTAGAGTCTCGTTTTTACCCGTGCACTGCCGGCATACCTACCGCAGCACCCACACTTCGCAATTTCAAATAAGTGTGTTAAAAAATATCGTTGATCAATTATTATCTTATTATGCATAAAATATATGGAAATCATTGGTTTATTGCTAAGCTTAAAAATATTTTTTTTAGGAATATATATATTCCATTGTTCCATGTTGTTCAAAAAGAAAAAGGTTCTACGACCAATATTTGCCGAAATAATTCAAATTTGTCCGACAAAACGAACTTAAAGCGCCAGAGTCTCGTTTTCGCCCGCGCAAAGCCGGCATATCTCGCTCCCCATTGCACCCACACTGACTCTCGAAAAAGCTGACTGACTGACTGACTGACTCCGTAGCACTACAACCCAGGGTGGGTCTTGGCTGCCTCGACTATCTGCCTCCATCTGGAACGGTCTTGTGCCAGCTCCCTCCATTCTTGCTGGTCAACTTCAAGAATAGCTAGATCCTTGTGGATGTTATCTCTCCATCTAAGCCTAGGTCTTCCCAGTGGTCTTTTTCCTTGTGGTGCTTCCTCCCATACCCGTTTTATTAGTCGATCGTTTTGACTCCTTTGTATATGACCTGCCCATCGTAGTCTCTCGAAAAAGCTGCAACTTTAAACTATTGTCTCATCAACAATGTTCAAATAATCGAGTCGAAAACTTTCGCATACGAGAGTTTAAACAATGCTCCGTGAACCCTGATGAAATAATTACTTCATGTTAATAAACAGCGCCACAAGGATTTAAGAAGAAGCTGTCTTGACTTCTAATGGTCGTTGAGACTTTCTTTTTAAATTTACGCAAAATATCAGTTATCACGTTCAGCTACTGCGTTTCGATATCGTTATTTGTCGAAGCGGTATTCTATTTGTTTATAACGAAGAATTAGACGCTAATTTAATTTAAAATCAACTATTACTAATATAAGACTCGAAATTTGATTTTGGTACACGCAGATCGCCGTAGAATCTCTCGATCGCTGAGGATAAACAATTAAATACAACTCCAAAAGTTATAAACAAATTCACTGTGCAAAAAAACTATTGAATATTTTTACTTGAAATTTTGCATGCTTATTTTATGTCACAAAAGGCTTCTTTTACTGCAGTATGAAGTATGTGCAATATGTTTTTCTATTGTTTATTAATAGTTGAAAGAACAGCGCTTTTAACAAATTGTTTTGCAATAACTAATGAACAAATAATCTGATTGAGATTTTTTTCTTTTAAAGGTATTTTTAAGCGCACAACTTTCGGCTGGAACTTTTCTTCTAAAAAGCAATAGTTTTTTCTACAACCAAAAAAAAATTTTTTTTCACACAATTGTTTAATAAAAATTTTTTCCTCAAAAAAAATTAAAGCATAAGAAACCATGAATTTCCATCATTATTTTGAACATCCTTCCGCTGGATGATATTTAGAAACACAAAATGTCGAAATCACCTCAATTCGAGGGTAATTCGACTGGCCCACATAGATGTTAATAAAAACTTGCTGTTAACATGCATCTTTTTCTAATTCTTTTTGAGACAATATCGGCTTTTGATAATATGGCATAAATGACTTTAATTTTGGCTGTTTTGGCTCGAAGTTGCCCTAATAATTCGCTGATATTGTTTCACGGTACGAAAAAATTCGTTTCTTACAAAATTTCTATCAGTATAGGACAATTTATATACAACATTCACTAACTCTTAAAGCAATATTTGTTTAACAAACAACTACTTTCCTAATTAATTGTTATTATTGATGACAATAATCAAAATTTTTTTACGTTATTGTCAGTCCTTGAAAATAGGTCACAAAACAACGACGTTTTCTTTTTTGCCTCAATAGCAAGGTTACCTAGTTTTATGGGTATTGTGCCGTATTTGAACTTTTCGAATTGCGTTTTAGTAAATGAGCAACGCTATAGGAATAGAATTGTTGTATTAGTTATTTTGATGTTTTTTTTAGGATGTATTCCATTTTTGTTGATTACCCACAAGACCAGACTTCATCGTCTGCATCTTCTTGCTTCCTCTGCTTCAGGATGCCAGTATTTAATAATATATAGTTCCATTATTAACTCCTACAGGAAGCGTTTAATATGGAATAAAATTTTTTATGAGTTTTTCCTAGTTCATGAATTTCTCTTTACTAAAAGGTCTAAATTTGAACAAGATGTTTTTAAATACGCTATCGATTACTTAGCAATCTACATTTTTGTTATTTTTATATGGATGTACGCTTTTAATATTATTCATATTAGAAACGAGTAGTGAACATAACCCGATTCGCTCGATCCCCCCACTCCTCGACCTTGACCTTGACCTTGCTTCACCCCTCTTTGGCCCCGCCCACATGTCCGTGTCATTGACCTTGAAAATGCACGTGTGCTTTGGCCTTGGCCTTGTGTTCAAGGTTGTGTGTGTGACCTTGACCTTGACCTGGATCGAGACGACCTTGACTTTGTTGAAGGTCACCTTGGGTGTGTGACCTTGAAGATATGTTACGTGGTTGGGGGTGACCTTGAATGGTTTTATATAAGGTATGGGGCAGTTTCATTCATCAGTTGGCTCTGACTTGTATAGGTAGTACATGTGTTAATATTTGACAAATCATGGCATATGTTTGTGAAAATTGCGGTTCTAAGTTTACTAATATTTATAATATGAGACGTAATCAAAGAGAATCGTGTGCGGCGAGATTTAATGAAGTGCCTGGAGGAAAACGGCTCCGAATTGAAGAGTATACATCGACGATTCCGCTAATTAATTGCGCTACATGTAATGTAGATGTTCCAATAAATCATATGTCGGTGCATAAACGAACACAACAACATAAAAATAATTCATGTTTGCCGGTATGTCATGGTGTGCAACTCGTTGAATGTGCCTTCAAAAGGAGAATTGCAACCTATCGGGTTAGCAGTGATATGGAGCATTCCGATTACGTAATGTTCTTTGCAGACATTAAATCCAAGGTGGTGGAACTTGTTAATAATTTATTGCGTGTGCATCATGCTTTAAAAGTTAACATGACAGCTGTTGGCGAGTACATGCTTCCATCACAAGAAATATTCAGTGAAAAATCCTTCAACACTGCTAATTAAATAATTAGTGTAGAAAGTGATTTGGATGCCGTTTACCATTCTTTCACCGAATTAATAAAAACGCAGGCGACAGAGTTCCAGGAGAAAGATTCAGGTATGGAAAAATCAAAACCCGATATATTAAACTGATTTTTATATATTATTTTTCTTGTTATAAGATGGGCTCTTGTGCGAATTTTATACTTGGAAGTTGGTATCAACAAGCATATGCCTATGGGTGGCTCATCATACATCAAGTTGCCGTGTTCTATTGAAAAGAAAGGAGCTGTCGTCAATGTGATTAACCAGGACGAATTTTGCTTTGCGTGGGCTGTAACATCAGCATTGTTTCCTCCAACAGCAGAGCCTTCACAGAAGACATCCTACCCCCATTTTTCTAGAGTGCTAAATGTAACAGGTATGGATTTTCCAGTAAAATTACGTGACATTAAAAAATTTGAGGAAATGAACAACATATCAATTAACGTATACGGTCTGGAATCTAAATATGAAAATAATGAAGTAATACATGAAGTTATTGGTCCACTGAGGTATGCGTCAAAAAAGTTGGATAGGCATGTAAATTTATTGTTAATTACAAAAGACTGTAGTAGTAAAGATGGCGGTGAACATTTTTGTGATACGACTTGTTCAAAGAGTCATTATTGTTGGATTCGGGATTTATCACGTTTAGTTTCAAGTCAAATTAGTTGTCAACAACATAAAATATATTTCTGTGATGGTTGCCTCATTTATTTTAGTACACCGTCAGCTTTAACTTTACATCAAAGCTACGATTGTAACCACATTTTCACGCAAACACCCTCAGTGGATTTAAAAATCGATAAATTTGGAAAGAGTGTGCCGGAAAATATTTTAAAATTCGAGGGTATAGAAAAGCAAATGCGCGTTCCATTCGTGGTTTATGCAGATTTCGAATCTGTTTTAAAACCCGTTGAAACGGTACAACCAAACCCACAAAATTCTTACACTGTAAAAAGTTTTAAACATGAACCATATTCTTTTGCTTATTTAATTAAATGCTCTTTTGACGACTCACTTTCGAAATTTGAGCTATTTCGGGGGAATAATGCAGCTCAAGTCTTTGTGGATCATATCGAGTGTGATTTAAGGGCTCTATACAACACATATTTAAAAGACATTAAGCCTATGAAACCGTTAACGCCTGAAGAAAAAAGGGAGTTTAATGATGCTAAAATATGTGGTATATGTGAAGGCCCTTTTGAAGAGGGTGAGATTAAAGTACGAGACCACTGTCACATAACTGGCGCAAAAAGATTTGGTGCTGCACATTCCGTTTGTAATTTAAATTATAAATTACCCTCTTTTATCCCTATTATATTTCATAACTTAAGCGGCTACGACAGCCATTTATTTATAAAAGAGTTATGTAAATATGGGGATACAATTGGTGTTTTGGCTCAAAGTAAGGAAAAGTACATATCATTTACCAAAAGCATTTATGTGCACGATTATTTTGATAGTAAATGTGGAAAAGTCAAGAGGAAATATTTAAAGTTGCGATTTATTGATAATTTTAAATTTCTGTCAACGTCTTTGGAAAATTTAGGCAGCGGTTTAAACGACGACGATTTTATTGAAACGCGGAAACATTTTTCAAATATCAACCAATTTAATTTGATGCGTCAAAAGGGTGTTTTTCCCTATAGCTTTATTGACTCTATAGAAAAAATGAAAAATACATGTCTTCCAAGTAAAGATGAATTTTATGATAATTTACGGGAAGAACATATTAGCGATGAAAGCTATAGAAGAGCAAAAGAAGTATGGCGCTTGTTTGGGTGTAAAACTTTGGGGGACTATTCGGACGTGTATTTAAAATCAGATGTGTTGCTATTGTGTGATGTTTTTGAGCAATTTCGGAATAATTGTTTAAAATTCGATAAACTTGATCCAGCACATTATTATACCCTTCCAAGTTTATCATTTGATTGTATGCTACGTATGACTAAGGTAGAGTTAGAGCTCTTAACTGATATAGACATGATACATTTTTTTAAGAAAGGTATACGCGGCGGCATAAGCCAGTGTACAGAAAGGAAGCACATCGCTAATAATATTTTTTTACCAGACTATGACCCAACAAAACCTTCTTCATTTATAACATACCTTGATGCTACAAATCTATATGGTCATAGTATGTCACAAGCATTACCATATGGTGGTTTTCGATGGTTAAGCGAGCGCGAAATTCTGGATTTAAATATTATGGCTGTTGGTGATGATAGTTTACATGGCTACGTTTTGGAAGTGGATGTGCATTATCCGACTGAGTTGCATGATGCACATTCTGATCTTCCATTTCTAGTAGAAAATATCATACCGCCAACAGAAAACGCTAAATTACCGAAATTAATTCCTAATTTACAAGATAAAAAAAAATACATTGTACACTATAGAACTTTAAAACAAGCCATCGACAACGGCTTAGTGGTAATGCAAACCCATCGAGTATTACAGTTTGAGCAATCAAAATGGCTAAAATCGTATATTGATTTTAATACCAATTTACGTAACAAGGCCACCACAAAATTTGCGAAGGACACTTTTAAATTAAAAAATAACGCGATATTTGGTAAAACTATGGAAAATGTGGAAAATCGAAAGGATATAAAATTAGTAACACATTGGGAGAACAGTGTAGGCAGAAATGGAGCTAGAGCACTAATATCCCGCCCCAATTTCAATAGTAGCTCGATATTTACCGAGAACTTTGTTGCCATACATATGAATAAAGTTAAAATATTGTACAATAAACCAATTTATATCGGTTTTTCCATATTAGATATATCAAAGACTGTAATATACGATTTTTATTATAATTTTATTAAATCCAAGTTTGGCGATGATGCTTCGTTACTTTACACCGATACTGACTCGCTTATATTAAAAGTGTATACGGAAAACTTTTATCAAACTATATCAGAAAACCCCGAAAAATTCGATACATCAAATTACCCCGAAATTAATAATTTCAACATAATTAAAAGTAATTCTGTAGTTGGTAGAATGAAAGATGAGTTTCCTGGTGATCCGATAATAAGTTTTTATGGTACCGGCGCGAAGGCTTATTATGTAAAGTCCATTAATAATGAATTAAAAAAAGCCAAAGGTATCAAAAAATGTGTTATCGAGAAAGACCTTCATCAGGAAGACTACCAAAGAATTGTTGAACGGGGTGATTTGATATTAAGAAAGATGAAGACATTTAGAAGTGAATTACATAACATTTATACCAACATAATAAATAAAGTAGCATTGTCACATAGCGATGATAAACGTTATGTAATTCCCAGTTCAACCAAAACTCTACCTTGGGGGCATGCAGACATAGATTTTTACAAAACAGACCCGGAAGAAAACTTAGCAAATTTAGTCACCGTGTTGGAATCATTTCTAAGTCAGGACAGCACGTAATCTGGAAAATCCATATTTCATTATTTGTATTGTTTTTATTATTTCTATTAAACATACAACATTAATATGTAACGATAGTATTGTAATTTTTTTTTTTTTTTTTTTTAAATAAAAAACATGTATTCATTACTTGATTGCTTTTTTATTGAACCTTTATTTTAAAATTAAAAATATAATGAAGTGTCGACAAATAACAAACTGTAAAAGTTATTGTTGAAAAATTTGTCTAATAGTAAATTAAACGCACAGGTCTACGAGTAAATGTTTAATGTGAAACAGGTTTGCTGACAAGATCCTCTTTTCAATTTTCAACATTCTAGAGTTAAGTTCATCACGCAGTTCGTCTTGCCTAAGTTCATATATTGCAATAACAGTATCATCAATGTATCCTCTAAGTTCTTGACCGGTTTCAATTAATTTCTTGCGTACGTAACCTTCAAGTTGGTTTCTGAATATATCTTTAATAACAATTGTTGAGTCATGTAAAGCTTTCTGCGTATCTTGCACACACTGAGCAAGGTTATTATCAACATAATTTCGTGTGGTCGCATCGTCTCCTTCAAGAGGTTCTGCTAAATAGCACAATCTTTTGCTTCCCATGTCGTAATCTCCATTAGGTGTAAGTTTAAAACCTATTCCTGAAGGACCTCGCATAAAGTTAAAATCCTTAAATTTTCTTTTGCGACCGAACTTATCAATAGTGTTTACTTCTGACATTGTTATGTGAGACTGATTTGAAACCATTAGATTTCACCCTAATATATGGTTCTATTTCATTAATAAACGGACTCTGCAGAAAAATATGGATTGCAAAACGTATTTTAGGTGATGTTTAATAAATACACATACAGATTCATTTTACTATTGTTTTATTGAAAAAAAAAAATTAAAATATAACAAAACATTGAGTTTACTTTTTATTATTAAAAAAAATAAAAAAAATAACAAACAAAAAAATTAAAAATTAAGAAATAAAATACATGTTAATTTCTTCTGTACAGGTAAGCTTCTTCTATGACCCAATTTCTTCTCTGGATGGCGCGTTCATTAATGTCCTTGAACTGGTAGTAAACTAGTCCACAAAAGCCGCATTGTACAAATTTAACCCTGAAAAGGTCAATGTAGTTGAAGTCGTACGTAAGATCATTTCGCCAGCAGATACCTAGTCTTTTACAATGATGACAAGTTAAATAAAAAGCTTTTGGTATATGACTGTATGTTTTGGCTGCTTCACTAGGTTGTTCATCGGTTGGCAACATGATGTTTGAATATGTTGTACTTTTCAATCGCGGTACTCTAATTATGTATTACTTTTTAAAATAACCTTGACAGGACCAAAAAAAAATCCTTGAAAATTACAACCTCGAAAACGACCCTGACATTGACGGGTACTTTGACCTTGGCCTTGGCCTCGCATCTAACAAGTTTAGTACTATATTTATATGCTTCTTTAAAATAACCTTGACAGGGACAAAAAAAAAATCCATGAAAATTACAGCCTTGAAAACGACCCTGGTATTGCCGGTTACGTCGGCCTTGGCCTTGGCCTTGCATCTGACAAGTTTAAATATTATACTTAATGCATCGAACAAAAGGAATAAAGGTGGTGTAGTGGGGGAAATGGGCATAAAAGCAGACTTGCTGGCTCGAGCTCTTCACAGTTCGTCAGAACAGCAAACAGTACAGTGCTAAGAAAAAGTTAATTGTGTGAGTTTGAATATCGAAAATGTCTAGTGTACGGTCTCTTTTAGATGCTCTTGACGTGAGCTGCGGTTCACAGCAAGGCATGCTGGATAACATGAGTGGTTTGGAAGTGTTAAGTCCGGGGGTATTCGAGAACTGGAATGGCGTGGAGCATGAAGATGCCGAAGACCGAGCCCTCAACGATGGTCGCGACGAAGAGTTAGTTCAGTCGGCAGCGCAATTCCTGGAATGCTGGACGGAGCAGAAGGAGCCAAAGATAAATGTGATTAGTGATGTGGTTGTGCGAAAAGCATCGCGGCCTAGGGAATCTTCTCCGAAAGCTTCGAAACTGAAAAAGCTCTTGACTATGCGGAAGTCGGAAATCGCCGATAAAAAAACATTTTATTCGGCGATTAAAGGTGTGGGACAAGGGAAGAAGAAAAAGTTTAACTTTAAGCGTCCCTCCACCCCTGTTCCATTACCCGACTTCCTAAAAACAGCACCAAAAGAGCCATTGTCAGTAGAAGTGGAAGTCATAGAAGGCCCCGATGGACCAACACCACCAACGCCACCAACACCGGCCAGCGTCGAGAATGAAATAGTGTCGGAGGTGAAGTCTTCCCCAGCGCCAGCGCCACTGTCGCCGATATTGGGGTAACGGAAACCCATGAAGAAGCGGTTTAAGCGTTGTTTTGAAGGCGATGAAGTTTCCGCTGCTTCGTCGTCGTCGTCGTCGTCATCGTCATCGTCTTCACCAAATAAAACCGCGTCTTCTTCCGAGCCATCACAACCGGAGTGGGTCGAAGACTTCACCAACTCTCAGAAGACCAAATTGACCGACATTTATGCCATGAAAAAACGCTTAGTGAATGAAGTGGACGAGTGTGACAGTGACATTATAGAACTTGAAAAACAATTAGAGATAAAAAAGGTGAAATCTGCGCGGTTAAAAAGACAATTAGAGGACTTTAATAAATTATGTAGTAGGTGTTAGGTAGTTGTAGATATTAGCTTTTAATTTATAGTATTAAGTTTGTAAATATATATATATATATATATATATATATATATATATATATATATATATATATATATATATATATATATTGTAGTTAATAAAAAAGTGTTTGATCAAATTTTTTATATTTTATAATGAGAATAAAAATGACTTGAAAATTTATTTTTGTGTGTTATTTCATATAGGCCCTGTCCCACATAATATTAGGTAATAAAAAAAAAAGAGTGAATAATCCACTAAAACTACGCAATAGCAATAGTTGTAAATATTTTCTGATAATATTTACAAGTATGCTAAAACATGGTTCGGTTTATGAAGTTAAGGTTCTGTCGCCAGAACTTCTAATACTTTGTATCTCAATATTGTATGTTTTTATGAAAAAAAACATAAAATATTGGTTACAAAGTATTATAACCAACTAAAACTACGATCAAATTATTTTGTGGTCCTGAAAAGGACCGTTTGGTTGTAAAACATGCGACTCTTTTATTGAGTTGTGGAGTCGCACGGCCCGTCATCATCAGCGGGGGTGGTGGTGTTGTCCTCTGTATATGCGATGATGAACCGCCAAAGTTCATCCCATCTAGGATCGTTCGGCTCCCACTCCAAACAATTCTCTGTGGTAGAATCTACCACAGGGCATTGGATGGGTTGTTGTTGTTGTTGTTGTTGAGTCGCTGACATGTTGAACTAAAATGATTGTAATAAGTATTGGCGGTCGTATATATATAGAGACAAATTAATGGTGGGGGGTGAAAACAAATGTCGTATTACGTATTGAGACCAAAAGTTGTTTGTGGTCTCAAATACGAACGAACGATTTAGCTGGGTTCCACCAGCACTTAAAGTTTTAATACTTTGTATCTAATATTGTATATTCTATACATACAATATTAGTAACAAAGTACTAATATGTACTAAAACTACGATTAAAGTATTTTGTGGTCCTGAAAAGGACCGTTGTTGTGTGCCCTTAAAAAGGGCCAGGGAGAGTGTGGGGCTTATGGTGCCCCATCCTCGCTGGTCGACCACCAGCTTGACGAATCGCAGGGGCCTTGTGGGTCGTCGGGTGTTGGTGATGCTGGAATTTCCAGCACCGCATCTTCCGTCGAGTCCGGCTCTGGCTGCGGCGACGGAGTTTCGAGTCTTTGTAAGACCCAATCGCCCGCATCGTCTAATTCCACTAGACCCGGATCATGGTCATATACTAGCGGAATCGGCTCATCCAAGTCGTCCCAACGTAGAACGTCAATTTCAAAATCCACCTCGTCGTCGTCGTCGAAGACTTGCAGGTCTCCAACGTTGTCGGCTACGGTGTCATCACTAAAGATGGATGAGCCTCGGCTGGCGGGTCTTTCTTCCTCCATGTTCATCGTATGAGGGTTGATGAATATATGACTGTGTAACTGGCCCAGTCTCATATATATAGAACTACCCCCACCCCACCAACGGATTCTAAATGTTATGTATTGGTGAGAGCTTATAGAATTATTGATTTTTTCAAAAACTTTAAATAAGGAATTAGATTTGTTTAGACAATAAGACTTATTCTTAATATTTTGTGAAGAATACATTACAAAAAAAAATAATAGAAACCTTGTTTGAACTGTTAACATTTTCATAGGTTCTCAAGCATATAACTTGGCACTTAAGCTACGAGACAAATCGTCGTTAAACGAATATCTCGCCCCATAAGTGACGATTACTAAACTACGATCAAAATATAATGTGGTCCTGAAAAGGACCGTTTTTGTGGCCCTAAAAGGGCCTGGGGGGAGGGTGGGGTGCCTACCGTGGAGTAATACCCAACGATATTAACACCGACCTAGGTGCAGCCCTTGGTCTTCTCATTGGCGGCACCGTCGTCGTCGCTGGTGGTGTCGGCGTTGCAGGCGGTGCCGAAGGTGCCGCTCCTGGTGCGGTACCCCCGCACTCCTCACACTTGCATATTTTGCCGGGCACGAATGGCCTGACAATGCCAATGATCCTTTTTGGTATATCTTCCATCTTGCCGATCGAATGTGTAATGATGAAATAATTCTAATACCGGCCTCTATATACATTCAAAAAGTTGGAGGGGGTAAGGTGGAGTGCATATATGCATTATATAAGTTTGAGAATAATATGATTTTATAACTCACCGTATCTCTGTTGTGGACACAAACTACCCCCCTCCACTTTTCTAGCATATAGTACTAGACTTTCTCTACATTTTTTTCAAATAAATTTTTTTGATATTTCTAACCATTACTTTGCTACATATTTACAAAAAATGCAAATTATGCATATATTTTAATTATTTTCAGGCAAGGTAAGGAAAATTTTGAAAATGTTTTGACGGAATCGTAATAAGGAAGAGTTGAAGTATATCACACTTAAAAAAAAAAACCCTCCCCTACAACTTCCACACACTCCCGTTCGGCGGCCCTAGCCTCCTAACTCAAGAATTTCAATTTTTTCATCTAAATTTTTTGTCATTTTTAAGATTTTCCAAATTTTTTTTTCACCATTGTATTCTACTCAAAATTCTAGGTAATTAAAGTGCTTTTATTTTTTCTCTATCTTGAACGGTTCCCGAGCTACAGCGCTTTAAAGAATTCAAATTACTAACTTTCTATAACCCTTTTTTTCAAATTTCATTTTTTCGAATTTTCAACAATACTACAATATGTAGAAAAAAATTCTCTCTTTAATTTCCCAATACCGTTTTTCTCTAAATCTTCAACTTTAGCGCGTATTCAGCATTTTCAAAAAAAAAAAAATTATAATTTTTTTTACACCATCGCATTCTCCTCAAAATTTTGGGCTATCAAAGTGCTTTTATTTTTTTTCTATCTTGAACGGTTCCCGAGCTACAACGCTTTAAAAAATCCAAATTACTAACTTACTATAACCCTTTTCTTAAAATTTCATCTTTCCGAATTTTGAAAAGTACTACCATATGTAGAAAAAAATTCTCTTTCTAATTTCCTAATATCATTTTGCTCCAAAACTTCAACTTTGGCGCGCATTCACCATTTTTCAATTTTTTTTGAAAATTTTTTTTTTTACGTTTTTACTATCGAGAAAAATGCTTGCTTATAGTACTCGATTTCCTCTATAATTTTTTCTTATAAATTTTTTCCCTATTCCTAACCGTTATTTTCCTACAAATTTTCTAAATCGTTGTTTTCATATTTTGCCTTAAAAATTTTTTCTTGTGTTATTTAAGCTCTTTTTTCCACTTAATAAACCACCATTTTCTAAATTCCCGTACTCTTTTCTTAAAGAGCGGGCTTTTCCGCCAGCTTTTTTTTTTTTTGGTTGGGTTTCAAATAAATATAAAACTACTACTTCACTCATTACAAATTTATTGATTCAAGAACATTATTTTGTGTTACATATAATAGATACATTAAAATATAGATTTATTGGTCACCGAACCGTTTAATACATTATAACTAAAAAATGAGTCGTGAATAACTAATGCGTACACTTTAGTGTCTTTGGGGAATTTATTCTTTCTCGTTTGGAACTCCAATTTTACATCCACTGTCGATGAGTTAATCGCCTCTGGTTGATGACTGCAATTGATAATAAAAACGGGGTTTTTCATATATTCCGCGAACGTTATCATCGGATCGTTTATCTCGCGCCCGTAGTAGCTGCTTTGGAAGTTTTCGTAATTGTAATAGGCTGCTGCGTACAGTTTCTTGGCGAAATCTAAATTCCATCTTTCGTATGGATAAACGGTTGAATTCAGATACAGTCTAATGTCGCATACGTCGGCGTGGGTAAACTGGGTTGCGTTTTTTTCTTTCTTGTCGCAATTATTGCTGTCTTGAAACCCGACGATTATATAGCGCGGTCTTTCCAGACTTGTACTCGTTCTCAAGGCCCACACGTCGGAAGATGTTTGCCTTAAAGCTGGTAATTCGTACAGATCCCATTTACGATATGCCATTTGAATACTGGCATTGTTTCCTCCTTTATTAATGCGAGACAGTATTTTCAATTTTTGCTTGTCGTCTGGAATGATGTGACGAATTTTCCATTCGATTTTGTCGATACTAATTTCTGCCTCTACTTCGCCGACGTAACAATTTGTAAAAGTGCGAGCTATAATCATAATAAGCTCTTGTTTTACGTTGAAAACACCTTTTGCGTAATCTTCGGCGAATCCCATAAGATATTTTAAGGGTAATTTCCCGGAGAATACGTTACTTGCCGTGTCTACGATATCTTGGTTTGCTTCGTCGAGACCCCATCCGCACGTCATGAGAGATCTTTGTTGCAAACTTCCGAATGAAACCATGGTTTTTAATGTCGTCGTAACTCCAGGTTTACGAACCACGGCGACCTGCTCACCTCCCATCTCGTAGCGAATTTCATCGAACAAAAATGCGAGGGCATTATTTGATAAAAAACATCTTTTCGTTGCGTCTATGGGTTTAAATTTTCCTTCGATATATATGTAACTTTCGGCGATATCCAGTATAATATCTTGAAAATTAATGGGGATACGGACTTCATCCGAATTGTTGAATGATGGAGATCCGTATGGTTTATACGTATGCTCTTCTAGAATAATAATGGAATTGTCCAAGATGGGCTCGGAGAAAACCTCTATTTTATCGCTGGTGGTGGAAATCATTTTCGCACTTTAAGACCGATTGATTTTAAAAATTTATAGTCTTCGGCAGATAACTGTTGAGATGTTTGTGATCTAACGTCTGGACGACGACTAACCTTGACGTTAACTCTTCTTTTACTTTTATTATGTTTCGGCGGTTCCCCCATCTTAGTCGACAGCACACACAATTGACGATTGAAGCAAAAACCCATTTTTATGAAAGTTTCTTCTGTTCCAATTTCACGATTATTTTCTCGCCTTAAAAATTGATTAGATCACCGCTATCGTCCAAGATGCGAAGAGTAATGTTGTCGATAAACTGACGTCCTGCCGGCATTAACGGCATATAAATATTATTTTGTGGTTCTTTACTGATTTTGTAACCGGGCTCCACGTCGATATCGAATTCGAACAAGGTATGACCTTCCACCGAATTCATATATGCTCCGGAAATTATATTACAATCTACGCGTATGATGCGTACTTTCATTATTTCCACCATCTCGGTTGATTCGTGCTTTTTGTCTCTTTTTAACACTGTATGATTAAATCCTAACATTTTACCGATACTCGCCTCTCCCCGGAAATCTATAGTATATTGGGATTTCAGTTCACATTTCAGCGTATTATTATTAGCGACCAAGTAAAAGATTCCATCGTTCTTTTCTTCAGTTGAAATCCTCAAAGCCTCCAACATAGCTTTACCTATCTCATCTATTTCATAGGCCCTAGGTGGAATCTGCAATTGTATCGGCTCGGTGGTGTAACCCTCCTTCATGTAGGCAAACTTATTGTTGCTTTCGTCCACATTAAAAATTGAATTGTATGTGTAAAATCCCAGCAATGCCAGACCATATTTGTTTTCTCTATTTAATTCGACTGGTGGATAAAAATCGGCGCTTAAGACGCTCGAGTGTCCTGTTAGTGTGAACGTATAAGACATGACTAACCATTAAAACATCACACATCTCGGTTTTATTCTTAGCGGCAACATTTAAAAAGATTCATCTTCACACCTTTTCTCACTGCATTAGATAGTGATGTTTTTATGCTATTTTCTGCTTTTATGCGCACATCGCTGATTTTGCAATAACAACAAAATATTTTTCTAGCAGTAAAATCCTCATCAGTCATAACCTCGTTTAAATTACTGCTGCTGCTGCTGAAATAATGTTTGCAACCGCACTGATATTTTAATATATCGATATCGCTTTTAAGGTGCTCGGGCAACTTTTCCCAAACGAATGGAATTTCATTTGGGGCTAATGCAATCATTACTTCCTTGGGCATGTTTTCTAACTGTTTCACGGTCATTTTTCTTAATCCACCGGCTAGATGAAATGCTTTCAGTGATTGCAACATTTTAGTATAGTTATTGCGACCCATTTGCGGTGTTAATGGTGACGATGATGATGATGACATCTTTTACGCTGATGATTCGACAAGAAACTTTAAGCACAAATGTCCACACCAGACTGTTCCAAAATCCTGCTGACGATCGTATGTATAGTAAATAATTTTTGATGGTTCCGATCCCGTTTGTAGATATCGTACCAATTCGATCGGTGGGGGTAAATCGCCGAAGCTGTCATAATATGTTACTTTAGAATTATTTTTTCTATAAGCTACCCAATGAGTCCCTGCACCACGCGTACTATCCAAATTCACTATTGCTGCTTCGTAACGTCGAGGACCTTGTCTAGGTAATAAATCCCTCATATAAACGCCTCGAAAGTGTCCTATTCTTTTCTTTTTGGCATATTTTTCTATATCGATGTTAGATAGTGGTCTTCGAGGTAGGGATTCAATTAGTTTTTTGATCTACGATTTAAAAATAATCCCATACCTTTACGATATGGCTTTAGAAACAAACCATTTCCTTTCGATTTTAAATACAGGCCGGCACCGGTTTTATCTTCGCTGCTTTTTTTTACTGCTTTTATGGCGCGCACAATTCCCGCTGCCCCACCGGCTAATGAACCCAAAGCTGATAACCCGGCAAAAATTGGTATTAATGGTAATATTCCACCAGTTTTAGGAATCGGTATTATTCTCGGTGTACGAACCTTCCTTTTGCCACCTGCCGCTTTTACCGATCTACGTGCTGCCGACAGAGCTATTTTAGATGCATTCATGACATTTTTTTCCAACACATTTTTACTTCCGGCTTTTAATAATTCCCTTCGAACTGCTTGTCGAATAGCTGTTCCGAAACTGGCTTTCCGAACATGTCGATTTTTATTAACACCTTTCCTTTTTGTATGACGCGTGCCTTTACTAGATGTTTTTTTTGTTGATAATGATGATGGTACACCCATACCAAAACGTTGTTTTCCTTTCATAATGTTTGTAACTAACAAGCTGCTGTTTTTTCACCTAAACTGGAATCTTTCGATTTTACTCTATTCCAAGCACTTTGTTCGAGCTCGTAATCCGCTCGATGTCTCGCACTTATGTTGTCTTTATTATGTAAATAGGCTAAATCGTGTTTTTTGCATGCGGCATCCAAAGGATTAATGCCTGGATCACCTCTTGTTACACGTTTTATTACTTTTGTTCCGGGTCCGCAATATTGATAACCAGGAATGTGAACCTCGAATGGTAATTTATTTATTAACGAATTCACAATACCGTATCCAGTTTTGTTGGAAACGTGAGACCGTCCACTTCGTTTGACGCTCGGCATCTGAATGACAGTTTTTGTGAAAAATTGCCTATAAAATATCAAATTTTCCTAAGATGCGCGTTATCGATCTTAAACAAAAACTTCCTATTGACAATCTCGATGAAAAAGTCGGACTTGGATTTGAAAAGAAGATAATGAAGAGACACGGTCCTCTACTTCCTTCCTCTATTCGCGGCCTGTTAATTGGTCCATCCAATTGTGGAAAAACTAATGTCATGATTTCGCTGCTTACACACCCCCTTGGGCTACGTTTCGAAAATGTCTATATTTACTCGAAATCTCTGTATCAACCGAAATATGAGTATTTAAGGAAAATTTTAGCGCCCATCAAAGGTTTAGGCTACTATGCCTTTAGTGATTCCAGTAATATTGTGGAACCGTCCGATGCAAAACCAAACTCTATATTTATCTTTGATGATGTTATATGTGAAAAACAATATGTTATAAGATCGTACTTTAGCATGGGACGTCATAAAAATATCGACTCCTTTTACCTAGCGCAAACATATTCGCGAGTGCCTAAACAGCTTGTGCGAGACAACGCCAATTTTATTATTATGTTTAAACAAGATGAGTTGAATATGAAACACATATTTTCCGACCACGTTTCACCGGATCTAACTTTTACTCAATTTCAAGAAATGTGCTCAAAATGTTGGGATAATAAGTATGGATTTTTAGTAATTGATAAAGACAGTGATGTGAAATCGGGAAGATACCGTAAAGGATTTGATAGCTATATATTACTGTAATAATAAGAGAAAACGCTCATTTGATTGTTGAAACGTCCTTTGTTAACATCATGAATAACGCGATCGACTTAAAACGTAAACTAGTGGAAGCTACCAATGCCGTCAGAAAAAAATTTAAACAAATTAAAGCGGCTAAAGAGTTTAATGTTGTGGAATTGGAAAAGTTTTACGAACCCATTTCTAAGCCGTTGGCAACTATATCTGATGTGGTTAAGCAACGTCAGCAGCAGCAGCAACAACAACATCAACAAAAACAACAACAACAACAGCAACAACATTATCCAGCTACAAAGCCACATAGTCTCAGTACATCAGTGCAGTCGACTCAAATATCAGGTTTTCCCCAACCTACACATTCCTTTCAAACCTCCACACCTATTCAGCAGCAGCAGCAGCAGCATCACATTTCAAAAGAAGATATTAGCCAATCGGTGTTTGATACACCCTCGACATCAACTAATACATCTCTCGCATCCGCTGACACCACAACTTCCGATACTTTAAACGCACACCTGAAAGGATTACGTTCGAAACCATCTCTATACGATACTGTATATGGTGTACGTTTTGGTTCAAAAACAGATCATAACAAAAATTTTATTGGTAATTTAGAGGTGCGTTTTCGAAATGGAAATATTGTCTTATACAAAAAAGGGAAAAATATTGCAGAATATGGTGGATCACCTGCACTTTATGATTTGTTATTTCTTAAAACACCCCCAAGTGTAGGCAAGGAACAACAACAATTAAGTGATAATGTACTTTCAACGTACAAGGAAATTTTGGAAACAACGACTGCTGTCTACAACAATTTTAAAAAAAGTGATGGTTTACGGGAGACCAGATGGAACAAATATTTACGAATTATTAAACCTCTGATAATGGGCACAAAATTAGGTGGTACTATTACAAGAAAAAATCTCTCGGAAAAACTACAGTTACCCACAAAAAAGAAATTATCTTCGAAAAAATTTCAATATGTCTACTGGAACAAAGCTAAAGAGTTGGTGGATCGTTTACGTTTGTTGTGGAGTTCCAAAATGGCCGGTCACACTGGACACGAAAATGAAATTATGTCAATCATAGAGGAATTACGAGAAGAAGATATAATATATTAAGCTCAATATTTAATGATATTATTCAGTTCTTCCTTCGATCTGAAACCTTTAGTATTACTAATAATATGGAGCCCAGTTTAGAAAAAATCAAGATTGTTAATGAACTACATAGAACGGCTAGAAAAAATTTTGTAAGACGGCGCACGATAATAAAAGGATACAGAGATTTGTGGCAAATTGATTTGGCTGAAATGCAACAGTATGCTGATGAAAACGATGGTTATCGTTATATTTTGGTCTGTATAAATTGTTACTCGAAATTTGTCTATACCAAAGCCATAAAAAACAAGACTGGTATAGAAGTTACTAATGCGATGAAAAGCATCATTGAAGAGGCATCATATACACCAACAAATCTGCAAAGTGATCAAGGAAAGGAGTTCTATAATACAAACTTTCAAGCCCTGATGAAAAAATATAATATAAATCATTATTCCACTTACAGCACAAAGAAAGCTGCAATTGTTGAGCGAGTCATAAGGACTTAAAAAATAATTTATATAAACAATTCTCGACAAGAGGATCTTACAAATGGATACATATATTATCGGCAGTAACAAAAACCTATAACCATTCGAAACATCGCACCATTGGAATGAAACCTGCAGACGTGCAAGAAAAAACACATATTAAAGCATATGATTATTTAAAAATTGTACCTAAAAAATTTAAGTTTTCCATGGGTGACATTGTGCGTATTAGCAAGTACAAAAGCTTATTCGAGAAAGGATATACGCCCTCTTGGTCAACCGAATTGTTTAAAGTTGTAAAAGTTAACGTTACAAATCCACCTACTTACTTGTTGGAATCGTTAGAAGGTCAGCCTATAAGAGGGTGTTTTTACGAATCAGAACTACAAAAAACAAGCAGTCCTGACGTTTATCTAGTAGAAAAGGTTCTTAGACAACGCAAGAAAAATCACATCGAACAATTATTTGTCAAATGGCTAGGATTTCCCAACCACTTCAACTCTTGGATAGATAAAGCTAATATTGTTTAAATAACATATTGTATGATTATATTTTTTTTTTAAATGTAAAATAAATAAACAATATATTGTAAAATAAAGTTTTTTATTTCAATCTTCATTATTAAAAACAATGACAATAAAACATCATACATAACATTTCAATATTCTTGGAGGGAAGGTCCAATTCACCGACGACTACGACGTTATCTTCAAGGCTATGCCACTCGGAGTGCGTTCTCCTATTCTTTAACCTGCTTTTTTTAGATTTTTTTTGAAGTCGAGTCGTACGACAGTGCGCTTAATGAGTCATTTAAAGGCTGATGATAGAGTATTTTCTGCATAACTTCAATTTTTGTTTTAAGCTCACTATTATTTTTGTATATCATGGGGAGGACATCCTTGTTAAATATGTCACATATTACAACTGCAAAATTGTAAAACTTTCTATTAACAAAGTGTTTTGTCACAGCATCGTCATCATCTTTAGGTTCGCCTAAGTTGGTTATGATTTTTCCACCCATATCATACTGCCCATCCGCTGTAAGTTTAAAACCAATCCCTTGTGGCCCAGATAATATATGATATTTTTCATTATATTTCTGACGACCAAATTTATCAATTGTGTTGTTTCCTCGACTCATTTTCAATCTTTACTAAACTATTTTATTTTTATTTGCCCTACTTATATTAAATATTTCAGCTGAGAAAAAGAAACACTGACTATGATCTACTGGGTTGGTATGTTTATAAAAGAAATAAAATAAAACTGTGATTGTAACAGATATTTATTTACAGTTATTTAATTGCACAAATACAAAAATTATAAAAAATTAATTTTCCATGTCTTCGTTTTCGTTGCTCAAAATTCTATCCCATCCGACACTATTTCGATCGTCAACGTCTTGGGCTGTTGCTGTTGCAGAAACCAATTCATATTTTGCAGCAAGCTCACCTGGTAAATGTGGAATATTGACGAGGTATTCTTTTAATTCTTTTTCAACCATTTCAGCACAAAATGTATCCATGTCTATGGAACCATATAAAAATTTGTCGCACAAGTGTGCCCCAGCCATAAAATTGATTGTATCCCTGATCTCGTTCTTATATTGATCTTTGGTTACATCAATATGCGACCAATCATTTACGCTATCTAACATATCGTGAGCCCTATTTCTTAATTCTCTCCCCAACCAAAATATGTATCTATCTACACATTCGTTGGCGGTCGTCGTCGTCGTCGTCGCATCAGCAGACATCTTTAACAGAAATAATGAACACGCGTAAGTATTCTGACATGTGCAACTATATTTTAAATTTAATTACATCCTTTTTTTTCAAACAATTTACATACAATTTACTCCAATGAGCCAAAACGTAATAATGTTCGAGTATTGTTTCCAAAAACTCTAGTGCCCTGCCCCAAATAAGTTAGAGTGTATTTATCTTTAGTTTTACTCATAATATCTACAATATCGTCAGATAGTGTTTCGGCCACACGTTTTGGTAAAAAAGTCTCAAATGTGCTATTATCACCGTCATCGTGTAAAGCCACTAAAAGAGTTTTACCAAATCGTGTAGTCATTGAAACCATCTTTACAATTTTATACACTTTGCCTACAATCATTTCGGTAACCTTTTTTCTCTCTAAAACCTCGAAATCTTTGCTAAACATTTCATTAATTTCATCTAGAGTTTCTTTTGCAATACTCATTATTGAAAAAAAATGGTATATAAATCCAAAAATTACCGTGAATATAAAAGCCCTTTCAGAACACTACACGAACACAATATTTGATGTTTATGCCACTGATATCTGCGACTGTTTGAAGTCACTTCTTCTCCCACGAACCTTTATAGCGGGGTTTCAAGGTCGAATTGTAACAATGGTGGGGGTAGCTTAACGATAGAAATAGTGGGAGGAGTATTCAAGGTCAAATGACGTCACACATTTAAATTGGTATAAGGATAACTTCAAGGACAAAATATAATGAAACAAATAACTACATTTTATGTACTTTATTCATTGATTTTTTTCTGCCATTCTTCTATGCGTTTAACATTATCACCTAAACCTAATTTCCTTAATTTGTTCAATAATAATTGTTTGTTTTTATATCTAAGAAAATTCTTACAAACTATACTAGCTAAAAGACACACTTCGGCATGGTCCATATACTTAAAAAATACACTAAAGTCCTGAGCCTCCGAATCTTGCATTTCATATGCGTAAAATTCCGAACAGGCTGCAGAAATTAGAAATTCCTCGTACATTTCTCGCACTAAACTTTCCATATTAACTACTACTACGTTAAACTTAAGTCCTACACTCTAATTTCATCTAACACAACCGGATCTGCAATGAACCTAATCAGTTTTTCCAAACAGTCACTAAACCCCAACTTTTTTATCTCACGAACAAAGTCTTGTAAATTTATTGTTTTGCTGCAATATTTACGACATGCATTCGCAGCCTTTTCATATTCATAAGCCAAATCACAATAGCGCGACGCCCATTCTGCTCGACTTTTCATTGCATCATTGAAATAATTATTAGCCGTTTCAGTGAACTCATCGCCCAATTTTTTTACTGTCTCTTGCAAAGCACTATTCATATTATTCACTCATTTTTACATTCACGACACTTTTTTATTGCTGGTGGTGGCCCATCTATATGATGACGATATATTTGTTCATAGTGAATGTAACAGGGTAAGCTTAACTGTAGTTCCTTGTTACACCGATATGACGCTGGCAGCTTATCCCAAATTTGCCGTAAACTCAGCGTATCAACGCAAGTTTTTAAATATTCGAGAGGAAAAAATGCTAGATCCTTCTCTTCAAAATCACACAAACTTTTTAAATTACTCTGATATAAACAAATTACTCTGCCGACTTGCTCTATAATTTTTTCTTTAGATACTTCCGTATCTGACATTTCACACTGAATGAATGCAAGTAGACTCACACAATTTATAGAACAATTTGCAAGGTCAAAATCATTTCAAGATCATCCCACACTATTACAATGCACAAATAACTACTTCAAGGTCACACACCCAAGATGACCTTCAACAAAGTCAAGGTCGTCTCGACCAAGGTCAAGGTCAAGGTCACACACACAACCTTGAACACAAGGCCAAGGCCAAAGCACACGTGCACTTTCAAGGTCAATGACAAGGACATGTGGGCGGGGCCAAAGAGGGGTGAAGCAAGGTCAAGGTCAAGGTCGAGAAGTGGGGGGATCGAGCGAATCGGGTTATGTTCACTACTGAAACGACTTCATTGATATTAGACATAAATTGGCACTATTATTGTTTCCAGCAACCCATTTTATTTTAAAGTTATATACTTTTCTTAAGTGCATTATTATGATAACTTTGCTATTATTTTCACGGAGTAGATATCAAAGTCTAAAAAATCTTGCAGCACAATTTAAGTTTGAGGAATCCGGAGATAATGTGTTCATGATTATTAAGAAAGTAGAAATATTAGCTCTTGATCTTCATCAAATCACAGCACATTTAAAACGTCTTTTTGAAGTAGAGTTTTTCGTCATGATTTCCCATGCATTTCTAGGCTCTATTAATTTGTTTTTGTTTACAACTTTATGGAGATCTGCCACATAATATCATGGAATTGCTTTTTTACTTGGTAAGTTATTAATTAATTTATTAAAATTTCTGTTAACTTTAGGAATTGGTAAGGCAAAATATCTGTGCCAACACGGAAATATATTTTTGTGAAAGTATTTAATTGTGAGCTACTGAAAATGGATTGTTTTGGGTAGCGTGTAGCCGTTCCGAATAAAATTAATTCCCTATTTATTAGCAATGTTTTCTGGAAGATCAAAAAAAAAAACAAGACAAAAAGAGAACCAAAGGCAGCAAAGAAATCTTCATATACTGGTAAAACACTAAAATACACGCCTAACTGATTTAGACTAATTCTAAATCGTAACGGTTGCTACATAATTTTTGAAAACCAAACTTCACCCAATTTACCAGACGGTCTGTTTCCTCATTCCCATATGCCTAAGTGGCCCAGGATCCACACGAGTCTGACTGTGCAACCATTCCTTGTCTTACAATTCAGTACGTCTTTACAGTCAGACACCAGTCGCGAAATTACGACAGTTGACTTCAGTGCCGATATCTCAGCCTTACTCTCTGAGCATATATTTATTACCCTATTCCTGTCTATATCCCTTTCACATCGATGAGCACTTTGCAGAATAGCATACATTTTTGGGGTGAACATTGTCGCACGTTGTCCGAGAGGGTAGTACTCTCTAACTCCTGTGCTCTTGCCGAACCCTCCGGCTCCAGCTCTTTCATCTTGTCGAGATGCATATACTACCAGGATCCATTTCTCGGAAGATTTTGCTCTCCCTTCCAATCCTCTCTATTTGGCAGAAATGTCTACAGAAAGAGGTTGGGTTTTAAAAGCGGCGTTATGTAGTCTGTCTGCATGGGGGTGATGAACATCTCTCCACCTCCCGTTCGCGCTTAGCCTTAAAACCCTAACACAGTGCATGATAAAATATTGGATTTCTTTGACAGATTTATTTTAAAATCTTCAACATGGTAGGGCCGTTTAGATATTGTGGCACGTAAATTGTCTGGGTTATCTATTTTTTTTAGAAAACAAATTAACTTCCCTAAAAGTAGTAAAACTGAGTTTAAGTTTAAGAATGATAAAGGACTGATATTTAACTACTTTTGAATAGATATAAGATATACATTGCAAGGGTCCAAATCCTTATACAGAGTGTCTCAAGTAAATTCCTCCATTTAGTAGAATTTATTTGAAGATGAGAAATATAATATACTTAAAAATTATTATTTAACTAAATTTTTGATAAAAAAATTGAACCGACGTCTAAAAATGCGCTAAAAAGCGAAAAATAACAGTATAAATTTTTATTTGAAATTGAAATTTTTGAAGTTCAAAATTTTGAAGCGGTAAATGATTTCTAAATGAAACACAAGACCAACAAGACCCGATATCAACAGTTTCAAATTCAAATAAGAAGAAAAATAAGAGCAGCAAAAGAAAAGTAACTTTCTGGAAAATGCGGGGAAATAGAGGAGTTGCAAAACAAGTACGACAACTTCAACTTGCATAAAAAAGTCAAAGAACTAGCTGGAATAGAAAAGAGAAAAACCTCAAACGTATTGCTAGACAAAGAGGGACACATTATTATGGAAACACAACAAAAATTATGCAGGTGGAAAGAATACATAGAAAAACTATTTGAAGATCAAAGACATGAAAATTCTTCTATAAACAGTCTGAGCGGTGACATAGGGCCTGAAATTACTAAAGCAGAGGTCATTTATGCATTAAGGTCGATAAAAACTAATAAAGCTGTTGGTCCAGATGAAATGCCAGGTGAGTTGTTGAAGCTGATCAATGACAAAAATTTAGATTTATTGGTGAGATTATTTAATACAATTTACACGACAGGAACTATCCCCCGAGAAATGTTAACATCAACATTCATATGTTTACCAAAGAAAGCAAATTCAAAAGAATGCAGTGACTATCGAACAATCAGTCTCATGTCACATACTTTGAAAACCTTTTTAAAAATTGTACACGCTAGAATACATTCCAAATTGTAGCTGGATATTAGCGACACACAGTTTGACTTCCGGAACGGGGTGGGTACAAGAGAAGCATTATTTGCTTTTAATGTGCTTACTCAAAAATGCTTAGATATCAATCAGGACCTCTATGTCTGCTTCATAGATTACAACAAAGCTTTTGATAGGGTCAAACATGACAAACTGATAGAGATTCTCAGAAGCAAAAATTTGGATGAAATGGATTTAAGGTTGATATCAAATCTGTATTACAATCAGCGAGCGGCAGTAAGATTTGAACAGGAAATATCCGGAGATGTGGAAATACAAAGGGGAGTCAGACGAGGATGTATATTGTCATCTTTACTATTTAACGCTTATTCTGAAGAGGTCATATTGGAAAGGCTTGAATCTGAAACAGCAGGGATAAAGGTAAACGGAGTTTTAATCAACAGTATTAGGTATGCAGATGACACTGTAATAATAGCTAATAGTTTGAAAGACCTAGAAAAGATAATGAATAAAATATTAAAAGTTAGTGGAGAATATGGACTCTCTCTTAACACAAAAATGACCAAGTTCATGATAATTAGTAATAACAACACCAATAATAATGAAACCCTAATGGTAGGAGGTCAGCACATAAAAAGAGTTAAGAAGTACACTTACTTGGGAACCCTAATAACGAAAATAATGACTATACCGTCGAAATAAAAACCAGAATCGAGAAAACACGTGCCAACTTTATTAGAATGAAAAAGGTTATCTGCAGCAAAGATCTAACGTTAGCCCTGAAAATACGACTGACTAAATGTTACGTATATAGTGTTCTATATTATGGAATGGAAGCATGGACACTGAATCGAGAGGCAATGAGAAGACTTAACTCTTTTGAAATGTGGACCTATCGAAGAATTCAGAGGATTTCGTGGGTGGATCGAGTTACGAACGTCGAAGTGTTGAGAAGAATGGGGAAAGAAAAGGAAGTCGAGATAACAGTAAAACAGTGGAAACTGCAATATTTCGGACACATTATGCGAGGAGAAAAGTACAGCATCTTACGGCTCATAATCCAGAGCAAAATAAGTGGCAGAAGAGGCGTGGGACGACGACGAATTTCATGGCAAAAAAACCTAAGGGAATGGTTTGGATGCAGTTCAAAACAACTATTTAGAGCAACTGCCTCAAAAATTAAAATAGCTATTATGATTGCCAACCTCCGCAATGAAGAAGGCACTTGAAGAAGAAGAAATGAAACAATTACTAACATGACATATGTACAAACTACGCTAAGAAAGCAATTACAAATATATTGTTTTTTAATCTTTTCATGCAAGTCACATTTTATCAAGTATTCTAAACTGATTAAGTTATGGTGTGTAAGAATCAAGGATGCATTTTGACCTGCAATTACCTTGTGCGGTTACAGATAAAATTTATACATAAAATTCACAATATCAGCCAGTACAAAGCAATTTCTATAAAATGTTTACCACCAAGTATTAAATTAATAAGCCTATTAATGGCGATAAAATTAATTTTCTCAAATACATTTTCATATTAATAAATATTATTTGTCAGTCATACAGAATATGTTTCCGAATACCGACACTTTCTTTTTTATTTCTATAGCAAAATTAGCCAGTTTGATCGGTATTATACCATATTTCGATTTTCAGAACAACATTTTGGTAAACCAGCAGTACTACCGGAAGAAAACTGTAACGTTAGTAATTTTAACTGCGTTTTTATGTTGCTCGACATCACTGGGGATAAGGGCATATAAACACCATGGATTTTTGAGTGTCCTTCTAAGAGTTCTTAGCACACTTTTACTGGGATGTCAGTATCTAATAATGTTTTTTTCCTTTATTAACTCTTACTACAAACGATTCGTTTGGAATGATCTTTTTTGTGAGTTTTATTTAATTGATAAAGTTCTTGCTACTGATAGATCTAAATTTGAACAACATATTCTAAAATACACTATTTATTACTTTTTGTCACTATTTGTCCTTACTTTTGTACGGATGTATTATGCCTATTTTATTCAGAATGTTAAAGATGAAAATGATACTAAAGTGATTTTAGTAATTATGGCAATACGTATATTATTAAGTTTTTATACAACCTGGAAATGTGTTATTATCACAGTATTATTATTAGCTTCGAAATGTAGATATCAACGTGTAGGACGTCTGGTTGTTCAACTTAAATTTGAATATTCTAAAGAAGTTAAATTCGAAATCATAAAGAAAGTCGAAATATTAACACTTCGTCTTCATTATGTCATAGCACATCTGAGAAATCTTTTTGAAATAGAACTTTTTCTTTTGGTTACCAATGGATATCTCAACTGTTTAGCAGTTTGCATTCTTTCACAACTTAATGGATATATATTAAACAGCATAATATGGTTATTCTTTTTTATGGTAAGTTAAAAATTAATCAGTTATTGAGAAAAATATTCAATTTCTGGTAGTGCTAATGAAACCGTTGATGCATTTGTGTCAATTTAAAGACATATTTAGCGGGATAAAGTTTATTATGTGGTTTAAACCTAGTTGGTAAATGTATGTGTGGAAATACGAGGTGTACCTATAAAATAACGATATTCTTACTGTGAAACATTGAATTTGAATTGAAAACAACGTTGATTTTATATCGTTTTATTATTTTTCTAACTTTTTCCGAAATGCGTATAACATAGGGAATGTTCAACACTGGTTTTTGTTCATCACTCATTGCCGATCTTGTCCTATTTCTGCGTTGCTCCAGAATTTTATCTACCAGATATACTGGATATTCATTAATTAACAGCTCATTTTTAATGTGATCTATCTTTTTCATCAAGTTCTCTTTGGAGTTGCAGAGAGTTAAGGCTCTATCTATGAGATTTCTTATAATTTCTTGTTTGGTATTGTTGGAGTGATTGAATGAATAGTTTGGGTATTGTTCTGTGTATGTGGATTTTTTGTAAACTGACATTCGAATGTATCTGTCATTTCTTTCAACCAGAACATCTAAGAAAGGTAATTTAATTTGTATTTCTTTCTCCATGGTGAGTTTACTGGTTGGGCTGATATGGTTAAGATGAGAAAGGAAGTTTTGGAGTTCTTTATTGTTTTCATTCCAGGTAATAAAGATATTGTCTACGTACCTAAGTCAAAACTTTGGTTTTTTAATTGCGGATTCAATTGCAAAAGTCTCGAACCATTCCATGAAAATATTTGCGGCCACCGGTTAGAGTGAGGATTCCATCAGTTGTCCAACATCCAGGATGTAGAATTTTTATTTTTCCTAGAAATAGAAATTAGTCAAACAACTTCTGGCAAGTCGGTGGTAAAGATATTCTTTCTGGCAAGATCTGGTCTATTTTAAGTTTCTTTCTTATGACTTTTAGTGACTCCTTAACTGAAGCGTTACTTTATAAGCTTTCCACGTCAAAGCAATTAAAATGGTCTTCCGATTGTACTTCTATTTCAAGTATAATTTCAACGAAATGTTGCGAATTTCTGACCCAGGAGGATGTATTTCCTTGTAAAGGTCTGGAAGAAGAAACTTGGCAAGTTCAGAAGTCGGAGAATTCCGCGAACTCGTGATAGGTTTTAATGGCATGTCTTGTTAATGTATCTTCGGGAGTCCATAAAGATGTAGACTTTTGCTGTGGAGTAGCGTCAACTTAGTCCTGGTTCTCTTAAGAATATACCGTTTACGTATCTTAAGAATGTGATAACTTTTCAGTCAATTCTAGATGTGGAATCTTTAGCCAGAGATGTATAATTTCCGGTCTTTAAAACCTCGCCAATTCTATAATTGTATGTCTCAGTATTTATTACGACTGTGGTATTCTCTTTATCAGCTGGTAAAATTTTAATACTGAAATCCTTCTGTAGGTCATCTAGGGCTGTTTTCACGTCTTCGCTGATGTTTGGTTTTGTTTTTCCAGATTATTTAGAATTTCTATTACTTTCCACTTAAACTCAACTGCAAAAGGATTTTCGATGTTTGCTGAATCTGAAGCCCTAATTATATTGAGAATGGCACCTTCTTTTGGAGCAACCGTGAAGTTCAAACGTTTGACAACTAGTGATTTTTCCGCTTTTCATGGCAGATATATTAACTATTGTCTTCTGGCTTTCAGATGGCTGTTGTCTTTCTTGGCTGCTTTGGTGTTTGGAAAGTTTCTTGTTTATACCATCTTGTTTTGTTCTAACTTTGTTACAAGTAGCGTCAATTTTCCTTAGGATGGGGACATAGTCTTTTTCTAATGTATATGCTTTAATTTCTTCGAACCGTTGACGAATGTCCTCTAGTAGTTTTGCCTTTATGAAATGATGATAATTTATCTGTGCACGTATTAAGCCTTGTTGGGATTTCCCAATATCATGTAAACCATCTTTAGATATTAGAGAATTGTGGAAACCACTTCTTAACAGTTGTAAATTAAAACTAAATGCAGCATAAAAGAAGCCTTGGTGTAGCATGCATGACTGTACCCATGTCAGTCACACTTCATTGAAGTTATTTTTGATTATGTTGCTTAGGAATTTATTTAATATCATTTGAAAACGGCTAAAGATATCTATGGGCCGAAATGTCGTGATATTCAACAAAAATACAGAAAACGGAAGTCTAACAGATATCTACTATTTTACAGGAACCATCGTTGTCTATGACCTTCAAATATGTGCTGGAAGTCTTCTGTAAGCTCTCTCGTGACGCGTGCCGTTTTTTTTTCTTTCACAGCTTCAAAGGACTGAAATGTTGTTCCTTTTATTTAATGCAGATTTAAACTAGGAAACAGAAATAAGGTGAAAGGTAAGGCGAATAAGGTAGATGGTTTAACACTGGGAGATTGTACTTGGCTAGAAACATCTTGACAGAAAATGCAAATAAGCCAGCGCCTTATCTTGATGCAGAACCCATGACTTGTTCCTTTACATTTCGAGTCGAATTTTTCTTATTCTTTTATGTAGTTGACCAACAAGCTCAAAGTAATAATGCTGGTTCATGTTTGATCTTCAGGAACCTTTCGTTTTGAAACTTGATTCACTCATTCGAGCATTTTAAGCTCTCGAATAAAGGTTGGCCTTTCCAATGGGTGGATTAGCACTTTGTTTAATGATCATAAGTGAAAAACCAAGATTCATTACATATTATTACTTTTTTCAACAAGTTTAGGTTGTTTTCAATGGCATTGAAATTATCAGTACAAACATTTTCGCCGGCTTCTTTATATTTGATTGTGAAAATTTTAGGTACCATTTCCGCAAACACTTTTCACATGTTAAAATTATTATGGAAAACATCGATTACTCCGGAACGGCGGCACCGATTCGAATGAATTTTTTTACGTTATATTCAGGAAGTTGCTGCGGTGGTTTCACATCATTTTGGATGAAATTAGCTGAGTAAAATCCAAGATGGCGCTGATAATAGGGCGAACAAAAAAATAATTTTGTCTGATTTTCTCTAAAATTGGTATCTGGGAGTTTTCGGGCACCGTAGTGATTTAGTGAACTGAGGCAAGAAAACAATTACAAATAAAGTATTTTTTAATCTTTTTATGCGAATCACATTTTATAAGGAATTATAAATTGGTTAAATCATCTTGTCTGAGAGTCAAAGGTGCATTTTGACCTGAAATTGCCTTGTGCATTTGGAGATATAATATACACATAAAATAAAAAATTCCAGTCAGTACAAAGCAATTTTTATAAAATGTTTACCACCAGCTATTAAACTAATAAACCTATTATTATTTGTCCTGGTATTAAGACTAATTTTCTAAAAACATTTTCATATTAATCAATATTATTTGCCAGTCATAGCAAAGATGTTTCCGAATAACGACACATTCTTTTTTATTTCTATAGCAAAGTTCGCCAGTTTTATTGGTATTATACCATATTTCGATTTTCAAAATAACATTTTGGTAAACGAGCAATACTACAGGAAGAAAATTGTAATATTAGCTATTTTAACTGTGTTTTTATATTGCACGACATTCTTGGGGAGTAATGCATATAGATATTATGTATTTTTGACCATCCTTCTAAGATTTCTTAGCAAAGTTTTATTGGGATGTCAGTATCTAATAATGTTTTTTTCCTTTATTAACTCTCACCACAAACGATTCGTTTGGAATGAACTTTTTTATGAGTTTTATTTAATTGATAAATTTTTTCCCACTGATAGATCTAAATTTGAACAAAATATTTTAAAATACGCTTTTCGTTACTTTTTGTCAATATTTTTCTTTATTTCTATACGGATGTTTTATGCCTATTTTATTCAGAATGTTAGAGAACAAAATGATACTGCAAGAATTGTAATAATTATGATAACACGTATTATATTAACTTTTTATATAATGTGGAAGTGTATTATTATCACAGTATTATTATTAGCTTTGAGATGTAGATACCGACGTGTAGAAGATCTGGTTTTTCAACTTAAATTTCAATCTTTTAAGGAAATAGTATTCGAAATCATTAAGAAAGTCGACATATTATCTCTCCGTCTCCATTATATCGTGGCACATATCAGAAATCTTTTTGAAATAGAGCTTTTCCTTTTGGTTACCAATGGATTTCTAACCTGTTTAGTGGTTTGCATTATTGCACAACTTAATGGATATATATTAGACAGCATAATATGGTTAATTTTTTTTATGGTAAGTTAGCTATAGCTATATTAATTAATAAGAAAAATATTCAATTTTTGGTAGTGATAATGAACACATTGATGAACTTGTATCAATTTAAAGACTTATCAGTGATAAACTTTTTTATTATTCTGTTTTCTATCAGTTTCTTCATTTTTGCATAGTGACTGCAGTTTCACAGTTTTCGGCATTTTCAAACCGAATTATTTAAGAATTAGGGTTACATATATATATATATATATATATATATATATATATATATATATATATATATATATGTATATATATATATATATATATATATATATATATATATGTATGGCACACACTAATAGTTTTTTAGATTGTTTAAAGGAAAATTACGTGTAATAAGACACTAGTCATTTTTAACCTTCAGACATAATATACAACGTTTCCAGATTTAATAATCTTAAATTAAATAAAGGGAAACAGTACACATTAAATAATATTGAACATTTTAATTACGAATAGATAAGGTTATTTATAAATATTCCATAAAACTACACTAACTGATATATTTTTATTATATTAACAAAATTTATACTTGTGTTTATGAATCATTGGTTTGACTTTTCTAATAATAATAATAATTAATCTGAACTCACCTGAGAAAGAGTCAATTGACATCGATGTCCCTAAACACCTGAACACGAAAAACGGGGTACATCTAGAAATACAGCACAGGTGTATTTGTATATTTTTTTAACTAAAATAAAAAAATTTAGTACAAATCAATTATACTCAGATATAGTTATTTGTGCTTAGCGCCCAACAATTAAAAAAAATAAGAAGCATATATACATATGTGCTGTTAATAATTTTTTTTTCTAATAATAAATAAACAATTTAGTTAATTTTTTTTTCTACCACATTGCGCAGTCGCGAAAACGAAAAATCATCGTAATATGTACACAGGTCTGGAAAATCTAAACCGGAACCTGGACGTTTCTTAATTAAGATAAAGAAAATACTATATTATTCACCAGATCAGAATGAGACAATCGTAAGCATCGACATACGTGTAAATTACCAGTTTGGCCCTAGGATGAGGGGTAATACAATGCTGAAGCGACGAGAACGGACGCATACGCCACGCACTAGCATAATAAGAGGATTTCAAGTTATTTGCTTTCATTCAGGCCGTCGAAGCGTAAGTACCGTGTTTCGCGCCAATTTTTTTTGTTACAATGTTACTGTATTTCACGGAACAAAAAGAGCAGATTATTAAGTGGTACACTATACTGGTAAATAATCGAAAGATTTACATTTACGTGTGAAAATCATCTTGTTCCTTGAAAATTTAGAATTTCGGAAATTATTAAAAAATTTGAGACAACCGGTTGTCTAAAAATTTGTGGAAAATACACTGATAATAATGAGGAGCAACCGGTTCCTCAAATTACTGAAGAACGAGCAAATGGGGAGACTGACGTATGTAGTTTAGCAGAAATTAATTTTCCTTGCAATAGTACCGTAATTGCCGAAGAACTTGATATGAACGCTCGAACAGTTCGGAATATTTTAAAGTGGAACAAATATCGCTGTTACAAATTGCGAATAACTCTAGAAATTTTTCCGAAAGACCAGGAAACATGTATGGTGTTTTGTGAGGACGTGATAGAAAGAGCTAATAGGGATACAACCCCTGAAGTTTTGGCAAATACGCGAACCCTATTTTACAATAGACTGAGTTATGGTCTCGCTCAAAGTGGAGGCCTGTTTGAACATCTCTTGTAGACTTGTAGGTGTTTTTATTGATTTAAATTGAATTTAATTATTTGTTTATTTATTTACAATTACTGAACGTGTTACTTTTATTTTTTACCAGAATAAAAGTTTATTTTTGAGAATGACTTATTTACTTAGAAATTACCGTTGCGTCTCACTAGTATTAGAATAAATGTTTATTTGTAATAGAAATATCAATTTTCTTTACGCTCAACGGTCAACAAAAACTAATTTTTTTGTATTCTACTATTTGATGTATTTAAAACAATCAATGTATCAAATAGTCATTAAATATTTCAAATTCCGTCGATTACGTTATAAGTTTAGACGAAAACTAAATACACCCTCTCATCCGTTTCAAGGTACTGCTCGTCTTCGTGTCGCACTGAAGTTAGGGGGGGGGGGGGGTAATATTGCGCGTAGGCGTTCCCTGCGATCTTCTGTCCTGAAATAACCTGAAAAAAGTTAGACGGGCTTAGTGGGTCAGAATTTAGAAAACGACCAAAATAATTTCTAGTTAAGAAATTTAAAATAGAAGGTTGCTATAGTAACGTTTCTATAAAACCTCGGTAATATGAACGGTCAGTCTTTTCTTTCTAAAGTTTCGTCTCAGGTCAAAGGCAACAGTGTTGTGGTTGCGTCGCGCCCAGTTACATTTATGCGCCGCTTTACTATTTGACATTGGATGGTCGAGAAACAAACATCAACGATTACAAAATTGGGGTAAACAGGAAGGCAGTAATATATTTTCGCCGTACACTGGTGTGTAAAATACAAAAATAAGCATGTTATCCACATGACGACTGGATAATTTATTTTGAAGAGTTAATACCCTGTAAAAATCTGTTCATCCTAAATTAAATCACTTACCGGAAAACTTCGATATCTGCTGGTTAATTTCTTTACTTCTACCAGGTATTTTGAGGGTACTCACAATCAGGAAAGAGATTAAGGAAACAGGAAAAGGGAAATACCTTTCGTCCGGAATCCCACCGTATACACCTTTCCGATCAAACTCGTCCACAAAAGCCCGAAAATTCCGAACTTTTAAATTTGCATACCGTTATGCGATTTGTCTGTTCTGACCGTTTTCAGAGACTCTCTTTATTTCCGATCTTATTTTCTTAATCCTAAAAAAGGCGAGGTTGCCGATAATTACGAATATTTTTCCTTAGTAAACTTGCTCAAACATACCCCCCGCCCTGAAAAATTATTTTTCAGCCAAGATTGAAAAAATAAAAAAACTACTATACCGCCAAAAAATTAAATTAAACCACATTAAAACCCAAAACAGGGTTATATTCAACCAAAACATAATAATGATAATAAAATTGTTATTACAATTTCAAAAAAATTAAAAAAAAATTCTATTATCACCACAGTGGATTCGCAAGTCTATTGGGATGGTAAAGGACATATCTTCACCGCCGGACGGACAAAGATACCTTTACTAGTTGTAACACTCATACAAATAAATAGACAACCGTATACCTTATAAACTTGTGATCCCCTCCTTTTACCTAGAGTAAGGCTTATAGGCCCAAAATAATCTACTCCCGTGTGTAAAAATGGCTTAGTTTGAGATACCCTCTGAGTAGGTAAGTCTGCCATCCGTGGCGTCAGGTTTAGAGGTTTCATTCGAAAACATTTATTACATTTATGAACTCTACTTCGGATCAAATTTCTACCCCCCAAAATCCAATACTTTTGCCGCAGAATAGCCTCGAATAAATATGGTCCGGTATGTAAATTAATTAAATGATTAAAATCTATTAGTATTGACACTAGAGGGTCTTTAGCAGGCAAAATCATGGGATGTTTTTGAAAGAAAGAAAGAGAAGAATTTGTGAGCCGACCGCCCACTCTTAACAATCCGTTGTGTAAGAAGGGTTTTAGTTTCCAAAGTTTAGTAGAGCACCTTTTACCTGCCATTAACAACCTTATATCACTGTCAAAATACTTTGCTTGAACTAATTTTATTAATGTTGTCTCAGCCCGGTGCAAATCTGTGACCGCGATAAAACCTTTTACTGGAAGTAGCTTCAAAAATCTAAGAACCCAGACTGTAATGCGCAAAATTTTTAACCAAGAAGAATATTTTTCAGCTAACTCCAAAAGAGGATGATTTCTCTCCTCGTTAGTCATAATGAAAACATCCTTGAAAACATCCGAGACTTGCATACTTGAAAAGCCTATTTTTTTAACAGGCCAATCCATCTCCGAAAATTGCATCCACTCAGGGCCCGATACCCATAATGGATGATTAATTAACTGCCGTGGAGTAAGTCCTCTAGACAAACAATCTGCAGGATTCCCGATTCCCTCAATATGTCGCCATTGTGCGTCCGGAATATTTTCTTTAATTTGACTCACTCGATTTGCTACAAATACATCTTTTACAAACGGTGAATTTAATCAATTCAGTACCGTCGATGAATCTGAAAAGGCAAATATTTTTGCAATAACTATCCTATTTGCGTATGTATGTATGATATGCCTAACCAAATTGGATAAAAGAAGAGCCGCGCACAATTCTAATCGTGGAATGGTTACTAACTTAAACGGAGAAACCTTGGATTTTGCACAAACCAATCTAATTATCGCTGCACCTTCTTCATTTAAGACCTTTGAATACACTACCGCTCCGTAACCGTCCTGACTAGCATCTGCAAAATCCAAAATTATAACTGGAGTGTCCTCTGCAACACCTAAATGACGTGGAAATTCTAATTTATAAATTTCGTTCCACTCTAACCGAATATTTTTCCAGATATTCCGTACATTTTCTGGAGGCTCTGCATCCCAGTCAATTTTTAATTTCCATAATTGTTTTACAAGTAATTTCAAAAAGAAAATGAAAGGAGATATTAAACCAATTGGATCATAACAACGTGCGACCGATGAGAGAAGAGTTCGTTTTGTACATTTCTCGTGGAGAACATCAAGTTTAAAACTAAGAATATCCAATTCTGGGTTCCAACGCATGCCTAAAATTTTAGTATCCGATTTAAAGGTCACATCTTTTGAAAGTCGCTTATTAACTGGAATCTTATTTAATAATTTTCGAGAGTTCGTTGAGAATTTCGTTAATTCAAACGCTCCCGCTATGAAAAGGTCGACTGATTCTTGATAAAGTTGATGTGCTTGATCTTCCGATGGTATACTAGACACTAAGTCATCCATATACAAATCCCTGCTTATAATGCTGGCAGCCAAGGGATATTTCTCCTTTTCATCCTCTACTAACTGTTGAATAACCCGCAACGCTAAGTAGGGAGATGATTTTACCCCGAATGCAACTACCGTAAGTTCATAGGTTTCAAGTTGATCCTTTGGATCAAAACGCCATAATAGTCGTTGAAAAGGCCAGTTTTCCTTCACTATATTTATTTGCCGATACATTTGCCGAATATCTGCCGTCATTGCAATTTTAAATAACCGAAAGTTTAAAAGAAGTGTAAAAATATCCGCTTGTAATTTAGGACCATTATACTAAATGTCATTCAATGACACGCCAGAGACCGAGGGCGCACTTGCATCTAACACCACTTGAAGGGGAGTACTAGAGCTTTCCAACTTAACTACTGCGTGATGAGGAATGTAATAGCTTAAATCATCTGCCGAATCATTCCTTAGAATTTGCATATGACCCTGATCAATAAAATCGCTCATAGCCCTGTTATACGCGAATCTCAGATTTGGAAACTTATTTAACCGTTTTTCTAATGATAACAACCGAAATTGAGCATTTCTTTTAGAATCTCCTAAATTCTTTGGATTATGTTTAAAAGGTAGCGTCACGCAAAATTTTCCTGTGACTTTGTCACGGCGATATGTTTTAAGAAATATGTCCTCGCATTTCAACTCTTCCGGATTAAATATCGATCGCTGTGGAACCTGCTCCAGCTCCCACAATTTATTCATAAGCTCTTCAACACATGAGTCATCTTGTTGAGTTAAAAAAGTTAATTGCGCGGTTTGAACAACGTTAGGCACTTGTCCCATTATTACGTAACCAAAAGCAGTTTCCATCGCAACAGGGAAACAATCATCACGAGTTATCCGAGATTTTCCAAAAATATAAGGAAATAATTGTGCGCCTATAATGCCGTCTATTTCCCCTGGTTCTGAATATCGCATATCCGCTAAATCAATATTTTTCCATTCAGGAAGCAATTTTGAATCGACAGGTAATTTAGGCAACTTATCCGTAATCTTTTCCACCAAAAAAGTATTAATATTGTATATATTTTCTTTGTTATACCGAGAACCGATCACTAACTCCGTCTTACCTTTCACCTTTTGTGAACTTTCACCCAGACCTTGAACTGACGAATAAGTTTTCGAAATATTTAGTCCCAATTTCTTACAACATTTCACTGTTAATAGATTTATTTGACTACCGGTGTCTAAAATAAACCTTGCCGTTGCATTTAAAACTGGACTATTTAGAACATAAACCACCGCTGTGGATAATAAAACCGTACTACTACAATTTAAATTGCAATTTTTCGAAATCGTAGAGCAAAGTGACTGCTGACTATCCGTTGGTGATTCTAAGGATACCGCTTCCTCATCCTCACATATTTTTTCTCTAACCGGTTTCCCCATGAGGAGCAAAATGTGGTGTTTTTTAGAGCATTCTAAACATGTCCTACCCGTAGGACAGGACCGAACCCCATGCTTGGGAGATAAACAATTATAACACCAATTATTATTTTTAACCGTTTCATATCTTTTTGATGGTGTAAGTGCCTTAAACTTTTCACAACGTCCCAAATAATGCCCACCTTTTTTACAAAATACGCAAAGTGTGGGTTTTATTTTACCGTCACCTCTAACCTGACCCGAAAAAAATTTTGTATTACGAGGAGACGAGGCTAGAGAACTAGTGGATTTATTTAAATTAAACAATTTTGATTGCTCCTTTACAAAAGTAACAAGATCAGTATATGTAGGAATACTCGAACTGCGTTTAAAACTATCAAAAGTTTTAACCGTCTCAATATCTAACTTATTTCGAGCCAGATAAAATAAAATAAAATCAGATAAATCCGGTAAATTTAAATTTTTAAGTGCACTAACCGCTACATCAAACCTCTCCAAAAACAAATTTAAATTTTTTGCCGATTCCACATTTAGACTTTTAAAATCCATAATTTGATCCAAATAATTATTGGCTAAGTATCGTTTATCCTGATATTTATCCAAAAGTGACTGCCAAATTATGTCATAATTATCTCCCGTTGGTGCTATTCCCGAGCACATACTTAAGGCTGAACCGCGTAAACGCCCTATCAAATAATGAACCTTTTCCGTTTTATTTAAAGTAGGATTATCATGAATTAAACTTTTATAAATGGCATAAAATGTTTCCCATTGCCGGATTTCACCTGAAAATTCTGGCAACTCAATTTTTGGTAAAGAAGGCAACACTCGATTTGGATCTACTGGCGTACTATCTGAAGGATTAGCCCGAGTAGCCTTTATTTTAGCCACTGCTACTTGAATATGACAACACATTTCATTAATAGTAGAGAGAATCTGATAATCGGGAATAAAATCGTCTTTAATATCAAAACCAATGTCATTAATTTCATCAATAACAATAATTAAAGAATCTCTTGTTGACTCTAATGATGAATACAATAGTTCAAATTTCTCTCTTTGCGACTGCTGGGAAATATTTTTTGTCAAATCATACAAATTTTGTATAATCAAAAATAAAAACTCCTTCTTGGAATTTAGTCTCTTAAATTTGCGTTCCGCTGTGGTACTCATTTTAATTTATTATAATTATCAAAAGTTTAAAACTGAATTAGTGAAATCCTTTCAATCCTAGCCAAAACAGTAATTAATTTTATCCAAAATGCAAAAACAAATAATGTTGAAAATGAACGGCCCCAAATAATTCAACACTCTGTATTTAAAGGCAACCTGATTTCAAATTATTACCGTAATAAATTGAAAAACCACAAATTTTATCATAAATTGCTCTAAAATGAAATAACAAATTTCTAAATTAATAATAGACCCGATACTATTATTTTTATTTTTAAATAATTATCCGCGAAACAATAATCAAATTAATTGTTAGTTGTCACCGATCAAATTAGCTAAACTGCGTATTATCTTTGACAACTGGCAACACCGTTCAACAGCAACCCGTTTGCTGAAATCAGTACCCAAAAAAAAACCCAAGTTTTTATTCTTTATCGTTCACCGTAAACAATAAAAAATTCTAAGATATCATCAAAATTTAACCGATATTCGACTCGAACAGGACCAAAACATGGATAATTTATTTTGAAGAGTATTAAAAAATACCCTGTAAAAATCTGCTTATCCTAAATTAAATCACTTACCGGAAAACTTCGATATCTGCTGGTTAATTTCTTTACTTCTACCAGGTATTTTGAGGGTACTCACAATCAGGAAAGAGATTAAGGAAACAGGAAAAGGGAAATACCTTTCGTCCGGAATCCCACCGTATACACCTTTCCGATCAAACTCGTCCACAAAAGCCCGAAAATTCCGAACTTTTAAATTTGCATACCGTTATGCGATTTGTCTGTTCTGACCGTTTTCAGAGACTCTCTTTATTTCCGATCTTATTTTCTTAATCCTAAAAAAGGCGAGGTTGCCGATAATTACGAATATTTTTCCTTAGCAAACTTGCTCAAACAACGACTATCTAACTTTTACTAAATCAAAAGCTGAAGTTTAATTCCAAGGCTTACTGGATCATACAGTGGATCGAATTATATTGCTTCAATTAGACGTCCTTGAACAAATCGATAGAAATTTAAATTTATTAAGGAAACTGAACAAAACTCTTTAAAGAAAACAGAAAATTATGAACTCGAACTAAACAACTTGCACCATATAAAAGAGTTCTCTTTGCCACCTCAGATTCAATACAGTACAACGTATTTATAACGATGATAGACGGCTAGGTGAATGCTTTTGCGGGAACAAAATCGGTCCAACGTTGTTACCTCTGTCAAACAACATCTCAATTCAACAATATTGATACTATGTCCCAGTAAATACAGCGTATTTCAAGCTACGACTGATAACTCTACACGCATGTATTCGATTCTCCGAATGCTGCTTGTATTTGTCGTATCAAGGTGACATACACAAATGGTAAGCCCGTATGCAGAAAGACAAAGAGGTGAAAGCACACACAAAAGCTACCATCCAACAGGCCTTTAAGGAGACAGATTAGAACTTCTTGTTGACATGCCAAAGAAAGGGTTAGGAAACACTTACGATGGCAACACTGCTCGACGCTTCTTCGAGAACAGTGATGAGCCAGCTATTATAGCAAGAATAAAGTGAAAACTGATCCTCTGGTTTCCCGTCATTTTGCAAACTATTGGAAGCGGACATTAACTGCAATAAAGAAAATTTGGGATACACACTTCAAACAACAATATTGTTTATCAAAAGATATTCTTGGTAAAACATGCCAACAGAAATCCACAAATTACTTATTCCATTGATCACACATCATAGCATTTGCAATATTACCGATAGGTAAACTATCGAAAGATGCACAAAAATCAAGGGACAAATTGATAAGAAACTATCGCCTAGACTTTGCCCGAAAATCTTCTCGAGAAAAAATATGGACGATGTGTGAAACTTTTCGCGTCGATGGATCCTTACACTATTTTTGACATAGTAAGGATTCGGATAACAATTCGCACGTATTGGAAAATGAGAAAAGAGCTATTAACAAAGAAGGCAATGATTAAAAAGTTTTTTTATTATTTTTATTACAGTCGTTATTTATTTATTCATTTATGTGTATCAATAAATATTATATTACTTACAAATTATTTGCACTGGTATTTATTAAGAAGTCTTAAGCACAGAGGATAAAGTAATTTCGTCTTTTTAACGATTATTGATATGCAGTATTTATTATTATAGTATTATATTTAAAATGTACCTTGAAGTCAAGCGCAATATTTTATTCATGGAAATACAATTATTCTTTTTATTTTATTTTTAAAGCGTTGAACCACATTAGACGTTGTTGGAATTTATTTTCATGATTTTAAAGTTTCAGTCTGCTATGTTGGATCCGATTTTTATTTTTAATATCAAATCCGTGCTTCAATCCACTATGTTTTAACCACCCGAAACCAGCGAAAAGTCCTTGTCCGACACCATTTGTGCTGGAAACCAGGAAGCAAACTACGATACAACAGTATGCTTTATGTCACTTCTTCCACAGAGCTAAACGGGTTGTCCGTCTCTTTCTGTCAGACTGTTGACGAAAGCCGATCTGGATCCTACATATATACCCTTTTTGCCAGATGAGATCATAAAACGGAGGTCCAATGCCTTATCCAGATATCAACAAATTTGGGACATGCCCCAAGATGTAATGAAAAATAAATTCAACTTTGTGAAAAACTTCAGCACAAAGTTGAGTCGCAAGAGCGAATGGGACAGAAACACCATTGAAAAACTCAACAAGAATTCAACTTTATGGTATAAAGATGGCTCTAAAACAACGAAGGGAACTGGAAGGAAAAGGAGTGTATTGACCCGGCACCAGACACTATGAAATCTTGGGTAAGTCACCAAGCATTTTCCAGGCAGAAATACAGACTATTAGGATGTGTATTCAATTTAACAAGGAGAAAATCTATCACGCCCAAGAGATTATCATCATGACGGATAGTCGAGCAGCCATCAGAGCGCTGAGCTTTCAAGTTATCAGTTCCGAGATGGCCTGGGAATGCCTAGAGAAGCTGAATAATTTGAGTAAGAATAATGAAGTCACCCTCATGTGGGTACCGGAACATACCGGGATAGAGGGGAATGAAATAGTAGACAAGCCTGCGAGGAAAGGGGTTGAAATAAATTTTCTGGGGCCAGAGCCTCTCTGTGGAATCAGTAGCAGCGTAATGTTGAAAGAACTAAAGCTAGTAGAAGAAAGGAGGAGATCTAATTATTGAACGGAGCTGCAAGGATTAAGACAAGCGAAGATACTTCTGGGGAACTACGACCAGAAGAGATTAAAAGAATGCATAAGCTTGAGTAAAAAGCAGCTCAAAGTTCTGACAGGAGTCCTGACGGGGCACTGTCACCTGAAGGGACACCTCAAAAAACTCGGACTGGTAGAAAGAGAAGAGTGCAGATTCTGTTGCGAGGAGATCGAAACCTCCACTCATATCCTTGCTGAGTGCAGCGCTCTAGAAAACCCTAGGTTGCGATTCTTGGGAGCATACCAAATCGAAGAAGGGGAGCTACCCACCTTGAAGCCGTTGAACATCCTGAGTTTCCTGAAGGAAATAGGACTGGAGGGCCTGCTCTAGCTGCTCTTACGACTAGGCACAATAGATCAACCCTGTCGCAGTGTACAGACCTCAACTCTACTCACATACATACCCTTTTTGCCGATACTAGAAGAGTCCCGAATCATGAAGAAGGATTTTCATAATACATAGTGTAATAAAAATAGGAAAAATTTTTAATCTGGCGATGTCTAAACGGCATAGGCATTCCATGTTAAAAATAAGGAAATAGAATTACTAAAAAGTTCCAGACCTTCTTTCATAGACGTCTCATGAGGAAATTAGCAAAGGTAAAATTAATTAAATAAATTAAGAGCTCGGAGGAAATAAACTTAAAACCCTACAAGCTACAAACACAAACTAATATTGTGAAATGTATTATGCTATAAAGTCCATTAGAATATATATCCTGTAAAAAAACTTCACATGAATATTAAGTTAATGTACTGGAAGAATATTTCATAAACCGTTTATTAAATTTATTAATTTTTACATTAAATCTACTATAATTATATATTAAATTTAGTATGTTTTCAGCTACTTTATAGAAAATCATGGTAATGTTTAATCAAATTGAATGTAAAAAGCTTTAATTTTAAAGTACATGCAACTTATTTACGATATATTTCATTACAGTGATTTTACTTGATAATTCGTTTGATTCCTAATAATGCTAAAATTGTTCAATATTGTAATACATTGTACTATTTGCCTTTACCACACGGTCAGACGACCTTCGGCATTTATCTCTTCGGTTTTAGTTACATAACCAGGGTAGAATTCCTTCGACGGATTTATTCATAATTATTAAAAGATGGTACGATCTTTTTAGTTTATGTAGACATAAATTCTCTAGACTTATACATTTTTAAGAAAATATTTAAAGGACTCAAAAGTAATAAAATTGAGTTTAGGCTTAATTACGATAATTGATTTATTTTTTCTGTAAATTTTATTGCATGGTAATTAAGATATATTCATTTAGAAACAAGTTGGCGCCGACTTCAAAAATTTCAATTTCATAAAAAAATTTATAGTTATTTTTCACTTTTTAGTGCACTTTTAGAAGTTGGTTCAATTTTTTTATAAAAACTTTATTTTTCGATTTTTAGTTTTGAATTCATTATGATATCCATAAATTATTTGAACTAAGTACTAATCGAAATTAATGTACCTCGCAATGAGGTGGCAAAAAAGTACCCATTTTATCCAGAGTTGTAAATCACCCTAAAATGAACCACTAAAAATTCTTTAATCCTTAGATTTCTCCAAATACCAGTGAAATTGTGTCAAAGAAATAATTAGTCCGTCATAGTAAATCCGTCATGTTAAATTTTAAGTTAGGTATAGATTGGTAATATAGGCCCAAAAACCTTCTAATACTGATATTTAAAGAACTTGAGACGTAAACCCCATAATAGCACATCTGAAAAAATGCGAATAAGGTAAAATTTTCAACCCACCATATTGGATCCGCTATATTGAATTTCAAAAAAGTAATTTTAATATCTTAATTTAATCTAAATCTAAACCTTTCAAAGCCCCCTAGTACCAATTTTGGATGAAATCCGGAAATTTAAAATTTCTAGACCATCGTATTCCATCTGACATATTAGATTTTCTTAAAATAATTTTATATTCGCTATTTACATCCTTAAACATGATTTAGTCCCACCTTTGAACAAAATAGAAAAATGTGAAATTTTTATTCCCCTATATTAGATTCGCCATATTGAATCTTGAAAAAATACTTTTAAATTCATAATTTACACCCTCAAGACCCCCTATATCAGTTTTGGAGAAAATCGAAAAATGTAATATTTTTAAGAAGCCATATTGAATTCGTCAGATTGAGTTTTTCAAAAAATATTTTAAATTCGCAATTACCACTAACAAAATTTGCCCAATATTGATTTTAGACAAAATCGAGAGATGTAGAATTTTTAGTCCGCCATCTTAGATCCGCCATATTTATTTATTTTTTTAATAATTTCAGATACGTAATGTGCGATCCCAAAAACTTCCCCAAATAAATTTTGAAAATAATCGGACAAAATGGATTTTTTCGTCCGCCATATTGGATCCGCCATATTGAATTTTAAAAAAATAATTTTATATTCGTTATGTGCGATTCCGAAAACTCCCCCGTACCAATTTTGGAGAAAATCAGACAAAATTGATTTTTTTGTCCACCATATTGAATTTTTAAAAAATATTTTGGATTCGTTATGTGCGATCCTGAAAACTTCCCTGTACCAATTTTGGAAAACATCGAACAAAATTAAACTTTTTTGTCCGCCGTATTGGATCCGTCATATTGAATTTTTTAAAAATAATTTTGGATTCGTTGGGTACAACCCCAAAAATTCCCCCATACCAGTTTTGGATAAAATCGGACAAAATTAATTTTTTTGGCCGCCATATTGTCAGCGCCATTTTGGATTTTACTGTACCAATTTCATCCAAAAATATATGGGACCACCGCAGCAACTTCCTTTACATAACGTTAAAAGCTTCATTCAAATCGGTGCCGCAGTTCCGGAGTAATCGGTGTACATACATAAAAAAAACATACATAGTCGACGAATTGAGAACCTCATTCTTTTAGAAGTCGGGTAAAAATCAACACCTCTCCATAAGACTGAGTTTCCTATTGTAAAAGTGTTATTTAATAATTACAAACTACATAGTCACACTAAAGTTAAAAATATTTGCCATTTTTTTCAACAGATTTTTGACATTTTTTCGAAACGGCTCTGGTTACCCAATGAATAGCAGTTCTCTGTTCAAGAACTTACCTCATTATTTACTTATCTCGATAACTAAAAGTCTAAAGGTGTTAGGTCCGGAGACCTAGCAGGCCAGCGTACTGGATCACCGATGAAGATTATTTTTTCATAAAAAGTCTCCGTTAAAAATTTTTGTACTTCCCTGGAATTATGTGCGGGATAACCGTCTTGCTAAAACTATGCATTATCAAACTGATCATTTAGCAGAACTTCTCGAATCGCTGGAATAATTTGATTTTGTAACATTGCAAGTTTTCTCTGACCTTTTAATGTTTGGTCATAAATAAATGGGACAATCAGACGATTTGCTAAAAAGGATGGAAAACGTTAAAAAAGCTAAATCGTAATTATTACAGTTACAATTATTACAATTAAAAACTACTTATTAAGTAATTTTGAAGATAAATAATTAAAGCATTTCACAAAAATATCAATCATTTAAGCCGAAATAGGACATTTCTTAACGATCATTCCGCACCACACATAAAAACCAAATCATACTTACAATCTCCATGGTTCTCTTAAATACGGATATTCAAGAGCTCATTATTGGTGATTCTTTTTATTAAAAACTTCTCAGTTACTTAAATGTGTTTTGTCCGTCCATATCGGAAAAGGCGAGATTATTTAGACATTCACCAACATATTGAATACAAAAAACGACTCTTCTATTAAAACCACCTTCTTAAATTCCTTGTACAATTATAGTTTATAAGGTTGGTATTTAGTAAATTTTAAAACATCATGAAGAGTAGATTTTTTTAATATTAAGCTCGGTGTTAGCCATTCTTGTAGATGACATCGGAGTGTCGTTATATTTCAGATAATTCTTAGGACGAGATTTTTCAAAACCATCAAGCTCAAGTAACTTTCTAACCAGTTTGGGAAAATAAATTCTTGTGGGTTGTCGTCGTTCAGGGTACATCTCAAAATAATCATCCATAGCTCTGATAACATTTCTTTCATTTCTGATATAACACTCTAGCATATCAAACTTTTTTTTGTAAGAAAAATGTTTCGCCACTGTAAAAATGTCTATTACAACGTCAAAAAGCGCACTGAAAAATATACGTCAAAGTTGGTTTTATGAAAGAGTAAAGAATTTCATTTATTTCGGATTCGAGGCCTACTAAACGAAAATATTATAATAATCGATTCAATGAATCAGCTTGACTTAATTGTAAAGTTTTTTATTAGGATTTCTAAATACTTTTGGAAAATTCTCACCTAGAGTGAACCCAGGATAAAGAAATATTTTTATTAATTTGACAATGTGCTTAACTAAAAGAATTATTTCAAATTTCGGTGTTCGGTGTCAAATATTTAAGTTTTCATTAAAAAAAATCACTATGGCGGTCATTAAAAAAATGTTGATGGTGGTACCAAAAGCGTTGTAACTAAAATTGAGTGAATAGTGGGGAATAAAAAAGTTATAGCCGATCTAAAGAGAATGTAAGATTTTACTTTTTTTAAAATCTCAAAAACGCAACAACCAGAACCCATTCACAAGCATCAATAACCTATTGATGTAGTTGCTTAAAACGTTTTCCTTTAAACTGCCTTTCCATCTCTTATAGTTTTGGTGATTGCAATGCTGTCATCACTAATTTCGGACACCCTGTATATGCTTTCTTAAGTCTACTTTGAAGGTAAGAATTGCATGTTTACCTTCTGTCATAGGTAATATAGTTGAACCGCTGTATATCTTTACGTCAAAATTTGACATATGCATCAAACTAGTGACATTTTTTTTTTGAGAACTGTAACAGGATCGGAGTGGCTCATTCTACTATTTTCTTTTTCGGTTATATAACAAGAAATTTGTCGAATGGTTTATAAGCAAGTTTCACAAACTAAATATCCTTAAAAAAGAAAAATGTTATACACAAGAATTTTAAAATCGAAGTTTTTCCTTCTGTTTAGACATATCGATAATTTTATATCCCATTTGTATAGGGCTATTTAATGAAGGAGTTTATGTGCTTATAATGGGTTTGATATTTTAAGTGAAATTTTAAATATGAGAGATTTTAAAAGCGGATTAAAATTTCCTCTTTTATATTACTACACTAAGAGATGTACTACTGCTAAAAATAATTTACTTTACGTACTAGTACATTCTTTAATAAGCATTGCCTTTTTAATATGTTGTTAGCTGATAATTTTGAAATTGTAGAAACTATTGTACTAAAAATTTTAAACACTCTTTTTAATTTTGGGATTAGTAGGGTGATGTCTGAAGGTACAAGTGTGGGGTGCTTACATGTATGTTCACTTTTATAAGTGAACCTATGTTGTTGTAATGTTTCACCTATGAAATTTATGACAATAAAAGCTTTATTTATTTATTTTGTAAAGTAAATCGTTTATATTCTAAATTATTAGTAACCATTTCGGTAACAGAAAAAATTATACGCAATTTGTTGATAAAGTTCTATTTTTATTATAATACTCCAGTTAGGTATAACAATAGTAGGGTAGTCTAACTGAAAACTAAAAATAAATTGACTATTCTAATAGAATCGGAACTAAAAAACAGTATTCTTAGAAACAGTGGGTAAGTATACAATATTCTAGAAATTATTCAATGTTTTATACTTAATGACTAACTTTATGATTTCTGACTGCAATAAATGAAGTAGTTAAGCTGCAAAAATATTGAATAAAAAGATAAATAATTAATCATCTTCATCAAATAGCCTAGTTTTCTTAAAAATAAATACATAAATTTAAAAAAAAATGTATGCTTCAACAGATAATAGTTAACACAACGCACGACTCATGGCTCCGAGTCTTTTACTGACCACATTTCAAGATTCCTCATGCCATATCCTCACAGATAAATTTATAAACATATAAATGTGTAAAATAATGAAAGGGGTTCGATCCAGGGCATCCAGATCTAAGGCTCCAATATTGCATCAAGTTCACTGAAATAGAGTAATACATGCATAAAAAATAATACAGACATGGAACAATAGAAATCGTAAGTGAACTAATTACAATTAAGATTAATTATTTATTTATATACCTAACACTATTTTCAAAAATTATAGGTATATATACAATATCCTAGAAATGATAAGTATTTTATATTAAATTATTGTAACTTTATGTTCTTTGACTGCAAAAACTAAGGTATTCAAGCTACAAAAATATTGAATAAAAATATAAATAATTAATTAGTTTCTTCTTCATTAAATAGCTAGTTTTATTAAAAATAAATACAGAAATTAAAAAAAATGGGTGACCCAAAAGGTAAGATTTAATACATTCCACGACTCATGGCTCTGAGTCTTTTATTGACCTCATTTCAAGATTCCACATGCAACATCCTCACACATAAATGTGTAAGCATATAAACATGTAAAATAATGAAAGGGGCTCGGTTGGGGGCATCTAGATCTGAGGCAAAATCTAGGGCCCCTATGTTGCATCAAGTTCACTGAAACAGAGTAACACATATATGAAAATAAAACTGCCATAAAAAAATAGAAATCGTAAATAAACTAATTACAATTAAGATTGATTATTTATATATAATAAATATAAAAAAAAAATGGTATCATACTCTTTCATGTTTTATATAATGCCATGGGCAAAAGAAAAAAATATCCCATATAGAAATGGAAAAAGAAAAGAAGTGCTTAAAAGGTGCCAATAAAAAATTTAAGTTAAAAATTTAGAAAATATGTAAAAAAGTATTTTATGAGAATACTTTAGAAGTGGTGAAATTTTTATGTATGAAAATGCCAAAAGAGATTAAAAAAAAACACAAATGAAAATTATTAAAAATGTCTGTACATCCACATATTATCAAAAACTGAAAAGAGGATTAAGGGTCAAAATGACTTCTCTTATTCTGAGGAATCGCCATCACTCTCACCAACATTAATAATAAGTGGCTGTAAAGGAACTCGAATTTTCTTTTCAATTTCCCACTGATTTTAAGAATATTATTTCTGTGTTCGACATAGTTAGCCCAATTCTGTTTTGTCACTGTTTCTAACGCCTTTTTCCAAGCCTCCATTGATTCTTTAACTTGTAGAATCAGTTGGTCATAATTTCTCTTTGCCTGACTCCATACCATTTCAATTGGGTTAAAATGGCAATGGTATGGAGGCAAGCGTAAAACTTTATGTCCAGAAGATTCTATTAGCTGATCTACCACAAAGCATTTTGCAGGCTTTGGTACCGAGATATCAAAGACCACAAAGTATCTTTTGTAGCATCTTCTCCAAAGTTGATATATTTTTCTTTCAGCCACGCTTTCATAGCGTCTTTGCTCCAACCCTTTGTTGTTGGCCATTTTTGAAGTTGCCTACTATGATAAGGAGCATTATCTAAAACAATTAAAGAAGGTGTTTCCAGTTTTGGCAAAATATCTTTTAACCAAGCTTCAAAGTTTTCCGAATTCATTTCTCCATGGTAATCTCCAGTTTTTGACTTTGATTTAAAAATCAGCATTGCATCTTCAACGAATCCATTTTCATTTCCTGCATTCAGTACTATGTACCTGAAAAAAAGTAGAGTAGTATGTGGCAGTACAAATTATTTGAAATATTTTGCAGAAACACAAATTGGTCTTAACCAACGGAAGCTTTCATGATTTTGGTCAATTGAGAAATAGTGGTTCTTGAGTTTAGACCAAGTCAAATTTGAAATGTTATGCAACTTTTTACCTAGATTGCTCGAAACATTATTCCCATTTTTGGTTTATTTTTAAGCACCTTTATGTTGTATAAATTATGGGTGAGGAGTGTGCAATTAAATAATTATAATAATTATTTCAAATCGGCTTTTTTTAGCACAATAAAACATGATACCATATCAGCAGTTTCGATTGGCGAAGCATTGACTCGTCTGAGAACTTGGGCAAGAACACTGATGAACCATATTTTAATATAAAAATATTAGTTGTGTTTCCTTAAACCGAAACAAATTAGATTCTACGCGATACAGATTTACTTCACGTTTCAGCAAAATACCTGTAAGCAGTTTTTATATTTTGATAATATATTTTTTTTTTCATAATTTTTAACGCCCTGTATTTTGAAAACGAAATATTTTAGATATATGTTTATATCAAATTCTTTTATAAAACCGCTTAAGAAATCACTACAAGATTTTTTTTTTTTTTGGATTTCTGGAAAGCCTGTATCAAAGTAAGATGATCATTATTATTTTGTAAAATGTAAATTAAATTATTTGTTTAACTTTCATTTATTAAAGAAACATTTTTATCATATTAAGTAAAAATTTTTCCTAAAAAGGTTCAAACTTGTTTGATAAAACATACAGAAATTTAAGTAAGAAATTTCTCAGTCTCCCCAAGAAATAAAGTATTAAAGTAAAAATTTAATATTTAACATCCTGCTAATAGGAAATGATCCAAGGATTATTTAAATAAAGCTTTTTGCAACCTGTTATAGATGAAAAAATTCAAATTGTGTAGTGCAAATAACTGATTTATTACCTAAATTCCTCCCCAGATATTTTTCGTACTGATTTAGTGCTATTGTCCTGCCATGATCGTCTGTGGGTGCCATTTTGAAAAATCCATGTCTCGTCTATAAAGACTGGCTCAAATTTATTTTCCCCTTTTTCTTCGTTCTTTAAGTACTGTTCAAGAAAGTCTCTTCTCATTTTCTGAATTTGTGGTTTCTCCATTAAAGCTCTACGTGGGTCATCCTTCCTATATAAATATATAAATAAAAATGAAATGTGTATACTCCAAAAATAAATTACACAGGTCTCCTGTGAAAAATTCTGCTTATTATTTTGGCCCAATTGCAACTGCTTTATATTTGTATCTAACATTTATTTGCTGTATGTAAATGATTGTTTACCTGTAGATAAATCCTATTTGCTTTAGTAATATGCCTAGACTTGTCCTTGCTCCATGGTATATTTCTTTTGCCTTTAATCGTTCCAACAAATTGAGACTGTTATTGAGGTACCTTCACAAATAAAAAATTGTTACGAAGAAATGACGAAATCTTAATATTCTATTTAATTTAGTAAAATTATGTTTACTTTTTGTATTCATTACAAATATTTTTTTGGGTTTTTTTATTTTTAAAACTTATATTTTCATTATACGTACACCTTGACGGGTTAGAAAATGTAAACAAAACAAGTTAGAATAAAATATAACATATAAAATTTTTTAGAAATACTTACCCTCAGAAAACATCATATATATTTCATCTCTAATTTGTAATTTTGTTGCTTCCGGCATATCTTCAGTTTTTGGTCTCTTCCTTTTTCTTGTTTCCTTTATTGTCGTTATTGGGGCATTTAGGAAAGTTCTCACAGTTGTATGGGATAAGTGTAAGCATTGGTTTCTAATTTGAATTTTAAAAATTCATAAAGTTGATTACCCAGATCTTCCCTTGCTACTTGTTTTAATTAGTAAATTAGCCTGTAAGGAAAATTTTTTAAATGTACATATTTCATACTATAAACAAATATTTTTAAAGTGATTTTTGGATAAATAATGAGGGGACACATAAACTAGATTTAAACTTAAGAATTCTAAAAGTTATTTTTCTCTTATTGACAATTATACCAGCTATTTAAAATTTTGAAAAATGTTGGGGCTAAATGGGGCAAAAATATGAATTAAGAGCTTCAAAATATATATTCCGGAAACGAAAAGTAAACAAAAACTAATTAGATGAAACAATCCTGTAACAAGACAAAGTGAAAAGAATGGAAGTTAATATATTCCATGGGATTTATACGTATTTTCAAAATATTTTAATGGTACTTGCTTACCTGAATTATAGCATTTAATATTTTACGAACAAGAGGTTGTTGGTAGATGGAGAAGTTTAATTTTGAATTTACACTGTCATACGTTTTCAGGATTCTTGGGTACCAGAATTTAAAAATCATATCAACTGAATGATATGTATAATTATATCAGAATAAGTCGGCACATGGGTGAAAATTTTAGTTAAAATCAAAAATAGTGACTTGACTTAAAAAAAAATTGTTATACGAGTTCAACTGAGCAATTAAAGCACATCAAATTAATGATGAGGGAAGTTCTGGGTGAACAAATTTACTAATATTTTTATATGTGTACATTGATATAATTTTATTGAAAAACGTGCAGTCACTAAGGTTTCACACTTTATTTTCAGGGTATTGTTCCTTTGTAGTCAGAAGTATGTTTTACTAAAACTGACAAACATTTTAAACACTTTCTGAATCACTTAAAAAACAAAAGTTAGAAACAAATATGACAAAAAAATGTTATGTAGTAGAAAATAAATAACAGTAGGGCTGGAGTCAACTATGTTGTTTTTAAAATCAACAATTCAATTTCTAAAAAGTGCCACTAATAACAATTAGGTATAAAAATAAGCATAACCCAAATTTACCTCTATAGGATTACAATTAGGCAGCTTCCTTTTAACATAATCGTAAGTAAATTCAATCCAATCTTGGGCTATAGGACAGCTTCTTATGTGGCGGAATTTAGGACTCTGCATACCTGAACAAGAAGGGTGATTCTCCATATCCTAAAACACAAATGTAAGTTGCTAAAAGTGGCCTCTTTCATATAGATTATAGGTTGGAAAAATGATAGGGTCCTGTATACTAGAGAGTACATTATACTAAAAATGGAGCTACAATTTCGTTTTCTTTTCCAAAAACTACCTTAAAGTACTCTCATAATCTCCTAAATCTTCACTAAATCCAATAAATACCTAGAAATCTAAAACGTTCCCTGTAAAAATAACTAAAAAATTTGTGCATGTGTACTATTTTGTTCATCTTATTTTTTTCTTCCAAAATTAAGCATTTCAGGCATATGGTTTAAGGAACAGTTTCCCTTGTTTTCAGCTATTGTATTATTCTTTGTTATAATATTTTAAATATTTTTAATTACATTCTGTACAAGCTGTATTAACTAATCATAGTGTACACATGAGTTTGAAATACTGTGTATTTTCATAAAGCTCTACAGAATGTTGCTTAACGTTTTCGAAAGAGATACTACAAGAAAAAATCTCTTTATTAGTTACTTACCGGTATATCAAGCTGATAAAAATTTTCCATATGTACATCCATACCCAGTTAGAAAACCTAAATAAATCCAATAAAAACAAGCACTAGGAAAGTGTTTATATTATAATAACGATAGTCTAAAATTTATAGGCTATCAAGTGTTTAAAGTCACAAACACTAAACACTACAAGCGGCACAAAGTGTCTAAACTATTTTATATCGTAATATAATAAAAATATCGCAACGTTGTCGACAAAAATGCCTTTAATAATATTGTTTGCCGTTATTATAGAAGGGCAAAATAAAGACATAGTTAGTCTGAGGCAAGGTTATGTAAATAACAGCGGCTTTCTTTTGTGTTCCTTGCTCCTGACCTGTGATATCTTTTATCTCTTTCATTATTATTAAGAGAAACAAGGAGGGAAAATCATCAGTATTTTCCGATTTATGTTATGTCTGGAGTAGATACGGAGTAGGTAAGCGTGTTAACGTTCATATTTTTATAAAAATATTAATGGGATATTTTGAAGAATTATAAAATTTTAGATAATAAAACATGTTAAAAATTATGAAATTAGTATAAATGTTGTTTCAATTGTAAAAATAACTTATTTTTCTCTACTCCGAGAGGAAGACAGAAAATCGAAACGAACGACCCTAGTTATATTTATGAGGAACATTTTTTTTTGATGTATGGCAACTAAAAACCGTTACAATTACTAAATTTTTAAAGATATACAGCGTTTTGAGTATACCTAGATATTTTACCATGATTTTTAGAATTATAGTGGGTTTAAATAAATTTAATTGCCTTTTCTTAGTAAGAAGCGCCATCTTCAACTTTTTTGGGTTTTTTGAGTGAGGAGTTATGACACCACTTTTTTATTATTCTTAATGCTATCTTCACTCTTTCTATTCCCCAGGGCCTTTATTCTTTTTCTTGGGATTCAAAATATACCGACATTATTTTTTATCTGCAAAATATCTTCCTACTGTTGTTCAATTAAGTCCTATGAACAGCCAATTTGAACTGTAATGTAAAAGAGTCATTAGTTAATTTTTGGTCTCTAAATGCGAAAATGATGGTAAAAACCTCCTGACACTTTAAATTTTTTCAGCAATAATGATTATGAGCATTTAACCACATTATTTTCAAGAGTAATTGGCAATATACCTGAGCGCAACGTTGTCAAATTTGCATTTTTCATAAGTGTTTCATAAGTTAGGGAGATTATGCAAAATCTGACAACATTCTTTGGGGGTGTCTAGGGATAACAAATCAACCACGAAGTCTCCAACCCTTGGCCTTAAAATAACGAAAGTACCCATTTAAACCAATATAATTCCAAATTTCACTTTACTTTGTGGCTGAATCGACTTATAGATGACCCCTATATACGAGAAATATGCTGTCGCTTTTTGAACTTTCGATAACCGGTGTTTCTAGAAAATACCAGAAGTACGGATCGGCTATAACAACAGTTGACCGGCAGTCGTATCATCAGTATTGGCTTAGCATGAGTAGAGATTAGTATTAGATAGATAAGTGAAGTGCGCGAACAAGCCAATAGTAAAAGTGTTATCTTTTGTCCAATAAAGTTATTTGACGCCTGTAACCGTAGTATTATCCCTCTGAACCGACGTACGCGACAGTACAAAAATGTTTAAAGTACCAAAACGTGGCTGTGTTAACCCCGCGGATAGTTTTGACTACATATGTGGTCAGTTTATCCTTAAATTGCAGAAAAAGACAATTAACAAAATCACCAAAGTAGGGTATTTTGGATGTCTTTTTGTCGACCAAGGTTGGGACTGGGCTCTTCATATATGTTGCCAAACTTGTGCAGCAAATCTAAGTAACTGGTTAAATGACAAACGCTCTTTTATGACTTTTGCAGTTCTAATAATTTAGCGAGAACTAATAAATCATTTTAACGACTGTTACTTTTGCATGACAAAAGTGTCTGGTTTTTCAAGAAAGAGGAAACATAATATTGAATATCTAAGTATTCACTCAGCAATAAAACCGATTCTTCATGGAGAAGGTTTATCAATTCCAGCGCCCACGGCAAAATGGGAGGAACATTTAAAAATGTATGATGATAAGGCACAATACGACAATGTATCAGAAAAGGACGATTCTTATTTTCCATAAAGTGAAGGAAAAGCACTCCATTTAATCGAACAATCTGAATTAAATGATGTAGTTCGGGATCTCCACTTGTCCAAAGATCATGCTGAAGTGTTACGGTCTAGATTACAACAATGGAATTTGCTAGTCACTGGAAGCAAAGTTGCAATATTTAGGAACCATAATCAGGAGCTATCCTCGTTTCTTACTCTGCAGGGTAAAATGTGTGTTTGTGTTTATCCAAAGAGTGTTATGGAAAAATTAGGATTTGTACATAACCCGGATGAATGGCGCTTATTTATATATTCATCTAAAATAAGTTTAAAAGCAGTTCTGTTCCATAATGGCAACAAAATACCCTCTATTCCTCTTGCACATGCAGTTAACATGAACCAAACTTATGAAAGTATGTCATTTATTCTAAATGCAATAAGCTATGATACATATAAGTGGCAAATATGTGGGGACTTAAAAGTCATAGGACTATCACTAGGATTTCTGGGTGGATTTACGAAGTATTGCTGTTCATCTTTGGGACAGTAGAGCAACACAAAGCCATTACCAAATAAAAGGACGACTTTCGGGAGATTAAGATATTCCAGGTTAAGCTAATATAAAGAATATACCTCTTATTGATACCAAAAAAGTACTGTTACTTCCATTACACATAAAACTGGGATGATTTATAAATGAACTAATTACTAACATGACATATGTACAAACTACGGTAAGAAAGCAATTACAAATATATTGTTTTTTAATTTTTTTATTCAAATCACGTTTTATCAAGTATTCCAAATTGATTAAGTTATGGTGTGTAAAAATCAAGGATGCATTTTGACCAGCAATTACCTTGTGCGGTTACAGATAAAATTTATACATAAAATTCACAATTTCAGCCAGTACAAAGCAATTTCTATAAAATGTTTACCACCAAGTATTAAATTAATCAGCCTATTAATGGTGATAAAACTAATTTTCTCAAATACATTTTCATATTAATAAATATTATTTGTCAGTCATACAGAACATGTTTCCTAATAACGACACTTTCTTCTTTATTTCTATAGCAAAATTAGCCAGTTTGATCGGTATTATACCATATTTCGATTTTCAAAACAACATTTTGGTAAACGAGCAGTATTACCGGAAGAAAACTGTAACGTTAGTAATTTTAACTGCGTTTTTATGTTGCTCGACATCACTGGGGATAAATGCATATAAACATCATGGATTCTTGAGTGTCCTCCTAAGAGTTCTTAGCAAACTTTTACTGGGATGTCAGTATCTACTGATGTTTTTTTTCTTTATTAACTCTTACTACAAACGATTCGTTTGGAATGAACTTTTTTGTGAGTTTTATTTAATTGATAAAGTTCTTGCCACTGATAGATCTAAATTTGAACAACATATTTTAAAATACACTATTTATTACTTTTTGTCACTATTTCTCCTTACTTTTGTACGGATCAATTATGCCCATTTTATTCAGAATGTTAGATATGAAAATGATATTAAAGTGATTTTAGTAATTATGGCAATACGTATGTTATTAAGTTTTTATACAACCTGGAAATGTGTTATTTTCACAGTATTATTATTAGCTTCGAGATGTAGATACCAACGTGTAGGACGTCTGGTTGTTCAACTTAAATTTGAATATTCTAAGGAAATTAAATTCGAAATCATAAAGAAAGTCGATATATTAACACTTCGTCTTCATTATGTCATAGCACATCTGAGAAATCTTTTTGAAATAGAACTTTTTCTTTTGGTTACCAATGGATATCTCAACTGTTTAGCAGTTTGCATTTTTTCACAACTTAATGGATATAGTTTAAACAGCATAATATGGTTATTCTTTTTGATGGTAAGTTAAAAATTAATTAGTTATTGAGAAAAATATTCAATTTCTGGTAGTGATAATGAAAACGTTGATGCATTTGTGTTCATTTAAAGACATATTTAGCGGGACAAAGTTTATTATCTGGTTGATAAATGTATGTGTGGAAATATCAGGTGTGGCTGTAATATAACGAGACTCTTACTGTGAAACATTTTATTTTAAATTTATACTTATTTAGTTATTATCAACTTAAATATATATCTCTCCTCTATATCTACAATGCTCCATGCGTTTTTTTTCTCTCGTTATTTTTTGTTGAATATCACGAAGTTTCGGCTAGTAGTTATCTTTAGCCGTTTTCAAATGAAACTAAATAAATTCCTAAGCTACACAACTCTTTATATTAAAAGTAAAAGTTCTTCATGTCCTTTTAAATCGTTGTTTCGACCCTAGTGAGCCGGCTTCTCAAAGAGTTATTTAAATTTAAAACAACGTTGATTTTATATCGTTTTACTATTCTTCTAACTTTTCCGAAATGCGTATAACATAAGGAATGTTCAATACTGGTTTTCGTTCTTCATTCATTGCCGATCTTGTCCTATTTCTGCGTTGTTCCAGAATTTTATCTATCAGATATACTAGGTATCCGTCGGCTAACAGGTCATTTTAATGTGGTCTATCTTTTTCATCAAGTTCTCGTTGGAATTGCAGAGAGTCTACGAGATTTCTTATAATTCCTTGTTTAGTGTTGTTGAAGTAATTGAATGAATAGTTTAGGTACTGTTCTGTATATGTGGATTTTCTGTAAACTGAGATTCGAATATATCTGTCATTTCTTTCAACCAGAACATCTAAGAAAGGTAATTTATTTTGTATTTCTTTCTCCATGGTGACTTTACTGGTTGGGCTGATATGGTTAATATGAGGAAGGAAGTTTTGGAGTTCTTTATTGTTTTCATTCCAGGTAATAAAGATATCGTCTACGTATCTAAGTCATAACTTTGGTTTCTTAATTGCGGATTCAATTGCAAAAGTCTCGAACCATTTCCTAGAAATAGAAATTAGTCAAACAACTTTCCAGTAAGTTCGTGACGGGGTGCGGTGGTAAAGATATTCTTTCTGTTAAGGTCTGGTCTATTTTAAGTTTCTTTCTTATGATTTTTAGTGACTCTTTAACTGGAGCGTTACTATATAAGCTTTCCACGTCAAAGCAATTAAAATGGTCTTCCGGTTGTACTTCTATTTCACGTATAATTACAACGAAATATTGCGAGTTTTTGACCCAGAAGGATGTATTTCTTTGTAAAGGTCTGGAAGAAGGAACTTGGCAAGCTTAGAAGTCGAAGAATTCCGACTCGTGATAGGTTTTAATGGCATGTCTTGTTTATATATCTTCGGGAGTCCATAAAGATGTAGAGTTTTGCTGTGGAGTAACGTCAACTTAGTCTTGGTCCTCTTAAGAATATACCGTTCACGTATCTTAAGAATGCGATAAATTTTCCTTAAATTCTAGATGTGGAATCTTTAGCCAGAGATGTATAATTTTCGGTCTTTAAAACCTCGCCAATTCTTTAATTGTATGTCTCAGTATTCATTACAACTGTGGTATTCCCTTTGTCAGCTGGTAAAATTTTAATACTGAAATCCTTCTGTAGGTTAGCTAGGGCTGTTTTCACGTCTTCGCTGATGTTCGGTTTTGTTTTTCCAGATTATTTAGAGTTTCTATTACTTTCCACTTAAACTCAACTGCAAAAGGATCTCCGATGTTTGCTGAATCCGAGGTCCTAATTATATTGAAAATGGCAACTTCTTTTGGAGCAACCGTGAAGTTCAAGCTTTTGACAACTAGTAATTTTTCCGCTTTTCTTGACAGATATATTAACTATTGTCCTCTGGCTTTGAGATGGCTGTTATCTTTCTTGTCTGCTTTGGCACTTAGAAAGTTTCTTGTTTATGCCATGGAATTTATTTACTATCACTTGAAAAAAGCTAGAGATATTTACTAGCCGAAACGTCGTGATATTCAACAAAAATACAGACAACAGAAGTCCAACAGATATCTACTACTTTGCAGGAACCATCGTTGTTTATGACCTTCAAACATGTGTTGGAAGTCTTCTGTAAGCTCCCTCATGACGCGTGCCGTTTTTTTTTCTTTCACAGTTTCAAAGGACTGAAATGTTGTTCCTTTTATTTAATGCAGATTTAACCTAGGAAACAGAAATAAGGTCACGTCGTGAAAGGTAAGGCGAATAAGGTCGATGGTCCAACACTGGGAGATTGTACTTGGCTAGAAACGTCTTGACAGAAAATGCAAATAAGCCAGGGCCTTATCTTGATGCGGAACCCATGACTTGTTCCTTCACATTTCGAGTCGAATTTTTCTTATTCTTTTATGTAGTTGACCAACAAGCTCAAAGTAATAATGTTGGTTCATGTTTGACCTTCAGGAACCTTTCATTTTGAAACTTGATTCACTTATTCGAGCATTTTAAGCTCTCGGTATAAAGGTTGGCCTTTCGAATGGGTGGATTAGCGCTTAGTTTCATAATCATAAGTGAAAGAATCAAGATTCATTACATATTATTACTTTTTTTTCAACAAGTTTAGGTTGTTTTCAATGGCATTGAAATTATCAGTACAAACATTTTCGCCAGCTTCTTTTTATTTGATTGTGAACATTTTAGGTACCATTTCCGCAAACACTTTTTACATGTTAATATTATTTTGTAAAACATCGATTACTCCGGAACGGCGGCACCGATTTGAATGAATTTTTTTACTTTATATTCAGGAAGTTGCTGCAGTAGTTTCACATCATTTTGGATGAAACTAGTGCAGTAAAATCCAAGATGGCGCTGATAATATGGCGAACAAAAAAATAATTTTGTCTGATTTTCTCTAAAATTGGTATCTGGGAGTTTTCGGGCAACGTAGTGATTTAGTGAACTGCGTCAAGAAAGCAATTATAAATAAAGTATATTTTAATCTTTTTATGAGAATCACACTTATCAGGCACTTATAAATTGGTTAAATCATCTTGTCTGAGAGTCAAAGGTGTATTTTGACCTGAAATTGCCTTGTGCATTTGGAGATATAATATACACATAAAATTCAAAATTTCAGTCAGTACAAAGCAATTTTTATAAAATGTTTACCACCAGCTATTAAACTAATAAGCCTATTATTATTTGCCCTGGTAATAAGACTAATTTTCATTTTCATATTAATCAATATTATTTGCCAGTCATAGAAAACATGTTTCCGAATAACGACACTTTCTTTTTTATTTCTATAGCAAAGTTGGCCAGTTTTATTGGTATTATACCATATTTCGATTTTGAAAATAACATTTTGGTAAACGAGCAATACTACAGGAAGAAAATTGTAATATTAGCTATTTTAACTGTGTTTTTATATTGCACGACATTCTTGGGGAGTAATGCATATAGACATTATGTATTTTTGACCATCCTTTTAAGATTTCTTAGCAAAGTTTTGTTGGGATGTCAGTATCTAATAATGTTTTTTTCCTTTATTAACTCTCACCACAAACGATTCGTTTGGAATGAACTTTTTTATGACTTTTATTTAATTGATAAATTTTTTCCCACTGATAGATCTAAATTTGAACAACATATTTTAAAATATGCTTTTCGTTACTTTTTGTCAATATTTTTCTTTATTTCTATACGGATGTTTTATGCCTATTTTATTCAGAATGTTATAGAAGAAAATGATACTGCAAGAATTGTAATAATTATGATAACACGTATAATATTAACTTTTTATATAATGTGGAAGTGTATTATTATCACAGTATTATTATTAGCTTTGAGATGTAGATACCAACGTGTAGAAGATCTGGTTTTTCAACTTAAATTTCAATCTTCTAAGGAAATAATATTCGAAATCATTAAGAAAGTCGACATATTATCCCTTCGTTTCCAATATATCGTGGCACATATCAGAAATCTTTTTGAAATAGAGCTTTTTCTTTTGGTTACCAATGGATTTCTAACCTGTTTAGTGGTTTGCATTATTGCACAACTTAATGGATATATATTAGACAGCATAATATGGTTAATTTTTTTTATGGTAAGTTAGTTATCTATTAATTAATAACAAAAATATTCAATTTTTGGTAGTGATAATGAATACGTTGATGAACTTGTATGAATTTAAAGACTTATCAGTGATAAACTTTTTTATTATTCTGTTTTCTATCAGTTTTATCATTTTTTGCATAGTGACTGCAGTTTCACAGTTTTCGGTATTTTCAAACCGAATTACTTAAGAACTAGGGTATGTATATATATATATATATATATATATATATATATATATATATATATATATATATATATATATATATATATGTTGATGCGTAGTGTTTCACGGATGCGAACATGTGATTCAGTATTAATCCGGGAATACATCCGTTCGTTCGTTTGGTTTCCTGTAGAAGTTTGCAGACGTTTCGCCAAAATCTTATTTGGCATCTTCTGTGCTTGGTGGTTGTAGATCAATTTTGGAGATTATAAGGTATTTATCTAGCGTGTAGAAAATTGAAATTTTATATATACATACATATATATATATATATATATATATATATATATATATATATATATATATATACATATATATATATATATATATATATATATATATATATATATATATATATATATATATATATATATATATATATATATATATATACAGGTCTGGAAAATCCAAACCAGAAACTGGACGTTTCACACAAATATTTTTTTAGATTGTTTAAAGGAAAATTACATGTAATAAGACCATAGTTATTTTTAACCTTCAGACATAATATAAAAAGTTTCCAGATTTAATAAAATTAAAAAAAAAACTTTGGGTACAAATGAATTATACTCAGGTATAGTTATTTGTGCTTAGCGCCCAACAATTAAAAAAAATAAGAAGCTGTGCTGTCAATAAATTTTTTCTCTAAAAATAAATAAACAATTTAGTTAATTTTTTTTTTCGGACACATTCCGCAGTCGCGAAAACGAAAAATCATCGCAATATGTATACAGGTCTGGAAAATCTAAATCGGGACCTGGACGTTTCTTAATTAAGATAAAGAAAATAATATATTATTCACCAGATCAGAATGAGACAGTCGTAAGTATCGACATAGTGTAAATTACCAGTTTGACCCTAAGATGAGAGGTAATACAATGCTGGCACGGTGTGAGCGGACGCATACGCCACGCCCTAGCATAATAAGAGGATTTCAAGTTATTTGCTTTCATTCAGGCCGTCGAAGCGTAAGTATCGTGTTTCACGCCAAATTTTTTTGTTACAATGTTATTTTATTCCACGGAACAAAAAGAGCAGATTATTAAGTGGTACACTATTCTGGTAAATAATCGGCAGATTTGCATTTACGTGGGAAAATCATCCTGTTCCATGAAAATTTAGAATTTCGGAAATTATTAAAAAATTTGAGACAACCGGTTGTCTAAAAATTTGTGAAAATGCACTGATAATAATGAGGAACAACCGGTTCCTCAAATTACTGAAGAACGAGCAAATCGGGAGACTGACGTATGTAGTTTAGCAGAAATTAATTTTCATTGCAATAGTACCGTAATTGCCGAAGAACTTGATATGAATGCTCGAACGGTTTGGAATATTTTAAAGTGGAACAAATATCGCTGTTACAAATTGCGAATAACTCAGGAAATTTTTCCGAAAGACAAGGAAACACGTATGGTGTTTTGTGAGGACATGATAGAAAGGGCTAATAGGGATACAACCCCTGAAGTTTTGGCAAATACGCGAACCCTATTTTACAATGGACTGAGTTATTGTCTCGCTTAAAGTGGAGGCCTGTTTGAATACCTCTTGTAGACTTTTAGGTGTTTTTGTTGATTTAAATTGAATTTAATTATTTGTTTATTTATATATAATTACTGAACGTGTTACTTTTATTTTTTACCAGAATAAAAGTTTATTTTTGAGAATGACTTTTAATTTTAAAGTGGTCTATTAGCTTATTTACTTAGAAATTACCGCTGTGTTTCACTAGTATTTTCATTAGAATAAATGTTTATTTTGTAACAGAAATATCAATTTTCTTTACGCTCAACGGCCAACAAAAACTAATTTTTTTGTATTTCTACTATTTGATGTATTTAAAACAATCAATGTATCAAATAGTCATTAAATATTCCAAATTCAGTCGATTACGTTATAAGTTTAAACGAAAACTAAATACGCCCTCTCATCCGTTTCAAGGTACTGCTCGTCTTCGTGTCGCACTGAAGTTAGCGGGGGTAATATTGCGCGTAGGTGTTCCCTACGATCTTCTGTCCCGAACTAACCTGAAAGAAGTTAGACGGGCTTAGTGGGTCAGAATTTAGAAAACGGCCAAAATAATTTCTAGTTAAGAAATATAAAATAGAAGGTTGGCTATAGTAACGTTTCTATGAAACCTCGGTAATATAATGGTCAGTCAAAGGCAACAGTGTTTTGGTTGCGTTACGCCCAGTTACATTTATGCGCCGCTCTACTATTTGACATTGGATGGTCGAGAAACAAACATCAACGATTACAAAATTTGGTCTAAACAGAAAGGCAGTAATATATTTTCGCCGTACACTGATGTGTAAAATACAAAAAAGCATGTTATCCACATGACGAGTATCTAACTTTTACTAAATCAAAAGCCGAGGTTAAATTCCAAGGCTTACTGGATCATACAGTGGATCGAATTATATTGCTTCAATAAAACGCCCTCGAACAAATCGATAAATTAGATTGGTAGATATGAGTTTCATTTGCAAATGGGGCTTCGATGGAACGTTAGGTCAGAGCCAGTACAAAATGAAATTCACTGATCCGAATATTTCTGATACAAACTTATTCCTAACTTCTATTATTCCACTTCAATTAGCAGGTATTAATACGCAAACTCAACAAGAACAGATTATGTTGTACAATTTCAAACCTTCCTCTACTATGAATTGCGGGCCTCTGAAATTTAAATTCATTAAGGAAACCGAACAAAACTCTTTAAAAAAAATAGAAAATTATGAACTCGAACTAAACAATTTGCACCATATAAAAGAGTTCTCATTGCCACCCCAGCTTCAGTACAGTACAACGTATCTATGACAATGATAGACGGCTAGATGAATGCTTTGGCTCGAACAAAATCGGTCCAACGTTGTTACTTCTGCCAAACAACATTTCAATTTAACAACATTGGTACTGTGTTCCAGTAAATACAGCGTATTTCAAGCTACGACTGATAATTCTACACGCATGTATTCGATTCTCCGAATGCTGCTTGTATTTGTCGTATCAATGTGACATAAAGAAGTGGTAAGCCCGTAAGCAGAAAGACAAAAAGGTGAAAGCACACGCAAAAGCTACCATCCAACAGGCCTTTAAGGAGACAGATTAGGACTTCTTGTTGACATGCCAATGAAAGGGTTAGGAAGCACTAACCATTGCAACACTGCTCGACGTTTCTTCGAGAACAGTGATGAGCCAGCTATTATAGCAAGAGTAAAGTGAAAACTGATCCTCTGGTTTCCTGTCAGTTTGCAAACTATTGGAAGCGGACATTAAACTGCAACAGAGAAGATTTGGGATACACACTTCAAACAGCAAGATTGTTTATCAAAAGATATTCTTGGTAAAACATGCCAACAGAAATCCACAAATTACTTATTCCATTGACCAAACATCATAGCATTTGCAATATTACCGATAGATAAACTTTCGAAAGATGCACAAAAATCAACGGACAAGTTGATAAGAAACTATCGCTTAGACTTTGCCCGAAAATCTTCTCGAGAAAAAATATGGACGATGTGTGAAACTTTTCGCGTCGATGGATCTTTACACTATTTTTGACATAGTAAGGATTCGAATAACAATTCGTACGTATTGGAGAATGAGAAAAGAGCTGTTAACAAAGAAGGCAATGATTAAAAAGTTTTTTTTATTATTTTTATTACAGTCGTTATTTATTTATTCATTTATGTGTATCAATAAATATTATATTACTTACAAATTATTTGCATTGGTATTTATTAAGAAGTCTTAAGCACAGAGGAAAAAGTACTTTCGTCTTTTTAACGATTATCGATATGCAGTATTTATTATTATAGTATTATATTTAAAATGTACCTTGAAGTCAAGCGCAATATTTTATTCATGGAAATACAATTATTCTTTTTATTTTATTTTTAAAGCGTTGAACAACGTTAGACGTTGTTCGAATTTATTTTCATGATTTTAAAGTTTCAGTCTGCTATGTTGGATCCGATTTTTATTTTTAATATCAAATCCGTGCTTTCAACCCACTATGTTTTAACCACCCGAAACCAGCGAAAAGACCTTGCCCGACACCATTTGTGCTGGAAACCAGGAAGCAAACTACGATACAACAGTATGCTTTATGTCGCTTCTTCCACAGAGCTAAACGGGTTGTCCGTCTCTTTCTGATATCTTTCCATTATTTAGAGGTTCCGTTTTGGATTTTCCACACCTGTATATATATATAAGTAGTGAACATAACCCGATTCGCTCGATCCCCCCACTCCTCGACCTTGACCTTGACCTTGCTTCACCCCTCTTTGGCCCCGCCCACATGTCCTTGTCATTGACCTTGAAAGTGCACGTGTGCTTTGGCCTTGGCCTTGTGTTCAAGGTTGTGTGTGTGACCTTGACCTTGACCTTGGTCGAGACGACCTTGACTTTGTTGAAGGTCATCTTGGGTGTGTGACCTTGAAGTAGTTATTTGTGCATTGTAATAGTGTGGGATGATCTTGAAATGATTTTGACCTTGCAAATTGTTCTATAAATTGTGTGAGTCTACTTGCATTCATTCAGTGTGAAATGTCAGATACGGAACTATCTAAAGAAAAAATTATAGAGCAAGTCGGCAGAGTAATTTGTTTATATCAGAGTAATTTAAAAAGTTTGTGTGATTTTGAAGAGAAGGATCTAGCATTTTTTCCTCTCGAATATTTAAAAACTTGCGTTGATACGCTGAGTTTACGGCAAATTTGGGATAAGCTGCCAGCGTCATATCGGTGTGACAAGGAACTACAGTTAAGCTTACCCTGTTACATTCACTATGAACAAATATATCGTCATCATATAGATGGGCCACCACCAGCAATAAAAAAGTGTCGTGAATGTAAAAATGAGTGAATAATATGAATAGTGCTTTGCAAGAGACAGTAAAAAAATTGGGCGATGAGTTCACTGAAACGGCTAATAATTATTTCAATGATGCAATGAAAAGTCGAGCAGAATGGGCGTCGCGCTATTGTGATTTGGCTTATGAATATGAAAAGGCTGCGAATGCATGTCGTAAATATTGCAGCAAAACAATAAATTTACAAGACTTTGTTCGTGAGATAAAAAAGTTGGGGTTTAGTGACTGTTTGGAAAAACTGATTAGGTTCATTGCAGATCCGGTTGTGTTAGATGAAATTAGAGTGTAGGACTTAAGTTTAACGTAGTAGTAGTTAATATGGAAAGTTTAGTGCGAGAAATGTACGAGGAATTTCTAATTTCTGCAGCCTGTTCGGAATTTTACGCATATGAAATGCAAGATTCGGAGGCTCAGGACTTTAGTGTATTTTTTAAGTATATGGGCCATGCCGAAGTGTGTCTTTTAGCTAGTATAGTTTGTAAGAATTTTCTTAGATATAAAAACAAACAATTATTATTGAACAAATTAAGGAAATTAGGTTTAGGTGATAATGTTAAACGCATAGAAGAATGGCAGAAAAAAATCAATGAATAAAGTACATAAAATGTAGTTATTTGTTTCATTATATTTTGTCCTTGAAGTTATCCTTATACCAATTTAAATGTGTGACGTCATTTGACCTTCAATACTCCTCCCACTATTTCTATCGTTAAGCTACCCCCACCATTGTTACAATTCGACCTTGAAACCCCGCTATAAAGGTTCGTGGGAGAAGAAGTGACTTCAAACAGTCGCAGATATCAGTGGCATAAATATCAAATATTGTGTTCGTGTAGTGTTCTGAAAATGCTTTTATATTCACGGTAATTTTTGGATTTATATACCATTTTTTTCAATAATGAGTATTGCAAAAGAAACTCTAGATGAAATTAATGAAATGTTTAGCAAAGATTTCGAGGTTTTAGAGAAAAAAAAGGTTACCGAAATGATTGTAGGCAAAGTGTATAAAATTGTAAAGATGGTTTCAATGACTACACGATTTGGTAAAACTCTTTTAGTGGCTTTACACGATGACGGTGATAATAGCACATTTGAGACTTTTTTACCAAAACGTGTGGCCGAAACACTATCTGACGATATTGTAGATATTATGAGTAAAACTAAAGATAAATACACTCTAACTTATTTGGGGCAGGGCACTAGAGTTTTTGGAAACAATACTCGAACATTATTACGTTTTGGCTCATTGGAGTAAATTGTATGTAAATTGTTTGAAAAAAAGGATGTAATTAAATTTAAAATATAGTTGCACATGTCAGAATACTTACGCGTGTTCATTATTTCTGTTAAAGATGTCTGCTGATGCGACGACGACGACGACGACCGCCAACGAATGTGTAGATAGATACATATTTTGGTTGGGGAGAGAATTAAGAAATAGGGCTCACGATATGTTAGATGGCGTAAATGATTGGTCGCATATTGATGTAACCAAAGATCAATATAAGAACGAGATCAGGGATACAATCAATTTTATGGCTGGGGCACACTTGTGCGACAAATTTTTATATGGTTCCATAGACATGGATACATTTTGTGCTGAAATGGTTGAAGAAGAATTAAAAGAATACCTCGTCAATATTCCACATTTACCAGGTGAGCTTGCTGCAAAATATGAATTGGTTTCTGCAACAGCAACAGCCCAAGACGTTGACGATCGAAATAGTGTCGGATGGGATAGAATTTTGAGCAACGAAAACGAAGACATGGAAAATTAATTTTTTATAATTTTTGTATTTGTGCAATTAAATAACTGTAAATAAATATCTATTACAATCACAGTTTTATTTTATTTCTTTTATAAGCATACCAACCCAGTAGATCATAGTCAGTGTTTCTTTTTCTCAGCTGAAATATTTAATATAAGTAGGGCAAATAAAAATAAAATAGTTTAGTAAAGATTGAAAATGAGTCGAGGAAACAATACAATTGATAAATTTGGTCGTCAGAAATATAATGAAAAATATCATATATTATCTGGGCCACAAGGATTGGTTTAAAAAACTTTATTTTACAATATATTGTTTATTTATTTTACATTTTAAATAAAAAATATAGTCATACAATATGTTATTTAAACAATATTAGCTTTATCTATCCAAGAGTTGAAGTGGTTGGGAAATCCTAGCCATTTGACAAATAATTGTTCGATGTGATTTTTCTTGCGTTGTCTAAGGACCTTTTCTACTAGATAAACGTCAGGACTGCTTGTTTTTTGTAGTTCTGATTCGTAAAAACACCCTCTTATAGGCTGACCTTCTAACGATTCCAACAAGTAAGTAGGTGGATTTGTAACGCTAACTTTTACAACTTTAAACAATTCGGTTGACCAAGAGGGCGTATATCCTTTCTCGAATAAGCTTTTGTACTTGCTAATACGCACAATGTCACCCATGGAAAACTTAAATTTTTTAGGTACAATTTTTAAATAATCATATGCTTTAATATGTGTTTTTTCTTGCACGTCTGCAGGCTTCATTCCAATGGTGCGATGTTTCGAATGGTTATAGATTTTTGTTACTGCCGATAATATATGTATCCATTTGTAAGATCCTCTTGTCGAGAATTGTTTATATAAATTATTTTTTAAAGTCCTTATGACTCGCTCAACAATTGCAGCTTTCTTTGTGCTGTAAGTGGAATAATGATTTATATTATATTTTTTCATCAGGGCTTGAAAGTTTGTATTATAGAACTCCTTTCCTTGATCACTTTGCAGATTTGTTGGTGTATATGATGCCTCTTCAATGATTGTTTTCATCGCATTAGTAACTTCTATACCAGTCTTGTTTTTTATGGCTTTGGTATAGACAAATTTCGAGTAACAATTTATACAGACCAAAATATAACGATAACCATCGTTTTTATCAGCATACTGTTGCATTTCAGCCAAATCAATTTGCCACAAATCTCTGTATCCTTTTATTATCGTGCGCCGTCTTACAAAATTTTTTCTAGCCGTTCTATGTAGTTCATTAACAATCTTGATTTTTTCTAGACTGGGCTCCATATTATTAGTAATACTAAAGGTTTCAGATCGAAGGAAGAACTGAATAATATCATTAAATATTGAGCTTAATATATTATATCTTCTTCTCGTAATTCCTCTATGATTGACATAATTTCATTTTCGTGTCCAGTGTGACCGGCCATTTTGGAACTCCACAACAAACGTAAACGATCCACCAACTCTTTAGCTTTGTTCCAGTAGACATATTGAAATTTTTTCGAAGATAATTTCTTTTTTGTGGGTAACTGTAGTTTTTCCGAGAGATTTTTTCTTGTAATAGTACCACCTAATTTTGTGCCCATTATCAGAGGTTTAGTAATTCGCAAATATTTGTTCCATCTGGTCTCCCGTAAACCATCACTTTTTTAAAATTGTTGTAGACAGCATTCGTTGATTCCAAAATTTCCTTGTACGTTGAAAGTACATTATCACTTAATTGTTGTTGTTCCTTGCCTACACTTGGGGGTGTTTTAAGAAATAACAAATCATAAAGTGCCGGTGATCCACCATATTCTGCAATATTTTTCCCTTTTTTGTATAAGACAATATTTCCATTTCGAAAACGCACCTCTAAATTACCAATAAAATTTTTGTTATGATCTGTTTTTGAACCAAAACGTACACCATATACAGTATCGTATAGAGATGGTTTCGAACGTAATCCTTTCAGGTGTGCGTTTAAAGTATCGGAAGTTGTGGTGTCAGCGGATGCGAGAGATGTATTAGTTGATGTCGAGGGTGTATCAAACACCGATTGGCTAATATCTTCTTTTGAAATGTGATGCTGCTGCTGCTGCTGCTGAATAGGTGTGGAGGTTTGAAAGGAATGTGTAGGTTGGGGAAAACCTGATATTTGAGTCGACTGCACTGATGTACTGAGACTATGTGACTTTGTAGCTGGATAATGTTGTTGCTGTTGTTGTTGCTGCTGCTGCTGCTGCTGACGTTGCTTAACCACATCAGATATAGTTGTCAACGGCTTAGAAATGGGTTCGTAAAACTTTTCCAATTCCACAACATTAAACTCTTTAGCCGCTTTAATTTGTTTAAATTTTTTTCTGACGGCATTGGTAGCTTCCACTAGTTTACGTTTTAAGTCGATCGCGTTATTCATGATGTTAACAAAGGACGTTTCAACAATCAAATGAGCGTTTTCTCTTATTATTACAGTAATATATAGCTATCAAATCCTTTGCGGTATCTTCCCGATTTCACATCACTGTCTTTATCAATTACTAAAAATCCATACTTATTATCCCAACATTTTGAGCACATTTCTTGAAATTGAGTAAAAGTTAGATCCGGTGAAACGTGGTCGGAAAATATGTGTTTCATATTCAACTCATCTTGTTTAAACATAATAATAAAATTGGCGTTGTCTCGCACAAGCTGTTTAGGCACTCGCGAATATGTTTGCGCTAGGTAAAAGGAGTCGATATTTTTATGACGTCCCATGCTAAAGTACGATCTTATAACATCTTGTTTTTCACATATAACATCATCAAAGATAAATATAGAGTTTGGTTTTGCATCGGACGGTTCCACAATATTACTGGAATCACTAAAGGCATAGTAGCCTAAACCTTTGATGGGCGCTAAAATTTTCCTTAAATACTCATATTTCGGTTGATACAGAGATTTCGAGTAAATATAGACATTTTCGAAACGTAGCCCAAGGGGGTGTGTAAGCAGCGAAATCATGACATTAGTTTTTCCACAATTGGATGGACCAATTAACAGGCCGCGAATAGAGGAAGGAAGTAGAGGCCGTGTCTCTTCATTATCTTCTTTTCAAATCCAAGTCCGACTTTTTCATCGAGATTGTCAATAGGAAGTTTTTGTTTAAGATCGATAACGCGCATCTTAGGAAAATTTGATATTTTATAGGCAATTTTTCACAAAAACTGTCATTCAGATGCCGAGCGTCAAACGAAGTGGACGGTCTCACGTTTCCAACAAAACTGGATACGGTATTGTGAATTCGTTAATAAATAAATTACCATTCGAGGTACACATTCCTGGTTATCAATATTGCGGACCCGGAACAAAAGTAATAAAACGTGTAACAAGAGGTGATCCAGGCATTAATCATTTGGATGCCGCATGCAAAAAACACGATTTAGCCTATTTACATAATAAAGACAACATAAGTGCGAGACATCGAGCGGATTACGAGCTCGAACAAAGTGCTTGGAATAGAGTAAAATCGAAAGATTCCAGTTTAGGTGAAAAAACAGCAGCTTGGTTAGTTACAAACATTATGAAAGGAAAACAACGTTTTGGTATGGGTGTACCATCATCATTATCAACAAAAAAAACAGCTAGTAAAGGCACGCGTCATACAAAAAGGAAAGGTGTTAATAAAAATCGACATGTTCGGAAAGCCAGTTTCGGAACAGCTATTCGACAAGCAGTTCGAAGGGAATTATTAAAAGCCGGAAGTAAAAATGTGTTGGAAAAAAATGTCATGAATGCATCTAAAATAGCTCTGTCGGCAGCACGTAGATCGGTAAAAGCGGCAGGTGGCAAAAGGAAGGTTCGTACACCGAGAATAATACCGATTCCTAAAACTGGTGGAATATTACCATTAATACCAATTTTTGCCGGGTTATCAGCTTTGGGTTCATTAGCCGGTGGGGCAGCGGGAATTGTGCGCGCCATAAAAGCAGTAAAAAAAAGCAGCGAAGATAAAACCGGTGCCGGCCTGTATTTAAAATCGAAAGGAAATGGTTTGTTTCTAAAGCCATATCGTAAAGGTATGGGATTATTTTTAAATCGTAGATCAAAAAACTAATTGAATCCCTACCTCGAAGACCACTATCTAACATCGATATAGAAAAATATGCCAAAAAGAAAAGAATAGGACACTTTCGAGGCGTTTATATGAGGGATTTATTACCTAGACAAGGTCCTCGACGTTACGAAGCAGCAATAGTGAATTTGGATAGTACGCGTGGTGCAGGGACTCATTGGGTAGCTTATAGAAAAAATAATTCTAAAGTAACATATTATGACAGCTTCGGCGATTTACCCCCACCGATCGAATTGATACGATATCTACAAACGGGATCGGAACCATCAAAAATTATTTACTATACATACGATCGTCAGCAGGATTTTGGAACAGTCTGGTGTGGACATTTGTGCTTAAAGTTTCTTGTCGAATCATCAGCGTAAAAGATGTCATCATCATCATCGTCACCATTAACACCGCAAATGGATCGCAATAACTATACTAAAATGTTGCAATCACTGAAAGCATTTCATCTAGCCGGTGGATTAAGGAAAATGACCGTGAAACAGTTAGAAAACATGCCCAAGGAAGTGATGATTGCATTAGCCCCTAATGAAATTCCATTCGTTTGGGAAAAGTTGCCCGAGCACCTTAAAAGCGATATCGATATATTAAAATATCAGTGCGGTTGCAAACATTATTTCAGCAGCAGCAGCAATTTAAACGAGGTTACGGCTGATGAGGATCTTACAGCTAGAAAAATATTTTGTTGTTATTGCAAAATCAGCGATGTGCGCATAAAAGCAGAAAATAGCATAAAAACATCACTATCTAATGCAGTGAGAAAAGGTGTGAAGATGAATCTTTTTAAATGTTGCCGCTAAGAATAAAACCGAGATGTGTGATGTTTTAATGGTTAGTCATGTCTTATACGTTCACACTAACAGGACACTCGAGCGTCTTAAGCGCCGATTTTTATCCACCAGTCGAATTAAATAGAGAAAACAAATATGGTCTGGCATTGCTGGGATTTTACACATACAATTCAATTTTTAATGTGGACGAAAGCAACAATAGGTTTGCCTACATGAAGGAGGGTTACACCACCGAGCCGATACAATTGCAGATTCCACCTGGGGCCTATGAAATAGATGAGATAGGTAAAGCTATGTTGGAGGCTTTGAGGATTTCAACTGAAGAAAAGAACGATGGAATCTTTTACTTGGTCGCTAATAATAATACGCTGAAATGTGAACTGAAATCCCAATATACTATAGATTTCCGGGGAGAGGCGAGTATCGGTAAAATGTTAGGATTTAATCATACAGTGTTAAAAAGAGACAAAAAGCACGAATCAACCGAGATGGTGGAAATAATGAAAGTACGCATCATACGCGTAGATTGTAATATAATTCCGGAGCATATATGAATTCGGTGGAAGGTCATACCTTGTTCGAATTCGATATCGACGTGGAGCCCGGTTACAAAATCAGTAAAGAACCACAAAATAATATTTATATGCCGTTAATGCCGGCAGGACGTCAGTTTATCGACAACATTACTCTTCGCATCTTGGACGATAGCGGTGATCTAATCAATTTTCAAGGCGAGAAAATAATCGTGAAATTGGAACTGAAGAAACTTTCATAAAAATGGGTTTTTGCTTCAATCGTCAATTGTGTGTGCTGTCGACTAAGATGGGGGAACCGCCGAAACATAATAAAAGTAAAAGAAGAGTTAACGTCAAGGTTAGTCGTCGTCCAGACGTTAGATCACAAACATCTCAACAGTTATCTGCCGAAGACTATAAATTTTTAAAATCAATCGGTCTTAAAGTGCGAAAATGATTTCCACCACCAGCGATAAAATAGAGGTTTTCTCCGAGCCCATCTTGGACAATTCCATTATTAGTCTAGAAGAGCATACGTATAAACCATACGGATCTCCATCATTCAACAATTCGGATGAAGTCCGTATCCCCATTAATTTTCAAGATATTATACTGGATATCGCCGAAAGTTACATATATATCGAAGGAAAATTTAAACCCATAGACGCAACGAAAAGATGTTTTTTATCAAATAATGCCCTCGCATTTTTGTTCGATGAAATTCGCTACGAGATGGGAGGTGAACAGGTCGCCGTGGTTCGTAAACCTGGAGTTACGACGACATTAAAAACCATGGTTTCATTCGGAAGTTTGCAACAAAGATCTCTCATGACGTGCGGATGGGATCTCGACGAAGCAAACCAAGATATCGTAGACACGGCAAGTAACGTATTCTCCGGGAAATTACCCTTAAAATATCTTATGGGATTCGCCGAAGATTACGCAAAAGGTGTTTTCAACGTAAAACAAGAGCTTATTATGATTATAGCTCGCACTTTTACCAATTGTTACGTCGGCGAAGTAGAGGCAGAAATTAGTATCGACAAAATCGAATGGAAAATTCGTCACATCATTCCAGACGACAAGCAAAAATTGAAAATACTGTCTCGCATTAATAAAGGAGGAAACAATGCCAGTATTCAAATGGCATATCGTAAATGGGATCTGTACGAATTACCAGCTTTAAGGCAAACATCTTCCGACGTGTGGGCCTTGAGAACGAGTACAAGTCTGGAAAGACCGCGCTATATAATCGTCGGGTTTCAAGACAGCAATAATTGCGACAAGAAAGAAAAAAACGCAACCCAGTTTACCCACGCCGACGTATGCGACATTAGACTGTATCTGAATTCAACCGTTTATCCATACGAAAGATGGAATTTAGATTTCGCCAAGAAACTGTACGCAGCAGCCTATTACAATTACGAAAACTTCCAAAGCAGCTACTACGGGCGCGAAATAAACGATCCGATGATAACGTTCGCGGAATATATGAAAAACCCCGTTTTTATTATCAATTGCAGTCATCAACCAGAGGCGATTAACTCATCGACAGTGGATGTAAAATTCGAGTTCCAAACGAGAAAGAATAAATTCCCCAAAGACACTAAAGTGTACGCATTAGTTATTCACGACTCATTTTTTAGTTATAATGTATTAAACGGTTCGGTGACCAATAAATCTATATTTTAATGTATCTATTATATGTAACACAAAATAATGTTCTTGAATCAATAAATTTGTAATGAGTGAAGTAGTAGTTTTATATTTATTTGAAACCCAACCAAAAAAAAAAAGCTGGCGGAAAAGCCCGCTCTTTAAGAAAAGAGTACGGGAATTTAGAAAATGGTGGTTTATTAAGTGGAAAAAAGAGCTTAAATAACACAAGAAAAAATTTTTAAGGCAAAATATGAAAACAACGATTTAGAAAATTTGTAGGAAAGTAACGGTTAGGAATAGGGAAAAAAGTTATAAGAAAAAATTATAGAGGAAATCGAGTACTATAAGCAAGCATTTTTCTCGATAGTAAAGAAAGGAAATTAGAAAGAGATTTTTTTTCTACATATGGTAGTACTTTTCAAAATTCGGAAAGATGAAATTTTAAGAAAAGGGTTATAGTAAGTTAGTAATTTGGATTTTTTAAAGCGCTGTAGCTCGGGAACCGTTCAAGATAGAAAAAAAAATAAAAGCACTTTGATAGCCCAAAATTTTGAGAAGAATGCGATGGTGTAAAAAAAATTATAATTTTTTTTTTTTTTTGAAAATGCTGAATACGCGCTAAAGTTGAAGATTTAGAGAAAAACGGTATTGGGAAATTAAAGAGAGAATTTTTTTCTACATATTGTAGTATTTTTGAAAATTCGAAAAAATGAAATTTGAAAAAAAGGGTTATAGAAAGTTAGTAATTTGAATTCTTTAAAGCGCTGTAGCTCGGGAACCGTTCAAGATAGAGAAAAAATAAAAGCACTTTAATTACCTAGAATTTTGAGTAGAATACAATGGTGAAAAAAAAATTTGGAAAATCTTAAAAATGACAAAAAATTTAGATGAAAAAATTGAAATTCTTGAGTTAGGAGGCTAGGGCCGCCGAACGGGAGTATGTGGAAGTTGTAGGGGAGGGTTTTTTTTTTTTTTTCTAAGTCCACCACCACCTCCCTTACCCTCCCACCCGCGGAGTGGATTGGATTCTAGAGAAAATTTCCCACAATATATGTATTTTTCCAATTTTTTATCGTCAACCGTTACGACGCCAGAGCCCATCCAAAATGCGATGAAAAAATTTTTTTTATATTAGCGAATCGGGAAAAATAGTGTGATATACTTCAACTCTTCCTTATTACGATTCCGTCAAAACATTTTCAAAATTTTCCTTACCTTGCCTGAAAATAATTAAAATATATGCATAATTTGCATTTTTTGTAAATATGTAGCAAAGTAATGGTTAGAAATATCAAAAAAATTTATTTGAAAAAAATGTAGAGAAAGTCTAGTACTATATGCTAGAAAAGTGGAGGGGGGTAGTTTGTGTCCATAACAGAGATACGGTGAGTTATAAAATCATATTATTCTCAAACTTATATAATGCATATATGCACTCCACCTTACCCCCTCCAACTTTTTGAATGTATATAGAGGCCGGTATTAGAATTATTTCATCATTACACATTCGATCGGCAAGATGGAAGATATACCAAAAAGGATCATTGGCATTGTCAGGCCATTCGTGCCCGGCAAAATATGCAAGTGTGAGGAGTGCGGGGGTACCGCATCAGGAGCGGCACCTTCGGCACCGCCTGCAACGCCGACACCACCAGCGACGACGACGGTGCCGCCAATGAGAAGACCAAGGGCTGCACCTAGGTCGGTGTTAATATCGTTGGGTATTACTCCACGGTAGGTACCCCACCCTCCCCCCAGGCCCTTTTAGGGCCACAAAAACGGTCCTTTTCAGGACCACATTATATTTTGATCGTAGTTTAGTAATCGTCACTTATGGGGCGAGATATTCGTTTAACGACGATTTGTCTCGTAGCTTAAGTGCCAAGTTATATGCTTGAGAACCTATGAAAATGTTAACAGTTCTAACAAGGTTTCTATTATTTTTTTTTTGTAATGTATTCTTCACAAAATATTAAGAATAAGTCTTATTGTCTAAACAAATCTAATTCCTTATTTAAAGTTTTTGAAAAAATCAATAATTCTATAAGCTCTCACCAATACATAACATTTAGAATCCGTTGGTGGGGTGGGGGTAGTTCTATATATATGAGACTGGGCCAGTTACACAGTCATATATTCATCAACCCTCATACGATGAACATGGAGGAAGAAAGACCCGCCAGCCGAGGCTCATCCATCTTTAGTGATGACACCGTAGCCGACAACGTTGGAGACCTGCAAGTCTTCGACGACGACGACGAGGTGGATTTTGAAATTGACGTCCTACGTTGGGACGACTTGGATGAGCCGATTCCGCCAGTATATGACCATGATCCGGGTCTAGTGGAATTAGACGATGCGGGCGATTGGGTCTTACAAAGACTCGAAACTCCGTCGCCGCAGCCAGAGCCGGACTCGACGGAAGATGCGGTGCTGGAAATTCCAGCATCACCAACACCCGACGACCCACAAGGCCCCTGCGATTCGTCAAGCTGGTGGTCGACCAGCGAGGATGGGGCACCATAAGCCCCACACTCTCCCTGGCCCTTTTTAAGGGCACACAACAACGGTCCTTTTCAGGACCACAAAATACTTTGATCGTAGTTTTAGTACATATTAGTACTTTGTTACTAATATTGTATGTATAGAATATACAATATTAGATACAAAGTATTAAAACTTTAAGTGCTGGTGGAACCCAGCTAAATCGTTCGTTCGTATTTGAGACCACAAACAACTTTTGGTCTCAATACGTAATACGACATTTGTTTTCACCCCCCACCATTAATTTGTCTCTATATATACGACCGCCAATACTTATTACAATCATTTTAGTTCAACATGTCAGCGACTCAACAACAACAACAACAACAACCCATCCAATGCCCTGTGGTAGATTCTACCACAGAGAATTGTTTGGAGTGGGAGCCGAACGATCCTAGATGGGATGAACTTTGGCGGTTCATCATCGAATATACAGAGGACAACACCACCACCCCCGCTGATGATGACGGGCCGTGCGACTCCACAACTCAATAAAAGAGTCGCATGTTTTACAACCAAACGGTCCTTTTCAGGACAACAAAATAATTTGATCGTAGTTTTAGTTGGTTATAATACTTTGTAACCAATATTTTATGTTTTTTTTCATAAAAACATACAATATTGAGATACAAAGTATTAGAAGTTCTGGCGACAGAACCTTAACTTCATAAACCGAACCACGTTTTAGCATACTTGTAAATATTATCAGAAAATATTTACAACTATTGCTATTGCGTAGTTTTAGTGGATTATTCACTCTTTTTTTTTTATTACCTAATATTATGTGGGACAGGGCCTATATGAAATAACACACAAAAATAAATTTTCAAGTCATTTTTATTCTCATTATAAAATATAAAAAATTTGATCAAACACTTTTTTATTAACTACAATATATATATATATATATATATATATATATATATATATATATATATATATATATATATATATATATATATTTACAAACTTAATACTATAAATTAAAAGCTAATATCTACAACTACCTAACACCTACTACATAATTTATTAAAGTCCTCTAATTGTCTTTTTAACCGCGCAGATTTCACCTTTTTTTTCTCTAATTGTTTTTCAAGTTCTATAATGTCACTGTCACACTCGTCCACTTCTTTCACTAAGCGTTTTTTCATTTCGTAAATGTCTGTCAATTTGGTCTTCTGAGAGTTGGTGAAGTCTTCGACCCACTCCGGTTGTGATGGCTCGGAATATATTAACGAAGAAGACGCGGTTTTATTTGGTGAAGACGATGACGATGACGACGACGACGACGACGAAGCAGCGGAAACTTCATCGCCTTCAAAACACTGCTTAAACCGCTTCTTCATGGGTTTCCGGCACCCCAATATCGGCGACAGTGGCGCTGGCGCTGGGGAAGACTTCACCTCCGACACTATTTCATTCTCTACGCTGGCCGGTGTTGGTGGCGTTGGTGGTGTTGGTCCATCGGGGCCTTCTATGACTTCCACTTCTACTGACAATGGCTCTTTTGGTGCTGTTTTTAGGAAGTCGGGTAATGGAACAGGGGTGGAGGGACGCTTAAAGTTAAACTTTTTCTTCTTCCCTTGTCCCACACCTTTAATCGCCGAATAAAATGTTTTTTTATCGGCGATTTCCGACTTCCGCATAGTCAAGAGCTTTTTCAGTTTCGAAGCTTTCGGAGAAGATTCCCTAGGCCGCGATGCTTTTCGCACAACCACATCACTAATCACATTTATCTTTGGCTCCTTCTGCTCCGTCCAGCATTCCAGGAATTGCGCTGCCGACTGAACTAACTCTTCGTCGCGACCATCGTTGAGGGCTCGGTCTTCGGCATCTTCATGCTCCACGCCATTCCAGTTCTCGAATACCCCCGGACTTAACACTTCCAAACCACTCGTGTTATCCAGCATGCCTTGCTGTGAACCGCAGCTCACGTCAAGAGCATCTAAAAGAGACCGTACACTAGACATTTTCGATATTCAAACTCACACAATTAACTTTTTCTTAGCACTGTACTGTTTGCTGTTCTGACGAACTGTGAAGAGCTCGAGCCAGCAAGTCTGCTTTTATGCCCATTTCCCCCACTACACCACCTTTATTCCTTTTGTTCGATGCATTAAGTATAATATTTAAACTTGTCAGATGCAAGGCCAAGGCCAAGGCCGACGTAACCGGCAATACCAGGGTCGTTTTCAAGGCTGTAATTTTCATGGATTTTTTTTTTGTCCCTGTCAAGGTTATTTTAAAGAAGCATATAAATATAGTACTAAACTTGTTAGATGCGAGGCCAAGGCCAAGGTCAAAGTACCCGTCAATGTCAGGGTCGTTTTCGAGGTTGTAATTTTCAAGGATTTTTTTTTGGTCCTGTCAAGGTTATTTTAAAAAGTAATGCATAATTAGAGTACCGCGATTGAAAAGTACAACATATTCAAACATCATGTTGCCAACCGATGAACAACCTAGTGAAGCAGCCAAAACATACAGTCATATACCAAAAGCTTTTTATTTAACTTGTCATCATTGTAAAAGACTAGGTATCTGCTGGCGAAATGATCTTACGTACGACTTCAACTACATTGACCTTTTCAGGGTTAAATTTGTACAATGCGGCTTTTGTGGACTAGTTTACTACCAGTTCAAGGACATTAATGAACGCGCCATCCAGAGAAGAAATTGGGTCATAGAAGAAGCTTACCTGTACAGAAGAAATTAACATGTATTTTATTTCTTAATTTTTAATTTTTTTGTTTGTTATTTTTTTTATTTTTTTTAATAATAAAAAGTAAACTCAATGTTTTGTTATATTTTAATTTTTTTTTTTCAATAAAACAATAGTAAAATGAATCTGTATGTGTATTTATTAAACATCACCTAAAATACGTTTTGCAATCCATATTTTTCTGCAGAGTCCGTTTATTAATGAAATAGAACCATATATTAGGGTGAAATCTAATGGTTTCAAATCAGTCTCACATAACAATGTCAGAAGTAAACACTATTGATAAGTTCGGTCGCAAAAGAAAATTTAAGGATTTTAACTTTATGCGAGGTCCTTCAGGAATAGGTTTTAAACTTACACCTAATGGAGATTACGACATGGGAAGCAAAAGATTGTGCTATTTAGCAGAACCTCTTGAAGGAGACGATGCGACCACACGAAATTATGTTGATAATAACCTTGCTCAGTGTGTGCAAGATACGCAGAAAGCTTTACATGACTCAACAATTGTTATTAAAGATATATTCAGAAACCAACTTGAAGGTTACGTACGCAAGAAATTAATTGAAACCGGTCAAGAACTTAGAGGATACATTGATGATACTGTTATTGCAATATATGAACTTAGGCAAGACGAACTGCGTGATGAACTTAACTCTAGAATGTTGAAAATTGAAAAGAGGATCTTGTCAGCAAACCTGTTTCACATTAAACATTTACTCGTAGACCTGTGCGTTTAATTTACTATTAGACAAATTTTTCAACAATAACTTTTACAGTTTGTTATTTGTCGACACTTCATTATATTTTTAATTTTAAAATAAAGGTTCAATAAAAAAGCAATCAAGTAATGAATACATGTTTTTTATTTAAAAAAAAAAAAAAAAAAAATTACAATACTATCGTTACATATTAATGTTGTATGTTTAATAGAAATAATAAAAACAATACAAATAATGAAATATGGATTTTCCAGATTACGTGCTGTCCTGACTTAGAAATGATTCCAACACGGTGACTAAATTTGCTAAGTTTTCTTCCGGGTCTGTTTTGTAAAAATCTATGTCTGCATGCCCCCAAGGTAGAGTTTTGGTTGAACTGGGAATTACATAACGTTTATCATCGCTATGTGACAATGCTACTTTATTTATTATGTTGGTATAAATGTTATGTAATTCACTTCTAAATGTCTTCATCTTTCTTAATATCAAATCACCCCGTTCAACAATTCTTTGGTAGTCTTCCTGATGAAGGTCTTTCTCGATAACACATTTTTTGATACCTTTGGCTTTTTTTAATTCATTATTAATGGACTTTACATAATAAGCCTTCGCGCCGGTACCATAAAAACTTATTATCGGATCACCAGGAAACTCATCTTTCATTCTACCAACTACAGAATTACTTTTAATTATGTTGAAATTATTAATTTCGGGGTAATTTGATGTATCGAATTTTTCGGGGTTTTCTGATATAGTTTGATAAAAGTTTTCCGTATACACTTTTAATATAAGCGAGTCAGTATCGGTGTAAAGTAACGAAGCATTATCGCCAAACTTGGATTTAATAAAATTATAATAAAAATCGTATATTACAGTCTTTGATATATCTAATATGGAAAAACCGATATAAATTGGTTTATTGTACAATATTTTAACTTTATTCATATGTATAGCAACAAAGTTCTCGGTAAATATCGAGCTACTATTGAAATTGGGGCGGGATATTAGTGCTCTAGCTCCATTTCTGCCTACACTGTTCTCCCAATGTGTTACTAATTTTATATCCTTTCGATTTTCCACATTTTCCATAGTTTTACCAAATATCGCGTTATTTTTTAATTTAAAAGTGTCCTTCGCAAATTTTGTGGTGGCCTTGTTACGTAAATTGGTATTAAAATCAATATACGATTTTAGCCATTTTGATTGCTTAAACTGTAATACTCGATGGGTTTGCATTACCACTAAGCCGTTGGCGATGGCTTGTTTTAAAGTTCTATAGTGTACAATGTATTTTTTTTTATCTTGTAAATTAGGAATTACTTTCGGTAATTTAGCGTTTTCTGTTGGCGGTATGATATTTTCTACTAGAAATGGAAGATCAGAATGTGCATCATGCAACTCAGTCGGATAATGCACATCCACTTCCAAAACGTAGCCATGTAAACTTTCATCACCAACAGCCATAATATTTAAATCCAGAATTTCGCGCTCGCTTAACCATCGAAAACCACCATATGGTAATGCTTGTGACATACTATGACCATATAGATTTGTAGCATCAAGGTATGTTATAAATGAAGAAGGTTTTGTTGGGTCATAGTCTGGTAAAAAAATATTATTAGCGATGTGCTTCCTTCCTGTACACTGGCTTATGCCGCCGCGTATACCTTTCTTAAAAAAATGTATCATGTCTATATCAGTTAAGAGCTCTAACTCTACCTTAGTCATACGTAGCATACAATCAAATGATAAACTTGGAAGGGTATAGTAATGTGCTGGATCAAGTTTATCGAATTTTAAACAATTATTCCGAAATTGCTCAAAAACATCACACAATAGCAACACATCTGATTTTAAATACACGTCCGAATAGTCCCCCAAAGTTTTACACCCAAACAAGCGCCATACTTCTTTTGCTCTTCTATAGCTTTCATCGCTAATATGTTCTTCCCGTAAATTATCATAAAATTCATCTTTACTTGGAAGACATGTATTTTCCATTTTTTCTATAGAGTCAATAAAGCTATAGGGAAAAACACCCTTTTGACGCATCAAATTAAATTGGTTGATATTTGAAAAATGTTTCCGCGTTTCAATAAAATCGTCGTCGTTTAAACCGCTGCCTAAATTTTCCAAAGACGTTGACAGAAATTTAAAACTATCAATAAATCGCAACTTTAAATATTTCCTCTTGACTTTTCCACATTTACTATCAAAATAATCGTGCACATAAATGCTTTTGGTAAATGATATGTACTTTTCCTTACTTTGAGCCAAAACACCAATTTTATCCCCATATTTACATAACTCTTTTATAAATAAATGGCTGTCGTAGCCGCTTAAGTTATGAAATATGATAGGGATAAAAGAGGGTAATTTATAATTTAAATTACAAACGGAATGTGCAGCACCAAATCTTTTTGCACCAGTTATGTGACAGTGGTCTCGTACTTTAATCTCACCCTCTTCAAAAGGGCCTTCACATATACCACATATTTTAGCATCATTAAACTCCCTTTTTTCTTCAGGCGTTAACGGTTTCATAGGCTTAATGTCTTTTAAATATGTGTTGTATAGAGCCCTTAAATCACACTCGATACGATCCACAAAGACTTGAGCTGCATTATTCCCCCGAAATAGCTCAAATTTCGAAAGTGAGTCGTCAAAAGAGCATTTAATTAAATAAGCAAAAGAATATGGTTCATGTTTAAAACTTTTTACAGTGTAAGAATTTTGTGGGTTTGGTTGTACCGTTTCAACGGGTTTTAAAACAGATTCGAAATCTGCATAAACCACGAATGGAACGCGCATTTGCTTTTCTATACCCTCGAATTTTAAAATATTTTCCGGCACACTCTTTCCAAATTTATCGATTTTTAAATCCACTGAGGGTGTTTGCGTGAAAATGTGGTTACAATCGTAGCTTTGATGTAAAGTTAAAGCTGACGGTGTACTAAAATAAATGAGGCAACCATCACAGAAATATATTTTATGTTGTTGACAACTAATTTGACTTGAAACTAAACGTGATAAATCCCGAATCCAACAATAATGACTCTTTGAACAAGTCGTATCACAAAAATGTTCACCGCCATCTTTACTACTACAGTCTTTTGTAATTAACAATAAATTTACATGCCTATCCAACTTTTTTGACGCATACCTCAGTGGACCAATAACTTCATGTATTACTTCATTATTTTCATATTTAGATTCCAGACCGTATACGTTAATTGATATGTTGTTCATTTCCTCAAATTTTTTAATGTCACGTAATTTTACTGGAAAATCCATACCTGTTACATTTAGCACTCTAGAAAAATGGGGGTAGGATGTCTTCTGTGAAGGCTCTGCTGTTGGAGGAAACAATGCTGATGTTACAGCCCACGCAAAGCAAAATTCGTCCTGGTTAATCACATTGACGGCAGCTCCTTTCTTTTCAATAGAACACGGCAACTTGATGTATGATGAGCCACCCATAGGCATATACTTGTTGATACCAACTTCCAAGTATAAAATTCGCACAAGAGCCCATCCTATAACAAGAAAAATAATATATAAAAATCAGTTTAATATATCGGGTTTTGATTTTTCCATACCTGAATCTTTCTCCTGGAACTCTGTCGCCTGCGTTTTTATTAATTCGGTGAAAGAATGGTAAACGGCATCCAAATCACTTTCTACACTAATTATTTGATTAGCAGTGTTGAAGGATTTTTCACTGAATATTTCTTGTGATGGAAGCATGTACTCGCCAACAGCTGTCATGTTAACTTTTAAAGCATGATGCACACGCAATAAATTATTAACAAGTTCCACCACCTTGGATTTAATGTCTGCAAAGAACATTACGTAAACGGAATGCTCCATATCACTGCTAACCCGATAGGTTGCAATTCTCCTTTTGAAGGCACATTCAACGAGTTGCACACCATGACATACCGGCAAACATGAATTATTTTTATGTTGTTGTGTTCGTTTATGCACCGACATATGATTTATTGGAACATCTACATTACATGTAGCGCAATTAATTAGCGGAATCGTCGATGTATACTCTTCAATTCGGAGCCGTTTTCCTCCAGGCACTTCATTAAATCTCGCCGCACACGATTCTCTTTGATGACGTCTCATATTATAAATATTAGTAAACTTAGAACCGCAATTTTCACAAACATATGCCATGATTTGTCAAATATTAACACATGTACTACCTATACAAGTCAGAGCCAACTGATGAATGAAACTGCCCCATACCTTATATAAAACCATTCAAGGTCACCCCCAACCACGTAACATATCTTCAAGGTCACACACCCAAGATGACCTTCAACAAAGTCAAGGTCGTCTCGACCAAGGTCAAGGTCAAGGTCACACACACAACCTTGAACACAAGGCCAAGGCCAAAGCACACGTGCATTTTCAAGGTCAATGACACGGACATGTGGGCGGGGCCAAAGAGGGGTGAAGCAAGGTCAAGGTCAAGGTCGAGGAGTGGGGGGATCGAGCGAATCGGGTTATGTTCACTACTTATATATATATATATATATATATATATATATATATATATATATATATATATATATATATATATATATATATATATTCAACTTTACAAGTTCTGAAAACTTGTCAAACCACTCAAGTTATTTCAACGAACTCTCAAACCAGACTGTCGACGAAAGCCGATCTGGATCCTACATATATACCGTTTTTGCCAGATGAGATCATAAAACAAAGGTCCAATCTCTCATCCAGAAATCAACAAATTGGGGACATGCCTTAAGATGTAATGAAAAAGAAATTCAACTTTGTGAAAAACTTCAGCACAAAATTGAGTCGCAAGAGCAAATGGGACAGAAACAGCATTGAAAAACTCAACAAGAATTCCACTATATGGTATAAAGATGGCTCTAAAACAACGGAGGAAACTGGAGGGAAAAGGAGTGTATGGACCCGACACCAGATACTATGAAAGATTTGGTAAGTCACCAAGCATTTTTCAGGCAGAAATACAGGCTATTAGGATGTGTATTCAATTTAAAAAGGAGAAAATCTATCACGCCCAAGAGATTATCATCATGACGGATAGTCGAGCCATCAGAGCGCTGAGCTCTCAAGTTATCAGTTCCGAGATAGCCTGGGAATGCCTAGAGAAGTTGAATAATTTGAGTAAGAATAATGAAGTCACCCTCATGTGGGTACCGAGACATACCGGGATAGAGGGGAATGAAATAGTAGACGAGCCTGCGAGAAAAGGGGTTGAAATACCTTTTCTGGGGCCAGAGCCTTTCTGTAGAATCAGTAGTAGCGTAATAGTGAAAGAACTAAAGCTAGAAGAAGAAAGGAGGAGATCTAATTACTGTACGGAGCTGCAAGGATTGAGACAAGCGAATATACTTCTGGGGAACTACGACCAGAAGAGATTAAAAGAATGCATAAGCTTGAGTAAAAAGCAGCTCAGAGTTCTGACAGGAGTCCTGACGGGGCACAATCACCTGAAGGGACACCTCAAAAAACTCGGACTGGTGGAAAGAGAAGAGTGCAGATTCTGTTGTGAGGAGATCGAAACCTCCACTCATATCCTTGCTGAGTGCAGCGCTCTAGAAAATCCTAGGATGCGATTCTTGGGAGCACACCAAATCGAAGAAGGGGAGCTACCCACCTTGAAGCCGTCGAACATCCTGAGATTCCTGAGGGAAATAGGACTGGAGGGCCTGCTGTAGCCGACAAAGTAACTCTTACGACTGGGCACAATAGATCTACCAGGTCCCAGTGTACAGACCTCAACTCTACTCACGTACACACCCTTTTTGCCGATACTAGAAGAGTCCCAGATCATAAAGAAGGATTTTCATAGTACATAGTGTAATAAAAATAGGAAAAAGTGTTAATCTGGCGATTTCTAAACGGCATAGGCATTCAATGCTAAAAATAAGGAAATAGAATTACTAAAATTTTCAGACCTTCTTTCATAGACGTCTCATGAGGAAATTAGTAAAGGTAAAATTAATTAAATAAATTAAGAGCTCGGGGGAAATAAACCTAAAACCCTACAAGCTACAAACAAACTAATATTGTGAAATGTATTATGCTATAAAGTCCGTTAGAATATATACACTGTAAAAAAACTTCACATGAATATTAAGGTCATGTACTGAAAGAAAATTTCATAAACCGTTTATTAAATTGAATATATAATAATAATATTTTGACATTAAATCTAATGTAATTATATATATTAAATTTAGTATGTTTTCAGTAACTTTATTGGAATTCAAGGTAACATTCAATCAAATTGAATGTACAAAGCTTTAATTTTAAATACACGCAACTTATTCACGATATATTCCATTATATTGATTTTACTTGATAAATCGTTTGATTCCTAATAATGGTAAAATTGTTCAATATTGTAATATATTGTACGATTCGCCTTTACCACATGATCAGACGACCTTCGGCAGTTATCTCTTCTGTTTTAGTTACATAACCGGGGTAGAATTTCTTCGACGGATTTATTCATAATTAATAAAAGATGGTACGATCTTTTTAGTTTATGTAGTCATAAATTGTCTGGACTTATACATTTTTAAAAAAAGATTTAAACGACTCAAAAGTAATAAAATTGAATTTAGGCTTAAGTACGATAATTGATTTATTTTTTCTGTAAATTTTATTGCGTGGTTATAGAGATATATTCTGTCTCAGTTCCCATGGTTAAAATCTATCTAGAGGGTGATTATTTATTTCCTCATTTTAGTGGAATATGCTTCACGTTTAATAGTATAAAATAATTAATATTCTATTCCACTACACTGGGCAATATGTGAGGCACATGATTCAACACCGCTGGAACTAAGGACCATAACTGACCTTTTATCACAAATCAGACCAAGAGAAGCTTCAAGTCTGGCTACGTAAGCATCTTAATGTAGGTACTTAAGTGAAATCAACTAGGAAAATGTCGACAATTAGCTTGGAACTATTAGCTGACGTCAGGGCAAATGTTTACTGAAATGAAAGGTTTCTTACTAGTTATCCAAAGTCACATTTTCTCAATGAGAAACTATCTGAAATACATAATCTGAGATCTCTCGATCCAGAAAGAACCAATGGTTATTGAGAAGATTGCCAAATATAGAGACCTGGAGGTGCAAGTGCCCTGATAGTGAAGAACAGATGGCATCTGGACGATCCCCATAATTCTATTAACAACCAGTATAGTACCGAAGAGTCTGCTGTTTAATACCAAGGGAACCATAGCATTTCTCAAGGACCGAATGCATTGAAAGGACCCACATAGAGCTCAATCCGTATAATATCCTATTCCAAGTATAAGTGAATGTTCCGTGGAGGGAATACAAAAACCGTTTTGCTAAATCTTTGGGAAAATAATAAATAGTGATAATATTTTTTATTGCTAACTAAATAATTGAAAATTAACAAGCAACTATAAAAAATATCAAAGAATAATTCCGTTCAAGTAGTTAGTTAGTTGTTACTAACAAATGCTTAGTAGTAAATAATGGTCAGTAACAAACCAAACACATCAAAATTCGTATATAAAATAATGTGAGGCGATAAGATCATGTAAGTCTTTTTTGCCCGGCTCCTGGTCTCCATAGTCATATATTCTCAATAAAAATGAAAATTTATTTTGAATAAGTTCGAATTTTTCTAACCAAACATAAAGAGATAGAAAATACAATGAAGGGACATTAAGATACTAGTGATCTTTAAAAGAAGTTTTGTTGTTGAATTTAATTTCAAAACATATCTTAAAATCTGTTTTTTGGCCCTAAAGCTTTTCATTACACCATGAAGTGACCCTCAAAAAAACACATTACAATTAATTAATGGCTGTGCCCACACCCTTAATTTTACATAAGAATAAATTGAAACATAAAATTTTTATAAAAAATTGAAAAGACTTCTAAAAGTGCGCTAAAAAGTGAAAAATGACTATAAATTTTTATATGAAATTGAACTAATACCAGATAAAATGTGATTCGCATAAACAGATTAAAAACGCTATATTTGTAATTGCTTTCGTACTATAATTTGTATATATTAGTAGTTAGTTATTTCATTTATAAACAATTTGGCGCCGACTTTTATATAATTTATAGTTATATTTCACTTTTTAGCGCACTTTTAGAAGTCGGTTCAATTTTTTTATAAAAATTTTATTTTTCGATTTTTAGTTTTGAATTCATTATGATATCCATAAATTATTTGAACTAAGTACTAATCAAAATTAATGTTCCTCGCAGTGAGGTGGCAAAAAAGTACCCATTTTATCCACAGTTGTAAATCACCCTAAAATGAACCACTAAAAATTCTTTAATCCTTAGGGTTCTCCAAATACCAGTGAAATTGTATCAAAGAAATAAATTGTCCGTCATAGTAAATCCGTTATCTTAAATTTCAAGTTAGTTCTAGATTGGTAATATAGGCCCAAAAATCTTCTAATATCGATATTTAAAGAACTTGAGACATAAACCCCATAATATCAGATCGGAAAAAATGCGAATAAGGTAAAATTTTCAACCCACCATATTGGATCCGCTATATTGAATTTCAAAAAAGTAATTTTAATATCTTAATCTAATCTAAATCTAAACCCTTCAAAGCCCCCTAGTACGGATGAAATCCGGAAATTTAAAATTTCTAGACCATCATATTCCATCTGACATATTAGATTTTCTTAAAATAATTTAATATTCGCTATTTACATCCTTAAAAACGATTCAGTCCCACCTTTGAACAAAATCGAAAATGTGAAATTTTTATTCCCCTATATTAGATTCGCCATATTGAATCTTGAAAATATACTTTTAAATTCATAATTTACACCCTCAAGATCCTCTATATCAGTTTTGGAGAAAATCGAACAATGTAAAATTTTTAGGACACCATATTGAATCCGTCAGATTGAGTTTTTCAAAAAATATTTTAAATTCGCAATTACCACTAACAAAATTACCCCAATATTGATTTTGGACAAAATCGAGAGATGTAGTATCTTCAATTCGCCATCTTAGATCCGCCATATTCATTTTTTTTTTAAATAATTTCAGATGCGTAATGTGCGATCCCAAAAACTCATATCAATTTTGAAAAAATTGGACAAAAATGATTTTTTCGTCCGCCATATTGGATCCGCCATATTGAATTAAAAAAAATATATATATTCGTTATGTGCGATTCCGAAAACTTCCTCGTACCAATTTTGGAGAAAATCAGACAAAATTGATTTTTTTGTCCGCCATATTGAATCCGCCATATTGAATTTTAAAAAAAATATTTTGGATTCGTTATGTGTGATCCCGAAAACTCCCCTGTAGCAATTTTGGAGAACATCGAACAACATTAAATTTTTTTGTCCGCCGTATTGAATCCACCATATTGAATTTTTTAAAAATAATTTTGGATTCGTTGGGTACAACCCCAAAAATTCCCTCATACCAATTTTGGATAAAATCGGACAAAATTAATTTTTTTGGCCGCCATATTGTCAGTGCCATCTTGGATTTTACTGTACCAATTTCATCCAAAAACATATGGAACCATCGCAGCAACTTCCTTGACATAACGTAAAAAATTACTGTAGCATTTAAATTTACCAGTTAGCATCAATGCTACATGTTTTTAGTAATATGATATAATTTGTATATTTTTACCTGATTAAATTTAATTATTTATCCCATAATTTAAAATAGTAAACATAGAATTTATTTTTTTGGTTTACAACTCTTTTGGTCTTGTAACTTATCATTTTTTTACACAGTTCGTAAATTGCTGTAGTTTATATATCACATTATTTGGTTTGAATTTAAAAGTCGTAAATATTTTATTTTTAATAAACTCTCATTTGCCCATACTTGACGTATTAACTGGTGGTCAGTGTAAGTTCGGAACTAGGTTAAAGTGCTCCAGGTTGAGAATAAGGTTGGCAAGACTAAATATAAATATCACTAAGATTTGTCACGTCTGGTTGCAAGAGAGATTTGTATTTTCGAGCCCTTTACTGTTGAACCGCCGAAGGCAGCAGACCAATCCTGCCACCAGCTCTGAAAGGGCGGACGGTCAAGTTTTTTTTCGTTAAAGTCCACTAATCAATGAGGTAAGATTTTGCCCCTTATCTTTACGAACATGTGGTAAAAACAACATTTTATTTTAGGGTTATTCGGCTACTTGGCTATTTGACTATTTGACTATTTGACAATTTGGCTATTCGACTATTTGGCTATTCGGCTACTTGGCTATTTGACTATTTGACAATTTGGCTATTTGACTATTTGGCTATGTGAATATTTGAAGCCAGTTCTTTTTTATCTTTGGGCTTCATTTCATCTTGATATTGCTGTCATGACTTCCTGATGGTTCGGGTCCTAGTTTTCCTGTCCCGGTGACCACGACTGTTTTAACCGTACCCTGCGTTTGATTGGTGAGTTGGAAGTGGCCCTGTGAAGCCTCAATCCATCCACAACACAACAGGAATCCTAGCAACAGCGCTAAAGTGAGAGGTACCATAGCATATACCAGGTAGGAGAAAAACCTTAAGTTAGGGATTCGAGCTGTGAATCAATTTTTTTAATACAAACAAAGCAACATAATTATATTTTGGTGTGATGTAGTAACATGTGAGAACTTTTGATAACTCAACAAAACGTACGTTATTGGCGACTAAGGTTCTAGAACGTTTGCGGCCAAATTTTATATAACCTTTCAAAACCGAGGTAACAACGATAGTTATCAAGAGAGTACAAAAAAAAAAACATTGTAAGCACAATTCACATTTATGTACATAATAATTTCTTATTGGGAATAAAATGGAATTGCTATTTTGTTTTAATTAAGTCGTTTTATTGTGGAGCTATACACCTACCGTCAATAATTTAAAATCATTCCTCATACCTAAGTGTTTTCCTGTTTAATCACTGGGTAAGTAACACAGATAATGTAAAACAGGTGGCGCCTATTGGGTAATCAAAGCAGAGCACAACTATCTCTAAAAGAGATACGAACCTAGCCTCCGACATATTGAGCTGCCGTACGCATCCGTTGCCGTACCCTGTAAAAAGGGGACGCCGCAAAAAATGGCGCCCAACGTGGGGCTTGTGCTTTGTTTTGAATTTTTATATTTTACTGGTGTTTAGCAAAATAATTTAACGTTGAGTATCCTGAATTGAATTGAAATTTTTATGCGGTTAAATTTGTGTCAGATTTAAATTAATTTTCATTAGTAACATATTTTTATTGTAATTCCATTTTGTTTCGTCTGAGTAATGACAGTTTTATAAAACCTAAGAAACATTCACAGGTTACTCGAGTAAACTTTCTCCGAGGTACAATAAGGTTATATTTTACATATTTTTTTTTAAGAGCCCTCATTGATTTTAATATCACAGTAACTTCACAGTATTTTAGGTATTTTACAGCTTATAGTAGTGAATTTTGTACTTTTTATGTACAGGGTGTTCAGGTGGACACAGTTTTTTATATGTTTATGTAAGGTCTATTATTTTAGCTAAATTGCTGAAGATTTTCAAATTGGTTATGGATCAATTTAGTTTAAAAGGCATTTTATATCGTACATATTTTTGACATTTTAAGTCTCGTGAAGATTTGCATAATTTTTTTGAGCTATTTAAAAGTTGTAGAATCATTTTACATTTTATCTCAGGTAGTAAAATTTATACCCGGTTAGAAATATTTTTTTTGCTATTAAACCATAATTTGAACCGATAAACAGTTTAAAATATTTTGTGATAAGAAAAATATTTAATTTTTTTCGGTATTTACAGATATTTTCCTAAAACTTGATTTAAATGTGTTAAAAGTCGAGCAAAAAGTAATCTAGAGAATTTGATTTTTTTTTTATATAAAAAAAAATTTGTTGTTTACCACGCCAATATTTTATTTTTTGGATACTTTTTATAGATAACAGGATATGAATAGAAATAAATACCAATTTTAAAATTTAGCTTTGCTTAAAAATTTATGCATGATTAGTTGGGACTTATTATTCTGAAGTTTGATAAAATAAATTATTTTTTTATTGATACGATACGATTACTTTTTTTTAGTTTCCTCATTTTAATGTTTGATCAATGCAATCATTTGATTTAGATTTTAGTGAAGCTATATAATTGCTTTGGAAATAAAATAATTTTTTCTATTTGATTTGCTATACAGGGTACGACAAATTGTTTGTTTTATAGAATTGATTTAACTTTAGAGATACGGTTATTGTTTTCAACTAAGTAAAGAATACTTTGTCATTTAAAAATAATAACTTGATTTAGTGTATTTATTTTCAAATTTTATATCATCATGGATATTTATAATTTTCAACCCAATCATTTACTTGAATATGAGTTGGACTACGAGTTAAAAATTCGTTTGTTAACTTCTTTACGTACTGTCGCAGACAAACGCAAGATACTTGCTAGAATTCTAAAAAGAGAACAATCGAGTCCGGGTAAAGATATTAACTTAAATATTTGTACTTTGACTTTTGAGGAAGAAAAAATCAGTATACAACGCAGTTTAGACTCAATACAAGGGGTGATAGATGAATTTGACGGTAATGCTAATGATTCTCTTATTAATAGAGTGAAGTCGCGTTTAGCTCACGTGGTAGGAAGAGCAAAAAGAATTCCAATGCCCGAGGATGAAAATAGAGCTTCTGTAATATTTTCTTATATTCAAGAAGTGACCGCGAGTTGTCTTTTATTGGAATCGAACTTGTTAGATAAAATTCCGGACGGTCAGCATGTTGAACTTACAACATCTCAGTTGCCGGTGATCAATGTAGCAGCACCTGTAGTGCATTGCGCGACGCGTATTTTACCTATTAGTGAGTGGCAAGTTAATTTTAATGGGGACGCGAAAAAACTTTATCCATTTTTGGAAAGGTTAACTGAATTAGCGCAGGCACGTAATATTTCTCCGCAGGAGTTATTTAATTCAGCTGCCGATTTTTTCGCAGGAGACGCCTTTGTGTGGTATCGAAGTGTTAAATCTTCGTTAACTGATTGGGATTCATTGGTATCGAAATTAAAGAAAGATTTTTTACATGATGATATAGATGATGATATATGGGAGCAAATTAAAAGAAGGAAACAAAAGAAAAATGAATCTACGATAGTTTTTATTGCTCATTTAGAAGCTCTTTTTTCTCGATTATCTAGACCTCCAGCAGAAGTTTCAAAAGTTAAAAATATTAAAAGAAATCTTTTACCAGATTTTATTAGTAGGTTGGCTTTAATAGATGTTAATAATGTTTCGGAACTTTCAAAACTTTGTCGTAAGTTAGAAGAGGCTGATTACCTTAAGGATAAATCTAGGCCTAAGGATGAAATTGCTAGCATCAACAGTATGGCTAACACGAACCAAAGTTTAGATAATAATAGTCATTTTAACAAGCAAAATAATTCTAGAAAGAATTTCAAAAAAGATGGTCAAAGATTTTCTCATTTTCATTCCAAAAATTTGCCTTCTACATCTAACAGCAAACCTGATAATATTTTAAATAAAAATAATTCTAATAAAGATAATAAACCTAAAGCTTCTGTAACATGTTGGAATTGTAAACAGCCTAATCATGTTTATTTGGACTGTAAGGCCCCTAGAGGTTTATTTTGTTTTAAATGTGGCGAGCCTAACACCAAATCTTCAGGGTGCCCTAAATGTTCAAAAAACGAGTAAGGGAAGTGAATCGAAGAGGCAGTTTCACCTTTCCCAGAACTCGTGCCTCATTTAATTATCGTAGTTTTCATAAGTCTTTTAAAAAATCAAAAACATTTTTTAATTCTAATAATAAAAATTTAAAAAGAGAATATTTTAGCCATACTGATTGGAAAAACTGGCTGAATACAGTTTCTAAATTTTTTAAAGATAGTACTTCTTTTAATAGACTCCATTTTTCTGAAAACAGGCAAGTTTCGCCCTTATTCATTAATAAATATTTATATAACCGACCTTACATAAATGTGAAGTTGCTTGATGTGGACATTACGGTTTTATTGGATTCAGGTGCTACATCTTCTATAGTTGGTTCTAGAGGTGTAGATATTTTAGGTAATTTAGGTCTTAAGATATGCCCAGCACAAATTAAGAATATTTGTACTGCTGATGGTAAACAGCAAAGTGTTAAAGGTACAGTTGATTTACCTCTTGTTATTGACAATTCTTGTCAAGTTATTAATGCTCTAGTGGTTCCTTCATTGCCACAAGCATTTATATTTGGGTGTGACTTTGCAAAAAAATTTAATATTTTAGTTAATTTTAAGAATAATTCTTGGCATATGCAAGATATAAATTCTAAATTAGAAGTGCCCAATAATGATTTGAGTCACTCTTTTAATAGTTGTAATTTGAGATTACATTCTTTGGATGAACTTTCTACAGCAAAGCGCGAACAAGCGGAAAAAATTATTGAATCATTTAATGAAATTAGTAGTAAAGATAGATTAGGTCGTACGGATAAAATTACTTTGACTATTGACACGGGTGACGCGCTTCCTTTTAAAAAGAGACCGTTTGTTTTGTCTCCATATATGTCGGGAATTTTGAACGATGAGTTGGATGAAATGTTAAAGTTAGGTGTCGTAGAGCCATCTAGAAGTCCATGGTGTTCTCCTATTTTATTGGTTAAGAAACCAAATGGAACGTACCGATTATGTTTTGATGGACGTTCACTTAATGAAGTCAGTCGTCCTGATCGGTATCCAATGCCTAATATTGACAGAATTTTAACATCTCTTCGAAATGCTAAATATATTTCATCAATAGACCTTCGAAAAGCTTTTTGGCAGATCCCTTTGGATGAATCTTCGAAAGAAAAAACAGCTTTTGCAGTAGTCGGAAGAGGACTTTTCCAGTTTGTTACCATGCCCTTTGGCCTCAGAAATGCTGCACAGACGCAACAGCGCCTGGTAGATGCAATATTTGGTCCTCGCTATGAGCCAAATATATTCACCTATCTGGATGATATTTTAGTAGTGTCAGAAGACTTTGATTCACACCTTAGATTGTTATCAGAAGTCAAAGAAAAATTGAAAGATGCCAATTTAACTATAAATCTGGAAAAATGTGACTTTTTCAAATCATCTTTGAAATTTTTAGGCTATATTGTGGGTTCGAATTCTTTGCGTACTGACCCCGATAAGGTTTCTAGCATGATTAATTATAGCAGACCTAGAAATACTACTGAAGTAAAGCATTTTGTTGGTCTTTGCTCATGGTATAGAAGATTTATAAAGGATTTTTCTACTCTGATGTCTCCAATAAATGACCTCCTAAAAGGACGTAGGAAAGGACAAAAAATTGAATGGAATAGTGCAGCTGAAGATTCTTTTATTAAAATTAAACAAGTTTTAGTATCTGCTCCTATATTATTTCAACCAGACTTTTCACAGCGATTCTATATAGCGAGCGACGCATCAAATACAGGTTTAGGAGGAGTTCTAACGCAGATAATTGATGGTGAAGAGCGAGTGATTGCCTACGCCAGTAGATCTTTATCTAGAGCAGAGCGAAACTATTCTGTAGTGGAAAAAGAATGCCTGGGTGTACTTTTTTGTATTGAAAAATTCCGAGGATTTATTGAAGGTGTTCCTTTTACTGTCATTACAGATCATTATAGTTTATTGTGGCTTAACACTCTAAAAAATCCAAGTGGAAAATTAGCTCGTTGGGCTGTTCGACTTAGACAGCATACATTTGATTTAGTACACAGAAAAGGAGCTCAAAATGTCATTCCAGACGCCTTGTCCCGTAATCCACATAGAGAAGAAGTGATAGAAGATTCCGATTCAAGCAGTAAGGAAGAATTAGTGGTGGGAACCCTAGATGTCGATCGTATTGATCCGTGGTACGATAATTTACGCCAGAAAATTTTAGATAATCCAAACAATTATCCACAATGGAAAGTGGATAATGATTTTGTTTTGAAATTTGTCCCAAACTGCCTTTCTATGAATGTGAATGTTCCTGAATGGAAATACTTAGTACCTAAACCCCAAAGAGCAGAAATTATAGACTCTTGTCATAGTCCTCCGAACTGTGGTCATTTCGGATTTTATAAGACATTTCATCGTCTAAAAGAAAGATATTATTGGCCAAAAATGCGCCAAGACGTTCTTAAATTTGTTAAGAATTGTTTAGTCTGTGGAGCTCAGAAAGCACCAAATACTTCGCAAATGGGACACATGGGTAAAGAGAAATCAGTAGATTATCCATTTCAAGTAATAGCAGTAGACTTAATAGGCCCTCTACCTCGTTCAAGAAAAGGAAACAAATGGCTTTTAGTAGTCACTTGTTGGTTTACCAAGTATACATTACTTTTTCCTTTAAGAAGTTCCAAAGTTCAATATATTGAAGAGGTACTAGAAAATAAAGTTTTTCATGTTCATGGTCCTCCATCTCTACTTATTTGCGATAATGGCACACAGTTTGTTTCAAAAACTTTCAAAAAATTAAGTCAAACATATGAGTTTAATATAAGATTTAATCCTGTTTACTCACCACAATGTAATTTCGTAGAAAGAAATAATAGGACAATTGGTACAGCAATTCGGAGTTACATAGACAGCCACGAAAATTGGGATAAAGAAATAGCTAAAATTCAACAAGCTATTAATACTTCAAAACATGAAGTCACCGGTTTTACTCCAGCGTTTTTAGTTTACGGTAGGCATGTTTCTTTGTCAGGTAGTTATTACAAAGATTTGAATGTCGACGTCAGTGTTGATGATGAAATAATTCCTGGTGACAGAAATGCCTATGCGGCCAACTTAAAAGGCCTAAAAGATATCTTTGTTGAAGTGAGAATGAAGATTCATAAGGCGTATGAACGTAATTCTCGTGCGTATAATCTTAGAAAACGCGATATTTCTTTTAATGTAGGTGACCATGTTTGGCGTAAAAATAAAGTTCTTTCAAGTGCTGTAGATAAGTTTACCGCAAAGTTAGTCCCCAAATATGTTCATTGTAAAGTAAGAAAGAAACTTTCCAACCTTATTTATGATTTAGATAATATTGATGGTTCTAAAGCTGGAAAGTGGCATATCAAAGATCTAAAACCTTTCAATGATTCTATTTCAGAGGATTCTGATTCTGACCTTTCAGAAGAAGAATAAGTTTATTAAGTTTTGAAAAGTTTGCTTTAAAGTTGTAAGTTTGTTTAGGCGACTTATTGGGTGCTGACCCGTATTGATTTTTGATTATTAGCAGTTTTGCTACTTTTAAGTTTATTAAGTTTCTGGGAAGTTTGCTTCCAAGTAGATAAGTTGTTTAAGAGACTTACTGGTGCTGACCTGTATTGATTTTTAGTTATTAGCAGTTTTGCTATTTTGAGATTTTTAAGAAGTTTGCTTCCAGATTAGTAAGTTTGTTTAAGTTAATTATTGAGTGATGACTCGTAGTTATTTTTAGTTACTAGCTGTATTGCTATTTTTTAAGTATTTTGGATACTGGCCATATCCGAAGTATTGCTTGAGTGATAGGTTTTTTACCTTGTTTTTTTGAAGCAAACGTTTAGAGTTTTTATATCTTCTGAGGAAAGGTTAGTTTAAGTATGGACTGGTTTTGAATAAATTTTAGTATTGTTTAGATCTTGTATAACCTGAAGGCTGGTTATTCTCAAATTAAAGAGTTTTTAGTGGCATTTCACTTTGGGATGGTTTCCCGGAAATTTGTTTGAATGCTTAGAGCATTCGATTCTACAGTGAATTGTATATAAGTAAATCTGAAGTTGTATAGTGTTGATATAATGGTCTCATAACTGGATTTGTTACGGCCGTGTGTCTATATATACTGCTGATAAGTTTGTCCTAATTTAAATCTATAGTCATGACAATCTGTTTACTTGTATTAACAATTCTGTGTATATAATGTTAGAGATTTTTTTTTTGTACATTTTAGTCTATGATGTTTTATCTTTTAAGTGATTTCTTTGGTATTTGTAAAATTTATTCAGGAGTTGTAATTCTGAACTTGTATGTAATTTGGCAGACCTTTACCGATTTTGACTCTTCACGACTTTGTAGTTTTCCAGATTGGACTTACCGATGTTGTCTTCCGCAAGGACGTGTGATACGCGTAGATATCAATCCAAATGTTTTTCCAAGGACAGTGTTATGTTTTTCTTTGTTTTCAAAATAGCCTATCAAGATAGTCTATTTTTTTTTCGGAGAGGGGTAAATGTAGCATTTAAATTTACCAGTTAGCATCAATGCTACATGTTTTTAGTAATATGATATAATTTGTATATTTTTACCTGATTACATTTAATTATTTATCCCATAATTTAAAATAGTAAACATAGAATTTATTTTTTTGGTTTACAACTCTTTTGGTCTTGTAACTTATCATTTTTTTACACAGTTCGTAAATTGCTGTAGTTTATATATCACATTATTTGGTTTGAATTTAAAAGTCGTAAATATTTTATTTTTAATAAACTCTCATTTGTTTATATTCAATTTCAGTATTAAAAGTATAAGGTTATAGTCGGTAACATAGTTCAGTTAGCATTTGCTCTGAATGTATACCCATTCGTAGACACGAACACGGCATGTCGAGATCGATCATTTAAGGTTGAGTATGCAGTATGGATTTGTGGCAATTTTTTTTGAGAATAAGGTTGGCAAGACTAAATATAAATATCACTAAGATTTGTCACGTCTGGTTGCAAGAGAGATTTGTATTTTCGAGCCCTTTACTGTTGAACCGCCGAAGGCAGCAGACCAATCCTGCCACCAGCTCTGAAAGGGCGGACGGTCAAGTTTTTTTTCGTTAAAGTCCACTAATCAATGAGGTAAGATTTTGCCCCTTATCTTTACGAACATGTGGTAAAAACAACATTTTATTTTAGGGCTATTCGGCTACTTGGCTATTTGACTATTTGACTATTTGACAATTTGGCTATTCGACTATTTGGCTATTCGGCTACTTGGCTATTTGACTATTTGACTATTTGACAATTTGGCTATTTGACTATTTGGCTATGTGAATATTTGAAGCCAGTTCTTTTTTATCTTTGGGCTTCATTTCATTTTGATATTGCTGTCATGACTTCCTGATGGTTCGGGTCCTAGTTTTCCTGTCCCGGTGACCACGACTGTTTTAACCGTACCCTGCGTTTGATTGGTGAGTTGGAAGTGGCCCTGTGAAGCCTCAATCCATCCACAACACAACAGGAATCCTAGCAACAGCGCTAAAGTGAGAGGTACCATAGCATATACCAGGTAGGAGAAAAACCTTAAGTTAGGGATTCGAGCTGTGAATCAATTTTTTTAATACAAACAAAGCAACATAATTATATTTTGGTGTGATGTAGTAACATGTGAGAACTTTTGATAACTCAACAAAACGTACGTTATTGGCGACTAAGGTTCTAGAACGTTTGCGGCCAAATTTTATATAACCTTTCAAAACCGAGGTAACAACGATAGTTATCAAGAGAGTACAAAAAAAAAACATTGTAAGCACAATTCACATTTATGTACATAATAATTTTTTATTGGGAATAAAATGGAATTGCTATTTTGTTTTAATTAAGTCGTTTTATTGTGGAGCTATACACCTACCGTCAATAATTTAAAATCATTCCTCATACCTAAGTGTTTTCCTGTTTAATCACTGGGTAAGTAACACAGATAATGTAAAACAGGTGGCGCCTATTGGGTAATCAAAGCAGAGCACAACTATCTCTAAAAGAGATACGAACCTAGCCTCCGACATATTGAGCTGCCGTACGCATCCGTTGCCGTACCCTGTAAAAAGGGGACGCCGCATTACATTCAAATCGGTGCCGCCGTTCCGGAGTAATCGGTGTACATATATAAAAAAAAACATGCATAGTCGACGAATTGAGAACCTCCTTCTTTTAGAAGTCGGTTAAAAAACAACACCTCTCCATAAGACTGAGTTTCCTATTGTAAAAATGTTATTTAATAATTACAACCTACATAGTCATACTAAAGTTCAAAATATTTGCCATTTTTTTCAACACATTTTTGACATTTTTTCGAAACGGCTCTGATTACTCAATGAATAGCAGTTCTCTGTTCAAGAACTTACCTCATTGTTTACTTATCTCGATAAATAAAAGTCTAAAGGTGTTAGGTCCGGAGACCTAGCAGGCCAGCGTACAGAATAACCGATGAAGATTATTTTTTCATAAAAAGTCACCGTTAAAAATGTTTGTACTTCCCTGAAATTATGTGCGGGATTACCGTCTTGCTAAAACTATGCTTTATCAAACTGATCATTTAGCAGAACTTCTCGAATGGCTGGAATAATTTGATTTTGTAACATTGCAAGATCTCTCTGACCTTTCAATGTTTGGTCATAAATAAATGGGCCAATCATACGATTTGCTAAAAAGGATGGAAAACATTAAAAAAGATAAATCGGAATTATTACAGTTACAATTATTACAATTAAGAACTGCCTATTAAGTAATTTTGAAGATAAATAATTAAAGCATTTCACAAAAATATCAATCATTTAAACCGAAATAGGAAATTTCTTAAAGATAATTCCGCACCACACATACAAACCAAATCATACTTGCAATTTCCATGGTTCTCTTAAATACGGATATTTAAGAGCTCATTACTGGTGTTTAGTAAATTTTAAAACATCATGAAGAGTAGATTTTTTTAATATTAAGGCCGGTGTTAGACATTTTTCTAGATGACGTCGGAGTGTCGTTATATTTCAGATAATTTTTAGGACGAGATTTTTCAAAACCATCAAGCTCAAGTAACTTTCTAACCAGTTTAGAAAAATAAATTCTTGTGGGTTGTCGTTCAGGGTACATGTCAAAATAATCATCCGTAGCTCTGATAACATTTCTTTCATTTCTGATATAACACTCTAGCATATCAAACTTTTTTTTTTAAGAAAAATGTATCGCCACTGTAAAAATGTCTATTACAACGTCAAAAAGCGCACTGAAAAACGTACAACAAAGTTGGTTTTATGAAAGAATAAAGAATTTCATTTGTTTCGGATTCGAAGCCTACTAAACGAAAATATAATAATCGAATCAATGAATTAGCTTGACTTAATTGTGAAGTTTCTTATTAGGATTTCTTAATAGTTTTGGAAAATTCTCACCTAGAGTGAACCCTGGATAAAGAAATATTTTTATTAATTTGACTATATTCTTAACTAAAAGAATTATTTCAAATTTCGGTGTTCGGTGTCAAATATTTAAGTTTTCACTAAAAAAAATTCGATATGGCGGTCATAAAAAAAATGTTGATGGTGGTACCAAAAACGTTGTGACTAAAATTGATTGAATAGTGGGGAATAAAAAAGTTATAGCCGATCTAAAGAGAATGTAAGATGTTACTTTTTTTAATATCTCAGAAACGGAACAACCAGAACCCATTCACAAGCATCAATAACCTATTGACGTAATTATCTAAAACGTTTTCCTTTAAACTGCCTTTCTATCTCTTATAGTTTTGGAGATTGCAATGCTGTCATCACTAATTTCGGACACCCTGTATATGCTTTCTTAATTCTACTTTGAAGGTTTACTGTGCATGTTTACATTCTGTCATAGGTAATTCCTAGATATTTTACCTTGATTTTTAGAATTATAGTGCCTTTTCTTAGTAACAAGGGCCATTTTCAACTTTCTTGGGTTGTTTGAGTGAGGAGTTATGACACCACTTTTTTTTATTATTCTTAATGCTGTCTTCATTCTTTCTATTCCCAGGGCCTTTATTCTTTTTCTTGGCATTCAAAATATATCAACATTTTTTTTTATCTGCAAAATATCATCCTACTGTTGTTCAATTAAGTCCTATTGCCCATATTCGAAAAGGTGCGTAATAAAAGTTATACTATTTTACAGCCAATTTGAGACTGTAATGTAAAAGAGGCATTAGTTCATTTTTGGTCTCTAAATGCGAAAATGATAGTAAAAACCTCCTGACACTTAAGATTTTTGAGTTATGATTTTTTCAGCAATAATGAATATGAGCATTTAACCACATTTTCAAGAGTAATTTGTAATATACCGGAGCGCGATGTTGTCAAATTTGCGTTTTTCATAAGTGTTTCATAAGTTACGGAAATTGTGCACAATCTGACAACACTCCTTGGGGGTGGCTAGAGATGACAAATCAACCACGAAGTCTCCAAACCCTAGGCCTTAAAATAACGAAAGTACCAATTTAAACCAATATAATTACAAATTTCACTCTGTGGATGAATCGACTTATAGATGACCCATATATACGAGAAATATGCTGTAGTTTTTTCAATTTTCGATAACTGATGTTTCTAGAAAATACCAGAAGTACGGATCAGCTATAACAACAGCTGGCCGCCAGTCGTATCATCAGTATTGGTTTAGCACGAGAAGAGGTTAGTATTAGATAGACAAGCGAAGTGCGCGAACAAGCCAATAGTAAGAGTGTTATCTTTTGTCCAATAAAGTTATTTGACGCCTATAATCGTAATATCATCCCTCTAAACAGAAAAAGACAATTAACAAATTCACCAAAGTATGGTATTTTGGATGTCTTGTTGTCTACCAAGATTGGGACTGGGCCCCTCATATATGTTGCCAAATCTGTGCAGCAAATCTAACTAACTGGTTAAATGGCAAACGCTCTTTTATGACTTTTGCAGTTCCAATAATTTAGGAAGAACTAATTAATCATATTAGCGACTGTTACTTTTGCATGACAAAAGTGTCTGGTTTTTCGAGAAAGAGGAAACATAATATTGAATATCCAAATAATCACTCAGCAATAAAACCGATTCTTCATGGAGAAGGTTTACCAATTCCAGCGCCCACGGCAAAATGGGAGGAAGATTTAGAAATGTATGATGATAAGGCACAATCCGACAATGTATCAGAAAAGGACGATTCTTATTTTCCATAAAGTGAAGGAAAAGCACCCCCTTTCATCGAACAATCTGAATTAAATGATCTAGTTCGGGATCTCCACTAGTCCAAAGAGCATGCTGAAGCGTTACGGTCTAGATTACAACAATGGAATTTACTAGTCACCGGAACCAAAGTTACAATATTTAGGAACCATAATCATCAGCTAACCTCATTTCTTACTCTGCAGGGTAAAATGTGTGTTTGTGTTTATCCAAAGAGTGTTATGGAAAAATTAGGATTTGCACATAACCCGGACGAATGGCGCTTATTTATATATTCTTCTAAAAGAAGTTTAAAAGCAGTTCTGCTCTATAATGGCAACAAAATACCCTCTATTCCTCTTGCACATGCAGTTGATTTGAACAAAACTTATGAAAGTATGTCACTAATTTCAAATGCAATAAGCTATGATACGTATACGTGGCAAATATGTGGTGACTTAAAAGTCATAGGACTATCACTAGGATTTCTGGGTGGATTAACGAAATATTGCTATTCGTCTTTGGGACAGTAGAGAAACACAAAGCAATTGCCAAATAAATGGACGACTTCCGGGAGATCAAGATATTCCAGGTTAAGCTAACGTAAAGAATATACCTCTTGTGGATCCCAAAAAAGTACTGTTACCTCCATTACACGTTAAACTGGGGTTAAATAAAAATTTCGTTTAAGCATTAGATAAAAAATGAGATGCGTTTAAATACCTTATATAAATTTTTCCCAAACTTCGTGATGCTAAGCTTAAGGAAAGACCACATATTAGAAAAATACTAAAAGATTAAGAGCTTCAGCAAAAGTAGGCGATGTCGAATTAACTCCGTGGAGTTCTTTGAAAACAATTGTTACGGAGTTTTTAGGAAACAGAAAAGTAGAAAACTACGAAAAACTTATAGAATAACTGCTTGAAAGCTATTGCAAAATGGGCTGTTACATGTCTCTTAATATACGCTTCCTACACTCTCATTTATTTTTTTAACAAAAAATTTGGGTGACAGCAAGGGAAAAGGTCCCACCAAGACATATTAATAATGGAGCAACGCTAGCAATGCAGATAGAATCCAGCAATCATGGGAGATTATTGTTGGTTTCTTATGAGAGAAAGCGACAAGGAATACAAACGAAAGTCAACATTTGCAAAAATATTATGTACAAAAGACTTACTATAAATACATTTTAATGTGTAGTTTTACAAATAAATCATATTATCCTTAAAATACCTTATTTTTTTATTATTTTGAACTTATGTATAAATATTATATAAAAATGTTTGTATTAAATAAAAATAACTGATTAATTCTATAACTCAAAATCTATACCTGGTGCACAATTTTCGTTGTTGAATTAATCTGGATTCTTTAAACTCCCACGGACAGCCGTTATAATATTAGTCGTAATTTTTTTATATTTGTTTCTAGCGTTATTATTTTTAAATTTCACATTTATAATTTATTGTCAGTTCCACGTGATTTCAGAAGAGGGAAAGTAATGCAGCTGGATCACCTCCATATGCTATAATATATTGAAAAACGCGTTATAATATCTTACCTTCATATAAATTTGAACGGGATTCGCACAAAAATCTGTCAGTCAACAATTTTTTTTATTTATTTCTTTAAACCCATGTAATAAGCCTACTTTAATAATAAACCCCTTAATACTTCCTGAAAATCTCAACAAAATGATTCACTTCTGTGTGAACAAACATTAAAAAAATATATACGTGTTTAATTGATAGCCAACCTTATTTTTTCCAGATGTCTAATAAATACTAAGTTAACTATATTATCGTGTGTGAGAATCAAAAGTTCATTTCGACCTGGAATTGTTTAATACGTTTTCTGATAAAATTTACGCATGAAATTCAAAATTCCAACCAGTATGAAGCTACTTCTATAAAATGTTTACCTTCAACGCTTAAACTAATAAGCCAAAAAATGTTTGTCTTGGCAATAAAAGTAATTTTCCTAAATGTATTTTCATATTACTAAATATTATTTGTTAGTCATTGAAAATATGTTGCCGAACAACGACATTTTGTTTTTTATTTCTGCAGCCAAATTAGGCAGTTTTATTGGTTCGGTACCATATTTTGACTTTCAGAATAACATTTTAATAAACAAGTGGTACTACAGAAGGAAAACTGTAACGTTAGTAATTACAACTGAGTTTTTATGTTGCATGACATTCTTGGAGGGAAGAGCAAATACTCATAATGAATTTTTGAAAGTCCTTCTAGGAGTTCTTAACACAGTTTCCGTGGGATGTCAGTATTTAATAACGTCTTTTTCCCTCATTAACTCTTATCACAAACGATTCGTTTGGACTGAACTTTTTAGTCAGTTTTATTTAGTTGATAAAATTCTTTCCACTGATAGATCTAAATTTGAACAGTACATTTTAAAATACGCTATTTATTACTTTTTATCACTATTTTTCATTACTTCTCTACGAATGTATTATATTTATTTTATTCTGAATATTAAAGAAGAACATGATTCTAGAATAATTTTATTAATTATGATAACACGTATAATCTTAGCTTTTTATGTAACCTGGAAGTGCATTATTATCGCAATATTATTATTAGCCACGAGATGTAGATACCAACGTGTAGGCCGTCTGGTCGTTCACCTTAAATTTGAAAAATCTAAGGAAACTATATTCTAAATCATTAAGAAAATCGAAATGTTAACACTTCGTCTTCATTATATCGTAGCACATCTGAGAAATCTTTTTGAAATAGAACTTTTTCTTTTGGTTACCTATGGATTTCTAATATGTTTAATAGTTTGCGTTTTTGCACAACTTTATGGATATTTATTAAACAGCACAATATGGTTATTTTTTTTATGGTAAGTTAAAAATTTATTAATTTATAAGGAAAATATTTATCAATTTAATACACAGTGAGTCCGGAAAATATGTTTACAGCATTTGATGACAGACTTTTGACTTCAAAATAGGTCGATTTAACTCAATTATATCCAATACTGTTCCGTTTAGGCGGTAAAGAAAGTCAAAGTTTTAAGAAAATAATAATTTTTTCCAAATTTTTTGTAAACGTTATAACTAAATTTAATGATTTTTTGGTGTGTGGTCTCGTAATGAAAGAAGTATTAGTTGTTTTATGCTGATCAACGTGAAGTATATTCTGTTAAAATGAGTAATTAAATAATCACTCGGCGGAGAGATTTTATCCGTGAGAAAGAGATAGTATATATATTTTTTATTACCACCCAAGAAATTATAAAGGAAAAACTATCGAAGTTAAGCCTGATCTCAACTTTATTACTTTTGAGTCGTTTTCTTAAAAATATATAAACTCAGACGATTTATGACGACATAAACTAGAAAGATCGTACCCTCTTTTAATATTTGTAAATAGATCTGTCGAAGAAATTCTACCCTGCTTATGTAACTAAAACCGAAGAGATAAGTGCAAAGGGGGGCCTAAACATGTGGTATTTGCAAATACCGTTAAAATACAAAACGATTTTCCCATTATTAGGAAACAAAAGAATAATCAAATAAACTCACTATAATGGGATATATTGTTTGACAACATGTAAAAAAAATTAGTATAGCGACTGTTTTTCTTGATTGCAAGAGAGAATGATTTAAATACCAGCAAAATGAATAAAAAGGCATTCCGGATTTTTCACAGATGCTGTCTTGTTCCTTTACTTATAGGAAGTCATAGAATAGTAATATATATATATATATATATATATATATATATATATATATATATATATATATATATATATATATATATATACATATTTCTCTGGCCCAAACCAAATCTGTCTACGTTTGAGATATTACTGCTGTCGTCGTGATCTATTTTTGCATTGAAGTCTCCCATCACTAGTACAAATCGAGTCTTTTCTCTTAATTTCGCTATTTTTATATCTTCATATACCTGTTCCACTTCTGAATCTTCCGATACACTTGTTGGGGCATATATCTGAATTATTTGCAGACTATATCTTTTGTTAATTTGTATCAGTATGTAAATAACTCTGTCAGATACTGCTTGCCTCTTTGTTACTTGATATTTTAGGTGTTTGTTGAATAGCATTGCCACTTTTTCTACATGATGTTTTATTTCGCTATTCCGGTAGAATAAATATCTCGATTTTAATATGGTGGTCATTTCGCCTTCAAGCTTGGTTTCACTCAGACCCAAGACGTCCTATTTAATGTGCTGTAGTTCTTCTTCTACTCTCTCAAGGTGGTCGTTTTGCCTGAGCGTTCTTACATTATAAGTAGCGATATAGATTTTTCTGCTCCTGGAGAATTTCTTGATGTTTTGTTAATGTATATGGTTAGTCGAATTTCTGCTTCCACCAGAATTCATGAGACTGATTGACGAATCAGTGTGGAATTCAAAACTCTGTACGCCACCCACCAGAGGTGCTTTAGTTTTGAAGTTTGGCATGTATCCATCGAGTTTTTTTGTGGAAGGTATTGGGCCTTAAAACGCGACGCTAGCCATTGGTGTTGGCGAGTTACATTTTTCAGCCGCTGCTTATCTGGAGACAGACGTTGTTTGCAGCCGCTCATTTTCAGTCAAAAGTTGCGTGGGAATTGTCTTAGCCTCACCTTGCCCTTTTCAATACCTTTCTGGCATGGGTGACCCTACCACTAGCTACCAACGGCATCGCTCCTTGAGTTTAAGGTTACTGAACCCTTTCACCAACGACAAGGTAATGATTCCCCTAAAGAGGGGAATAGAAGTGAAAACGCTATCCTAAATATGAAAATTTAGGAAATTTAAATCTATTTTCAGCCGTCTCAAAAATTCTTGAGTACAAAGTTTCAGCTATAAATTCGGGTTTTTTAGAAATTTTAGTCCGCCATATTGAGTGCGCTACCTTGAAAATCACAGTTCTAAAATTCCACCCTCTTTTTCACCTACGTCGAAAATCCTAGACGGAAATTTTTATTTCGGTTCGAGGTCACAGTTTTTATCTGGGTTTGAAAGTCTGATCAAAAACCTTAACTCTTAGCCTTTATAATGATTTTTCATGTGTTGTATGAAAAAACTGATACCACGAATCGAAAGAGCATCTCTTGAAATAGCCAGAGTAGTATATAGACGAGAAAACATTGCTACTCTCTTCCTATGTTTGAAAGCAGAGGGTAGATTATAATAGATTATAAGATACAAAAAAAAACAAAGTGGTCCTGCAGGAAAAAGCAGTTTGGTGCAATGAGCAAACCACCGGCTGCTCAGGAGAGGAGGTTAGAATTAGAACGCCAGCAGGTCTAAAGCAGCTGAGCTGCAACCGGCCTAGGTGGTCGCGGTACTTTTCCTGCAGTCTCCACTTACGTTGTGCACCAAAATTTGCTAAAGCAAGAAAAAAAAACAAAAGGAAAATGAATAAAAAAAAATCAATATTCAACATCCAACACTCAACATTTATTGTCAACGCTAAAATTTAACAAAATAACAAGTAAGACGCTAGGCAAATAATGAATAATCTGTTATACAATATAACTCTAAGTACTACCACCGGTGTAAATGTAATCACGTTTACTCAACATATAGATTAACCTTATTAAATAAATAGGTAAATAGTCCAGGTAAATAATAAAGAAAAGTAAGTAAATTAAAAGCAATTACATAAATAGATAAGTAATCAAGGTAAATCAATAAAATTAGAAAGTAAATTAAAAGTAAATGAATGGTCGGCTTATCTGTGTTCCTTGTGTTTTTCTTCCCGGTTCCTGAGCTGTCGTGGCTTCAGGTAGCAGCTAGTGATGGTGGGAAGTAAATGGACTTCCGCACGGGAAAAGAAGAACCAAGGAACAAAAGAAAATGAAGGAATTTGTATAAGAACCTAAGAAAAAGAAGAAGAAGAACCCTGAATTAAAACAGAGCGTCTAAGAAAACCGGGTTAAATATAAAATTACGAGCTAGGCTGCATTGATATCCAAAATCTACAAAGCAAAATAACAATGACGAGGTTATAAATTCAAAACACGCGGTATAATATTAATAAATTATAAAGTCGTTGCCCAGCTTGTAACGTTATGAATGAAATATTAAATTAATACAAAGAAAATACAATTATACATCCCAGTCAAGTTATAAACCATGTCAAGATAAGCTAACGAACTTGACTCATATAAAATTAATCATTAATTACAAGATCTGATCAAAAAAAAATAACAATAAATAGAAATAAATTGCCAAAAATACAGTAATTAGCCCCAAAATTCAGTCTATCCATAAAAATTAGTAAATTTATTTAACAAAATAAAAAAATACTCATGATAATACACAATTCATGAAGCCCCAATCAAAAATCACTTAGTAAATTACAAACAATTTATACAATTAAATTTTACAGATTACGAGAACATACAATTAAGGTTTCAAGTAAAATTTGACAAATCTGTTACAAAAAATCACAATAATTAAAATTAGCTCGGTTACCCTGTGCATACTCTAGCATCAGCCAAGTAAGAGAAAATATCAAAATATATCAATTACCACATTTAAATTAAAAAAAAAATAAGTAAAAGTGATAAAAAGTAGGTAAGATGAATATAATTGAATTAATCAAATAAGCAGTTAGCTGCAAAGCTATTATTATATATTCTATAAAAAAATTATTAGTTACCTTAAGGTTTACAGATGGCCGGTAAACTTAAGAGTTCTGGCCAAATGAGAGCCTCGATAAGGTTCCTGAGGACCCTCAATCCTCGAAAGTTGTCTTAACAGTCTCTAAAAAGGTACAACGGGGCATGTAAGTTTATGGAACAATAGGAAAGCAAAAAAAAAGTCTGCACCACATTTGTACTTACTTGTGGATAAATCCTTCCAAGAAGAACTTGTTCATTAACACAATAAAGGCAAAAGATAAGGCAAGCAAACAAAATAATAAAAATTAATGAACAAAGGGCAACTTTGGCCGAATATCCCACAATATTGGATTAAAATCTCGGACTTCCACACTTCGGCTATTTAAGATCAAAATGGACGAGGAAACGACTTTTTCTTCCCAAGTAAAATATTCACCTCCAGAAAAAAAAACAGAAAAAACCACCCATGATGAAGCTGACCAGTTTGGCAACAATTGTACGTAGTACTTTCTTAACCAACAAAAAAAAGTAAATAAAATTAAGCTGTCGGCATATCTCCCGAAACCAATGTGAGCTCCAGATGAACAGAACACAATTAACGTCATCCTATTGCAGATAAAAGAATAATTATTATACTATTAAATTTCGGTACAAATAAATAAAATTTCGTACATTAACCTATAAAGAAAGAAACCCTAGTCGATAAAATAAATCTCTATCCTTTAGGCCATTTCGAGCAAAGCATAAGCTATTTGCCCAAATTTCCTTCCGCAAGTACGGAACATACAAAGCAGAATCTGCGCATATCGTCGCAATACCAAAAAAATACTGTTGAGGCAATATACATTTTCCGAACGATGCTAAAAGAAGAGAATGACCCCATGACCTAATAAGACAAAAATGTAAATAGAATTTGCGAAATCTAGTAAAATAATTCCCGGCAAGATGTTAAACCGAAATCTAAAGAAAAAAGGAAGGTACGGTAAATAGACTTCTATAAAGAAAACAGCCAGGTACGATGTAACAGGATATTAATGTAATTAAAACTGTATTTGTAGTCTAAGAAAGTAGGATACAAATCAGAGTTGTAAAAGAAATCAAACAGGAAATGAGACTACTATGGTTCAATATATAGGAAAGCTGAAATTACAATAAATGGATTATTTTTATACAAGGGATTAATGAGAAATTCTAAAGGAAAATGTCACTGTGATTGTCCATTTACATAAACAAGGTAAAATTAACAGAACTAGTTAAAATGAACCTACAAGGAATTTTGATATGTAACAACATGAACTTTCTCAAAAAGGAGATCAATCAATTCAAGATTGGATTGTTGGCCGTTGACATATTATTATACCAAACTAATCGATTTAAATCTAATTAAATTTTGAAGTGGAGGACTACCAATTTCAATTGTCATAAGTAGTGAACATAACCCGATTCTCTCAATCCCCCCACTCCTCGACCTTGACCTTGACCTTGCTTCACCCCTCTTTGGCCCCGCCCACATGTCCTTGTCATTGACCTTGAAAGTGCACGTGTGCTTTGGCCTTGGCCTTGTGTTCAAGGTTGTGTGTGTGACCTTGACCTTGACCTTGGTCGAGACGACCTTGACTTTGTTGAAGGTCATCTTGGGTGTGTGACCTTGAAGTAGTTATTTGTGCATTGTAATAGTGTGAGATGATCTTGAAATGATTTTGACCTTGCAAATTGTTCTATAAATTGTGTGAGTCTACTTGCATTCATTCAGTGTGAAATGTCAGATACGGAACTATCTAAAGAAAAAATTATAGAGCAAGTCGGCAGAGTAATTTGTTTATATCAGAGTAATTTAAAAAGTTTGTGTGATTTTGAAGAGAAGGATCTAGCATTTTTTCCTCTCGAATATTTAAAAACTTGCGTTGATACGCTGAGTTTACGGCAAATTTGGGATAAGCTGCCAGCGTCATATCGGTGTAACAAGGAACTACAGTTAAGCTTACCCTGTTACATTCACTATGAACAAATATATCGTCATCATATAGATGGGCCACCACCAGCAATAAAAAAGTGTCGTGAATGTAAAAATGAGTGAATAATATGAATAGTGCTTTGCAAGAGACAGTAAAAAAATTGGGCGATGAGTTCACTGAAACGGCTAATAATTATTTCAATGATGCAATGAAAAGTCGAGCAGAATGGGCGTCGCGCTATTGTGATTTGGCTTATGAATATGAAAAGGCTGCGAATGCATGTCGTAAATATTGCAGCAAAACAATAAATTTACAAGACTTTGTTCGTGAGATAAAAAAGTTGGGGTTTAGTGACTGTTTGGAAAAACTGATTAGGTTCATTGCAGATCCGGTTGTGTTAGATGAAATTAGAGTGTAGGACTTAAGTTTAACGTAGTAGTAGTTAATATGGAAAGTTTAGTGCGAGAAATGTACGAGGAATTTCTAATTTCTGCAGCCGGTTCGGAATTTTACGCATATGAAATGCAAGATTCGGAGGCTCAGGACTTTAGTGTATTTTTTAAGTATATGGACCATGCCGAAGTGTGTCTTTTAGCTAGTATAGTTTGTAAGAATTTTCTTAGAAATAAAAACAAACACTTATTATTGAACAAATTAAGGAAATTAGGTTTAGGTGATAATGTTAAACGCATAGAAGAATTGCAGAAAAAAATCAATGAATAAAGTACATAAAATGTAGTTATTTGTTTCATTATATTTTGTCCTTGAAGTTATCCTTATACCAATTTAAATGTGTGACGTCATTTGACCTTGAATACTCCTCCCACTATTTCTATCGTTAAGCTACCCCCACCATTGTTACAATTCGACCTTGAAACCTCGCTATAAAGGTTCGTGGGAGAAGAAGTGACTTCAAACAGTCGCAGATATCAGTGGCATAAACATCAAATATTGTGTTCGTGTAGTGTTCTGAAAGTGCTTTTATATTCACGGTAATTTTTGGATTTATATACCATTTTTTCAATAATGAGTATTGCAAAAGAAACTCTAGATGAAATTAATGAAATGTTTAGCAAAGATTTCGAGGTTTTAGAGAAAAAAAAGGTTACCGAAATGATTGTAGGCAAAGTGTATAAAATTGTAAAGATGGTTTCAATGACTACACGATTTGGTAAAACTCTTTTAGTGGCTTTACACGATGACGGTGATAATAGCACATTTGAGACTTTTTTACCAAAACGTGTGGCCGAAACACTACCTGACGATATTGTAGATATTATGAGTAAAACTAAAGATAAATACACTCTAACTTATTTGGGGCAGGGCACTAGAGTTTTTGGAAACAATACTCGAACATTATTACGTTTTGGCTCATTGGAGTAAATTGTATGTAAATTGTTTGAAAAAAAGGATGTAATTAAATTTAAAATATAGTTGCACATGTCAGAATACTTACGCGTGTTCATTATTTCTGTTAAAGATGTCTGCTGATGCGACGACGACGACGACGACCGCCAACGAATGTGTAGATAGATACATATTTTGGTTGGGGAGAGAATTAAGAAATAGGGCTCACGATATGTTAGATAGCGTAAATGATTGGTCGCATATTGATGTAACCAAAGATCAATATAAGAACGAGATCAGGGATACAATCAATTTTATGGCTGGGGCACACTTGTGCGACAAATTTTTATATGGTTCCATAGACATGGATACATTTTGTGCTGAAATGGTTGAAGAAGAATTAAAAGAATACCTCGTCAATATTCCACATTTACCAGGTGAGCTTGCTGCAAAATATGAATTGGTTTCTGCAACAGCAACAGCCCAAGACGTTGACGATCGAAATAGTGTCGGATGGGATAGAATTTTGAGCAACGAAAACGAAGACATGGAAAACTAATTTTTTATAATTTTTGTATTTGTGCAATTAAATAACTGTAAATAAATATCTATTACAATCACAGTTTTATTTTATTTCTTTTATAAACATACCAACCCAGTAGATCATAGTCAGTGTTTCTTTTTCTCAGCTGAAATATTTAATATAAGTAGGGCAAATAAAAATAAAATAGTTTAGTAAAGATTGAAAATGAGTCGAGGAAACAACACAATTGATAAATTTGGTCGTCAGAAATATAATGAAAAATATCATATATTATCTGGGCCACAAGGGATTGGTTTTAAACTTACAGCGGATGGGCAGTATGATATGGGTGGAAAAATCATAACCAACTTAGGCGAACCTAAAGATGATGACGATGCTGTGACAAAACACTTTGTTAATAGAAAGTTTTACAATTTTGCAGTTGTAATATGTGACATATTTAACAAGGATGTCCTCCCCATGATATACAAAAATAATAGTGAGCTTAAAACAAAAATTGAAGTTATGCAGAAAATACTCTATCATCAGCCTTTAAATGACTCATTAAGCGCACTGTCGTACGACTCGACTTCAAAAAAAATCTAAAAAAAGCAGGTTAAAGAATAGGAGAACGCACTCCGAGTGGCATAGCCTTGAAGATAACGTCGTAGTCGTCGGTGAATTGGACCTTCCCTCCAAGAATATTGAAATGTTATTTATGTGTATGATGTTTTATTGTCATTGTTTTTAATAATGAAGATTGAAATAAAAAACTTTATTTTACAATATATTGTTTATTTATTTTACATTTTAAATAAAAAATATAGTCATACAATATGTTATTTAAACAATATTAGCTTTATCTATCCAAGAGTTGAAGTGGTTGGGAAATCCTAGCCATTTGACAAATAATTGTTCGATGTGATTTTTCTTGCGTTGTCTAAGGACCTTTTCTACTAGATAAACGTCAGGACTGCTTGTTTTTTGTAGTTCTGATTCGTAAAAACACCCTCTTATAGGCTGACCTTCTAACGATTCCAACAAGTAAGTAGGTGGATTTGTAACGTTAACTTTTACAACTTTAAACAATTCGGTTGACCAAGAGGGCGTATATCCTTTCTCGAATAAGCTTTTGTACTTGCTAATACGCACAATGTCACCCATGGAAAACTTAAATTTTTTAGGTACAATTTTTAAATAATCATATGCTTTAATATGTGTTTTTTCTTGCACGTCTGCAGGCTTCATTCCAATGGTGCGATGTTTCGAATGGTTATAGGTTTTTGTTACTGCCGATAATATATGTATCCATTTGTAAGATCCTCTTGTCGAGAATTGTTTATATAAATTATTTTTTAAAGTCCTTATGACTCGCTCAACAATTGCAGCTTTCTTTGTGCTGTAAGTGGAATAATGATTTATATTATATTTTTTCATCAGGGCTTGAAAGTTTGTATTATAGAACTCCTTTCCTTGATCACTTTGCAGATTTGTTGGTGTATATGATGCCTCTTCAATGATGCTTTTCATCGCATTAGTAACTTCTATACCAGTCTTGTTTTTTATGGCTTTGGTATAGACAAATTTCGAGTAACAATTTATACAGACCAAAATATAACGATAACCATCGTTTTCATCAGCATACTGTTGCATTTCAGCCAAATCAATTTGCCACAAATCTCTGTATCCTTTTATTATCGTGCGCCGTCTTACAAAATTTTTTCTAGCCGTTCTATGTAGTTCATTAACAATCTTGATTTTTTCTAGACTGGGCTCCATATTATTAATAATACTAAAGGTTTCAGATCGAAGGAAGAACTGAATAATATCATTAAATATTGAGCTTAATATATTATATCTTCTTCTCGTAATTCCTCTATGATTGACATAATTTCATTTTCGTGTCCAGTGTGACCGGCCATTTTGGAACTCCACAACAAGCGTAAACGATCCACCAACTCTTTAGCTTTGTTCCAGTAGACATATTGAAATTTTTTCGAAAATAATTTCTTTTTTGTGGGTAACTGTAGTTTTTCCGAGAGATTTTTTCTTGTAATAGTACCACCTAATTTTGTGCCCATTATCAGAGGTTTAATAATTCGTAAATATTTGTTCCATCTGGTCTCCCGTAAACCATCACTTTTTTTAAAATTGTTGTAGACAGCATTCGTTGATTCCAAAATTTCCTTGTACGTTGAAAGTACATTATCACTTAATTGTTGTTGTTCCTTGCCTACACTTGGGGGTGTTTTAAGAAATAACAAATCATAAAGTGCCGGTGATCCACCATATTCTGCAATATTTTTCCCTTTTTTGTATAAGACAATATTTCCATTTCGAAAACGCACCTCTAAATTACCAATAAAATTTTTGTTATGATCTGTTTTTGAACCAAAACGTACACCATATACAGTATCGTATAGAGATGGTTTCAAACGTAATCCTTTCAGGTGTGCGTTTAAAGTATCGGAAGTTGTGGTGTCAGCGGATGCGAGAGATGTATTAGTTGATGTCGAGGGTGTATCAAACACCGATTGGCTAATATCTTCTTTTGAAATGCGATGCTGCTGCTGCTGCTGCTGCTGCTGAATAGGTGTGGAGGTTTGAAAGGAATGTGTAGGTTGGGGAAAACCTGATATTTGAGTCGACTGCACTGATGTACTGAGACTATGTGACTTTGTAGCTGGATAATGTTGTTGCTGTTGTTGTTGCTGCTGCTGCTGCTGCTGCTGACGTTGCTTAACCACATCAGATATAGTTGTCAACGGCTTAGAAATGGGTTCGTAAAACTTTTCCAATTCCACAACATTAAACTCTTTAGCCGCTTTAATTTGTTTAAATTTTTTTCTGACGGCATTGGTAGCTTCCACTAGTTTACGTTTTAAGTCGATCGCGTTATTCATGATGTTAACAAAGGACGTTTCAACAATCAAATGAGCATTTTCCCTTATTATTACAGTAATATATAGCTATCAAATCCTTTGCGGTATCTTCCCGATTTCACATCACTGTCTTTATCAATTACTAAAAATCCATACTTATTATCCCAACATTTTGAGCACATTTCTTGAAATTGAGTAAAAGTTAGATCCGGTGAAACGTGGTCGGAAAATATGTGTTTCATATTCAACTCATCTTGTTTAAACATAATAATAAAATTGGCGTTGTCTCGCACAAGCTGTTTAGGCACTCGCGAATATGTTTGCGCTAGGTAAAAGGAGTCGATATTTTTATGACGTCCCATGCTAAAGTACGATCTTATAACATCTTGTTTTTCACATATAACATCATCAAAGATAAATATAGAGTTTGGTTTTGCATCGGACGGTTCCAAAATATTACTGGAATCACTAAAGGCATAGTAGCCTAAACCTTTGATGGGCGCTAAAATTTTCCTTAAATACTCATATTTCGGTTGATACAGAGATTTCGAGTAAATATAGACATTTTCGAAACGTAGCCCAAGGGGGTGTGTAAGCAGCGAAATCATGACATTAGTTTTTCCACAATTGGATGGACCAATTAACAGGCCGCGAATAGAGGAAGGAAGTAAAGGACCGTGTCTCTTCATTATCTTCTTTTCAAATCCAAGTCCGACTTTTTCATCGAGATTGTCAATAGGAAGTTTTTGTTTAAGATCGATAACGCGCATCTTAGGAAAATTTGATATTTTATAGGCAATTTTTCACAAAAACTGTCATTCAGATGCCGAGCGTCAAACGAAGTGGACGGTCTCACGTTTCCAACAAAACTGGATACGGTATTGTGAATTCGTTAATAAATAAATTACCATTCGAGGTACACATTCCTGGTTATCAATATTGCGGACCCGGAACAAAAGTAATAAAACGTGTGACAAGAGGTGATCCAGGCATTAATCCTTTGGATGCCGCATGCAAAAAACACGATTTAGCCTATTTACATAATAAAGACAACATAAGTGCGAGACATCGAGCGGATTACGAGCTCGAACAAAGTGCTTGGAATAGAGTAAAATCGAAAGATTCCAGTTTAGGTGAAAAAACAGCAGCTTGGTTAGTTACAAACATTATGAAAGGAAAACAACGTTTTGGTATGGGTGTACCATCATCATTATCAACAAAAAAAACATCTAGTAAAGGCACGCGTCATACAAAAAGGAAAGGTGTTAATAAAAATCGACATGTTCGGAAAGCCAGTTTCGGAACAGCTATTCGACAAGCAGTTCGAAGGGAATTATTAAAAGCCGGAAGTAAAAATGTGTTGGAAAAAAATGTCATGAATGCATCTAAAATAGCTCTGTCGGCAGCACGTAGATCGGTAAAAGCGGCAGGTGGCAAAAGGAAGGTTCGTACACCGAGAATAATACCGATTCCTAAAACTGGTGGAATATTACCATTAATACCAATTTTTGCCGGGTTATCGGCTTTGGGTTCATTAGCCGGCGGGGCAGCGGGAATTGTGCGCGCCATAAAAGCAGTAAAAAAAAGCAGCGAAGATAAAACCGGTGCCGGCCTGTATTTAAAATCGAAAGGAAATGGTTTGTTTCTAAAGCCATATCGTAAAGGTATGGGATTATTTTTAAATCGTAGATCAAAAAACTAATTGAATCCCTACCTCGAAGACCACTATCTAACATCGATATAGAAAAATATGCCAAAAAGAAAAGAATAGGACACTTTCGAGGCGTTTATATGAGGGATTTATTACCTAGACAAGGTCCTCGACGTTACGAAGCAGCAATAGTGAATTTGGATAGTACGCGTGGTGCAGGGACTCATTGGGTAGCTTATAGAAAAAATAATTCTAAAGTAACATATTATGACAGCTTCGGCGATTTACCCCCACCGATCGAATTGGTACGATATCTACAAACGGGATCGGAACCATCAAAAATTATTTACTATACATACGATCGTCAGCAGGATTTTGGAACAGTCTGGTGTGGACATTTGTGCTTAAAGTTTCTTGTCGAATCATCAGCGTAAAAGATGTCATCATCATCATCGTCACCATTAACACCGCAAATGGATCGCAATAACTATACTAAAATGTTGCAATCACTGAAAGCATTTCATCTAGCCGGTGGATTAAGGAAAATGACCGTGAAACAGTTAGAAAACATGCCCAAGGAAGTAATGATTGCATTAGCCCCAAATGAAATTCCATTCGTTTGGGAAAAGTTGCCGGAGCATCTTAAAAGCGATATCGATATATTAAAATATCAGTGCGGTTGCAAACATTATTTCAGCAGCAGCAGCAGCAATTTAAACGAGGTTATGACTGATGAGGATCTTACGGCTAGAAAAATATTTTGTTGTTATTGCAAAATCAGCGATGTGCGCATAAAAGCAGAAAATAGCATAAAAACATCACTATCTAATGCAGTGAGAAAAGGTGTGACGATGAATCTTTTTAAATGTTGCCGCTAAGAATAAAACCGAGATGTGTGATGTTTTAATGGTTAGTCATGTCTTATACGTTCACACTAACAGGACACTCGAGCGTCTTAAGCGCCGATTTTTATCCACCAGTCGAATTAAATAGAGAAAACAAATATGGTCTGGCATTGCTGGGATTTTACACATACAATTCAATTTTTAATGTGGACGAAAGCAACAATAAGTTTGCCTACATGAAGGAGGGTTACACCACCGAGCCGATACAATTGCAGATTCCACCTGGGGCCTATGAAATAGATGAGATAGGTAAAGCTATGTTGGAGGCTTTGAGGATTTCAACTGAAGAAAAGAACGATGGAATCTTTTACTTGGTTGCTAATAATAATACGTTGAAATGTGAACTGAAATCCCAATATACTATAGATTTCCGGGGAGAGGCGAGTATCGGTAAAATGTTAGGATTTAATCATACAGTGTTAAAAAGAGACAAAAAGCACGAATCAACCGAGATGGTGGAAATAATGAAAGTACGCATCATACGCGTAGATTGTAATATAATTTCCGGAGCATATATGAATTCGGTGGAAGGTCATACCTTGTTCGAATTCGATATCGACGTGGAGCCCGGTTACAAAATCAGTAAAGAACCACAAAATAATATTTATATGCCGTTAATGCCGGCAGGACGTCAGTTTATCGACAACATTACTCTTCGCATCTTGGACGATAGCGGTGATCTAATCAATTTTCAAGGCGAGAAAATAATCGTGAAATTGGAACTGAAGAAACTTTCATAGAAATGGGTTTTTGCTTCAATCGTCAATTGTGTGTGCTGTCGACTAAGATGGGGGAACCGCCGAAACATAATAAAAGTAAAAGAAGAGTTAACGTCAAGGTTAGTCGTCGTCCAGACGTTAGATCACAAACATCTCAACAGTTATCTGCCGAAGACTATAAATTTTTAAAATCAATCGGTCTTAAAGTGCGAAAATGATTTCCACCACCAGCGATAAAATAGAGGTTTTCTCCGAGCCCATCTTGGACAATTCCATTATTAGTCTAGAAGAGCATACGTATAAACCATACGGATCTCCATCATTCAACAATTCGGATGAAGTCCGTATCCCCATTAATTTTCAAGATATTATACTGGATATCGCCGAAAGTTACATATATATCGAAGGAAAATTTAAACCCATAGACGCAACGAAAAGATGTTTTTTATCAAATAATGCCCTCGCATTTTTGTTCGATGAAATTCGCTACGAGATGGGAGGTGAACAGGTCGCCGTGGTTCGTAAACCTGGAGTTACGACGACATTAAAAACCATGGTTTCATTCGGAAGTTTGCAACAAAGATCTCTCATGACGTGCGGATGGGGTCTCGACGAAGCAAACCAAGATATCGTAGACACGGCAAGTAACGTATTCTCCGGGAAATTACCCTTAAAATATCTTATGGGATTCGCCGAAGATTACGCAAAAGGTGTTTTCAACGTAAAACAAGAGCTTATTATGATTATAGCTCGCACTTTTACCAATTGTTACGTCGGCGAAGTAGAGGCAGAAATTAGTATCGACAAAATCGAATGGAAAATTCGTCACATCATTCCAGACGACAAGCAAAAATTGAAAATACTGTCTCGCATTAATAAAGGAGGAAACAATGCCAGTATTCAAATGGCATATCGTAAATGGGATCTGTACGAATTACCAGCTTTAAGGCAAACATCTTCCGACGTGTGGGCCTTGAGAACGAGTACAAGTCTGGAAAGACCGCGCTATATAATCGTCGGGTTTCAAGACAGCAATAATTGCGACAAGAAAGAAAAAAACGCAACCCAGTTTACCCACGCCGACGTATGCGACATTAGACTGTATCTGAATTCAACCGTTTATCCATACGAAAGATGGAATTTAGATTTCGCCAAGAAACTGTACGCAGCAGCCTATTACAATTACGAAAACTTCCAAAGCAGCTACTACGGGCGCGAGATAAACGATCCGATGATAACGTTCGCGGAATATATGAAAAACCCCGTTTTTATTATCAATTGCAGTCATCAACCAGAGGCGATTAACTCATCGACAGTGGATGTAAAATTGGAGTTCCAAACGAGAAAGAATAAATTCCCCAAAGACACTAAAGTGTACGCATTAGTTATTCACGACTCATTTTTTAGTTATAATGTATTAAACGGTTCGGTGACCAATAAATCTATATTTTAATGTATCTATTATATGTAACACAAAATAATGTTCTTGAATCAATAAATTTGTAATGAGTGAAGTAGTAGTTTTATATTTATTTGAAACCCAACCAAAAAAAAAAAGCTGGCGGAAAAGCCCGCTCTTTAAGAAAAGAGTACGGGAATTTAGAAAATGGTGGTTTATTAAGTGGAAAAAAGAGCTTAAATAACACAAGAAAAAATTTTTAAGGCAAAATATGAAAACAACGATTTAGAAAATTTGTAGGAAAGTGACGGTTAGGAATAGGGAAAAAAGTTATAAGAAAAAATTATAGAGGAAATCGAGTACTATAAGCAAGCATTTTTCTCGATAGTAAAAACGTAAAAAAAATTTTTTTCAAAAAAAAATTGAAAAATGGTGAATGCGCGCCAAAGTTGAAGTTTTGGAGCAAAATGATATTAGGAAATTAGAAAGAGAATTTTTTTCTACATATGGTAGTACTTTTCAAAATTCGGAAAGATGAAATTTTAAGAAAAGGGTTATAGTAAGTTAGTAATTTGGATTTTTTAAAGCGCTGTAGCTCGGGAACCGTTCAAGATAGAAAAAAAATAAAAGCACTTTGATAGCCCAAAATTTTGAGGAGAATGCGATGGTGTAAAAAAAATTATAATTTTTTTTTTTTTTTGAAAATGCTGAATACGCGCTAAAGTTGAAGATTTAGAGAAAAACGGTATTGGGAAATTAAAGAGAGAACTTTTTTCTACATATTGTAGTATTTTTGAAAATTCGAAAAAATGAAATTTGAAAAAAAGGGTTATAGAAAGTTAGTAATTTGAATTCTTTAAAGCGCTGTAGCTCGGGAACCGTTCAAGATAGAGAAAAAATAAAAGCACTTTAATTACCTAGAATTTTGAGTAGAATACAATGGTGAAAAAAAAATTTGGAAAATCTTAAAAATGACAAAAAATTTAGACGAAAAAATTGAAATTCTCGAGTTATGAGGCTAGGGCCGCCGAACGGGAGTATGTGGAAGTTGTAGGGGGAGGTTTTTTTTTTTTTTTTTTTTTTTTTTTTTTTTTTTTTTTCTAAGTCCACCACCGCCTCCCCCACCCTCCCACCCGCGGAGGGAAAAAAAATCGATTTTTGATGGTTTCAGAGCGATTGCGCGGCTCCTTCACCATTTTCTCGCAATTTTTGAGGTATCGATTTTTTTATTTGCGGTGACAGAAGTTCGGAAATTTTTTTTTTGGATTCTAGAGAAAATTTCCCACAATATATGTATTTTTCCAATTTTTTATCGTCAACCGTTACGATGCCAGAGCCCATCCAAAATGCGATGAAAAAATTTTTTTTATATTAGCGAATCGGGAAAAATAGTGTGATATACTTCAACTCTTCCTTATTACGATTCCGTCAAAACATTTTCAAAATTTTCCTTACCTTGCCTGAAAATAATTAAAATATATGCATAATTTGCATTTTTTGTAAATATGTAGCAAAGTAATGGTTAGAAATATCAAAAAAATTTATTTGAAAAAAATGTAGAGAAAGTCTAGTACTATATGCTAGAAAAGTGGAGGGGGGTAGTTTGTGTCCATACCAGAGATACGGTGAGTTATAAAATCATATTATTCTCAAACTTATATAATGCATATATGCACTCCACCTTACCCCCTCCAACTTTTTGAATGTATATAGAGGCCGGTATTAGAATTATTTCATCATTACACATTCGATCGGCAAGATGGAAGATATACCAAAAAGGATCATTGGCATTGTCAGGCCATTCGTGCCCGGCAAGATATGCAAGTGTGAGGAGTGCGGGGGTACCGCACCAGGAGCGGCACCTTCGGCACCGCCTGCAACGCCGACACCACCAGCGACGACGACGGTGCCGCCAATGAGAAGACCAAGGGCTGCACCTAGGTCGGTGTTAATATCGTTGGGTATTACTCCACGGTAGGCACCCCACCCTCCCCCCAGGCCCTTTTAGGGCCACAAAAACGGTCCTTTTCAGGACCACATTATATTTTGATCGTAGTTTAGTAATCGTCACTTATGGGGCGAGATATTCGTTTAACGACGATTTGTCTCGTAGCTTAAGTGCCAAGTTATATGCTTGAGAACCTATGAAAATGTTAACAGTTCAAACAAGGTTTCTATTATTTTTTTTTTTTGTAATGTATTCTTCACAAAATATTAAGAATAAGTCTTATTGTCTAAACAAATCTAATTCCTTATTTAAAGTTTTTGAAAAAAATCAATAATTCTATAAGCTCTCACCAATACATAACATTTAGAATCCGTTGGTGGGGTGGGGGTAGTTCTATATATATGAGACTGGGTCAGTTACACAGTCATATATTCATCAACCCTCATACGATAAACATGGAGGAAGAAAGACCCGCCAGCCGAGGCTCATCCATCTTTAGTGATGACACCGTAGCCGACAACGTTGGAGACCTGCAAGTCTTCGACGACGACGACGAGGTGGATTTTGAAATTGACGTCCTACGTTGGGACGACTTGGATGAGCCGATTCCGCTAGTATATGACCATGATCCGGGTCTAGTGGAATTAGACGACGCGGGTGATTGGGTCTTACAAAGACTCGAAACTCCGTCGCCGCAGCCAGAGCCGGACTCGACGGAAGATGCGGTGCTGGAAATTCCAGCATCACCAACACCCGACGACCCACAAGGCCCCTGCGATTCGTCAAGCTGGTGGTCGACCAGCGAGGATGGGGCACCATAAGCCCCACACTCTCCCTGGCCCTTTTTAAGGGCACACAACAACGGTCCTTTTCAGGACCACAAAATACTTTGATCGTAGTTTTAGTACATATTAGTACTTTGTTACTAATATTGTATGTATAGAATATACAATATTAGATACAAAGTATTAAAACTTTAAGTGCTGGTGGAACCCAGCTAAATCGTTCGTTCGTATTTGAGACCACAAACAACTTTTGGTCTCAATACGTAATATGACATTTGTTTTCACCCCCCACCATTAATTTGTCTCTATATATACGACCATCAATACTTATTACAATCATTTTAGTTCAACATGTCAGGGACTCAACAACAACAACAACAACAACAACAACAACCCATCCAATGCCCTGTGGTAGATTCTACCACAGAGAATTGTTTGGAGTGGGAGCCGAACGATCCTAGATGGGATGAACTTTGGCGGTTCATCATCGAATACACAGAGGACAGCACCGCCACCCCCGCTGATGATGATGACGGGCCGTGCGACTCCACAACTCAATAAAAGAGTCGCATGTTTTAAAACCAAACGGACCTTTTCAGGACCACAAAATAATTTGATCGTAGTTTTAGTTGGTTATAATACTTTGTAACCAATATTTTATGTTTTTTTCATAAAAACATACAATATTGAGATACAAAGTATTAGAAGTTCTGGCGACAGAACCTTAACTTCATAAACCGAACCATGTTTTAGCATACTTGTAAATATTATCAGAAAATATTTACAACTATTGCTATTGCGTAGTTTTAGTGGATTATTCACTTTTTTTTTTTTTTTTTTTTATTACCTAATATTATGTGGGACAGGGCCTATATGAAATAACACACAAAAATAAATTTTCAAGTCATTTTTATTCTCATTATAAAATATAAAAAATTTGATCAAACACTTTTTTATTAACTACAATATATATATATATATATTTACAAACTTAATACTATAAATTAAAAGCTAATATCTACAACTACCTAACACCTACTACATAATTTATTAAAGTCCTCTAATTGTCTTTTTAACCGCGCAGATTTCACCTTTTTTATCTCTAATTGTTTTTCAAGTTCTATAATGTCACTGGCACACTCGTTCACTTCATTCACTAACCGTTTTTTCATGGCATAAATGTCAGTCAATTTGGTCTTCTGAGAGTTGGTGAAGTCTTCGACCCACTCCGGTTGTGATGGCTCGGAAGAAGACGCGGTTTTATTTGGTGAAGACGATGACGACGACGACGACGACGAAGCAGCGGAAACTTCATCGCCTTCAAAACACCGCTTAAACCGCTTCTTCATGGGTTTCCGGCACCCCAATATCGGCGACAGTGGTGCTGGCGCTGGGGAAGACTTCACCTCCGACACTATTACATTCTCGACGCTGGCCGGTGTTGGTGGCGTTGGTGGTGTTGGTCCATCGGGGCCTTCTATGACTTCCACTTCTACTGACAGTGGCTCTTGCGGTGCTGTTTTTAGGAAGTCGGGTAATGGAACAGGGGTGGAGGGACGCTTAAAGTTAAACTTTTTCTTCTTCCCTTGTCCCACACCTTTAATCGCCGAATAAAATGTTTTTTTATCGGCGATTTCCGACTTCCGCATAGTCAAGAGCTTTTGCAGTTTCGACGCTTTCGGAGAAGATTCCCTAGGCCGCGATGCTTTTCGCACAACCACATCACTAATCACATTAATTTTTGGCTCTTTCTCCTCCGTCCAGCATTCCAGGAATTGCGCTGCCGACTGAACCAACTCCTCGTCGCGACCATCGTTGAGGGCTCGGTCTTCGGCATCTTCATGCTCCACGCCATTCCAGTTCTCGAACACCCCCGGACTTAGCACCTCTAAACCACTCATGTTATCGAGCATGCCTTGCTGTGAACCGCAGCTCACGTCAAGAGCATCTAAAAGAGACCGTACACTAGACATTTTCGATATTCCAACTCACACAATTAACTTTTTCTTAGCACTGTACTGTTTGCTGTTCTGACGAACTGTGAAGAGCTCGAGCCAGCAAGTCTGCTTTTATGCCCATTTCCCCCACTACACCGCCTTTATTCCTTTTGTTCGATGCATTAAGTATAATATTTAAACTTGTCAGATGCAAGGCCAAGGCCAAGGCCGACGTAACCGGCAATACCAGGGTCGTTTTCAGGGCTGTAATTTTCATGGATTTTTTTTTTTGTCCCTGTCAAGGTTATTTTAAAGAAGCATATAAATATAGTACTAAACTTGTTAGATGCGAGGCCAAGGCCAAGGTCAAAGTACCCGTCAATGTCAGGGTCGTTTTCGAGGTTGTAATTTTCAAGGATTTTTTTTGGTCCTGTCAAGGTTATTTTAAAAACAAGGACATTAATGAACGTGCCATCCAGAGAAGAAATTGGGTCATAGAAGAAGCTTACCTGTACAGAAGAAATTAACATGTATTTTATTTCTTAATTTTTAATTTTTTGTTTGTTATTTTTTTTATTTTTTTTTAATAATAAAAAGTAAACTCAATCTTTTGTTATATTTTAATTTTTTTTCAATAAAACAATAGTAAAATGAATCTGTATGTGTATTTATTAAACATCACCTAAAATACGTTTTGCAATCCATATTTTTCTGCAGAGTCCGTTTATTAATGAAATAGAACCATATATTAGGGTGAAATCTAATGGTTTCAAATCAGTCTCACATAACAATGTCAGAAGTAAACACTATTGATAAGTTCGGTCGCAAAAGAAAATTTAAGGATTTTAACTTTATGCGAGGTCCTTCAGGAATAGGTTTTAAACTTACACCTAATGGAGATTACGACATGGGAAGCAAAAGATTGTGCTATTTAGCAGAACCTCTTGAAGGAGACGATGCGACCACACGAAATTATGTTGATAATAACCTTGCTCAGTGTGTGCAAGATACGCAGAAAGCTTTACATGACTCAACAATTGTTATTAAAGATATATTCAGAAACCAACTTGAAGGTTACGTACGCAAGAAATTAATTGAAACCGGTCAAGAACTTAGAGGATACATTGATGATACTGTTATTGCAATATATGAACTTAGGCAAGACGAACTGCGTGATGAACTTAACTCTAGAATGTTGAAAATTGAAAAGACTATGGAGGATCTTGTCAGCAAACCTGTTTCACATTAAACATTTACTCGTAGACCTGTGCGTTTAATTTACTATTAGACAAATTTTTCAACAATAACTTTTACAGTTTGTTATTTGTCGACACTTCATTATATTTATAATTTTAAAATAAAGGTTCAATAAAAAAGCAATCAATCAATGAATACATGTTTTTTATTTAAAAAAAAAAAAAAAAAAAAAAAAAAAAATTACAATACTATCGTTACATATTAATGTTGTATGTTTAATAGAAATAATAAAAACAATACAAATAATGAAATATGGATTTTCCAGATTACGTGCTGTCCTGACTTAGAAATGATTCCAACACGGTGACTAAATTTGCTAAGTTTTCTTCCGGGTCTGTTTTGTAAAAATCTATGTCTGCATGCCCCCAAGGTAGAGTTTTGGTTGAACTGGGAATTACATAACGTTTATCATCGCTATGTGACAATGCTACTTTATTTATTATGTTGGTATAAATGTTATGTAATTCACTTCTAAATGTCTTCATCTTTCTTAATATCAAACCACCCCGTTCAACAATTCTTTGGTAGTCTTCCTGATGAAGGTCTTTCTCGATAACACATTTTTTGATACCTTTGGCTTTTTTTAATTCATTATTAATGGACTTTACATAATAAGCCTTCGCGCCGGTACCATAAAAACTTATTATCGGATCACCAGGAAACTCATCTTTCATTCTACCAACTACAGAATTACTTTTAATTATGTTGAAATTATTAATTTCGGGGTAATTTGATGTATCGAATTTTTCGGGGTTTTCTGATATAGTTTGATAAAAGTTTTCCGTATACACTTTTAATATAAGCGAGTCAGTATCGGTGTAAAGTAACGAAGCATCATCGCCAAACTTGGATTTAATAAAATTATAATAAAAATCGTATATTACAGTCTTTGATATATCTAATATGGAAAAACCGATATAAATTGGTTTATTGTACAATATTTTAACTTTATTCATATGTATAGCAACAAAGTTCTCGGTAAATATCGAGCTACTATTGAAATTGGGGCGGGATATTAGTGCTCTAGCTCCATTTCTGCCTACACTGTTCTCCCAATGTGTTACTAATTTTATATCCTTTCGATTTTCCACATTTTCCATAGTTTTACCAAATATCGCGTTATTTTTTAATTTAAAAGTGTCCTTCGCAAATTTTGTGGTGGCCTTGTTACGTAAATTGGTATTAAAATCAATATACGATTTTAGCCATTTTGATTGCTCAAACTGTAATACTCGATGGGTTTGCATTACCACTAAGCCGTTGGCGATGGCTTGTTTTAAAGTTCTATAGTGTACAATGTATTTTTTTTTATCTTGTAAATTGGGAATTAATTTCGGTAATTTAGCGTTTTCTGTTGGCGGTATGATATTTTCTACTAGAAATGGAAGATCAGAATGTGCATCATGCAACTCAGTCGGATAATGCACATCCACTTCCAAAACGTAGCCATGTAAACTATCATCACCAACAGCCATAATATTTAAATCCAGAATTTCGCGCTCGCTTAACCATCGAAAACCACCATATGGTAATGCTTGTGACATACTATGACCATATAGATTTGTAGCATCAAGGTATGTTATAAATGAAGAAGGTTTTGTTGGGTCATAGTCTGGTAAAAAAATATTATTAGCGATGTGCTTCCTTTCTGTACACTGGCTTATGCCGCCGCGTATACCTTTCTTAAAAAAATGTATCATGTCTATATCAGTTAAGAGCTCTAACTCTACCTTAGTCATACGTAGCATACAATCAAATGATAAACTTGGAAGGGTATAGTAATGTGCTGGATCAAGTTTATCGAATTTTAAGCAATTATTCCGAAATTGCTCAAAAACATCACACAATAGCAACACATCTGATTTTAAATACACGTCCGAATAGTCCCCCAAAGTTTTACACCCAAACAAGCGCCATACTTCTTTTGCTCTTCTATAGCTTTCATCGCTAATATGTTCTTCCCGTAAATTATCATAAAATTCATCTTTACTTGGAAGACATGTATTTTCCATTTTTTCTATAGAGTCAATAAAGCTATAGGGAAAAACACCCTTTTGACGCATCAAATTAAATTGGTTGATATTTGAAAAATGTTTCCGCGTTTCAATAAAATCGTCGTCGTTTAAACCGCTGCCTAAATTTTCCAAAGACGTTGACAGAAATTTAAAACTATCAATAAATCGCAACTTTAAATATTTCCTCTTGACTTTTCCACATTTACTATCAAAATAATCGTGCACATAAATGCTTTTGGTAAATGATATGTACTTTTCCTTACTTTGAGCCAAAACACCAATTTTATCCCCATATTTACATAACTCTTTTATAAATAAATGGCTGTCGTAGCCGCTTAAGTTATGAAATATGATAGGGATAAAAGAGGGTAATTTATAATTTAAATTACAAACGGAATGTGCAGCACCAAATCTTTTTGCACCAGTTATGTGACAGTGGTCTCGTACTTTAATCTCACCCTCTTCAAAAGGGCCTTCACATATACCACATATTTTAGCATCATTAAACTCCCTTTTTTCTTCAGGCGTTAACGGTTTCATAGGCTTAATGTCTTTTAAATATGTGTTGTATAGAGCCCTTAAATCACACTCGATACGATCCACAAAGACTTGAGCTGCATTATTCCCCCGAAATAGCTCAAATTTCGAAAGTGAGTCGTCAAAAGAGCATTTAATTAAATAAGCAAAAGAATATGGTTCATGTTTAAAACTTTTTACAGTGTAAGAATTTTGTGGGTTTGGTTGTACCGTTTCAATGGGTTTTAAAACAGATTCGAAATCTGCATAAACCACGAATGGAACGCGCATTTGCTTTTCTATACCCTCGAATTTTAAAATATTTTCCGGCACACTCTTTCCAAATTTATCGATTTTTAAATCCACTGAGGGTGTTTGCGTGAAAATGTGGTTACAATCGTAGCTTTGATGTAAAGTTAAAGCTGACGGTGTACTAAAATAAATGAGGCAACCATCACAGAAATATATTTTATGTTGTTGACAACTAATTTGACTTGAAACTAAACGTGATAAATCCCGAATCCAACAATAATGACTCTTTGAACAAGTCGTATCGCAAAAATGTTCACCGCCATCTTTACTACTACAGTCTTTTGTAATTAACAATAAATTTACATGCCTATCCAACTTTTTTGACGCATACCTCAGTGGACCAATAACTTCATGTATTATTTCATTATTTTCATATTTAGATTCCAGACCGTATACGTTAATTGATATGTTGTTCATTTCCTCAAATTTTTTAATGTCACGTAATTTTACTGGAAAATCCATACCTGTTACATTTAGCACTCTAGAAAAATGGGGGTAGGATGTCTTCTGTGAAGGCTCTGCTGTTGGAGGAAACAATGCTGATGTTACAGCCCACGCAAAGCAAAATTCGTCCTGGTTAATCACATTGACGACAGCTCCTTTCTTTTCAATAGAACACGGCAACTTGATGTATGATGAGCCACCCATAGGCATATACTTGTTGATACCAACTTCCAAGTATAAAATTCGCACAAGAGCCCATCCTATAACAAGAAAAATAATATATAAAAATCAGTTTAATATATCGGGTTTTGATTTTTCCATACCTGAATCTTTCTCCTGGAACTCTGTCGCCTGCGTTTTTATTGATTCGGTGAAAGAATGGTAAACGGCATCCAAATCACTTTCTACACTAATTATTTGATTAGCAGTGTTGAAGGATTTTTCACTGAATATTTCTTGTGATGGAAGCATGTACTCGCCAACAGCTGTCATGTTAACTTTTAAAGCATGATGCACACGCAATAAATTATTAACAAGTTCCACCACCTTGGATTTAATGTCTGCAAAGAACATTACGTAATCGGAATGCTCCATATCACTGCTAACCCGATAGGTTGCAATTCTTCTTTTGAAGGCACATTGAACGAGTTGCACACCATGACATACCGGCAAACATGAATTATTTTTATGTTGTTGTGTTCGTTTATGCGCTGACATATGATTTATTGGAACATCTACATTACATGTAGCGCAATTAATTACCGGAATCGTCGATGTATACTCTTCAATTCGGAGCCGTTTTCCTCCAGGCACTTCATTAAATCTCGCCGCACACGATTCTCTTTTATGACGTCTCATATTATAACTCTTAGTAAACTTAGAACCGCAATTTTCACAAACATATGCCATGATTTGTCAAATATTAACACATGTACTACCTATACAAGTCAGAGCCAACTGATGAATGAAACTGCCCCATACTCTATATAAAACCATTCAAGGTCACCCCCAACCACGTAACATATCTTCAAGGTCACACACCCAAGATGACCTTCAACAAAGTCAAGGTCGTCTCGACCAAGGTCAAGGTCAAGGTCACACACACAACCTTGAACACAAGGCCAAGGCCAAAGCACACGTGCACTTTCAAGGTCAATGACAAGGACATGTGGGCGGGGCCAAAGAGGGGTGAAGCAAGGTCAAGGTCAAGGTCGAGGAGTGGGGGGATTGAGAGAATCGGGTTATGTTCACTACTGTCATATATGGTTCAGTGATAAACTTTAATCTTGCCTTGTTACTTAACCTCAAGAATAGAGAAAAACCGCGACTTTCGCACTTTTAGGTTAGAATGCCTTGAAAATCTGAAGTAACAGGTCCATTGTGGCTTCAAATTTAGCGTGGCAAAAACCTTCAGAAAATATAGTCTGGTTTCTGATTCTGCGGGGCGACGAAATTTTATCAGTCTGTGTTATCAACTCTAGTCAATTATCATGACTAATCTTATAGTAACCTCCTTTACTACCTCCAATAGTTTGTTACCTTTTACCTCAAAATGTCTCAAAATTATTTCATTGACAGATGTGCAAATAAACTTTCATTTGAAGAAGTTACACAACCAGTCCTAATAACAAACTTCTTTTGGTATACTTATTGGAGATCTAATGATGAGTTAGTTTTGAATTTGTCGTTACAGGATTCCTTGGGAGGTAATCTGCTAGCTGTTTCTCCATCTTTTAGGTGTTATTCTACATGTAATAAAATACGGGGCAGTCTGTTTTCAACTCTTCCTTTAACATGCCTTCGTTTTTGTCTCCTCTAACTTATTGTTCTCCCATGTCAGTGTTTTTATGTAGTCTCTTTTGGTTTTGTTAACTATTGCTTTCAAGGTTCTTATCTCAGCAGTTTCACATTTTGCTTTTATACGATTTGTAAATTAATAAGTAGAAAATATAATTTTAAACTCTGGTCTTGGGGCTAACAAAAAAATATTTGTAATAAATTCCATATCTTCAAGTTTAAATTTTTCTACTTCATATTGCACCTACAAAGGGCAGCAGGCTATCTAACATTGGAACTAAATATCTTTTTGGTATTTTTATTTTCCAACATAGTCGTCTCTAATGACTTTACTCCTTACTTCCTTAATCCTGTGTATTTCTATTTTTAGGAATACTCTTCTGCATTCGTTTCTCCATCAATTCTTATCCTAGGTCTTTTGTTTTACTTCTTCTCAATTTATCCTTCTTCTTTCTGCTGCTATCCTAACATTTCGATGCTCTATTTTCTTTTTGGATTTTTGCATGTTACTTGCGTCTCATGCACCTTTTCGTTAGTTTCTCGTTATTCACACGACACATATGACTGAATTACATTAACTCTCTTTCTTCTATTTTTCGTTATTAGTTTGATGCCCAAGTTCTTCCAGTATTTCTCATTTCTTATCTTATTTTCTATTCTTTTTAAAAGTCTCATATCCAATGCATTGACATATGCTTTAATCATTCCTGTTAATGCCCATGTTTTATTAGCATACATTACTGTTGGCCTTATTACTTTTCCCGCTATTTTCGTCTCTATCTGTTTTGGGATTTTGTTTTTCACAGGAACGTTGTTCTCATGATATAGAACATTCTTCCTGCTTTTTTATTACCTGAATGATTTTATGACCCATTTTTTCATCGCTTTGTATGGTTGTTCCCTGATATTTGCAATTTTTCACTTGTTTCTTGTATTTGTTGTGATATTTATCTTTATACCTTTATGATTTCTCTGTCTAAAATTTCTAGATTCCTTTGTAAACCTTTGGCTGTTATAAAAGGAAGATGTAGTTCTTGTTTTTTAGTTTTTTTGCTTACTTGTCCTATCGCAAGTATTAAGTCTTTTTTTGCTTCTATCCTGCCTTAATGCACATTGACTGTCTTCTAAACTATTTTCAGTTATTTCTATATTCTTTTTTCCATTATACTTGCTAATATTTTTCCGGAAACCCTTGCCAGTGTAATTTCTCAATAGTGATTACAATCCTTCCTGTTCCCCTTTTTATATATCGGCACTATTTTACCCAAATTGCATTTTTACGGAATTATTTTTAGTATAATCTCATTTATACTCTATTTAGTTGTTTTGTTCCTTTTTTTTCTCATCTACTATGTCATATCGGGTGTTATGTTATTTCTTCTAGATGCCTTTCGTAATTTCATCTTTTTTATAGACTTTATAATTTCTTTTTCCTCTATTGGGCTTAAATTCTCTATTACACTTCCCTTTTTTAATCTTTCTCCATGTCTTTATTTATTAATTTTGGAAAACGTTTTCGCCATCTGTCCATTATTTTCTCTTCCTGTGCTATGTATCCCTCTTCACCTTTTATGTTACTCATGTTTCTTCTTTTGTCTTAGTTGTTTGAGTGTACCTTAAAATAATTTGTGGTTTTCTCATAGTTTTTACTCATTATTTCTTCAAATTTTATCTATGACTTCTGTTTTGCTTCTGCAATAATATATTGTATATGTTGTTATTCTTATATATTGTTTTTGGCTTTCTTTTACAATTTGTTTTCTTTATGTGGTCTACCATTCCGTTATTTTTCCATGTTTGTCTGTTTTTCTTGCATCCTTTCAACGCTTTCTTTGCTACATCTAACGAACTCTTTTTGAATTTATCCCACTTCTCTTTTATTCCGTTCAGTTCCACAAATTTTTTATTTTATGTCTCCTGATTTTTCTCGCGATATTTCAATTTTTTAAGATCATAACTTTAAATATTTAGATTTATTTTCTAGCTTTTTTCCTTTTCCTCTCTTATTTCCTTTATATAGTTCACTTTTACCAAGTTGTGTTTTTTTCGATTTCACTTACTTTTTCTTATTATAAAATAATCAATCGTGATTTTATTTGATAATAACAAAATGATTTTTCTAGGCATACAAAATATACATTAACATCTTCTTTCAAATATTTATTATCTATGACTTCCTTTTCAGTGCTTTTTCAGATTTTTATAGGGAGTACTGTTCTTCTACTTTCTTTCGATTAAGTCCTATTGCAGAAAAAACAGGTGTAATCAATCCGTGTATGATTTTTAAAATTTTTTAAAGGTACAAAATAAAGAATTATAATTTTGTGACGCGTTTTCGTAGGCTGGGAGCGGGGGAGTCGGTTGTGCTCTACGGCTCTTCTTCGTTCATAGCAGCGGAACATCGGTCAGTGGATATTTCTTGTGCAGACAGTCATCGGTCAAATGCTCAGCGCAGTGGTATCGGGTCAGCGGCAGCTACGTAAATTCGGGATATCCCTGCTCTCTCAACTGATCAACGGTTTGACTGCCTGAAGGTCAAACATCCACTCGGGGGTCGGTTCTCGGGCGCCACCCTCGGGATTTAACGTGGTCGAGGGCCCACTTTATGCACCGGGCAGCTTGTTACAGTGGAGAAACGGCAAGCCAGGGGTCAATTGCGTGTATTAGTGCTGGCTGCCGGCTGCCAATTGTTACATATAATGGTAAAAATGGGACTAGGTAATAAAACAAACGGTTATAAAACATCCTGTATCCTGTATTCCATTCTCTTATACAAAGACATGGCCTAAAACTAACTTACAATCTAAGATGTACAATAACATAAACAAATAAAATGGTCTGGAAGGCAAGAGTATGTTTTGAGAGCTGATCACGGTTGCGCTAAAGACGGTAACCCGGCGGTATCATTCTCGACGCTATTCACGTACCTCGTACTATTCGGTCGTGACGCTACTCACGACGGCTTGTACGCAAATTATCGCGCCTCGTATCTAAAATCCGCGTTCCCGGTTCGCGGCGCTTCGTATTAAAACTCGACCGACGACGGTATACGCGGTATGTAACAATAACACGGCATCGATCGGCGATAGGCGGCGTCTTTACACGGCGACGGTCTTTACACGCGGCGGCGGCGATAGGCGTCGGGGCAGCAGTTGTTTAGCGCCCTTGTCAACGGACGTTGGCGGGTACCTGGCGGTAAACACATTCCTGGTCATTAGAGGGGCAGGACGTAAGGAAGGAAGTGTGTGGTAAAAACCATATACACACAAGCCTAGCCTCACCTACATCACCAGACCAGGAAGGCGCGGCACAGCAGGCGACCCAGTCCAGTCCGTTTGGACTGTTGACCTGGGTGGAGACCGTTTGGTTCTCAGCGAAATAATGGTCTGCTCGGACTTAAATAGACGGCTCGAGCTCCCACTACGCTGACGTGTGACGGTGTGCGGTGATCGCGCATACGATACTGCTGTATGCGGCGCGCGATTGCTATGGTCGGACGCTCTGAAAATCTCGGAAAATTATGTTTCCCGGCATAGCGCGGTAAATCTAATTATAGGTCGGTAATCTTGAAACTTTAAGCAATCTTTTCCCGCAAGAATCAGATTTTTCGGATGTTAAATAAATAAATTAAATCCCGGCGAACATACACTTGCCCAAAATTTTAGTAACTTCGTTACACTTTTAAATTTTATCTTTATAATTTATTTTCACTTCCGCGTGAGTAAGTAAAAAAGCCACTAAATCATAATTGATAAAACTCGTCCGCCTTCTTAGAATTACCTCACTCTACAACAGCGGTTCCCAACTCTTTTCTTCCTGCGAACGCCTTCTAAAAACCGGAAAATCATTAGGAACAGTGAATGAAACAGTAAAATTGGGTTATTAAAATTTATTTTCCACATTGAATAACAATTTATAACGAAAAACTAAAACATAATCGTAAAATATTTACAGATAAACATTATTAAAACTAAAGTAATAGTCTAAGCAACAAAAAAAGAATTAATACAAATTCAATACAATAATGAAGAACTTGAAAAATACCCGCAACGGAATATTTATGTCTGTTTCATGGAAAAAATAAATTAAAAATTTGTTCGGTGTCGGAAAGTTTGGGTCTTAGATCAGGTTCTGCACTTAACCTGTTGCTGTACTTATTGTTCAGGTAAGTGTATGTTGGAAATTCTTTTTCACATAAATATGTTGTACAAATGTGCATTAAAACTTTAATGGCTTTTTCCTCCAAAATAGGATACTCATTTCGTACAACTCTAAATCAATTAAAGAGTGGTATCTAAAACAATTTTTAGGGAATTGTCAGAGGATAGGTCAATGAGCTTTTCTTTTTCCAGTAAAATTGAAGAAATATACCAACTTATATCTCCTTGAATTGCAATTTCAACTTCTGCATAAGTATAGAATGGGGCACCACATCAATGGCTTTCCCAAAGTCAGTGTAAACAACATCCATCTGATCATGTTTATCCAAGGCTCCCGACAAGGTGTTCACCATACAATAAGTTACCTACGCGTGACCTTCTCCTCATGATTTAAACAAGATTGTCTCAAATATTTTGGTCATTGCAGAGAGCACGGCAACTGGTCTGTGGTTTTTTTATATCAGTTCTTAAGCCCTTCTTAAAAACAGGGCAAATTTTAACTTTTTTCCACTCAGTAGGAAAGCATTTGTTCTTAGGCTTATATCAAACATAGTTTTTAGCGAAAATCTAACTACGTCTATGAAGCCTTTAATTATATAAGGCCGGATGCCATCAGGACCAATTACCTGGCCCATTTTAAGGGCCGCCGTAGCGTCAACCACATCGCTGTCACTGACGGAATCAATCATAATCATGTCAAAATACATATTTTCTATCAGCGCGTCATTTAGAGAAACATCGGCAGAATATAACCCGCCAAAGTAATCAGCGAAGGCGTCGCATACCTCTTTACCAGTAATACATTGCCTTCCATCAAGGGATATCCTGCTTGGTATATGTTTTGTTAAGTTTTTATTATTACTGTAGTTTCAAAAAGACTTGGAATCATTATGTATATTTTATTGAACTTTATTTATATAATTTTTATGTGCCCGTGCTATACTATGTTTAATTTTCCTTCTAAGACGTGATAACTTTAGGTTCTGAGCATGGTTATATTTATTTTTTCCTTTATGTCTTAGTCGATCATTTCTTTTCAGGTCATTTATTATTGTTTTGTTATACCAAATAGGATATGATCTGATACATACCCCGGATTTGGGCACGCATATTTCCAATATATTATATATTTCACTATAAAATAATTCGACTGGTTTATAAAACATCAACAGAATTTTCCAGGAAAAATTAATTGACATTAAGAAACATGTCGTACAGCAATCCAAAGTCAGCACTTCTAAAGTTGTAGCTGCTAGTCATACTTCGCTTAAGTTGATATTCCCTCCTATAGTCAATGCCAATTTTAGTTTCTAAGTTCGAATGATGACTGTCCTCAGACACAAGACTGTACGCAGCTCCCGAAACCGTACTTATTATTACATCCAATGTATGTCCCAAAGAATTAATGTTTTTATTCTGCTGAGAGCAGTATCTTACTTTAAGCTACGCTGTAAAAACTACGAATTGTTAAAAATCGCATGCTACAAACTCTATCCTTCTATTCCGTGCACTTTGTGAGAACTTTGGAAGCTTCCACATTTCTTTACTACTTCACGAAGTTAGATAACTTTCTCATGACAAAGTTTTAACCTGCCTATTTGAATTAAAGTCTGAAGTTCAGGCATTTTTCCTTGACTATCCATTTCATTTGTTCTCTTGTGTATTTGATATTCTTTGGCTGCAAAAGCTTTCATACTTAAACGATATTTTCTCTAAACTAAATGATTTAAATCTGCCTTTACAGGCTTCACCATTTGCAATGTGCATGATAGAAGAGCAGCCATGCTAAAGAAGTTTAACTTCTGTATTCAATGTCTGCATGTTAATGAGCATGAATGCTTTGGTTCTCTCAGCACCATTTTATTACAAAATGAAATTCAAATTAACGAAAATATTAAAAGAGATATTACTGAACATCACTACATAGTATAAAACAAAGTCGCTTTCTCTGTCCCTATGTCCCTTTGTATGCTTAAATCTTTAAAACTACGCACCGGATTTTGATGCGGTTTTTTTCAATAGATAGAGTGATTCAAGAGGAAGGTTTATATGTATAATAACATCCATTAAATAGTGGAGAAATACTGTTATTTTTGAGGTTTTTAATGTGATGTCGTTAATTATCATATTTTTTTCCGCTTACATTGCAAACGCAGGCTGAACCCTACGAGATTTATCAAAATAATGTAGTAATTATTTGTACACATTGAAAAGGTCTACAGAAAACTCCGCGATGGTATATGTCTATCTCTCATGGATATCCCACAATAACATATTTTTGTCATTTACTTTTTACGACAAATAATGGCAAATTTTGAAGCGATTTTAACCAATACAGCATTAATCCTTATCCAATTAAATAGCTTAAATACATTGTTGATTTAATATAGATCTATATGGTCCTTTACAGCACAAGATTTAAATGAATATTTTCGAAGATATTACAGATTTAAAATTGCGGGAAGTAGCGCTTGCGGCGGTACTGGCCGACCGGGGCGGCGGCAGCGTGCCTATAAATAGCGCGTCGGAGGCCGATGTAATAATTGTTGTAAAAATAAAATAAATAGTCACAGTTTTTCTGTGCGATTAATGGTTAAATACTATTTTTCTTATAAAACTATTGTTCAGGAATCTTAGTTATTTTATTTTTTTGGGCAATAAATTATTTAATTATTCCAATTAGGGACCATGTGACATAATAATGTACTCTAAAATTACACTTCAATTTATGTCGCCTTTATCATAAACACTGTTATTTTCAATATATTTTCTTATTATATTTTTTCTTAATTTTTTTGCTGCGCACAAGTCGCATAGCCAATCCAAGCGAATTAGTCATATATAGAATCAACTCACGCTCTAAATAGGGTCGAGTACGGTATCGTTCTTCCGGTTGGCATCGTGGCAAAATAATCAATTAATTTTAGAGACAATTTCTGCGAACCTTACAGTGCGGGAAGAAACTAGGTGAATTGAGTAGCCTTGCGAACACCAGCAAGAGGGTACCCTCAGGATCAAGATTGTGCCCTATTGACCGTACGGAAAGGTAAGCGATTTGTGCAAGTTTTTCATTTTCTTTTTCTACCAATTCAAAAATTACAGTCCACTACATTTTCATATTTTCCGCGTCATTTATGTTTCTTCTATTGCCGGATGAAAAACCGTTTTTTAGTTTTTTTCTAAAAGTTTTCAAAATTTTAATATCTATAAATTAAATTGCATTATTTTGTCACAAACCACCATTTTCTTTTTTATATACTTAAGGTCATTTGCATATAATAGGTATTAACCCCAGAGTAATTTAACTTTGAGTCTTATTATTAGGCATCCAGGTTTGGCTGCAAAACTGGAACCTTCAGTATCTATAAATCTGTACCTTAAAAATTATATTCTCGCGCACAAGATTTCAGCGAGCATTTAAACCGCTGTGCGCAATTTAACACGTGGATCGTACTACCGTACCACACTATCTTTCTTTTTCTCTTTTTCATATTAAATAAAATTTCAGCTTTATTAAAATATTTATCTGCTCCATTTTGTGATATCTACGGTATAAAAAACGTTTGTACCTTTTTATCACATTACTTTCATTTATTAGCATTGGATGGTGCATATTTTGCGAATTTTTATAAACAATTTTTTACTTGCCAGTTCGCTTAACATTGTATCGTTCAATATATATTTATCAATTTTTCCTTTTGTCTTTCATATGCCTATCAAACGTATTTCAGCATTGTCTGATGCATATTTCGCGAATTCTATATAAACAATATTTTTTACTTCTGCAATTCGCTTAACATTGTATCATTCAATCTTCAATTTTTTTCGTTCTGCTTTCCAGAAGCGTGCAAAATACATTTATTTACATTAATTTTCTTCATATTTTTCTGATTTTTTATAATGGCGGATAAATTAACTAAAGCTAATTTAAAACGTACTACGGCTTTTAAACACCTACAAGAGACTCACGAAGCCGGAATCAAAGCTTCTAGTGACGCCTCTTTAAAATCTACATTTTTAGCTCGTGCAGATGCTATTGACAACATATATAACGATTTTCAATCGGCTCATAATACTATAATTTCTAGTGACGCCTCTTTAAAATCTACATTTTTAGCTCGTGCAGATGCTATTGACAACATATATAACGATTTTCAATCGGCTCATAATACTATAATTTCTTTAATTGACGATAAAGATTTTGCAAATTACGATGGGATGCGTATTGCTGCAGATGAGGCCTACTATGGTATTAAATACTTTAAACATGATTTCTTATTAAGCGATTCCGCTTCTTAAATAGCTAGTATTTCAATTAATCCTAATTTAAATGTGCCTACAGTTTCCAAAATTGTAGCTAAACTTCCAAAACTTAATTTACCAACTTTCAATGGTAATTACAAAGATTGGCCAAGTTTTTTTGATTTATTTAAAAGTCTCATCCACAATAACGCAGACTTATCTAATGTTGAGAAATTTCAATACTTACTCACTTCTTTAGATAAAGAGTCTTTAGCTTTAGTTAAGGGTATCCCTCTTACAGAAGCAAATTATATTATTGCCTTTGAAACGCTTGAAAAACGGTACCAAAATAAGCGCATTTTGGCTACACAATATTATAATGAAATATTTTATGCAGCATCTATTCAAAAGGTTACTTCTAAGGATCTTAGACATCTTTTAAATGTTTTTTCTGAAAACGTAGCAGCCTTAAGAGCTTTAAAACTTCCTGTAGATCAATGGGATTTTTTGTTGTTTAATATGTTACTAAATAAACTTGATTCTAAAACCAGAACCAGTTTTGAGCTTGAAAATAGTCTAAATCAAGAATTACCTACCTACAGACAATTAATTACTTTCTTAGAAAGACAATGTATAGCTTGAGAGTCTGTTCAATATACTTCTTCAGTGAGTTCTGATAAGTCAAATTTTAAATCTTCTAATTATCATGCATTAAACAACAAGAGATCTACATCCAATTTTGTTACGAATCCGCTTTCACAAAAAAGCGAACCTACGTGTACTTTATGTTCTGCTTCTCATGCATTATTTAAATGTAAATTATTCTTGGCTAAAACGCCACAAGAAAGATTTTCTTATGCTAAACAGCACAAACTATGCGTCAACTGTTTAGTATCTCCCCACTCTATTAAAAATTGTGGTTCTTCTCACAGATGTAAAATCTGCAAATTTCCACATCATAGAACTCTACATTTTAACAAAAATTCTTCTTCTTTCGTGCCTTCTAATGACAATAACTTGCCTAAGTCTAATTCAGACACTGTTACGGCTATCGAACATTATTCTAATGATGATCAGTCTAATTTTACCGTCACGAAAACTCACTGTATTGCGAACACTTTGTCTGTTCCGCAACATACTATTTTATTATCCACTTGTGAAATAGATATCAAGGACATTCGAGGACATTTTCAGAAAATCCGTGTACTTTTGGATACGGGCTCTATGGCAAATTTTATGTCTGAGTCGTGCGCTAGAAGACTGGGTCTACATCGTAAAAAATTCTCCATTCCAATTGAGGGTTTAAATGGAATGTCAACTTCCACCAACAGCGGTCTTGTTCAATGCGTCATCAAATTCTGTGGTCAATTGGATCCGGTTTTTTATTTTGAAGCTATTATCATGCCCAAAGTTTGTTCTAATCAACCAAAAATTCACATTAATATTTCCGAAATGGAACATATTCGAAATTTGAAGCTTGCAGACAGTCGGTTTCATATACCAGGACCAATAGACATGCTTATTGGAGCTGAATTGGTACCTTTATTTTTAAAATCAGGCCGTATTGTCGGCAATTCCGATCAACCTGTAGCTTTAGAGACTATTTTTGGTTATGTTTTACAGGGTAAAACTAGCTGTTCAGTTCCTTTCAGGAATCCTGACCCTTTCTTAAATTGTCTCGCTTCTTTGGATGATTGTATCGATATTCAGTTACGTAAATTCTGGGAGGTCGAACAAATAACTAAAATCCCTTCTTGGTCCACTGAAGACAAGAAGTGCGAGGAAATATTTAAAAATTTAGTCTTCAGAGAAACTTCTGGACGGTTCTCGGTACCTTTACCTTTTCGTCAATCAAAACCAAATTTTGTTGATACTTACTCTCAAGCATATCGTCGATTTTGTATGCTAGAACGACGTTTTTCCAAAAATTCTGAATTATCTAGAAAATATACAGATTTCATGCAAGATTATCTCGACAGTGGTCACATGTCCTTAGTGCCACAAAGTCGATACAGATGTCCGTCTGCTTATTACATCCCACATCATGCTGTTTTTAAACAGGAGATGTCGGGCTCAAAAATAAGAGTTGTATTTGATGCTAGTCTTCGTGATATACAGGGTGTCTCTCTTAATGATACTCTTCTCGTTGGCCCAAAGCTCCAACGTGATATTTCTACTTTACTTTTAAATTTTCGATTCTTTCCTTACGTTTTTGTTTGCGACATAAAACAAATGTACAGACAAATAAATGTTCAGCCTGAATTCTGGGATTACCAACGCATTTTATGGCGTTTCTCACCTTCTGAACCTCTTCAGGAATATTTTCTACGTACTGTTGTTTACGGAGTTTCATCTTCGCCCTACTTGGCCTTACGTACTCTGCAAGAGCTAGCGGTTCAAGAGGAATCTTCATTCCCTAGGGCAGCTCAAGTTCTTCGTCGCCAGTTTTATATATTGACGGATTAATCGGTAGCTACGATTTAAAATCTGCGTTGTCACTTCAGCTTGAGCTCATTGAACTTATGAAGAAAGGAGTATTTGAATTAAGTAAATGGGCAAGTAACGATCCTGCTCTTTTAGCTCATATATCTCCTTCAAATATCCAGGAGTCTTGCAGTTTTGATAAAGATGATCCTTCTTTTATTAAAATATTAGGTTTAAAGTGGGATCCCAATTCAGACATTTTTTCCTATTATTATGTTCCCATGGAACGCCCCTGTACTAAACGCAATATTCTATCTGAAATTAGTAGAATATTTGATCCACTTGGATTTGTTTCTTCTTGCTTGTTACTTGCGAAACGTCTTTTGCAACGTTTATGGGAATCCAAAGTTTCTTGGGATGAGTTTCCGTCCGACGATATTCTCGAAACTTGGACCAAATTCAAAGCTGAATTGCCCAAGCTTGCTGATATCAAAATATCTCGCTATGTAGGCTCTAATTCGATATCTCGAATTGAACTAAATGGATTCTGCGATGCTTCTCAAGTCGGATACGCTGGTGTTGTTTACTTTCGTGTAGAAGACACATTAAACAATGTCAAAACTTTCCTTATCTGCGCTAAGTGTCGTGTTGCGCCATTAAAACCTGTATCAATAGCAAGACTTGAGCTTCTTGCAGCAGTTTTGCTCACGGATCTAATGGAATTTGTCAAGGAAAGTTATGCTGATCTTGTTATTTTTGACGCCATACATGCTTGGACAGATTCCATGGTCACACTTGCTTGGTTGTCTTCTTCTCCTCATAAATGGAAGACATTTGTTGCCAATCGAGTAAGCCACATTCAGGAAATTTTACCTATTTCATCTTGGCACCACGTCCCCTCCAAGCATAATCCAGCAGACTGTGCTAGTCGTGGTCAAACTCCTCAGCAACTTTTGGATACTCCCATCTGGTGGTTTGGCCCAGAATTCTTATCTAAGAATCGAGTTTTCTGGCCGACACAGCCCAATTTTGCGGGTCAATCTGGTTTAGAGATATCCAAGGAAGAAATCAAATAGTTTTGAACGTTACGCTTCCTTGCGATGATTTTCTTGTTTTATTAGATCGATTTTCTTCATTATCTAAGATACAACGGATCATTGCATATACTCTTCGCTTTATTTCTAATTCAAGGTCAAAACCTAAAGTTAAAGGTCATTTGTCACCTTTCGAGATTGAAGCTTCCCTGCGAGTTATTATAAAACGTGTTCAACGAGATGTGTTTTCGGACATCTTAACGAAGATTTCGCAAAATAGTTTGCTACCGAAACCGTTTCGAAAGCTTGCTCCATTTGTCGATTCAGATGGACTGCTTCGAGTAAGAGGTAGGCTGAGGAAGTCTCAATTTTCTTTTGATGTAAAACATCCTATTCTTTTACCAAAATCGCATCGAATAACAGAATTAATTATCGAACATACTCATTGTACGAATTTTCATCCAGGATTTAAAACTTTGCACTATTTATTACTTCAACAGTTTTTTATCGCCCCGAAGTGCAATTTATAAATGTCTCTCCAAATGTATTCGATGCTTTCGATGTAAACCAAAATCATATAATCCCTACATGGCAGACTTACCAGCTCTCCGAATTTCTCAAATTAAGGCATTTTCTTCTATTTGCCTAGATTTTGCTGGACCTTTTTCACTCTTGATGAGCAAACATCGAGGTGCTAAAACCTTTAAAGGTTATGTTTGCGTTTTTGTTTGTACTTCCACTAAGGCTATTCATTTGGAGGTTACATCAGACCTTAGTTCTGAATCATTTTTAGCGGCCTTCAGACGTTTCGTCGCCTGTCGTGGCAAATGCGTCACTATAACTAGTGACCAAGGTACAAATTTTAAGAGTGCATATAGCCAACTTCTTGTTTTGGCGCAAGGTGCTGCTCAAAGATTGGCAATTACTTGGAACTTCAATCCTCCGGGCTCTCCACATTTCAATGGACTAGCAGAGGCCGGCGTTAAGTCTTTCAAGAGTCATTTTTACCGTGTCTTAGGAACTCAAATATTGTCTTATGAAGAATTCTACACATTATTAACCCAGATTGAATCTTTAATAAATTCACGTCCTTTATGCGCAATTAGTGCCGATCCAAATGACTTTCAGACTCTTACTCCCGGTCATTTTTTGATTCAAGAGCCTTTAAACAGTTCTGTCCCTGATCCAGATCTAAGCTCTATAAATTTAAATAGGCTTAATCGTTGGCAGCTTATTCAGCGCCTCCAGGGTGATTTTTGGAAACGGTGGTCTCAAGAGTATATCCATTCTCTTCAAGAGAGGCACAAATGGACTCAGCCATCTCCTCCTATTAATGAGGGCGCTCTAGTCCTAATTAAAAATGAGCAAAATCCACCCCTTCGATGGGAAATGGGTAGAATACTTAAATTACATCCGGGACAAGATGGTGTGGTTCGCGTAGTTACGCTTAAAACGTTCCACGGTGTTATACAACGACCGGTGGTCAAAATTTGCCCATTACCTGGCAACTAAAATCCTATTTTTGCAACGCAACATTATTTTTATTTTCTTTTTTCTTCAAGTTATATTAAAATTATTTTTTCTATTTTTACTAGGTTTAAAAACATTCGTTTTTGGTGGGGTGAATGTTCAGGAATCTTAGTTATTTTATTTTTTTGGGCAATAAATTATTTAATTATTCCAATTAGGGACCATGTGACATAATATTGTACTCTAAAATTACACTTCAATTTATGTCGCCTTTATCATAAACACTGTTATTTTCAATATATTTTCTTATTATATTTTTTCTTAATTTTTTTGCTGCGCACAAGTCGCATAGCCAATCCAAGCGAATTGGTCATATATAGAATCAACTCACGCTCTAAATAGGGTCGAGTACGGTATCGTTCTTCCGGTCGGCATCGTGGCAAAATAATCAATTAATTTTAGAGACAATTTCTGCCAACCTTAAAGTGCGGGAAGAAACTAGGTGAATTGAGTAGCCTTGCGAACACCAGCAAGAGGGTACCCTCAGGATCAAGATTGTGCCCTATTGACCGTACGGAAAGGTAAGCGATTTGTGCAAGTTTTTCATTTTCTTTTTCTACCAATTCAAAAATTACAGTCCACTACATTTTCATATTTTCCGCGTCACCTATTATATCTGGATCGAATAACTGGATAGGTAATCCTTTTCAAGGAGATATAAGTTCGCATATTTCTTTACCTCTACTGGAAAAAGAAAAGTTCATTGACCTATCCTCTGACAATTCCCTAAAAATTGTTTTAGAGATCACTCTTTAATTGATTTAGAGTTGTACGAAATGAGTATCCTATTTTGGAGGAAAAATCCATCAAAGTTTTAATGTACATTTGTACAACATATTTATGTGAAAAAGAATTTCCAACATACACTCACCTGAACAATAAGTACAGCAACAGGTTAAGTGCAGAACCTGACCTAGGACCCAAACTTTCAGACACCGAACAAATTTTTAATTTATTTTTTCCATGAAACAGACATAAATATTCCGTTGCGGGTATTTTTCAAGTTCTTCATTATTGTATTGATTTTGTATTAATTCATTTTTTTATTGCTTACACTATTATTTTAGTTTTAATAATGTTCGTCTGTAAATATTTTACGATTATGTTTTAGTTTTTCGTTATAAATTGTTATTCAATGTGGAAAATAAATTTTAATAACCTAATTTTACTATTTCATTCACTATTCCTAATGATTTCCCAGGAGGTGAGCCAATTTTTCCCGGTTTTTAGAAGGCGTTCGCAGGAAGAAAAGAGCTGGGAACCGCTATTGTAGAGTGAGGTAATTCTAAGAAGGCGGACGAGTTTTATCAGTTATCATTTAGTGGCTTTTTTACTTACTCACGCGGAAGTGAAAATAAGTTATAAAGATAAAATTTAAAAGTTATAATTCTTTATTTTATACCTCTCAAAAATTAAAAAATCACACAAGGATTGATTGCACCTGTTATTTCTGCAGTAGGACTTAATCGAAAGAAAGTAGAAGAACAGTGTTCCCTATAAAAATCTGAAAAACCACTGAAAAGGTAGACATAGATGATAGATATTTGAAAGAAGATGCTAATGTATATTTTGTATGTCTAGAAAAATCATTTTGTTATTATCAAATCAAATGATGATTGATTATTTTATAATAAGAAAGAGTAAGTGAAATCGAAGAAAACACAACTTGGTAAAAGTGAACTAGATAAAGCAAAAAAGAGAGGATAAGGAAAGAAGCTTGAAAATAAATCTAAATATTTAAAGTTTTAAACTTAAAAAATTGAAATAGCGCGAGAAAAATCAGGAGATATAAAATAAAAAATTTGTGGAACAGAACGGAATAAAAGAGAAGTGGAATAAATTCAAAAAGGGTTCGTTAGATGTAGCAAAGAAAGTGTTGAGAAGATGCACGAAAAATAGACAAACATGGAAAAATAACGGAATGGTAGACCACATAAAGAAAACAAATTGTAAAAGAAAGATAGCCAAAAACAATATATAAGAATAAAACCCTATATTATTGCTGAAGCAAAGCAGAAGTCATAGATAAAATTTGAAGAAATAATGACTAAAAACTATAAGAAAACCACAAATTATTTTAAGGTATACTCAAACAACTAAGACAAAAAAAGAAACATGAGTAACATAAAAGGTGAAGAGGGATGCATAGCACAGAAAGAGAAAATAATGGACAGATGGCGAAAACGTTTTCCAAAATTAATAAATAAAGACATGGAGAAAGATTAAGAAAGGGATGAGGAAAGTGTGATAGAGAATATAAGCCCAATAGAGGAAAAAGTCTATAAAAAAGATGAAATTACGAAAGGGATCTAGAAGAAACAACATAACACCCGAAATGATATAGTATATGAGAAAAAAAAGAGCAAAACAACTAAACAGACTATAAATGAGATTATACTAAAAATTAAAATATATAAAAAGGGAAATTGGAAGAATTGTAATAACTATAGAGAAATTACACTGACAAGGGTTTCCGGAAAAATATTAGCAAGTATAATGGAAAAAAGAATATAGAAATAACTGAAAATAGTTTAGACGACAGTCAATGTGCATTAAGGCAGGACAGAAGCACAAAAGACTTAATACTTGCGATGAGACAAGTAATCAAAAAACTCATAAACAAGAAAAAGAGATACATGTTCCTTTTATAACAGCCAAAGGGTTACAAAGGAATCTAGAAACTTTAGACAGAGAAATCATAAAGATACAAAGATAAGTATCACAACAAATACAAGAAACAAGTGAAAAATTGCAAATATCAGGGAACAACCATATAAAGCGAAGGAAAAATGGGTCATAAGATCATTCAGGTGATAAAAAAAGCAGGAAGAATGTTCTATGTCATGAGAACACCGTTCCTGTGAAAAATAAAAATTCCAAAACAGATCAAGACGAAAATAGCGGGAAAAGTAATAAGACCATCAGTAAAGTATACTAGTGAGACATGGGCAATAACAGGAATGATTAAAGCATATGTCAATGCATTGGATATAAGACTTTTAGAAATAATAGAAAATAAGATAAGAAATGAAAAATACTGGAAGAACTTTAGCATCAAACTAATAACGAAAAATAGAAGAAAGGGAGTTAATGTAATTCAGTCATATGTGTCGTGTGAATAACAAGAAACTAACGAGAAAAGTGTATGAGACGCGAGTAACAGGCAAAAATAAGAAAAAAAATCCAAAATGAAAATAGAGCATCGAAATGATTGGCTAATTTTGCTATAGAAATAAAAAAGAAAATGTTGTTGTTCAAGAGCATGTTTTTTATAACTAACAAAAAATATGTACTAATATGAAAATGTAGTTAAGAAAATTACTTTTATAGCTAGGACAAATATTCAATAGATTATTAATTTAGCGTTGATGGTAAACATTTTATAGAAATTGCTTTATACTGGTGGAATTTGGGTTCCATCTGAATTTGTTACAGCTAATGTCCTTTTATTTAATTAATAGAGAGCAATGTGTTGTTTCTAGAGTTCATACCTCTCGCTCTTTTGTATCATCATCAGGGATTCCTCAAGGTTTCAACCTCGGTCCGCTGCTTTTTCTTATATTCATCAACGATATCACTGTCACATTTGGTGTAAATGATTTAAAAATTAAACTGTTTGCTGACGATTTAAAGCTGTACAGAGTTGTAAACTCTTTGAATGATTGTATTGTATTTCAATCTGATATAGACAAATTAGTTAATTGGTCAATAAAAAGTAAGCTTCATTTTAACATAAACAAATATTCAGTACTATCATATACTAGAAAAAAGAAATATATTAATTATGTGTACAACATGCGAAAAACAACACTATACAGAGTCAGCGAGATTAAGGATTTGGGGATCACTTTTGATGAGCAGTTGACATTTAAAGCACATATAGAATCTATTTTAAGAGTGCGTCTCAGACTTATTATTAGAAGCGCGCTAAAGACTTCAATAGCTATTAGTGTGTAAGGGTATTGTTTGAGAAATTTGTCCGCAGCATTTTAGAGTATTGTAGTCAGGTATAGAATCTATATTATCGGTGCTATAAATATAGCACTGAAAAAATACCAGACAAAGTGTTAAGATATATGCATTTTAAGGAATCAGGCATATTTAACTTTAACATTTCGAAGGAATGCTTACGGGAAAAATATAATATGAACACATTAGAAAAAAGAAGAAAAATTGCTAATTTACTATATTTATTTAAAGTATTAAGGAGCTTGACTGAAAATAGGGAGATATTGAAGTCATTAAACTTTAATCCGCCAAAGTATACTACGAGAAATCCAAATTTATTTATTTTTACTGCCTCCAATATTGCCCTTAATTCATCGCTATATAGAACTTGTAGCTTATATAATACAGTGCAGCCTGAATGTGATTTGTTTATGAACAGTCTTAGTGTTTTTAAAGCTTTACATAGACCCTTATAAAAGAATAATACATTTTTTATCATACATTATTAAAAATTACTACTGAAAGTACCTTGTAATTGGAGTCTATTAAGTGCTTATTTAAATAAATAAATTAATAATGAATAACTCGGCAGGAATGTGGTTACATGTCAGTGCTTGTCTATGAATATAGGAATGCGTTCATTTAGTATTCTCGTTGATCTTGCTTACCTGCATTTCAAGACCAGAAAATGTTCAGGTCATTGATCCTACCGAAAATTGCTCCACCTGTCGTATAGGTTTTTAATGATTTCGTGAGTAATATATGTTCTTGAATGGAATTTCTAAAACTATATCTAACACAGACAAGCAATACTGTAGCGTTTGCTACGTCGCGTCGGTCGACTCGTCAAGATGAATGGCCAAATAATTCAATTTTACTCCTATTAAAAGTTTACTTTCCCCATAATTTGTCAAATCATTAATTCTCCCCGACACTCGGTTGTTTGATAAGGGAATAAAGTCAATTTTCTTTGCCACTTTTTCTCCAAGCATACACTTCGTGATGTCTTAAGCATACGATCTAATCAAATTTTCTGGTTGTATGTGGTTGTTCAGATCTTGCAATTCTGTAACTAACTGATACCTCGAGAGCTATTTTACTATATTCGATTAAATCTGTTGGAAAAGAAGAAATACTAGACTTTTTAATATCTGCCAATTTTCTTTGAAAATACTCATCTGGTTTATCCTTGCGATCCGGATATCTTATTTCTAGCTGTCTGTGAAGAAGAGATTTTTTAAACTGCTGTTAGCTAGAATTTCATTATAGATTAAACAAAGCAGTTTAGATTCTGACTCCAGTCATATTTTCGTTTCTTTCCTTTCTTCTCACTCTATTCGCCTATATTTTTGTTTTCAATCTGGCTAGACGGTAGCTCACTAAAACTGCTACCTTGTGTTGGTTCCAAATTAGGAACTGAAATAGAAGAAGCAAATTGACAAATCTACCGGTTTTTACCAACGATCCATCATATATTTTGTTACGGTTAAAAATTGATCTTAAATAATAAATATTTTCGTTTACATTTTTATACATTAAATTACAGGTTCAGATTACTAAAGTAATAAATAGATTTTTGATTTATACGTTTTTCTTTAAAGGTTGTCAATGACATGCATAACTTGACACGTAACTTTACAGTAAACGATGTTTTCTACTATAAAAGTTCTGATTACCTTTTGTTTTTCATTCATTAATATTGGTTTCATTTATATTCAGATAATTCCTTTTGTTTACATTTTGAAATTTTGATTGACATCGATACTTAATCTATTTCTATAATTTGTAAATTTCGTTGGGTTCCTTGAGACAATGTATCACAGACTGAGTAAGGTGTTTTTACGATGACTGGATAAATATGAACAATTTTATTTGCTTTCTTGTTGATTTTCCTTTTTTAGAAAATATTTATTTATTGTCACATATCAGCTGTTAAATAGTCAAGTCCACTGAATTGCGTGGAAAGTTTTTAGGATTGCCTATAAGATGGCACATCAGTTGAATATTATTGAAATGCTAAATTTGAAATAAGATTGTATCGACTTTTTTCATTATGTTGTTTTTAGTTTATTAGTTGAATATTTCCCTTTACTAATTAGAATTTTTGGTAAAATATTTGAAATTAGACCCTCGAACTATTTCGAACTAATTGAATTTCATTTTTGAATATTTTGAATCCGTAAATTACTTTGTTCATAGGATATTCATTTTGTAGGACGAGGCAGTTTAGATTATTAAGATATTGGTTGTTTCTGTCTGATTTCAGTACTGGCCAATTTAAAATTGAAATAGAAGAATTTTTGTATATATTTTCCGGAAGTAGTTCAAATTGTATGATAAATTTCAAGGATTCGAGATTATTGCTACGAGATTAAGGTTATTTTTTTTGGATGGATTTTTGATGGACTTTTTTTATTAAGTTTTTTTGGTAATTTCCGTTGGAAGAAATGTGCTAGTGATTTGAGAGAAATCGTTCTCTTTTGGCAATCTGACGCAAGAGCGTGAAGAAGTGGTCTACTTTTACCACTTTCCCAAGTTAAGGGATTTGGTCATAAATAGCCGATTAAAGTAACAAAACCAAGTCGGAGTGCAAACATTTTTTTGGAGATTTGGTCGTTTCATCCTACAGCTAGTTTGGCGATTATTTTTCTTCAGCCAGCCAGCAACAACGACTTAACAGTTATCAGATGCCACCATTTACTTGAGTTCGAGGTATGTACATATTTCTTTTGAAACAATCAGTTTTTGTGTTTAAGCAAAATTTAGCTAGGCTTTATGTAGGCTTTTTTGTACGACTGATTGAGTAGGAATTTTTATTTTAGGGTCTTTGATATAAGTACAATACGTCTTTGGGATAACTACGGTATTGTCTTTGGATTTCTTCATTGGTTCTGTTTTTTTTTGGATGAAATTTTATAATATACAGCGTTTGGGAAAAAATATACAGTCTGAATTATCGTGCTGCACTTCTGGGATTGTGAGCCTCTGAATGGGACAAACTCCATATTGAGCCAGGTCAGCGTCCTTTCTGGTGAAGCCGTCTATGTCACAGGCCTTGTTTATCCACCTGTTTGAAAGTGATTCAGCTAAGTGCCTAGTTTTTAGCCAAATACATGTACACGAGAGTATCTGATTGTTATGTTTGATGGGTATTAAATCTGTATTTTTAATTGCTTAGTTATCTAAATAAAGTTTCCTTTTCGATTACTTAGGGGGTCACAAGTGGGGGATTCTACTGTACATGATTTTTAACTTTTTTCTAATTAATAGATTCTAAATATTTGGACTTTAATATTTTTCTAATGATATTTATATTTTGCTAAATTATCCATATCACATAATATTTGCGGCGATTCAGTAAACCTTGTAAAGTAAAACGCAGTCGACTCCGTGGCGCTACAACCTCAAATTTAAATGTTTTATATTGCGATACTTTACTGTAATTGAGTTTTTTTTTCTTTATGGTTCTATTTTAGAGTCCCTGAGTGGCCAATTAACCATTTAATTATTGTTTAAAGTAATGAATATTATAACGATACATTTATTGAAAATTTTAATTGCTTAACAATTCAATATTTTGGAAACCAGTTATTTTGTACAAAATGGTAACATACTTTTCAGCAAAATTTTGTCAAGATTTTAACCACTTCAGCGACAGTTATAAGTTGATTTCTATGATCTAATTTTTGTAATTATCTATCACCTTTTTTGTGTAATTTTCTATTGCTTATATTTCTGTTAACTATCACTTAAACACTCATTATCCCTCTCATCAATTCTCTAATACTTTCTCTTTGCAGACATTTTTGTAGTTTTTTTTTTATATTGCTTATTTTTTTTTTATTACTGCAAAGTTGATAGTCTCCTGCATTGTTAGGCTTATGGAACTTCATAGTCTAGTTTAAAATAGAGTGTGTTATTTTCTTCTTTTACTAGGCTATGTCGACATAAACCTTCCAAGTAGAGTAGTTGATTTGTTTACTTTTGAATCGGTTTGCCGTTCACTGTGCAGGATATTATCAAGTTTAACTTATTCTTTTTTTTTTAATTTCCACTTTTTCTTTGTTATAGAAAGTCAATCACTTTCGACTAAGTCATTAACAAAGTTTTTTATTTACTGCAATTTACCATTTGTAATCGCATTTCTATTAGAAAGCCCATTAGAGGAGCTTACAAGAATTCACACTGGTAATATCTTTTTCTAAGGGTTGTACTTATTATCTGAGAAGGGGTATACCGTGAGGAATAAATGTATTGGCCTCTATTTAATTGGTTTTATTTCCTATAATCTTAAATTAGATTACTATTAAGCAGTTAAACTCAGTGATTTGGTGGCGCCTTTTTCCTGATTTAGATATTTATAAAACTTACACAGGCAATATATTAAAAATAGTGGAAAAATATAAAAATAACGAATCTACCCTGAGATGAGCTAGCGTATCGGTAAACTCCAGTCAGCAGTAGGACAAACTTTAGGTAAGTCTGAATTGAGGTACTTTACAGGGTGTTACCAGGATTTGGTAAGGCGTTCATAATATTATAATATTATATATATATATATATATATATATATATATATATATATATACATATGGCATCGTAAAATGTTAAGATTTCATTTGCGCCCAAAAATTCTTGATTTCAATTTACGGAGTAATAATTATTTACTTTCACGTTTGACGTGGTCACGTGCAATTTGTAACGCTTGGATATTTGCTAAAATTTATTGACACAAGAAGAAATCATTAAACTTGTTTACACTATTAATATTTATGTACACACTATGCGCTTCTGTATATATAACCGTGGTGTTTTTATACCAGCAGACCTTATTCTTGTTTTTTGGTGCGCGTTCGGGAAAAGTCTTTATGTGCCGAAGTAGAAGTTGCCGGCTCATTCGTGACTGTACTTACATCATCAGCGGCGTAGCGGCTCATCGCATTACAGTTGGTTGTCTGTTGGAATGTTTAATTAAAAATTCCGCCCTAACAAAATGTTTATCGGTAACTCCCTTTATAAAATTTGCAACCATTGGGGTTTCGCGAATCACCGCTTGGTAGACGCTGCTCGACAATATATTAAAAATAACATCAAAATATCTGATTGTTGTAGAAATTTACTTGTGAATAAATTCGGCAAGAAAATTCCACCAGTATAAAGCAATTTCTATAAAATGTTTACCATCAACGCTTAAATTATTAATCTATTGAATATTTGTTTTGGCTATAAAAGTAATTTTCTTAACTACATTTTCATATTAATACATATTTTTGGTTAGTTTTAAAAAACATGCTCTTGAACAACAACATTTTCTTTTTTATTTCTATAGCAAAATTAGCCAGTTTTATTGGTATAATACCATATTTCGATTTTCAGAATAACATTTTGGTAAATGAGAAGTTCTACAGAACGAAAACAGTAATTCTAGTGATTATAACTGCATTTTTATGTTACACGACAATCTTGGAGACAAGTGGATATACACATTATGCATTTGACTATCCTTCTAAGAGTTCTTGCCATAATTTTTGTGGGATGTCAGTATCTAATGCTGTGTTTTTCTCTCATTAATTCTTACCAGAAAAGATTTATTTGGAATAAACTTTTTTGTGAGTTTTATTCAGTTGATAAAGTTCTTTCTGCTGATAGATCTAAATTTGAACAACACATTTTAAAATATGCCGTTTATTATTTTTTATCATTCTTTTTCGTAACTTCAGTACGTATGCATTATGTGTATTTTATACAAAATGTAAAGGATGAAAATAATTTTAAAAAAATTTTATTAATTACGACAACGCGTATAATCTTATCTTTTCATGCAACATGGAAATGCTTTATTATCACAGTATTATTGTTAGCCTCGAGATGTAGATACCAACGTGTAAAACGTCTGGTTATTCAACTTAAATATGAAGATTCTGCAAAAATTATGTTTAAAACCATTAAGAAAGTCGAAACATTAACACTTCGACTTCACTATATCACTGCACATTTGAGAAATCTTTTTGAAATAGAGCTTTTTCTTTTGGTTACTAGTGGATTTCTAATATGTTTAGTGGTTTGCATTTATGCACAAATTTATGGATATATATTATACAGCATAATGTGGTTAGTGTTTTTTATGGTAAGTTAATAACTAATTAATTTATAAGAAAAATATTCAGCATCTGGTATTGGTAGTGAAAACGAAGTGAAAATGCATTTGTACTAATTAAAGGCTTTTTGTTAGCGAGAACAATTTTGTTATGTGGTTTAAATCTAGACGGTAAATGTTTGTGTAGAATTACATTGCGTCAGTCATTCTTACTTGCCTAACTTCTTGACGTTAATGTAGTGGAGATCATGGAAGACTTTTGAATCAAAGCTGAGAGAACGTATTTTTTGAACTATCGGACAAATTTTTAAAATTCTTTCACTTTTATCCGATTTTATAGGAAAAAAGTAGCGCAAATGGGGTCGGAAATGAGAAAAATCGGAAAGAAATTCGGTACTTGTGAAATTCTAGAAGTTACGTGAAAATATAGTTTAAATTTTGTTTTTAATGACTAAAATTTATTTTTTTCATTGAAACATTATAATTTTTAGTTTTTACCAGAACGGAAATAATTATACTTATTTAAACCAGCTTCATTACCTGTGTTAAAAACTTTATAAAATTTTTTAGACGATTCGCTCACTTATTAATTATACAGGGTATCCAGGAAAATGTGAGAAATCTCCCGCAAATGAAAAAAACGTGAAAGAAATACTACAAGTTTATATAAACTTTTTTCGTATTGGCCTCGTCTTTGGAGATATGGGCTCCCAAAGAGCTACGATGGAATCAAGTGTTTTACACATAATTACTGAACCACCAGGTATATTTCAATTTTTTTAATATGATGTATACCAGGTAAGAGCCTTTAAATTACTATCCAAGAAAGTGTTGTGAATTACTTACAGCTGCAGAGAGGGTCTAGCTGTGACACTCATTTTTTTACGCCCTGTATGACAAGAATTTTGGACAACGTTTTTTTTCATACCTTTAACTATAGATTAAGAATTAAGTACTCTTCATTCATGTCGCTAATCCTAACCGTTTTCGAAAAAAACGTCATTTTATTTAGACTGTTAATCCCCTAACTTTTGTCTGGTTGAATATGAAAAAGAGAAATTTTCCCCTGTTACCATAGGTTCAATAAAAAGCTAAACTAACTGCTTGGTAAAAAGTTCGTAAGAGGGGTCAATATCGCCTCCATGAAGTCTTCTACACTTGCGGGTACGACAAATTGAGGACTGCTGTACCCCCCACATTAACTCAGCATTGTTCCTTATTTGATCAGAATGAAACCTGACTCTACATAGAAGTTCCTCCCTTCTATCGACCGGAGTGGAATATACCAAGGTTTTAAGGTGTCCTTACAGGTAAAAATCGAAGAGAGTTAGGTCGGGAGATCGAGGGGGCCAAGCAATAGGTTCTTCTCTACCTATCCAACGGTTTGGTTAGATGTTATTCAAGTGCTCCCAAACAGCAACGCTGAAATGAGGTGGTGCCCATCGTGTATGATTCCTGCCCAGATATTAATTCATTAGAACTGATATTCGTGATGCGAAACAATAGTTGCATGAGGATTTTCATCAGTCCATACATGTGAGTTGTGTAAATTTATGATACCATTTTTGGTCAACTCTGATTCATCCCTGAAGAGAATAGTGCTAATAAAGTTAACATTATTTCGTTGCTATTCCAATAGCCAGTTAGCAAACTGAGTTTTACGGAGAAAATCTTTCGAAATCAATTCATGCACTTTTTTCATATGATATAGATATAACGGCTGTTCGTGAAGAACTTCATGTACTATTGTTTTCGACGTTTTTTTTTATTATATTCCCGGGTCCGTTCTAAAGCCGGATGCACTACGACCAGAGTAGGCCTATTGTGATCACCCTAGACATTACAGCCACTCTGTCAACCTAGCCCCCTGGCTCAATCTGTACAGGGTGAGTCAACGATTGGATGAAGTAGGTTTGTGCCTTTTCAATGAAATTAACAAAGAAACTATATTTATTGTTTGATACAGTTTATTTTTACGCAAAAAATATTTAGGACTCTACAGGGTGAGCCAAAAAACTAGGACAGCATAAAGTTGTATATTTTTTTAAATAGAACACCCTATTTACGAATCGTATTTTCGATTTAGCTTATAATTTTAAATCTTTTTTATTAAGGGTTTACTATAACAAAACTTTATAGTTTCTGAGATAATTAAGTTTAAAGAAAAAAAGTCACATTTTCAAGCATCAATTCAATCCTAAATAACGTTTTCAATTGTGTGACAAATATATTCAAATTTGGAATTTAGCAAGGCCAAGCACAAGTTAACATAATTTTTACCTAATATTTGCAATAAAAGCTACAGGGTGATGAACACATCGGCTCAAATTTGAACAAGTTTAAATGAATAAATATCTTTTTTTTTTAAATGGTACACCCAGTATATTTTTATGTTATTTAATAGAGTAATAAAAACCCTAAAAGTTTTGTTCAATATATCCTATACCTATTTATAATAGTTTTTGAGATATTTCAGTTTTTCTTATTTTCCATACTTTTTTACAGAAATAGTCTTCATTATCATAGTAGCCATGTAAAATAATAAAAAAAAAAAACTACAGAAACAAACAGAATGTGGTTAAATATGATGAAATACATTATTCGTTATATTACAACGGCAATAGTTTAATTAAACATAATGTGAAAAAATTAACACAACAATAACGACAAGGCAAATATATATTTACTTTTATACTAAATTGAAACAAAAAAATTACCTATTAAATACTGAGATTAATTATTTCTTTTTAATAAGTGTTCGCATAAACGACCCTCTTGTGCAATGCACAAATTTAGTTTTTTTGCAGATTTTCACGGACCCTGGACAAAATAAGTGGCGTTATTGTTCTACAGGTATCCTTAATCCTGTTTCGCATATCTTCCACTGTTGTTGGTGGATTAACATACACCTTATTTTTAATATAACCCCATAGGAAGAAATCTAATGGGGTGATGTCGCAAGACCTTGGTGGCCACTCAATGAAACCCCCACGTCCAATCCATTTTTGCGGATATCGTTGGTCCAAAAACGCACGAACTTCACGATGGTAATGCGGAGGCGCACCATCGTGCTGGAACTACATACTGTCGAGCTCATCCCTATCGAGACCTTGAAGCAGTTGGGGTAGTTCTTCTTGTAGAAAGTTCAGGTAACTATGGCCATTTAGTGGTTCATTAAAAAAGTGGGGTCCAATAATTCGATTATGATGAATACCACACCAAACCTTTAATGACCAGTGGTTTTGATGTTGCACCTCTCTAATCCAAAATGGGTTTTCTGTGGCATAATAATGCATGTTGCGTCTATTTACGGCACCGTTACTTCTAAAAGTAGCTTCATCACTAAACATTACCTTGCATAATAAATTTGGATTTAATTGAATCTCCGCATTTATTGTAGGACAAAAGTTTGCACGACTTTCAAAATCCTGTCCATGCAATTCTTGGTGTAATTCCATGTGATATGAATGATACCTATATTTCTTGGTAGTACGATTAGCGGTGGATTGTGATGTTTCACATAATGCTGCTAACTGACGGCTACCAATATAAGGATTTTCCTGAACATTTAACAATACTTGTAGTTCTTTTTCTTTATTAGTTACTGGTTTATTGACCACTTTACGTTTTGGATAATCAACAGTACCAGAAGAATCAAATCTTTGCATTAAGTTTTAAAAAGTATGGGTATTAGGCTGGCGTCGATCAGGATACTTCATTTTGTAAATTCTTTGAGCAAGAAGGCAATTTTTTTGAGCCTCTACACTACATAAAAACCAAAAGAAGCGATTGCGGTTATAAATTTGACACACAGACAAATGTTCTTTTACATTGTTTTTGCCATGGCTACTATGATAATGAAGACTATTTCTGTAAAAAAGTATGGAAAATAAGAAAAACTGAAATATCTCAAAAACTATTATAAATAGGTATAGGATATATTGAACAAAACTTTTAGGGTTTTTATTACTCTATTAAATAACATGAAAATATACAGGGTGTACCATTTAAAAAAAAAGATATTTATTCATTTAAACTTGTTCAAATTTGAGCCGATGTGTTCAACAGCCTGTAGCTTTTATTGCAAATATTAGGTAAAAATTATGTTAACTTGTGCTTGGCCTTGCTAAATTCCAAATTTGAATATATTTGTCACAAAATTGAAAACGTTATTTAGGATTGAATTGATGCTTGAAAATGTGACTTTTTTTCTTTAAACTTAATTATCTCAGAAACTATAAAGTTTTGTTATAGTAAACCCTTAATAAAAAAGATTTAAAATTATAAGCTAAATCGAAAATACGATTCGTAAATAGGGTGTTCTATTTAAAAAAATACAACTTTATGCTGTCCTAGTTTTTTGGCTCACCCTGTAGAGTCCTAAATATTTTTAAAATCTGCGTAAAAATAAACTGTATCAAACAATAAATATAGTTTCTTTGTTAATTTCATTGAAAGGCACAAACCTACTTCATCCAATCGTTGACTCACCCTGCACAGTCCTGCTAAGGAGTGAGTGAGTATTTCTCCCGGTTCGAATCTTACTGACCCGAAAGTTTGTTGTCTAAATTTCACCAGTGACTCACAGTCACATATGATATGCTTTACCGTTTCCTCGGCCTGTCCACATAGTCTGCAGCCAAGGTTTCCGTTATATAGATTCATTCTATTCAGATGTACTTTGACGGCCATGTGTCCCGTCATTATACCCGTAATAGTCCTTAATTGATTTCTCATTTGTAGTAATTTCCTTGCCAGTTTCGGGTCAGGACTCCCAATAAATAGCTTGCTATGGTTTAAACCCTGTCTGGTTATCCAGTTGTTTTTATTTTTATTTTATTTTATTTTTTCAAATGATATAGATATACCAGCTGTTCTTGAAGAACTTCATGTACTATTGTTTTCGACGTATTAAACTGCGCTGATAATTTTCGAGTGCTCGTTGAAGGAGTGTCATCTACAGCGTTTAATTTTTTTTTCTATAATTGCGGCGTACGTACTATTCTTCCCCGACCAGCATCGGTACTTCTTTTCCCAACATTTTCAAAAGTTATGAAAAAATTTCGTAATATCACCTTATTAAATGGAATCGCCTACCATTCTCCCTTACACGTTGGTCAACTAGTGAAAATGTTTTCTGATCTGAGAGAGTACGATTAGGATATATGTCGTGATATAACCTCCTGGCTTCCAAAGCATTGCAAGATGCAAGGCCATACATCAGATTCATATCTGCATACTCAATAAACGTGTATTCCATATTTCGAATTATTTCACAATGAATTTCACCACGAAATCAAAAAATCAGTAAATCAATATCCAAGTAAAGAATCAATGTGTCAGCGATGTGAAAGTTGACAAGTTTTAAAATGCAGGATATGTATTTCTTTCGTTTGCAACAACAATACATTGTTTTTGGTACCGATAAAATAAAACGCAAATTTTTTCCGAAACTGCAGTTCACAAAATTAGACGTTTTTACGTAAAGAGATAAAACTCTAATTGTGGATCGAATTTTTTTTATCATAAGGTTGAAGGTTGAACACTTGGTAGGAACGAAGATGTATCTTTTATCGAAATACGCCAAATACATGACGTAAATTAAATGACGTTTTTTCGAAAACGGTTAGGACATAAAGAAAGAGTACTTAATTTTTAGTCAGTAGTTAAAGATATGTAAAAATGGTGTCCAAAGTTCTTATCATACAGGCCGTAAAAAAAATGGAGTCATGAGTGTGCGAGCTAGTCCGTCTCGGCAGCTGAGAATAATTCAAAACACTTTCTTGGATAGTAATTTGAAGGGTATTATCTGGTATACATTATATTAAAAAAAATTGAAATATACCTGGTGATTCAACGTGTAAAAAACTGAATTTCATTGCAGCTCTTTGGGAGCCCATATGTCCGAAAAGGAGATCTATAAGAAATAAGTTTAAATGAACTTTCCTTTCACGTGTTTTTTTCATATCTGAGAGAGTTACCACATTTTTCCGGATACCCTATATATGTGGCAGACTTTTTACCGATGCAGCCAATGACACGTCGCAAAGTTGAGAAACAAAGACAATTTAAAATTTTTTAAATGATACACTCTATATTTTCTCTAATAGACTGTAAGCATTTTTCATTCCTGATTTAATAATATATCACATTTTGGTGTTCAGACCATTGTTTAAATCTGGATATTAACATATATTAGTCAATATAATAAGTATTCTAGATCATATTGAAATGTCACAAAATATAGCTTATGTTCTCCAAGCCACCTCTTAGGCCACCTCTTTTTAAAATTAGGTTAATGCATAAATTAGGATACTATTTTAATAATTACCAATTTATATAACTACCATGAATATGACTCCAAATCCAAGAAATATTTCAGAGTTCAGAGACCTGTAGAGTATTGTTTAAAATTTGTTGATCGATAGCTGTATATTTAGGTTTTGATCACATAGCACTTTACATAACTTAAAGAATAATCTTCGAATTATTACATCCAAGGCATGTAATATTGTAAATGTTTTTCTAAGGTTATTCCATAAGTGATTAAAAGTGGTACATTAAAGTTTTACTTATAACCATGTATTTGGTGTTTAGCATTACTTCATAAAGGTACATTGCTTTGTGAGGTCACTTATTTCTGCAGACCATCATGTGTTGCGGTCATCATGATAGTATCGTGGGAGTATTTTAAGTTATTGATAAATACTATATTTATTTTTATGACTTGGTTAGTGTTTACTATTGCTTCGTTAAATATATGCACTGAATATACAGGGTGAGCCATTTCAATCAAGATATCTCAAGATCAAAGGGGGTCAGAGTGTTGCACCCTACTTTCGTCTTTGCTAGGTTCATTTTTAGACTAACTTCATGATTGGCTATGTTGAGGTCATTAATTTGCTCTTGCAACTCTTCACGAGTGTCATCAGCGAAACTTAAGAAGCTTAGGTGTTCTCCATCTATATTAACACTTCTATTATTCCAGTGTAATTTCCTGAAGATATCCTTTAGGGTTGCTGTGAAGAGCTTCGAAGATATTGTGTCTCTTTGTCGGACTCTTTTCTGGGAAGGAAAGTCTGGGGTGTTTTTATATGTTTATTCTGTAGCTTCTCTATATATGTATGCTAACATTTGTACAATGGTTACTCCTTGATCGACTAGAGCTTCTATAATTGCTATAGGATATATTGATCCGACGGCTTTTAAAAATCTATGAATGCTAGGGCTAGTGATAGATCATATTCTTCTGTGTGGCACATTATTTCTCTTAGTGTTTGAATATGATGTATTGAAACCACTTCTAAAGCCTGCTTGCTCTCGAAGTTGTGTGTAATTACGTGTACTCTGTATTTTCGTGAATATTTTGAATGTTACTGGTAATATATATATATATATATATATATATATATATATATATATATATATATATATATATATATATATATATAATGATTGCAAAAAAAAATGATAAAGTTCTGCAAGGTTAATAAAACCCAAAATGTGCATAAGTTATAAAAAAAATCCGTCTATCCAAAATTCAATTCAAATTTCAAATCCTTTTAAATATCTACAAAACAAAATTCTTTTCAAAAGGAACAGAGCCTTAATACTCTGTATTAAGAGATAACTTTTGCACTTACCCTGTAGTATATAAAATAAAAATAAATGTTACTTTAATTTGCACAAAAGGTTAACTATATTGTTTAGCTACAATCCGTTATTAAGTCCGTCCCTATTTATTCTGGCAAAATTAACAAAGATATCCAGATACTAAAACAATAATAATAAAATAAGATATCTGTCTGGCCGGTAGTGTGCTGTAGCCAGCAGTAAACTTGTCGCTATTGTAATACATAGTCAGTACAGCTAGCAACGCCAGCTCTCCGCTGACCCTTAGCCATGTTTTTCCTTTACCTTTTAAACATCCCTCTGCCCTAATGCACCTACTCACAATTCCTATATAATTCCTTAGGAACTACTTTCTTTCAGCTTCCCGACTGGACCCGACAATGAATAGATCCAGGGTTGCCCTCAACTAATCGTAGGAGGTGATTAAATGGGGTAACTTTCAAATTATAAATGATGAATTGTTGACTGGTAAACATAATGTACCCCAGGTGAGTAGGACTAGTGCTCCAGAATCCCACACCGCAGAAGTGGTCTGCTTCACGGATTCTGGGGAGAGCAACCTTTCGACATAGGAAACTTTAAGTGACAGGGTGTTGAGGAGGCGGGCCCTTGTCACGCAAGAAGCTACAGCCCAATAATAACATGAGAACCAAGCAACTAGAGCTCCACCGTCCGAAGGTGCTGCCCAGGAACCACAGCTAGCGCTCACTCAGGCGGGACTTCCAAGAGAGCACACAAAATGGACAACATCAATGAATGAGACAATTATGCGCATTTTTTATAGGGTGACTGAACTAGGATGGGAAACGATCGGCTATAGACAAGAGCTACATGCCGAATTTTGTAGAAAATATTCAAACGTACAGGTGTCACAACAGAGAATAACTGACCAATACAGAGTTATTCTCAGAAAGAAACTAATCTCAGCTTCAATGATACTCCACCAAGAGTTAGTAGATAAGTTAAACCCACTGCTGGTAGACGTGCCTTATTACAAATACAATCCAGAGCTTACTCTTGAGCACAACCAGTTCAAGTTATATGGGGACCGAACGGTTCTAACAGATCAGACAGTTGCTCATAATAGACCAAACATTATACTAACAAATAAAATTTCTGGGGGAACTACATTAATCAACATTGCTGTACCTAACAATAACAATTTAAGGCCAAAATACGACGAGAAGATTGCCAAATACAGAGATCTGGAGGTGAAAATCCGAGGACAATGGGCAATGAACAGCATTTAAACGATTCCCATAATACTGTCAACAACTGGAGTGATACCAAGGAACCTCCTGCAGAACATCAAGGGACTGGGCCTTAGTGAGCATCGGTATAAACCGATGCAGAAAACAGTTCTCCTTGCAATAGCACGAACCGTCCGGAAGTTCGTAGGAAATACAGCGGACCACGGCACCTAGGACCCGATAACATGGAAAGGGTTCCCACAGAGTTTCATACTTTTGGTATCTTTGAATATCTGGTATGAGTCAATATTCCCTGGAGGGAGTGCAAAACCTTTTAGCTTATAAATCATAACAAAATAAGATAAGAAAGTTGGTCAGGCGTTATCCGAACACAAAAAAAACAATAGTATATTTAATAGATTAAAAACTGGTCTGCCTTTTATCTAGTTATATTAAGTATAAACCTGAAGATAAAAAGAGATAAGAAACAAGAGTAGAAGAGAAGGCCCGGTTGTGAAACTCCCAATGAGCACTAGCGACCACCTGGACAGCACACGTGTGCATTCTTGGAACACCTGCATAGTCGAGATCAAATTAATATGCATTGAAAGCGTATATGTTTGCTCGTACTCTTTCTCTCTTGTTCTCTCGACTCTCCTTGTCTTAAATGCAGTGACCATGATGCACACGTGTGCCTTCTTGTAACACTTGCACGGTTAAGGTCAAATTAATATGCATTGGAAGCGTATATGTTGGCTGGTACTCCTTCTCTCTCGTTCCCGCTGCCCCCTTGCCTTAAATGCGGCGACCATGATGCATACGTGAGCGTTCTTGTAACACCTGCATGGTCAATGCCGAATTATTATACATTGGAACCGTATATGTTTGCTTGTGCTCCTGCCCTTCTTCTACCGATACCCCCTCGCCTTGAATGTGACGGCATTGATGCCCACACGTGCATCCCTGTAACACCTGCATAGGCAAGGACAAGTTAAAATACATTGGAAGCATATAAGTTTATAGACTCCCATTCCCCATTACCCGCCGCTTCACCGTTGTATACCTCGTCGCTACTTGATGGCACACGTGTTCATCAACTAAGCCGGCCAACCCTTTCAATGTCGAGTAAACATGCATACGAACAGTATACAAATTCATTGTGCTTCCGCCACAGACACCGCTTGTGCTGTTACAACTTGTCTGCATTCTTAAGGTCGAGTTCCTTGGAAAAGGACGTGAGGGTGAATAAATTAAAAAGCGCGGCCACACCCTTTTTCCCGCAAGCCTAATATCGAGAATAAAAATATAACTCACATTGTTCTTTTTCTGACCCTTTTGTATGTATTCACTTTTCAGAGAATAGCATTAAAACATCTTTCGTTCTTAAACTAACACACCCTTTCATCAACGTCGCACGTATCTACATATTAAGTTTATTTAATTCTTTCTCTTTCTCTCTTATGCTTGTATTCGCCTCGCACAAAACAGTTTAAAAACATTTTAAATTCCTAAACTAATGCATTTTTCTCGGCTTCCAATTCACGGGTTTTTTATTACCTGAACCTTTTTAAGGGATAGTCAGGTACTAAAAAGCCAACGCCTCCGATTCTATATTTGTTTTATCATACAGTAAAGTCTTTTTTATTTGATATTTTCTTAAATGTTAATACAATTGTGTATTATATAGGAATAAAATAATTTCACGGCAGCACTGAAAAATTAACAAAATTTCTTGTTTAAACATATAAAATTGCATAGGCAACAGACCTTTCTTATAAATAAATTCGAAAAACTTTGCAGTCAGTGGCACCGGCTTTTTTTTCGACCTCGTAGTATAAATAATTTTTGCTAAACGAAAGAGAATATTTTCTTGGAAATTAGATGTTAAATACATTTGAGGTATTTTTCGTTAATTATTGTAGATATCATTCAAAAAGTAACCTGCCGCTGTTATCTCGGATTACAAGAACCTAATTTATATGACACTGGTAAAATATAACGGTTTTTAACTCGGTATTCTTAAATGTCATTTAAATGATATATTGTACATGAATTGGATCTTGGGTGTTCTGAAGAATTTACTCATAGTATCATATAAACTCGGGGGCAATATCTATTTTATTAATTTTTTGGAAGATTAGGTGTTTCAAAATAATTTAGTGGTATTTGCCTTAATTATTCTATAATTTTTTAGTTATTAGAGAATATTCTAGCGATAATGAGGCTTATATACTGAAAACCTAAAAACTACTATTTCAAATTATTTCCGAAATAAAACATATTTTATAGCATTTTATACCCTCTTGCAGTGTATAAAGAGACTTTTTTGCAAATTTATCTATTCCATTCATAATTATGAAAATTCTAAAATATATATTAAATTTACTTACGCATAAGTTAAATTATTGAAAAGAAGACCCTCCGTGTTTGAAAATCTTAAGAAAAATGAGAAAAATAGTAACATTGTACTTATTTATTATTTTGATAAATAATAACATTAAAGTATATATTCGTATGTTCTTTCTTATTTTCTGAAAAGTAATAATCGTCTGTCTGGGTAAATTCCTAGGTCAAACTTGAAAAAGACCACCTGCACTCACTCAAGGTTGAATAAATTAAAGACACCTGCGTTCCTATCCTTCTTCTTCACTAGCGCCATACTCTCGTATAGACTAAAATTGAATATATAACTTCTTTTTCTCTCTCACTTGTTTTTCTATTAGTTATTTCATTTGACCTTGAATATAGAAGCCCATATGACTATAAAAGCACATATGGTGATTATTATTTCTCAGTTCTCATTCGACAACGATTCAGTTCGCTTCTATTACTTTGAACGGTGTAGTTGGTGTAAGTGAAAAACTAAAAATGCATTATACATGTGAAACGTGTGGTAAACTATTCACTCGCAGCTACAATTTGAAGCGTCATCAAAAAAAGTCTTGTATCAAATTATATAATATCATTAATGAAGCAAATAAGCGGCGTCGACTTGTACCTTCAGCATCAACATCAGATTCTGCAGCAGAAATTATGAAAACATGCGGTGTGTGCAACATATCTGTGGCACAGAACCGCATGTTGGCTCATGAAAGAACGTTGGAACATCGGGATAAATGCTGTGTGCCTGTATTGGCAGGAGTTGAAGTTATAGAAACTGCGTTCGCAAATAGGCTTTTGTCGTATCGCATAACCAGTGAAAAGAATCATATAGACTACACAGAATTTTTCGATGTGATTAAGGCAAAAGTGATAGGGGTACTAACACAAATATTATGCATCCATAAATCTCTAAAGGTTAATATGGTTACTATCGGACAGTATTTTTTACCGACGCAGGAAATATCAAGTAAAAAGTCATTTAATACTGCGAATAAAGTAGTAACTATAGGAAGTGATTTAGATAATATTTATCTGTCTTTTGCTGAGGAGATGAAAGTGCAAGCAGCTGATTTTCAGGAGAAAGATTCTGGTATGTATAATGAAATAGTAATAATAATAATATACTTTATTTTCAACTGAATTATTTACATGATAAAGTAATGTCAAAATACAATGGATAAAAGAACAATATTTTTAAATGCACGATTAATATACAAAATTATAAAGAATATTACATGATAAAATACAGAGACAAAATTAATATTATAGTTTAGATAACAGTACTTTTACTAATGTCACAACATTCAATTATAATCACTAAAATTAAAGGAACTCTCGATTAGTATACATACAAATGCTCTTGTTTTTCTGTGTAATTTATAAAAAAAGACAATATTACAACATATATTTAAAGAAAAATGTAATATATTTCATAAATCGTTTAAGTTTAATAAATTGGACTTGAAATTTTCGAAAAAAGGTAACGCTATGTATAGAAATAGTGAGATTGCTCCCTAGCGGTCATTATCATATTCTGTATATAGTTATCCCTACTGGTTTAAAATATATGATTTTTTGGGGGTTTCTAGTGTGGATAAAGTAAGATAAATACAATGAAGTGACTTTTCCATTTTTATTGATAATTAAAGGTACAAAAAATATTTTCTTTTAAAAAAAAAGCACCAAAAACAACATAGTTTCATGGCATGCATTGTGTTATCCCTTCTAGTCATCTGAAATTAAAAAAATCAGATTACATACAAAAGTACAACATCACAACTCGAAAATGGTTTGGAGAAAAATACATCTAAGGGATTGAAAGTGATTTGCAAGAAAATAGTCACCCGCACATTTAGTCTACAATGCACGGTCCATACAAAAAAAATATATATATATTTTTTTTAATGCTAATACACTAGAAATTCCCCTTAATAAAATATTTAAATTTATTTATAAGAAAATGGCGAATATACTAATCATGTTTTTTATTTTTAGGTTGGGCGCTGGAAAAAATATTGTATCTCGAAGTGAATTTGAACAATTTCTCACCTTTTGGTGGTTCGTCATACATAAAACTGCCAAAATTTATTGAATTGAAAAAGGCGGTTGTTAATGTCATAAACCAAGACGAGTATTGTTTTGCCTGGGCCATAACATCAGCATTATTTCCTGCATCCGGAAATCCGTCAGAGCTTAGTTCATACCCACACTATTCACAAGTGTTAAATTTGACAGGTATGAATTTTCCAGTAAAATTACGCGATATTACAAAATTTGAAGAACTCAATAATATTTCCGTTAATGTATACGGTTTAGAATCTAGATTCGAGAACAAAAAGGTAAAATACGAGGTTGTAGGTCCATTAAGATATACCAAAGAAAAACGTGAAAGGCATGTAAATTTGCTATTAATAACAAAAGATAGTGACATTAAGGATGGTGATGATGACACAGATTGTTTAAAAGAACATTACTGTTGGATTAAGAATTTATCGCGCTTAGTTTCGAGTCAAATTAGTCGTCAAGAAAATAAATTATATTTTTGTGATGGCTGTTTGATTTACTTCACATCTTCATCAGCTTTAACTTCACATCAGAAAAATGACTGTAAGCATATCTTTACATCGACACCCTCGTTGAATTTAAAAATAGATAAATTTGGAAAAAGTGTTGCGGAAAATATCTTAAAGTTTGAAAATATCGAAAAACAAATGCGAGTTCCATTCGTGGTTTATGCGGATTTCGAATCTATTTTGAAACCCATACAAACCGTTGAACCTAATCCCCATAATTCTTATACATTACAAAGTTTAAAACATGAGCCATATTCTTTTGCCTATTTCATCAAATGCTCTTTTGATGATTCCTTATCTAAATTTGAACTATATCGCGGAAGTGATGCTGCCCAAGTTTTTGTAAATCGAATTGAAACAGACCTAAGACATTTGTACAACACATATTTAAGATATATTAAACCAATGCAGCCATTAACAATCGATGAACAAAATGAGTTTAGAAATGCTGAAAAATGTGACATATGTGAGCGTCCTTTCGGAGATACTGATATCAAAGTCAGGGATCACTGTCACATAACCGGTAAAAAAAGATTTGGTGCAGCACATGATGTTTGTAATTTAAATTATAAAATACCTAATTTTGTTCCTATCATATTTCATAATTTAAGTGGCTACGATAGCCAGTTGTTCATCAAGGAGTTATGCAGATATGGTGATAAAATTGACGTTATAGCTCAGAGTAAGGAGAAATATATATCATTTACAAAGAGCATTTATATGCATGATTATCACAATCGAAAAACTGGTCAAATTCATAAGAAATACTTAAAATTAAGATTTATAGATAGTTTTAAATTTTTGTCCACAAGTTTGGAAGCTTTAGGTAATGGTTTAGCTGTAACCGATTTTAGGGAAACGCGAAAATACTTTTCCAATGATGAGCAATTTAGTTTAATGATTCAAAAAGGAGTTTTTCCCTACAATTTTATCGATTCACTTGAAAAAATGAATATTTCTAATCTTCCAAGCAAAGATGAATTTTATGATCAGTTACATGATGAACACATCAGTGATGAATCCTATGAAAGAGCTAAGAAAATATGGCGTGTGTTTGGATGTAAGAATTTAGGGGATTATTCTGACATTTATTTAAAGTCCGACGTTTTGTTATTAACAGACGTTTTCGAGCAATTTCGCGATACATGTCAAAAAGTCTATAAATTGGACCCTACACAGTATTACACTCTTCCAAGTTTATCGTTTGACTGTATGCTACGTATGACCCAGGTAGAGTTAGAACTTCTAACGGATATCGATATGATTACTTTTTTTCAAAAAAAAGGTATTCGTGGTGGAATAAGTCAGTGTACGGAAAGAATGCATATTGCCAATAATTCATATTTACCAGACTATGATCCAACAAAACCTTCTTCATTTATAACATATCTTGATGCTACAAATCTATATGGTCATAGTATGTCACAAGCATTACCATATGGCGGTTTTCGATGGTTGACAGAACGTGAAATACTCGATTTAAATATTATGGCTGTTGACGATGATAGTTTACATGGCTACGTTTTGGAAGTGGATGTGCATTATCCGACTGAGTTGCATGATGCGCACTCCGATTTACCATTCTTAGTGGAAAGTATTATCCCACCAGTGGAAAAAGCAAAATTACCGAAATTAATTCCAAACTTATGTGATAAAAGAAAATATGTGGTCCACTACAGGACATTAAAACAAGCCATCAAAAATGGTCTAATGGTAATGCGAACTCACAGAATATTGAAATTTGATCAATCAAAGTGGCTTAAAAAATATATTGATTTTAATACGGAGTTACGTAATGCCTCAACGACAAAATTCGGTAAAGACTTATTTAAATTGATCATAAATGCAGTTTTTGGTAAAACAATGGAAAATGTAGAAAATCGAAAAGATATAAAGTTAATAACACAATGGGAAAATTCGAGTGGAAAAGTTGGGGCAAGAGCATTAATTGCTCGTCCCAATTTCAACACCCGGTCTATATTTAGCAAAGACTTTGTGGCTATACATATGAACAAATTAAAAATAGTATATAATAAACCTATATATGTTGGGTTTTCCATATTAGCCATTTCAAAAACTGTTATTTATGATTTCTATTACGAATTCATTAAGAAAAAGTTTGGCAGTAATGCTTCTTTGCTTTACACTGACACAGACTCGTTAATATTAAAAGTGTTTGTGGATGATTTTTATCGAGTCATAGCTGAAAACCCTAATAAATTTGATACATCAAACTATCCAGAACAAAATGCCTTTCACATAAATAAAAGCAGATCAGTGGTGGGGAGGATGAAAGATGAATTTCCATGTGATCCGATAATAGCTTTTTATGGTACCGGCGCCAAAGCTTATTATGTAAAATCTTTAAATAATGAGCTAAAGAAAGCAAAAGGTATAAAAAAATCGGTTGAGAAAGAACTTCATCTGGAGGACTATGAAAAAATTGTGAAGCAGGGTGGTTTAATATTTCGAAAAATGAAAACATTCCGCTCTAATAAACACGATATTTATACTGAAATAATAAATAAAGTAGCCCTATCACATTATGATGATAAACGTTATCTGATACCATCATCCACTAAAACTCTACCATGGGGTCATACTGACATAAACTTTTACAAAACAGATCCACAGGAAAATTTGAAAACATTGTTAAAAGTCATAGAATCGTTTTTATAAAAGATCCAAAATAAACTGGAACATTCATATTTTGTCTGTTTTTCATATATTTTAAGTTATTTAGTAAAATTATATTGTATATTTTAAGTAGTTTACGAAAATTATGTTGTATATCTTTTATATGTTAGTGAGCAGAAATATATATACAATTTTATAAATAATTATCTGGTTTTTTTATACCT